>OU015743.1:144374351-144414160 GCA_907169655.1 Acomys percivali
TGTGTGTGTGTGTGTGTGTGTGTGTGTGTGTGTGTGTGTGTGTGTGTATGCACACGTGAAGGTCAGAAAGGATAACTTGTGGGAGTTGATTCTATTCTTTCTGCCATGTGAGTCCTGATGACTGCACTCAGGTCACTAGGCTGGGTGGCGAGTGCCTTTACCCTCTGAGCCTCCTTGCCAGCCCATGTTTAAGCTTATGATGATATTCATGTCATAATGTTTCTTTTAGTTTTCAGAAACAGCTTAAGTATTTTATAAAAGAAGTGAAAATATATCAGAAGGGAAAGACAGACTAGATGGTACTGTACTGATTTATGCTTTTCACATCTCAGTCCTTCATTCCTCCATACTTTAGTCCATCAAATGCTTTAAAAAAGAGACTAAACTTTTGTTTATTTTATTTTTCTAGACTTTTGTGCATTAATATTTTATTTTTGGTTGTGAGCCTAGCCTTTAACAGCTTAACCATCTCTCCAGACCTAATATTTCATTTTTGAGATTGTAATTTAATTATATTTCTTCTTTCCAAAATTACTCCCTCAACCCCCCCATATACCCATCCCTGCACTTTGAGTTCATCATCTCTGTTTTCATTAATTGTTTTTGCATGCATATATAGTTTGTATGTATACATATATTCCTGTCTGTCACCCGTTGAGTCCATATAATGTTGTTGCTTGGATGTATGTTGGCACAGGCTCATAGGATTTGAAGAAGGAGGGAGAGGCAGGAAGGTCTGGGGTTTGAAGGTCTTTTTAAACAAAAACATGAGAAATGTTTATATAAATGACAATCTTCTGTTGACAAAGCAGTCTATTCAATTTGTGATGGAAGGAAACAGTTGTTAGCTTCTAAAAGTTACTTCTCTGTCACCTGGTAGTTACGGATTCGAGACCTTGAAGGAGCTTTACAAGTAGAGAAAGCCAACCAGGCAGAGGCTGTCGCTGACCTGGAAATGATCAAGAATGAATTCAAAGAAGTCGAAAGTGCATATGAGAGAGAAAAGTACAATGCACAAGAAAGCTTTACAAAACTGAATTTGTGAGTATCTTATGGTTTAATGAATGCTGAGTTTGAATATGTAGTACCTGTATACTAATATTAAGCTGCTATTAATGTTCATGGTAGACCGGAGAGCAAACGTCATCATAAGACATATGCAGATGTGCCGGGCATGGTGGCACACACCTTTAATCCCAGCACTCGGTAGGCAGAGGCAGGCGGATTGCTGTGAGTTCGAGGCCAGCCTGGTCTACAAAGCAAGTCCAGGACAGCCAAGGTTACACAGAGAAACTCTGTCTGGAAAAACCAAAACCAAAACCAAAAAAAAAAAAAAAAAAAAAAAAAAGACATATGCAGATGCCCTCAAAAGAAACTATGGGGATAGTTTCCTGCTCTGAAGTATTCTAAGCATTCCCCCAAAAGGCATTTATATACTAGAAATAAATATGTTAATGTACATGCATTAAAAAAATTAATATAGCAGTGTCTTAAACGCCTTGATTTGTAAGCCACATGGGGAAATTATTTCAGTCCAGTTTAGACCAGTTATAGCAGTGGATGTAAAGAGCACTGGGGGGAAAATCATGTCTGATTCTCCCCATCTGATCTCGGCTTGGACCCAGCACAGTCTGAGTGCTTCTCTTTCACTAATCTCTGAGCTCTGATATCAGAGAGTAGCAGGAAGCCCTGCTCTGTGCCCATAGTGGGATGTGTTTGTAGAAGCCCACTGACCTGATTGCAGTGCCTCATTGCCGGAACACACAGACTCGATGTTGTCTGACAGCTGCCATGCATTGTCCAGGAGACAAGCGCTTGAGAGCCCACCATTTACCCTGACCACTTACTACCATGGGCCAGACAGCAGTGTTATGACAGTATGATAGACAGGTATTTTAAGCTTTCCAGAGATGCAAGTATCTATTTGGAGATACTGTTCCCAAGTCCTTGTGCTTGTTGAAGGCAGAGTTTGTAGCTGTCAAGGTCTGTGGCCTCCTTGAGAATGCCCTGTAAGTCCTGGTAAGTGATATGGGTGTACAAGGAGGGACCTGTGAAACGTTGTGCTGTCAATCACCTTTTTGACAGCAAACCATCTTTCATTGCCCTGAGTCCCATAGAAATATCCCGTGATGCAGACATTGTCATAGTGTTCTTGATCCTTGATCCTTTTTTTTTTTTTTTTTTTGGTTTTTTGTGACAAGGTTTCTCTGTGTAGCCTTGGCTGTCCTAGATTCGCTTTGTACACCAGGCTGTCCTCGAACTCACAGAGATCCACCTGCCGTTGCCTCCCGAGTGCTGGGATTAAAGGCCTGCACCACCACACCCAGCTTGATCCTTGATCCTTGCAATAGAAAAAGATTTAGTCCTATGTCCATTATTAACCACACTCCAGGATTAGAGACAGGAAGATTTAGGGTTGTCTTCTCCAGCATCTGGGAGTGTTCTAGAGGGACCTCGCTCACTTGTATGGATACCCTAGTCTTTCTGAGTCATAGCCCTGGACTTTGAGAAAGTGGATCTTGGTGACCTGGCTATTGGATGTCATCTACAGAAAGCATCTGGCATTTTGTGCTACATATCATTGGCTACAACCCAGACACTGAGAAACGATACCTTAATGAGTGTCCCTATGTGAAATTGTCTCTATAAGGAAATGGGAAAGTTGTGCATAATAACCACTCTATAGTCTGACTTCCTGTGTCTTTAGGTAGTACACTAAGAATCTCTTCCCAGGGGGTAGGAGCAAGATAGTGTAAAGGAGAGGGCGTCGTTTTCCTTCTGTGAACTAAATGGTCCCAGGAAAATGCAAGCCTGAGCCTCACTTTCAACTCCTGACAAGGTAGATGCATTCTTCTTTCGCTCATGCTTTCTGGGCCACAGTAAGCTATGCCAAGGAGGCCCCACAACCACATGAGTCAGGGAAGTGGAGGGCAGCGGGCCACCCAGTCATTTGCTAGGCCGTAGGATGCTCCGGGATGACAGCCCTAGAAACTAGCCTGATCACTAGGTTGCAGTAGGAAGTTGTTACCAGTGTTGTCAGGTTCAGAGCCCAGGCCCTGGCAGCCCTGATGAGTTAGGTTTGGTCACTAACCCACGTCAGGACACTTAAAAAGACAAGTAGTTAAAATAAAGGACAGAGAAAGGAAGCCTTTAATATGGTCTCATTGGACAGAAGGAGAAAGGAGTCTAGTGACACCCCAGCCCATCCCAGGGTCCTGATGTGAGGCTGAGGTTTAAAGAGAGGGCAAGCAGTATTTATAATTGAGTAGTCCTAGTCAGGCTGTGGCCCTACCCGTCACCATTGTTTTGGCTTCCGTCTTTCCTGTCAGGTAGTTTGACAAGTTGTCAAAACTACGTGAAACCGCTTTCCGGGAGACAGGTTTTCTTATTGGCTGGCATCAGGCTTCAGCCTTTTCCTTCTAGGGTGTGATTCTTGGAGAGATTGTGATTCCCTGTGGCCCATTGTCTCAATAGTCTGTAGTCAAAGGACGCGACTAGACCTAGCTTGTTAGGGTGCCAGGGCCCAGGCTCTGAACCTAACCACTGAAGTGTTTATTTCTTCTATTTTATGTTGTATGAATATTTTGCATGTTTGTGTGTGCCATCCATGTGTGTCTGGTATCCACAGAGGTCAGAAGGTATCATTGAATCCCCAGGAACTGGAGTTGCAGATGGTTGTGAGCTACCATGTGGGTGCTGGGAAGTGAACCCGGTCCTGTGCAATAGCAACAAATCATCTTAACCTCAGCCATCTTCTAGCCTTTGAACTGTGTCTTTAGAATATCTTCATTTTTGCTAGGATGTTATTCAAAGAAGGAATAGAGTGGGATTTGATAAAGGGAAAGCAAAGGCAAAGCTTCCGCTTTCTGATGAACCCACATAGTGAGTTTTATTATGATGTTTCTATAAGTGGGTGCTGTTTGTATGTCCTCAGATGACGGGATGAGATGAGAGCCATACACAAGCTGGAAGGATACATGGCTTGGGCTGAGCCTAGGACATTTCTGTCTCTGTTCTAACTCTCCCTAGGCCTAGGCCTGGAACTTCTAGCCTTCGTACAATTTAATCTTCTGTAAACCTAAACCTCAAAGGCTTCAGCTTCCAGCCTCTGTCTGCTAACCTAGGCCTAGAATGTTTCAGCCCTGAGACTTAATGCTGAAGAAACTCACACTTTCTAGCTCTTTCTGAACTCTTGCTGGCTGCTTTGACTCAGCTGTTCTGGCCCGAACTCCTCTTCAAGCTGACTGATTGAATCTGGTTTCTCTCTCAGCTTCTGGCTGAGTTGCTCTGCTTGGTTGCAAACTAACTCTGGCAGTATATTCTAATCAGGTTCCTTCTCAGTTTTTGGCTCATTATCTCTGCATCCTGTCTCTGTAAAACTGTCCCAGTAGAACCACCACACACTATTCACACTACCCCACTTCTGTCCTCTCTTTTTCTTTGTGCTGCTCATAAATAGCCTCTCTTTTCTGTGCTGTTGTCAGGAGAGTTGAGTGTTCCTATCTGATTCCTTTTGTCAGGCCTTTCTCTGATTCATCACTTTGTCTGCCCCTCAATTAGATTCCATTTTCAAACTTGGCTGCTTTGTTCCATGAGGGAATCTTCCTTTCATTGTTTGGGATTAAAGGTGTGTACTAAGGGCATGTCTGTATTCCAGCCAGATCATACTGTAATCTGGGGCAAGTCTGCATTCCAGCTGGAGCACATAGACCTACATGTTCTTTTTTTTTTAAAAAAATATTTATTTATTTCATATACAGTGCTCTGCCTACATGTACATCTGCAGGCCAGAGGAGGACATCAGATCACATTATAGATGGTTGTGAGCCACCATGTGGTTGCTGGGAGTTGAACTCATGACCTCTGGAAGAGCAGTGAGTGCTCTTAACCGCTGAGCCATCTCTCTAGCCCCAACCTACATGTTCTTTAGATATGATCTGTTGCCAAAGCAGCATGTTGCTGGATTAAAATTCCTCTACACCATACATGTGTATCATTGTACTTTTTTCTTTTCTTTCGAAAATATTTATTTATTATGTATAAAGTGTTCTGCCTGTATGTGCCTGCACACCAGAAGAGGGCACCAGATCTCATTATAGATGGTTGTGAGCCATCATGTGGATGCTGGGAATTGAACTCAGGACCTTTGGAAGAGCAGCCAGTGCTCTTAACCTCTGAGCCATCTCTCCAGCCCTGTACTTTTTTCATATTCATCCCCTTCTATAACCCTTCCTTGTCTTCTTTTCTGATGGCCCCTCCCTTCACTAAATGGTCTGTTTTCGTGTTGTGTGTGCATGCGTGCATGTACTGACAGTGCATGTGTACTGACCTATACATTTAATTTGACATCCCACAGGTGAGTGTCAATGTGGTATCTGTCCTTTTTTGTTTATACTGTTTTCTCTTGTGAATTATACTTTTAAAAAGGATTTATTTTATGTATGTATGTACATGCCTTGTATTCTCAGTGGTTGGAAGAGGGTATCAGAGCTCAATGGTGAGCTGCCATGAGGGTGTTAGGAATTCATCCTGGGTCTTCTACAAGAGCAGCAGGTGCTCTTAAATGTTGAGCCATCTCTCCAGCCCCTGAACTACACTTTTAGTTTATAGCTCTGAGAATAAGGGATTTTAGGGGTATGATGCGAAGCACTGATGTAGCAATAGATAATAATGAAGCCACAGGGTAAGTGGTACCAGAGTATTTTCAGTTTACGTAGGATATAAACTTGCACTTTCATGAGTACTGGGAAGCAGACTATCCAGGTTGGAGTGGGAGAAGCCAAAGTTGGCCTGGCCACCTGGGTCTGGTTTTGCAGCTCCAGGGCAGTGTCCCCATAGTCGTGAAAAGTGGTCACAGGGCGGATTACAGTGTCCAGGGCTTAGTGCTTGACATACTAGTAAGGAGATGGTGTGGTGGTCGGAGGAGCTCCTGGCAGGATGAGATCAGCTCCAGGTCCAGAGCTCCCATGGTTAAGGCTGCTCAAATGCAGCCCGGGAGGGAGTGCCAGTCCCAAAGCCACTTCAGAAATACAGGGTCATTCTTTACTTCACAGTTCCTGTGCCTGGGTAAGGCTGTTAAAGTTGTTTCTTGCCAGGATTTTATGGCATGGCATGGCAGGAAAAGATATGTATGATGCATCTGTATTTCAGAATCAGAATTGTAATTATAACTCACAGTTTCTTGAAAGTGAATATACCTGTATGAAATTGTTTTAGGTGGAGCATATATTCCATATTTCTATTTCTACATCTTCTTAGTTATAAAATATTCTTTAAGTCTAAAACTTGCAGGAGAAGCTTTTCAATGATTTTGGATTATAGAGTTTTCAAATATAGTTCAGTCTTCATTAGTTATGGTAATTGATTATTGGGCAATAGTAGGGAAAAGATTGTGCTAAGCCTCAGACCCAGTCTACATTTAAATATCATTTAAAATGACTGTAAAGATACAATACCAAAGGGCTGCAGATACATTTTATTTCCTTGTGTTCCTCAATATTCAGGAGCTTCTTTTTTTAAAAAATATATTTCTGAATAAAAACAAGTATGATTTAATGGCACCATTATTTACATTCTTGCTAAATTATAGCCTGAAGAGATGGTTATTTGTTTTTTAAAAGCCTGTTATTTGCAAATTGTTAGCTGGACTTAAAAAAATGTGACTCCAATAAGAAAGCATGCTAGCTCCAGGCTCCCTTCTCTGCTCCCTTTCTAGCCTTCTGTTTTCTACGTCCTGGCTCCTCTGAAGATTCAGACACAGGAGCTCCCTAACCTGCGCCATTTCTTTCCTTACATATTTCTTCTCGGTTGTGGCTGTTAGAAGTTAAGAGCCAGCTTCTTTATATCAGATTGCTAATAGATGATCATTACTCCTCATTTTAGTCATCCTAAGATTTATCTTTATTTCAGGTGTATGAGCGTTTTGCCTCTGTGTGTGTGTGTGTGTGTGTGTGTGTGTGTGTGTGTGTGTGTCTGTCTGTCTGCACTATGTGCACACGGTGCCCACAGAGGCCAGAAGTATCAGCTCTTCTGGAGCTAGAGTTACGGTGGTTGATAGCTACCGTGCTGGGAAATGAACCCAGGTCCTCTGCAAGAGCAACAAGTGCTCCTAACTGCTGAGCCATCTGTCCAGCACCAATCCTAGGTTTTTAATTTTAAAGATGGCACCGATGATGCATAAATTTAAATTTGTATTTGTTGAATATTAGTAATTTCTGGTTAAAATATTGATTTGTATCAAGTTAACCCCTGTACACAGTTTAAAGAGTGCACAGTACTGCCAAGATCGTGAGAACAGTAGGTTGATGCCTTCGTCCCTGACTTCCAGCCTCCTTGCATGTTCTGCCGTTGCTCAGTGTTTTACTGCTGTTTACCTTGATGTTAACTTTATGTTTTATTTTTAAAGAGATTGTATTTTATTGTGAAAAGATTTTATTTTCAATTGTGTGTGTATGAGAGGAGGAGGGTGGGAGTTGGTGGGGGTGGGGTGGGAAGGAGTGTGCATGTGGGTGGGGGCCAGAAGATGGTGTTGGCACCCCAGGAGCTGCAGTTACAGGTGGTGAGGAGACACCCAGCATGGGTGCTGGGAATGAAACTAGTTTTCTTGCAAGTACTCTTAATTGCTGAACCATGTCTCCAGCCCCCAACTTTAGAGTGGCTCACGTTTTTAATCCCAGCACTCAGGAGGCAGAGGCAGGCGGATCACTGTGAGTTCAAGGGCAGCCTGGTCTACCAAGTGAGTTGAGGATAGCCAAGCTACACACAGAGAATCTCTGTCTCAAAAAAAAAACCCTAAACAAACAAACAAACAAACTCCCATGCATGTTCTTTCATGCTGTTGTTTGTACCGTTAGTTATGTTGTGGTACCCTCTAGTGAGTGAGCTCCACTGTCTGCTTCTCTCACACAACATTTGCCTGCTCCTTCCTGCCTCTTCTTCTCCCAGAGTGATGCTCTTGAGTTCAACACACTTTTTTTCCCACATCATTTTTTTTGGTAACTTGTCTTTAGTTTTCTTTACAGCAATCTTATTGTATGTTTTGTTTTTTATTGTTGCCACATGCTTTGCTCATGTTTGTTCCTGATGTCTAGACTACTACTTGGTTAATAAAGCAGCAAAGAGAGAGGGCGAAACAACAAATGCTGAATCAGCAAATGAGGGAGACGTTCATCCTTACCTCACGCATGGGATTAGCTTGTGACTAAACAACTCTTAACACATACAACAAGTTGGTTTGTTTAACCAATCATTGAAGATATTCCTTGATTTTTATTTTATTTTATTATTTGAGAAAAGGTCTTTTATATATAGCTTTGTTTGGTCTGGAACTTGCTATATAGATCAGCTTGGCCTTGAACTAACAGAGATCCACCAGTCTCTGCCTCCCAAGTGCTGGGAATAAAGGCATATACCATTGTGTTTGCTGTTTTTAATTTAACTTAATGTTTGTAGTTTTTATTTGTGTGTATCTGTGTCTGTGTGAGTGTATGCCATGTGAATGTGGATGGCTGTGGAGGCTGGAGGAGGGTGTCCGAGACGTACAGATGGTTATGAGCTGCCCGATGTCAGGTCCTCCGTGAGAACAGCAAGCACTCTTCACGCTGAGCCATATCTCTAGCCTCTAGGTTGTCCTAAAGTCTAACAGACCTGGAATTCTGTCCTACTGTGTTTTTTTCCTGAGGTGTCCCTCTGGGGCCTTTCTGTTTTCTCCATCTGGCTTTTCCGATTTCCTGTGTGTACTCATCTCAGGACGTGTCTTTAACACCCTCCTTGGAATTCCTGTGACTTCTCCCCCATTGAGAGCCCCTCAGCATATGATTTGCTGCCTTGTAAAGTAGCTTCTTGGAGAAATTATATTTTGGGGGGGGGGGTTCCTCAGGCACATTTTGAAAATGGCGTTTGGTCTTTACCTCATTTTCAAAGGCCAGTTGGCTATTTAGTCAGTTCAAGTGCTGGACAAGTGTGACGTCATTTGGTTCTTGATTTTTTTGTTTCTCTGGAAACTCACAGCGTCTGCAGCTGAAACCAGAGACAAAAGGTCTTTTACTTTATGATATGTCTTTCTAGAGACTTACTTTGTGATGCATGATGAAATAATAATATGTATGACTTCTGTGCTCTATGGACTCTCCTCTTGATTTGGAAATCTCCAGATGCTAGGCAGGCAGTGGGTTGTTTCGGTCTGGAAGTTTGACCATTTATATTTTGGGACTCTTGGATTTACTTTTTGATTTAAATATCATTTCTTTTTATTTTTGTTTATTTTATGTTTAATTTATTATTATTATTTTAAAAGGTTTATTTATTTTGCATGCAATGTTCTGCCTGCATGTGTGCCTGCCAGCCAGAAGAGGGCACTAGATCTCATTGTAGATGGTTGTGAGCCACTATGTGGTTGCTGGGAATTGAACTCAGGACCTCTGGAAGAGCAGCCAATACTCTTTACCTCTGAGCCATATCTCCAGCCTTTATTATTATTTTTCAAGTTTAAATTTAAATTTTATTTTACATTGCAGTTTCCCCTCCCTCCTCTCCTCCCAATGCCTTGTACCCTTCCCCTCTTTCCATCTAGTTCTCCTCCTTTGTCTTGAGAAAAGGGCCATCCTCAATGGATAGTGACCAGCCATGGCATATCAAGTTACAGTAAGACTAGGCATCTCCAAGAGTCCCAAAGGCAGACAACAGCGTCAGAGACAGCTCCTGCTCCCACTGCTAGGAGTCTCACAGGAAGATCAAGCTACATAACTGTAGCATGTATGAGGAGGGTCTAGGTCCGTCCCATTCAGGCTCCCTGGTTGGCAGTTCAGTCTCTGTGAGCTCCATAGACCCAGGCTAGGTGATTCTGTAGGTTTTCTTGTGGTGTCCTTGACCCCTCTGGCTCCTACAAGCCTCCTCCCTCCTCTTCAACAGGATTCCCCAAGCAAAGCCTAATGTTTGGCTATGGGTCTCTGCATCTGTTTCCATGCGTTGCTGGGTGAGGCCTCTCTGATGGCAGTTGGGCTAGGCACCAGCCTATAGTGCATACAGAGCACAGCACAATATCATAGGGATCATTCCATTGACTTTTTTTTTCCCATTCGTATTTGGTTCTATCTTAGGTCTCTGGGCTATCCAGCCTCTGTTCTTGACCTTCCAGGCAGTGTCAGCACTGGTTTCCAGCTGGACTAGTCATTGGTTGGCTGTTCCCACCATTTCTGCCCCACATTTACTCCAGCAAATGTTGTAGGCAGGACAAATTGTAGGTCGAAGGTTTTGTGGGTGGGTTGGTGTCCTGGTCCCTCCACTGGAAGTCTTGCCTGATAACATGAGATGGCTGGTTGAGGATCCATATCCCCCATAACTAGGAGTCTTAGCTATGGTCAGCTTCATCGATTCCTGAGAATTTCCACTGCACTAGGTTCCTAGCTTTTCCCAGAGATGCCCCCACCTCCATTCTAGTTGTCTGTCCCTCATCCTCCCTACATCTGTTTCCATCCCAACCTTCCACCCTGGTCCAGCTCCTATCCCCCTACAATGTCTTTCCTGTTTCCTCTTCTCAATGTGACTCACCTGCTTCCCCCTCACATACCTGATTCATTTTCATTGTTTTGTTTTACTTCCCAGGAGATTTACATGCTATAAGTGTAGCAAATAGATCTTCTATACACGTTTATTAGATTTAGCTGTGTTATGTTGGAATATCTTTGGTTCAAAAGACAATATGCAACACTTGTTTGCATTGGCCCTGGAGGAAAAATGTCTATTTGGAGTATGGGCAAGAGTCATAAAAAATTAGCTTATTTTTCCTTTAGCCTGAGTGCACTGCTGATTTTGTCATAGAGTCACCCTAATCCCCCATGTTACTGCTTAAAACAGAAGAGATGGGTCTACTGCTGTTACTAGGAAGACCTCGGGCTAAAAACGTGACACTAATTGAATGAATGTTATTCATATGCATGTGAATTTTTAAAGTGTAACACTTATGAACTGTCTTTTGTTATATGTACACGTGAGCATATACAAAGCTGCGTGTGGCAGCTCTCCCCATAATCGCAGGATTCGGGAGGCTAACGAGGGTCACTGTGAGTTTGAGCCAGAATAGTAGATTACAGAGGGAGTACCAGGCCAAAATGAGCTACATGGTGAAACTCTTTCTAAGGAACCAAACTAATGTAAATACAGTTTAGTATGGGCCTGAACATTTAAATAGTAAAGAATAATTTTTTTCTGTAAAGAAATTTCTGTGCCCTTGTTGGAACACAGTCCACTAATAGAGTCCTGTGAGGAGAATTCTGAGTGCTTGTGAGAAACTTTAAGAAAACAAGAGTCCTGTGACCTCAGTTACTTCAAGACTCAGAACGGTTCCTGGAATGTGTTTGTGTGCTCCTCCCGGTGCAGCGGATAGGAGTGGTTCACTTTGGTATCCATGTGGCTCTATGGGAAGACACGTGCCTGCCACGTGCAGCTGTCCTTGTGATTGTGTATTTTACTCAGGTGATTCTTAACCCTCAGAGTGTCAGTTGCCTGATGCTCTGAAGGAAGGTAGCTATTACAGGAGACTTTCCCCACGTTCACACCACCCACCAGAGCAGTAGACAAGCCCTCAAAGTGAAGGAACTACATTTTGAGTTTCTCCTTTTTGGATTTGCTATACACCAGGTCAGTTCAATTTGCAGGAATACAGACACCTTATCACTAATTTTGAGATAATTTTCTTGGGGGCTCAGAGGATGGCTCAGTCACTTAGAGCTCATGCTCTGTAAGTATGAGAAACTGAGTCTGAATCCCTGTCACCATGCATGAAGTCAGGGATGGACCGCCAGGCAAGAACGATGCGCTTTCGGGCCAGTGCGAGACCGTCTCTAGGAGGCCGCTGTGAGCTCACAGGTGTGTTCAGTTGCATACTCATGAGCATGCAACACATGGGCTAGAGTGCTCATGCATACACACACACACACACACATGCATAAACACACCACACATATGCACATATGCACTCACATACACATTCACATACATGTACACACATGCACACACACACATGATCAATCTTGAGGCAGTTTCTGAGTTGACTGAATTAAGATGGGTAGACTTTGTTTACAAAAATAATGGCGAGACCCTATCAATACTATCCCAGTTTCTTTTGCTTACTACCTTGGACACAGTACAGATAGATACCTCCTGTCAAAGAAGTAGAATTCGGGGGTTCATTCAGGGGTGCATAAACCTTTTAATTTGAGAAAAGGAAAAGTGGGCATTAAAAAGCCTTTTGGCATGGACACATAGAACATCACCTACTTGTGTGAAAGAGAAGCACATCTGAAAAACCTTCTCTGACATTTTTTAACTTTTCAGATTAGAAAGAGAATATTTCTCCAAAAACAAGAAACTAAATGAAGAGATCGAAGAACAGAAGAAAGTAATTTTAGATCTTTCAAAGAGACTCCAATATAATGAAAAAAGTTGCAGTGAGCTACAGGAGGAACTTGTAATGGTAAGGATAAAGATAAAAACCCTATGGCAATGACTTTATTGGGCCATATTTGATGTGTAGCAAGTTTATCCCCTGCCGTGTATCATGAGATAATAGTATGAAAGTAATTTTAGTGACACTGTTAGAAATTTCAAGCTGGAAGTACTTGTACTGACAACATTAAATATATACATAATAAAAACTCCCTAACTTGGAACAGTTGGGAAAAAACCAACTGAATTAATATCAATTCTGAATTTAGAATATTTTAAAATGTATTCAAGGGTTATTATTTTTCTCTCTCTCTCTTTTTTTTTTGCTTGAAGTGCATAGACTGATTATACCTGAATGGAGGATAATCAGGATTTATAATCAACAGATCTGATAATTTTAGTGACATCATTTCTAATAATTTGTACATTTACATTACATTACATAAACATACAATCAAATTGATTATTGTAAGCTAGTTACTACACAATTTATTTTTAAAACATTGATATGTTCCTGTGAACTGCCCTTTGTCTCGCTGATGGATTAGAATGTATCCTGTCATGTAACCCAGGGCTCTTGAGTCCTGTCATGTAACCCAGGGCTCTTGAGTCCTGTCATGTAACCCAGGGCTCTTCGTTTAGCCTTTCTAGCCTGTTTCCTTTTTTTTTTTTTTTTAAATTTATTTATTTATTTATTTATTTTTAATTAATTTATTCTTGTTACATCTCTATGGTTATCCCATCCCTTGTATCCTCCCATTCTCCCCTCCCTCCCATTTTCCCCTTATTCCCCTCCCCTATGACTGTTCCTCAGAGGGATTACCTCCCTCTGTATATGCTCATAGGGTATCAAGTCTCTTCTCAGTGACCTGCTGTCCTTCCTCTGAGTGCCACTAGGTCTCCCCCGCCAGGGGACATAGTCAGATGTGAGGCACCAGAGTACTGGGGTCCCGCTCAAACTAAGGCCCTAGCCAAGGACAATACAGGCGGAAAAATTTAAACCCCTACCCTGATCTAGCCCATGGACAAGACAGTCTCCACACTTGAGTGGAGAGAGGGATTTGACTTTCTCAAGTACTCTGTAGCCTGTTTCCTTTCATCTGTTAGACTTTTCCTGGCTCTGTAACATGCCTGTTCATAATTTTTACTTTTCAGTTTATACTTTGTATTCATGATGACCATAATGCTCTTTGTTGTCCATTAACAAATGCTTGTATCTCTGTAAGGTTTGCTGGGAAGCACAGTGGGGAAGAAGGCAGTGCTTGTAGAAACACTGTACTTCCCCAAGCCTTGTTTCACCATACACGTGTCTCAGGGGCCACCCTTCCAGCTATGCCCCTCTGCTCTTAGAGATTTTATGTTGAGGAGAAAGAATATTATTTTTTCTTTTCAAAAATATAGAGAAAAGGTTATATTAAGAATTAGTGGCCAGGGGGGTGGAAAGATGGCTCAGAGGTTAAGAGTACTGACTGCTTTTCAAGAGGTCCTGAGTTCAATTCCCAGCAACCACATGATGGCTCATAACCATCTGTGAGATCCACTGTCTTCTGGCATACAGGCACACATGCAGGTAGAACACTGTATACATGATAAATAAAGAAATCTAAAACAAACAAACCAACCAACAAAACCCAAATTAGTGGCCAAGTCAATGAATGCTTCAAAGAATAAGGGTAATTATGCAGTTAAAACTTTTCAGTATTTAAAAAATATTTTTGAGATTTTAAAAAACATTTTGTGTGTGTAGTAGCTTTGGTCTGAATGTACGATTGTGTACTACATTAGTGCAAGTGTCTAAGGAGTAGAGAAGAGGGTGTTGGAGCCCCTGGGACTGCAGCTACAGAGAGTTGTGAGCCATTGTGTGGGTGCTGGGAAGTGAACTGAGGACCTCTGGAAGAACAGTCTGTGTTCTTAACCTCTGAGCCATCTCTCCAGGTCTTCTTCAGTATTTTCAAATGTTCCAACATTATATATAGCCCCTAAGATGGTCGGTATGCTCAGATTCAGGGGATAATCCTGCTTGTTTTGTGGCTCATTTGTCACCGAATGTGGAATTTGGAAAGTTAAGACCTTCCTAATTAGTGTACTCCAGAGCACGGTCACTGCAACGGGAAGCAACGGATGCATGGACTGTTCTGTTTGCCCCACACTTTGTATTTAAACTCCTGCATTCTCAGCAAGCACTCAGCCACTGAGCTGTGGGTTTTTGTTTTTGTTTTTTGTTGTTTGTTTGTTTTTTGCACATCTTGGTTCTTAACTCTTAGTTCAAAAGGATGAATCGGTAGAGAAACGTGCTGAGTTTGGTCTGCTTGTTACTAACGTTCCCAGTAATTTGGAAAGTGGGTCAGATGTAAGAGTACAGAGTTCAGATGTTATCACTGATGTAAGTTGCTCAGATTCTTCTGGTTCTGCCCTGGAGCTTTAATAAGTAGACTAAAAAAGCAAGACTAAGTTAATTCACCACAGTTGATGGGTGTTTTGTGATCAGAAAATGTGCTTGGTTGCAAAAGACTTTTTTATTTTCATTTGACATTTACATGTTGATGGATAGTCTGAGGCAAGTTGCAGCACACCAGTAACCTTTGGCTGGTTGGCATTCTTCCTATTAAACACTATTGTTTTGGTAAGGGTGCTGAAAAGTGTAGACTAGTTGTTTCTTTAAAGCTTGATAGGTCACTAAAAGCAGTTGCAGAACTAGTGAGATGTTAAATAAAGTTACTGGGTTGCAACCTAAGCAATACGCAGTTTATGTGGTTCACACTAATAATGTTTTCTATTCCTCGGTCTCCCAAATTCTTTGTATCTTATTGTTATTTTAAAGTTAGTACATAGTGACAGGTTTCTGTCTGTGTTATTTTTTCTATTGCTGTAATTAAATACCAACAAATGTGACTTAAGGGAGAAAATGTTTATTTTGACTCACAGTCAAAATAGTCCCGGCTAAAGTCCTTGCTGATGAGGGAGTCCCTCGACAACAGGACTTGAGGGAGTTGGTGACATCTCATCTGCAGAGTGATGACTGCCTGAGCTGAGCAGGATCCCAGCCCAGGAAATGGCACATACCAGTTGAACCTTATCCCTCATAGTCATGCCCAGAGGTTCGTCTTATCAAGGTGACAGTGAGATTAACCATCATAGTTTCATTTTGGCATTTTCATACACATATATCATTTTGCCTTTTTCTTATTTGTCTTAAATCTCTTTGCTTTTTTCCTTTCCCATTACCTTTCTCTTTCAACTTTAGTTTTTGTTGTTGTTTGTTTCTGGAGTCCTGAGGCTTCAAACCTTGGCCTTTGTATTAGGCAAGTGCTGTACCACTGAGTTTATGTCTGCAGCCCCAATACTTTTTGTGTTTTTTGCTTCTTTTAAAGTTTCCCTTTATTCATTACAGGCGTGTATGTGAGTGTGGTGGAGGTCAGAGGACAGCTTTTGGAAGTCGCTTCTCCCCTTCCACCATGGGTTCTGAGCATCAAACTCAGAGTGTCAGGTCATGGCAGCCATGCTTTTACCCACTGAGCCATTGTGCGGAGCCTGTTTAAAATTATTGTTCTGTATTTCCTTACCTGACTGTATTAGGAAACTTAAATAGCATTTGCTGAAAAGTTATTGACGGAAAATACTATTTCTTATAAGTATAATTTTTATTCTACAAAGTTATTAATTTATTGTGCTTCCTAGATTTTATTGTCATATTCTTTTGATTTTCTTATTCCTCCATCATTGCCTTCAGTACATCTTGATACTTTGATAATAAAAAGACAGGAAGCTGAAAACTAGTGGATTTTTATATTATTTATTTGTTTTTATTAATATAGTTCATTTTCATAGTTTAGCACACACACACACACACACACACACACACACACACACACATATAATTCACCAGAATGGCTCTCACTCCCACCCTTTCGTATTTCCCCCCATTACCATCAACCCCACTCTCCATACAAGGTCCTTTTCACGTCTTTTGTTCAGTTTTGTGACCCACTCCGTTTGACCAGGGCTGTCCACATGAGCGTGAGTGTGGAACTATCCTTTGGAACAGTGAGCTCAGCAGTAGCTACACAACTGAAAGACAGTTACTGTCTCACTCTTCCAGCATTTCTAAGTAGCTAATACTTCCCCATGGAGGCACAGGGCTCCAGGAGCCCCTCCTCCATCAATGACTGACAGTTGACAGGCATAGTCAAGATTTAGCAGTCCAGGTGCAGGCAACTGCCCTTCCTGTACATCCATGGTTGCCATGGCCATGTCATGCCTAGAGGACAGCATTTCAAAGCTCTCCTGCCTGTCATCCAGCTTCTGTTTTCTTTCTGTGCCCCCTTCTACAGCATCCTCTGAGCTGTGGAATAGGGGAGGTAAATGTCCAAGGGTTGGACACTCAGAGGTCACTTATTCTAAGCATGCTTACCAAACTCCATTCACATCCATCCACTGCAAAAAGAAGCACTGACCATGGACAAGAACAGCACACAGCTATTTAGAAGATGCTTTGACATCCTATCAATTTAATAAAATGACAGTGGTCAGTTTCCCTCAGGACCTATGACCTTCCCAGATAAGAATTTTTGACCAGGTTTTGGAAGCAGACATGAAGTCTCTCTTCTTGTATTGGCCCTCAAATCCAGTCACAGGACAGTTGGTTACCTCTTATCCCAGTTAGTTTTAACTGTTAACCTGACACAACCTAGTTGCCCCTGAGAGGGGGGTATCAGGAGAAGAGTGCCCAGCTTGGACTGGCCTGTGGGCCTATATGTAGGGGTTGTCCTGATTGTTAATTAATGTAGATCCTGTCTGCTGTGGGTGACACTGCTCTGTGGGAAGATGCTCCTGGGATGTAAGAAAGCTACCTAGGGATGAACAAGCTGGCCAGTAAGCAGCATTCCTTCATGGTTTCTGCTTAAGTGCCTGCCCCAACTCCCCTCAGTGATGTACAGCACCCTGAAATCTGAAATAAGCCCTCTCTTCTCCTATTCTGCTTTTGGTCAGAGTGTTTTAATCACAGCCATGGAGATGAAACTAGAACAATCCCACAAGTCAAGCCTATTGTACCGGTGGGCACATCTTGCTGATATTGTAGCACTCAAGCTACTCTCCAGCTGGGTAAAGCTGTTGATGAGCATTCTTCCCTATAGCCTGGGTTACACTTTCTGGCACCATGTACAACAGCTAGCAGAGAGAGAGCTTCCAGTTTGGTTCCATATTGATCATGCTGTGTCCTGCAACCAATGTGCATGGTGTCTTCAGCATTAGGGCGTTTCCATCTAGTTCTGTGAGCAACCAAGTGCAGTCGGCCTGTACTGTTCTTAGGGCATCAGACCTTCCTGACCAATCTCACACCTGCCGCTGGGATTTTACACTCATGGCTTCTGGGATTGGTGTTATCCATCCATGTAGGGTACTTATGCTTTTGTTTTCTTTCTTATTATGGTACAAAGTTATCTAAGTTTTTTTTTTTTTTACATAATCCTTTATTGATTTTGTTCTCAGCAGATGAAGGCCAGGTAGTAGGTAACACTGGGCATATTGGCGACTGTGTTTTGATTGACTGTGCCTTCAGTAAGGTAGAAGGACAGCCAAGGATGATGCCTGGCATCAACCTCAGGCCTCCACATGTATAGATGCCACACCTTCACAGGTGCATACGCACCCCCCCCCCAAATAGGAAAAGAAAAGAGAAGTAAAAAGTATCAGATTAAAAGTTTAAAGCCACAAAATAGAAATTTTATAGTGTTGTATCTTAAAACTCTGGGTGATGCTTTGAATTAATACTTTCTTATGAAGAGCGTTTGACTCATAAGGAAACCTTTACCTCTTCCTTTTTTTGGCTTATTAGCTGGAACAAAATTGTTTTTATGGTCTTATGTAATCTTTCTGAAAATTTTAAAATCATAGGTATTGATATTTTTATAGGGCATAAATAGACAACATAAACCACTCATGGCTAGTTTTGTCCTCATGCTAACCGCGCATTTCTAGTTTAGGTCCTGCTCAGGACCATTATTCAAGTCTTGCTCTTAATTTTCCCTGCTGCACTGGACGAGAAAAATTACAGCCACATTCCTCCTTAGTTTTCTGCTGAAGCCATGATGCTATTCATAAGATACAAAGACTTCTGGAAGTCTTGAGACAAGAGTAACACTGTGTAACCTGGCACAGCATCGACTAAGACTTTGAGCTGAAAGAGAATTTAGAGATAAACTAGCCAAGGATATGCAAAGGGTTGGTAAAGCACCCACAAAGCAGTTGCTTTTCTGTTTCAAGACATGTACTATAGATATAGAGCATATTTTTTGAAAAGTCTGAACTGGGTTAATGCCAAAACTTTTTTCCCCTCAGGGCATCACTATGTAGTTCTGGCTGGCCTCAAACTCACAGCCATCTATCTGCCTGCCTCTCAAGTGCTGGGATCAAAGGTGTGCATCCCATACCCAGCCTTTTTTGAAGCGTTTAAAACCCAGGTGATTTTTTTCTTCAAGACAGGGTTGCTCTGTGTAGCCTTGGCTGTCCTGGAGCTCATTCTGTAGACCAGGCTGGCCTCAAACTCAGAGATCCACCTGCCTCTGCCTCCCGAGTGCTGGGATTACAGACATCTGCTACCACCACCTGGCTTTCTTTTTTTTTTTCCAGGTGAATCTAATTACACTGAAAGTCTTATTCACTGTCTGGCTAATAAATTATTGGTATTTGGTTCTTAATGTCACAGAATTGAGTTTCAATACAGGACACTTTTTGTTTTTTGTTTTTTCAAGGCAGAGTCTCTCTGTGTAGCCTTGGTTGTCCTGGACTCACTTTGTAGACCAGGCTGGTGTCAAACTCACAGTGATCCACCTACCTCTGCCTCCCGAGTGCTGGGATTAAAGGTGTGCGCCACCACACCCAGCCCCACAGTTAAACTGTATTTCTAGTTTAACCCGCTTAACAATTTTGCTCATTAAAACCAGCCCAAAGCGCAGTAGCTGCAGCGGGTCTGGCAGACAAAGCTGAGTTTTGTTTGATACTCTCTTCTTTTGAAACAGGGGAGCTTTCATTTTCAAATTGCTATTATTATGACTTGCCTTGTGTTTTCTTCAATGAAATTTCCTTAAGTCCATCATTTCTTGAGATTTGTTTTCCTGCCACTCAGTAATCTTTAGTTCAAGCTCTAGGAGAGACCATATATTGAAAAGGGAATTCTAGTTCTCATGAGGTTTTGCTGAAAAGAATGTTTTATTCTCTGAAGAACTTATGATTGAAAAGTCATGTGAACACTGTCTGTGCTTTCGGGACTTAGCTTACTGCATAATAACAATGATGGCTCTCACTAGATAGAATGTTGGAAGTGCGTTTTGATTCTTTTGCTTTGGTAAAGTCAGTGTTCTTTGATAATATTTTTGCTTCAAATATTCTATTGGATTTTGTCTAAAGCGTTTAAAAATTTTGTTGGACATCTTCAATACTAATGGATCAACGAATATTTTATTCTAAAAATTTGATAAAAATTATTAGTTGCTATTGTTCACAAAGAATAATAATATTAATGGCATTAGTACTGGTTTAGCTCATGTAAATATCACTGTCTTTCTTTTCCTTTTTTTGCTTCATTTCATTCATTCATTAATTTATTTTACATCCCAATTGCACCTCCCCTTCTCCTCCTGCCTTTCTCCTCTGAGACAGGAGGCCTCCTGCCGTGGTGTATCGAGTTGAGGTAGAACTAGGCACATCTTCTCCTATTGAGGCTAGACAAGGCAGCCCAGGTAGGGGAAAGGGATCCAAAGCCAGGGTACAGAGTCAGAGGCAGCCCCTGCTCCTGCTGTTAGGGGACCCACATGAGAACCCAGCTGCACATCTGTTACATATGTGTAGGGGCCTAGGTCTGTCTCATACATGCTCTTTGGTCGGTGGTTCAGAGTGTATGAGCTCCCATGGGCCAAATTAGTTAATTCTCTAGGTTTTCTTGTGGTGTCCTTGACCTCTTTGGCTCCTTCAATCCTTTGTTTCCCTCTTCCACAAGATTCTCTGAGCTGTACCTAATGTTTGGCTGTGGGTTTCTGCATCTGTTTCTATCAACTGTTAGGTGAATCCTCACAGAGGACAGCTATGCTAGGCTCCTGTCTGCAGTATGGCAGAGTATCATTAATAGTGTCAAGGGTGGGTGCTCTCTCATGGCATGGGTCTCAAGTTTGGCCAGTCATTGATTGGTTATTCCCTCAATTTCTGTTCCATCTTTATCCATGCACATCTTGTAGCCAGGACAAATTTTGGATGGAAGGTTTTGTGAGTGGGCTGTTGTTCCCATCCCTCCATTGGAACTGTTGTCTGGTTACTGGAGGTGGCTATTTCAAATGTCATATCCTCTGTTTCTAGGAGTCTTAGCTAGAGTCATCTTCATAGATTCCTGGGAGTTTCCTTTGTCATAGGTTTCTGGCTCATCCCAGAGCTGCCTCCATACTGATTTCATTTCTCTTTCCCAGTTCTCTCTTTCTCAGTCCCCTCCTCTCTTTTTGGGAGCACCATCTTCCAAGTGTTCCTCGAAGCCTTCTCTCTGTCTCTTCCAAATTGTCACCTTTTTTCTCTCTCTCCATTCTCTCCAAACCCCCACTTTCTATACCCTTTCAGTCCTCAGAATTATACTAACTGCAGCTGGCAAAGACCATACTCCACACAGGGCAATTATCAATTGTGATCAAACTAAAGCCCAAACTAAAATCTAACACTTGGGATTAAAACAAAAACATGTTTATATAACATAACTAAGTTTTTTAAAGAAACCAAAACTTACATTACAGATCTATTTGCATTCTTCTATATGCAGACATTCAGTTAGACCAGCTACATTTGTTGAAGATAGTTTCTTTTTCCCATTGTATAGTTTTGGCTTCTTTGTCAAAAATCCAGTGTCTGTAGGTATGTCAGTTTATTTCTGGGTCTTAGATTCAATTCCATTGATCGACATGTCTGTTTTTTTTTTCTGAGACAGGGTTTCTCTGTGTAGCCTTGGCTGTCCTGGACTTGCTTTGTAGACCAGGCTGGCCTCGAACTCACAGCGATCCACTTGCCTCTACCTCCCGAACGCAGGGATTAAAGGCGTGCACCACCACGCCCATATGTCTGTTTTTATACCAATACCATGTGGTTTTTTATTACTATTGTTCTGTAGTACTGCTTGAAGTCAGGGATGGAGATACCACCAGAAATTCTTTTATTATATATGATTGTTTTAGCTATCCAAGTTTTTTATATGAAGTTGAGAATTGTTCTTTCAAGGTTTCCAAAGAATTGTGTTGAAATTTTGATGGGAATTGCATTGAGTCTGTAGATTTCTTTTGGTAAGATGACCATTTTTAGTGTGTTGATCCTGCTCATCCATAAGCATGGGAGATCTTTCCATCTTCTTATATTTTCTTTAATTTCTTTCTTAAGAGAAATGAAATTCTTGTTATACAGTTCTTTCACTTGCTTGGTTAGAGTTACACAAAGATACTTTATATTATTTGTAGCTATTGTAAAGGATGTTGTTTCCCTAATTTCTCTGTCGTTTGTATACAGGAGGGCTCCTGAGTTTTTGGAGTTAATTTTGTATCCAGCCACTTTGCTGAAGGTGTTTATCAGCTGTAGAAGTTTTCTGGTAGAATTTTTTGGGTCACTTATGTACATCATCTGTGAATAGTGATAGTTTTACTTCTTCCTTTCCAATTTGTGTCCTCTTGATCTCATTCATCTGTCTTATTTCTCTATGACTTCAAGTGCTATATTGAAGAGATCTGGAGAGAGTGGACAGCCTTGTCTTGTTTCTAATATCAGTGGGATTGTTTCAAGTTTCTCTCTATTTAGTTTGAGGTTGGCTATTGGCTTACTGTATATTGCCTTTATTGTGTTTAGGTATGTGCATTGTATCCCTGATCTCTGTAAGACTTTTAACATGAAAGGGTGTTGGATTTTGTCAAATGCTTTTTCAGCATCGAAGGAGATGATCATGTGTTTTTTCCCAGTTTTTAAAAATATAGTGTATTACATTCATGGATTTTTGTACATTGAACCATCCCTGCCTCCCTGGGATGAAGCCTACTTGATCATGGTAGGTGATAATTTTAATGTGTGCTTGGATTCAGTTTGCTAGTATTTTATTATTTTTGTGCCAATGTGCTTAAGGGAAATTGGTCTGAAATTCTCTTTCTTGGTTGGATCTTTTTTGTGGTTTAGCTATCAAGGTAACGGGGGCCTTATAGAATGAGTTCGACAATGTTCCTTCTGCTTCTATTTTGTGAAATAGTTTGAGAAGTATTGGGATTAGCTCTTCTTTGAGAGTCTGATAGAATTCTTCACTGAAACCATCTAGACCTGGGTTTAGCCCTGGGCTATTGTTGGTTTTTTGTTTTTTTGTTTTTGTTTTATTTTTTGGTTGGGAGGCTTTTAACGATTGCTTCTATTTCCCTAGTGATTATAGGACTATTTAACTTGTTTACCTGATCTTGATTTAACTTTGGTAAATGGAATCTATCAAGAAAATTGTCCATTTCATTTACATTTTCTAATTTCATGGAACATAGGCTTTTGAAGTAAGACCTAATGATTCTTTGGATTTTTTCAATGTCTGTTGTTATGTCCCCCTTTTAATTTCTGGTTTTGTTGATTTGGATAGTGTCTTTCTACCTTTTAGTTAGTTTTGCTAACGGTTTGTCTCTCTTGTTGATTTTTCTCAAAGAACAAGCTCTTGGTTTTGTTGATTCTTTGTATTGTTTTCTTTGTTTCTAATTTATTGGTTTTTGCCCTGAGTTGATTATATCCTGTCATCTACTCCTCTTGGATGTGTTTGCTTTTCTCTTTTTAGAGCTTTCAGGTGTGTTGTTAAGTTGCTAATATGTGATCTCTCCAATTTCTTTTTATTAATTGTTAGTTTTTTAAATTGGAAAACAAATATACAACTTGCAGTGGATTTGATGCAAATTGTGCCATAAGCAGATTTTCTTTAAGTAGCTAAACAAAGTTTAAAAAGCAAGCAACAATAAAATAAAATGTTTCTGTTATAATACCAGCAGTACAAAAAGTAGTGTATAAATACCTGAATAAAACATCCATTTTGCAATAGTGCAACTTTTAAGTACATATTGTTGACTGTCCACAGTCTTTGAAGAGTCACAATTCCACACTTCAGCAACAACATGCTGACAGTTCCTAAAAACTACTTTAAAAAAGACACAACCCAGATTTTCCCTCATTTGACCAACTCCATCTAAGTGTAGCTGTGTAGATGGGCTTAGATATAGCCAGAGTAAGCCACATGCAACATGTTACTTGATCAATTTCCTAAAATAAGGTTTGACAATGAGATTAAGATAAGGGAAGAAAACATGGAGGAATGTAGTCCTAATTACTATACATGCATATTTTTTGACAGTAAGGGGAACCTTTTACAGATAAGTTACAGAGATTAGGCAAGTAAACAATTTTTGTACAAGAAATTTAGCATGGGGATGGAGAGGTGGCTCAGAGGTTCAGAGTACTATCTGTTCTTCCAAAGGTCCTGAGTTCAATTCCAAGCAACCGCATGGTAGCTCACAACCATATATAATGAGATATGGTGCCCTCTTCTGACCTGCAAATACACATGTAGGCAAAACACTATAATTTTTAAAAAAGTAAAAAAATTTTTTAGCACATTCTGTACAATGTCTGTACTTTGCTGTCATCATTTGTGCAAACTCTTCATAGTTTACCTGACCATTGTCATCAATATCTGCTTCCCTGATCATTTCATCAACCTCTCCCTCTGTTAACTTCTCTTCAAGGTTTGTCACCACACGGCAAAGCTCTGCTGCAGCAGTATAGCCATTGCCATCCTTAGCAAATGTGCAAAATGCTTCTCTAATTTCTTCTTCACTGTCTGCATCTCTCATTTTTCTTGTCATCATTGTCAGAAATTCAGGAAAGTCAACTGTGCCATTAACACCTGCATCTACTTCATTGATCATGTCTTGCAGCTCTGCTTCTGTGGGGTTCTGCCCAAGAGACCTCATCACGGTCCCCAGGTCCTTTGTTGTTATAGACCTATCACCATCCTTGTCTAATAGTGGAAAAGCTTCTGTGGATTTGCCAATCTGCTCTTCAGTCAGTTGGTCAGCCATGCTGCAAGGGCCACTGGTCTCTGAGATGTGACCAGGCAACCATTTGACTTGCTCATTCCACTTGGACTCCTCTCTAGTTTCTTTATGAAGGTACTTAGTGCTATGAACTTTCCTCTTAGCACTACTTTCCTTGTGTCCCATAAGTTTGGTTGTGTTGTGCCTTCATTTTCATGGAAATTTAGCAGGTCTTTAATTTCTTTCTTCCTTCCTTTCTCCCCTCACCCAGTGGTCAGTGCGTAGAGAGTTGTTCAGTTTCCATGAGCACACTGGCTAGGCTATCATTTCTGCTTTTGTTGTAGTCCAACTTTAACCCATGGTGATTTGATAAAATACAAGGGTTTATTTCAATTGTCATGTATTGGTGAGGCTTGCTTTGTGACCGGGCGTATGATCAATTTTGGAGAAGGTTCCATGAGGTGCTGAGAAGAAGATATATTTTTTTGTTTGGATGAAAAGTTCTATAGATTTTTTTTTTGCATTTTTTTATTAATTTATTCTTGTTACATCTCAATGGTTATCCCATCCCTTGTATCCTCCCATTCCTCCTTCCCTCCCATTTTCCCTTACTCCCCTCCCCTATGACTGTGACTGAGGGGAACCTCCTCCCCATGTATATGCTCATAGGGTATCAAGTCTCTTCTTGGTAACCTGCTGTCCTTCCTCTGAGTGCCACTAGGTCTCCCCCTCCAGGGGACACGGTCAAATATGAGGCACCAGAGTACGTGTGAAAGTCATACCCCACTCTCCACTCAACTGTGGAGAATGTCCTGACCACTGGCTAGATCTGGGTAGGGGTTTGAAGTTTATGACCTGTATTGTCCTTGGCTGGTGCCTTAGTTTGAGCGGGACCCCTGGGCCCAAATCTGCCTATCATAATGTTCTTGTAGTTTTCTAGCTCAGCTCAGCCGCAGATCCCTTGCTATAGATATTTTTTAGGTCCTTTTGATTCATAATGTCTGTTAGTTTCATTATTTCTCTGTTTAGTTTCTGTCTCAATAACTTGTCTATTGGTGAGAATGGGGTGGTGAAGTCTTCCACTATTACTGTGTAGGGATTAGTATGTGATTTAAGCCTTAATAACTTTCTTTTAAGAATGTGGATGCCGCTCAGTTGGCGCGAGCCTGAGTTAGTGACCGTGGCGGAGACTGAGCCGGACCGTAGACATGTCGGAGCGGCAAATGCGGTCCGGAGGCACCGCCCAGCCATCCGGGCCTAAGACACCACTAAATAAGCCTTTGAAGAGGCACCAGCGGAAATCTGGCTCAGATCTCCCGAACATCTTTTCTGAAATATGGCCGAAGACACCCTATGCGGCTCCAGTCAGAAAGGCCATCGTCTTGAAGAAGATCGTAGCTCATGCAGTAGAGGTCCCACCTGTGCACAGACTTCGCAGGAGCCCTAGGATCTCTTTTATATTGGAAAAAGAAAACAGCCCTCCCCTTAAGGTACCCACTAAAGAGGACCTCTTCAAGACTTGTCCTGTCCCTGGTACTCCCAGCAGCACCCCAGTGCTGTACACTCACAATGTTGAGTGTAACTCTGGGGAAGGAGAGCAGGATGGCAGAGATTTGGAAATGTCTCAAAAAGTCAAGCGATCATACAGTCGGCTAGAGAGCTGCAGTTCTGCCTCAACCTCTACTTCTGGCCGCCGATCCTTCTTTGGCTTTGAGGGACCTGAAGACTTGCCTGGAATCTCACCTGTCGTGTGTTCTAAGTTAACTGAGATCCCAAAGGTGCCTGTAAAGCCCAGGCTTCCGGACACAACGCTTCCTGGAATCTTGCCTCCACCTGTGAAAGAGAAACGGAGGAAGAAGGTGCCTGATGAGATCCTGAAATCAGAGCTGGATGAGTGGTCTAAGGCCATGAATGCTGAATTTGAAGCTGCTCAGCAGTTTGAGCTTCTCATTGAGTGAGGTGAACTGGGATGCCAATCACTGAGTGAGATGGACAGGCTAGGCTCTCCCCTCTTCCTGTACATATTGCCCGTTGAGTTGAACAAGACAAGTAGGGTCCTCTTTACTGGCCTCCTCACCCAGAAAGGTGTTGCTGGCCCCTTTTCATATTGTGACGAGTCCCCGGACTTTCTCCCTCCACCATATGGGAGATGAGAAGCCACTTCTGCTCTGAGCCAGCGTGTCAGGAACGGGTTCAGCATGGCTGTCTCTCTGTTGTTGCCCTCTCTTGATGCCTGGGAGTCCAACCACCAACCAGGAAAGAGGTTTTGTGTTCTTAAAAAAAAAAAAAAAAAAAAAAAAAAAAAAAAAAAAAAAAAAAAAAAAGAATGTGGGTGCCCTTGTATTTGTAGCATAGATATTCGGAATTGAGATGTCGTCTTGGATTTTTTCTTTGATGAGTATGAAGTATCCTTCCCCATCTCTTTTGATGAATTTTGGTTGAAAGTCTATTTTATTAGATATGAGAATGGCTACTCCAGCTTGCTTCTGGCATCTGTTTGCTTAGATAACCTTTTCCCAGCTTTTTACTCTGAGGTATGTTTACGTTAATGTCTATCTTTGTTGCTGAGGTGAGTTTCTTGTATGCAACAGAATGTTGGATGGTGTTTTCTCCTATTCTCTTAGTCCGTGTCTTTTTGTTAGGAAACGGAGTCCATTGATGTTGAGAGAGATTAATGACCAATGATTGTTAGTTTCTGTTATTTTGATGGTGGTGGTAGTAGTGTGTTTGTGTGCAGCTTTCTTTTTGTTTTTACTACAGTGGCATTATTTCCTGTGTTTACTTGAATGTAGTTATCCTCTTTAGGTTGGAGTTTTCTTTGTAGTATCTTCTGTAGGGCTGTGCTTATGCATAAATATTGTTTAAATTCAGTTTAGTTATAGAATTTCTTGTTTTCTCCATTTGTTGGTTATAGTAGCCTGGGCTGACATCTGTGGTCTCTTGGGGTCTGCAAGACATCTGCCCAGACCCTTCTGGCTTTTAGAGTCTCTGTTGCAAAGTCAGATGTAATTCTGATAGGTCTGCCTTTATATGTTACTTGGCCTTTTTCCCTTGCAACTTTTAATATTTGTTTTTTGTTCTGTACATTTAGTGTTTTGATTATTATGTGACAGGAGGAATTTCTTTTCTAGTCTAATCTATTTGGTGTTCTATAATGCCTCTTGTATGTTTATAGGCATCTCTTTCTTTAGGTTGGGGAAATTTCTTCTATGATTTTGTTGAAAATATTTTCTCGTCCTTGGAGCCTGGAATCTATTATTTGTTCTATTGCTATTATTTTTATTTTTCATCTTTTTATAATGTCTCTGATTTTCTGTATGCTTTGTGTCAGGATTTTTTTTTAAATTTAACACTTTCTTTGACAGATGTATCAATTTCTTCAATTATCTCTTCCACACCTGAGATTCTCTCCTCCATCTCTTGTATTCTGTTGGTAATGCTGCATCTGTAGTTCCTGTTCTCTTTCCTGTTTTCCATCTCCAGGATTTCTTCAGTTTGTGTTTTCTTTAGTGTTTCTATTTCCCTTTTCGGGTCTTGAATAATTTTATTCCTTTCTTTCACATGTTTGATTGTATTTGCCTATATTTATTTCAGGGCTTTATTTGTTTCCTCTTTTTAAAAAGATTTATTTATTTATTTATTATTATGTACACCTGCAAGCCAGAAGAAGGCATCAGATCACAGTATAGATTGTTGTAAGCCACCATGTGGTTGCTGGGAATTGAACTCATCACCTTTGGAAGAGCAGTCAATGTTCTTAACCTCTGAGCTATCTCTCCAGCCCCCTTGTTTCCTCTTTAAAGTACTCTATCATCTTTATAAGAATAGATTTAAGGTCATCTTCCCATGTTTCATCTGTGTTAGGACATCCAGGGCTTGTTGTAGTAGGGTAGCTGGGTTCTGATGGCCCTGTGTTGCCCGGGTCTTGTTGATTGTGTTCTTATACTGGTCTTTAGACATCTGGTTGTCCCTGGTGTTGGCTGGTTGTTTCTGGTGCCACTGGACTTCTTAGCAAGGCCAGAAGAGCTCTGGGCTCTAGGCTGGAGGCTGGATGTTCCTGTGGTCCAATAGCTCTCCTTGGGATCTAGAGCTCAGGAAATAGCTTGAAGCTTTCCCCTGCTGCCTGTGACCCATAGGCAGGGGAGTGATGAGGGTATAACCTGTATGATCCTGAGGTCTGGCTGGTGTCCACGGGAAGGCTGGTAGGTTTGTGTTCTGGAGGCTGGAACTGTGTGTCCCTAGAGCCTGGGAGCCTTCCTTGGGACAGCGGGTAGTGGGGTGGTGGTGGTGGTGGTGGTGGTGGTGTGTGTGTGGGGCAGAGACTGGAATCATGTGCCTAGGATCCCTCTTTGGAAAGAGAGATAGTCCCAGTACTCATCAGGGAAACACAGACACTGGTGTTTCACAGTCATCACTAAGCCCTGGTTATTCAGACACCATGATTGCTTGGCATCCCTCCAGGAACTTTTTAGATTTAACATTTTTTTTGACTTATATATTGATTTTGTCAGCTGTATCTTCTGTGCCTGAGAGTCTTTCTTTCATCTCCTGTGTTCTGTTGGTGGTGCTTACATCTGTAGTTCCTGCTTTCTTTTCTAGGTGTGCCATTTCCAGGACTCTCTTTAGTTTGTGTTTCTTTCCTATCCTTTTGTTTCTTTCTTTCTTTCTTTCTTTCTTTCTTTCTTTCTTTCTTTCTTTCTTTCTTTTAGTTTGTATTTTCTTTATTGCTTCTATTTTTATTTGCAGGTCTTGAACAGTTTTATTCATTTCCTTCACCTGTTTGATTGTATTTTCCTGTATTTCTTTAAGGGATTTATTAATTTCTTCTTTTAAGGTCTATATCATCATTATAAGATTGAATTTAAGGTCATCTTCTTGTGCTTTGGCTGTGGTAAGATATCTAGGGTTTAGTGTAGAAGGATAGCTGGGTTTTGGTGGGGCCATATTGCCCTGGATGTTATTGATTGTGTTCTTATGCTGGCCTTTCACCATCTTCTTCAGGAAAGAACATATTTTATAGACAGATTGAACTGAGTTTTAATGCCATTCCCATGTCATAGCAGATGTGTGACCTAGAGTGATTATTCTTGTCATCTGTTTGCTCATTTGTAAAATAGCACTAACAGTATTTATCATGCAGAGGTTTTGCTGAGTATTAAATACAATATCAATATTATGGAGTATTAAATACAATATTTACATCAATATAACAGAGGCTAAGAATACTGTGCACACAACAAGCACATGGGGCTGGAGTGATATCAAGCACAATAGACTATGTTGCTATTGGTAAACAGGCATATCTTCAATGATAGGGTAGGGCCAATGTATCATACAAAGCTAACACACACACACACACACACACACACACACACACAGAGAGAGAGAGAGAGAGAGAGAGAGAGAGAGAGAGAGAGAGAGAGAGAGAGCGAGCAATATAGCTTTAAAATACGTAAAGGAAAGTCTCACCTGCTTGAGTGTGGAAATAGCATTATATTTGTGGACCCCAGTACACTATTTTCAGTAGTGAATAGCCCAGGTAGGAATAATATCAATAAATAAAGACTCAACAAAGCTATAAACTAACTTGACCTTATAGATATCTGTGGAACCACATCCATCAGTGGTACGACACACTCACTTCAAGAACAAACAAAATTTTTTGTGCATAGACTTGTCTAGGCTAGGTAAAAAGTCAATGATTTAAAAGGATTAAAGCTGTACAGAGTGGACTGAGGATATATCTCAGTGATAGAATGCCTATGTAGTTTGTCCAAGCTCCAGGTTCAATCCCTAACACTGAAAAAAAAGTATGCAAAGCTTCTGACTATAACAGAATTCAACAATAGAAAACAGGAGAAGTTAGTGAATATGAAATATTAGTAACATGCTGAAAGTAGCTAGTGAGTTTATAGAAATCACAAAGGAACTAAAAAATACTTGAAAACACACCAAACTCTATAGGAAGGCAGTGTTATGCTTAAGAGGGGTGTTCAAGAAGAAGCATTCCCAAATCAGGAACCTAGATCCTTCCCTAGAGACTTGTGCCTCACCTCAGACGACTGGAGAAAACAACAAAGAAGAAAGAAAAGAGATTAAAAATAGAGGAATCCAACCAAAAGTAGTTTTTAAAAAATCATAGCTGCGTTGACAATACAGGGATACAATCATCAAGGAAAAAAATAGATCCACGTTATTGAACCATGGAGAAAATGTAAATAAAAATAATTGTATTAATGTCCTGAATACCTGTTTGCTAACAAGCTAGATAATTTAGTTAAATTAGGCAAATTTCTGGGAAGATAGAAACAAAAAATAGTTTAGAAAGAAATAGAAAATCAAGTAAGATGTTTAAAATTTTGATATAAAAAAATCATACAATGAGAAGCCCAGACTATATTTCTTTATTGTTAAATTCTACCCACTTAAGAAGATTTAGGACAGACTCTTTAAAAACCAGAGAGAACACACTTCACATTTGAATCTGTGGTTAGTGATACCACCCCAGTAACTGACCCGGGCGCAGACCCGAGAAAGCTGCGTACAGTAGCCAGTGGCCTTTTGAGTAGAGCTGTTAAGGCTCTCAGCACGACACCAGCAAACCCAAGTTTTAGCAAGAGGAAAAAAAAAAAGAATTTTATACTATAATCTGGTGGACTTTATCTTTGAAATGTTAGGTCTAACAGAACACTATGATTTAGGGTTCTTCCCATACCATGCAAAGAAGGCCAGTTGATTACATCATTTACTTATCTGTCATTTTAGATACTGAGTGCTAGTGTGGTGCTACGTATATATTGGTGAGGACAAAAAAATAATTCCTTCTTCATGAGGCTTGGTTGAGCCATGCACACTGAAAATAGAGCACTCAATTGGAAATAGAGTGTTGCTGTGAGAGGTGCTGTGAAGACTGCTCAAGGAAGGTGACATAGTCAGGGGTCTGAGGACAACTTTCCTGAAGTGGTAATTGAACTATGACCTGAATACAGAATGATTATTTGTATATAATGGCCCCTGACCCAGTTTTTGTGGTGCTGTGGATTGAACCTGGGACACACTAGACAGCACTGTACATCTCTGACCCTCGGGAGTTCCTATTAGTTGTGGGTAATGGTTTTAGTTATCTGAGGCTGACTACAGTTCCAAAATATTAAATGGGAAGTTCTATCCTAAGTGTGAATAAAGTCTTCTGTATAGGATGGTGTTTTCTCATATCATGCTGTCTAGGATACAGTGGGGCACCTGTGCTATATACGCTCGCTGCCTGATAATCATTAACATCCCAGGGACCAGGTGGGCTCATCCTAATGTCACTGGCTCTTGTGTTCAGGCAACCCATATCTCATTTAATAATTCCCCAAGCATATTAGTAGCAATACTGACAATTATATATATATATATATACACACACACACACATATATGTATATATACATATATACATATACACACATATACATACACACACACACAGAGTTTTAAACTGCAACCCATTAAGTGAAAAATGAAGATGGAATAAGGTATTTTGAAAGAAAGAAGACTGTATTGATATGGTTTTTAGAATAGTACCTATTATTGTAATTGTTCTATTTTAGATATTACTGTTAACCTCATGGTATGCCTAATTTATAAACAATCCATATCATAGGTATGAATGAACAGAAAAATATAGTATACATTTGGGCCAGTGCTGCCTGTGCTTTGAGATCTTCTGGAACTTAGGAGCAGTTTCCTTGCGGATAAGGGTTCTGTGTCCTAAGGATTCATTTTGTGCTGTTGTATTTATCCCATTTGCTTTGTATTGGTAAGCATTCTTTCACTAACAGTGATCTCATCAGCTTTCAAATAAGCTTATGTTTTCTCACATTAAAAAAACATCTCTTCAGCCGGATGAGGTGGTGCATGCCTGTAATTCTAGCACTCGGGTGTCAGAGGCAGGCAGATCTCTGTGAGTTCGAGACCAGCCTGGTCTACAAAGCTAGTCCAGGACAGCCAAGAACCAAAACCCAAACCCAAACCAACCCCTCCCCTTGAAAACAAAAAACAAACAAAAACCCAACTCTTCTTTGACCCCTTCTCCTTTTCAACTATTTTTCTTCTGCTCTCCTACCCTTCTTATCACAAAAGGGGTTTCTGAAGTTTCTGTTTTCATTTATTCATTTTTATACTTGGTTAGGACAAAAACTAGGCCTACCCCTTCTTCCACCTAGCTGAGTCTGGGATACAGCTATACTGTAGCAAAAGACAGTTCTTTCAAGTCAGTGCTGACCTCCATGCCCAGTGGGCGCTTGGTAGTCCTCTCCGCGCTTGGCGGTCCCTTGGCATTGGACATGGCTGACAACTCACCTTGAATCATTCTTTTCATGGTATCATGCTTTCTCATTTCCTCCTCTGCTCTTTGTAGTTGGCTAGAGATGCTGGAGTCCCTGCACACTGGCCTTTCTCCCTTCCTGCCAAACATGTCAGAGGCGAGTTTTAGATAGTGCCTGTAAAGGATTCTCGCACTCATCCCTGGCTTTGCAGTAGTGTGCTCAGCTGCCTGTCACACTTTCTATGTCACTTGCTCTCTGGTCACTTTCCCATACCCCTTTAAGGCCTGCTATGTACCGGGTGTCGTGCTGGTGCTAGGGGTGACTCCTTTTTTTACTTATTTTATTTTTTTTATTGATAATATTCATATTACATCTCAATTGTTATCCCATCCCTTGTATCCTCCCATTCCTCCCTCCCTCCTGCTTTCCCCCTACTCCCCTCCCCTATGACTGTGACTGAAGGGGACCTCCTCCCCCTGTATATGATCCTAGAGTATCAAGTCTCTTCTTGGTAGCCTGCTATCCGTCCTCTGAGTGCCACCAGGCCTCCCCATCAAGAGGACATGGTCAAATACGGGACACTATACTCCTTGGTGGAATTTGAGCAAAGAGTGAGTTCGTTTCACTCCCTGCTGACAACAAGCAGGTATATAAGCAAACAAACAGGAAAGCCAGACAGCATCGGTGGCCTACAGGCCTTTAGCTCTGTTGTTCCTAGCAAGTGCTGAAGTCTTTCAGTTAGAATCATTAGGCTTAATCTTGATTCCTCCTTTAATCGCAGGAGTCCAGTCAGCGCCGGGGAACCCCTGTGGTATCCCAAGGCGTGGCTGTTTTATATACTGCGGATCTTTCCTACATTGTGTCTAATGTTCCCCTTCACTACTAATGCCATCACTTGACTTTTGGACTAGGTCTATTGGTCTTGACTGCATTTATTCTTGACTGTCATCTGACAGCTTACTGTGTGACTACAAGCAGGGTTTAAAAATATGCTTGAGTTTTTCTGTCTCAGATTAAAAATAGTATTTATTTGTTTTCTGTGTATGGTGTATGTGTATGCACATGCATATATGTGTGCGCACCCACCCCTGCTCATGTAGGTGGAGGCCAAAGGTCAACATTGTGCTATAGCCTTTATTGCTCTCCATTTTATTGTTTATCGTCTCTTAGTGAACCTGGAGCTTGCAGATTTGCCTAGACTAGCTGATTGTGAGTTCCTGGGATCTTCCTATCTGCTTCCCCAGTGGTGAGGTCATAGGTGTATGGCATCATACATGGCTTCTACATGGGTTCTGGGGATCTACCTGCAGTCCCCTCATGCATGTGCAGCGAGCACTTTCCCATTAGGCTATCTTTCCAGTCTCATGTTTCACTGTCATTGTCATAAAAATTTTATCTTTTGTCATTGAGGATATAAAGGTTTGCTATATACAAAGTACTTAGGAAGTGTGAGACACTAAGTTCTCAGTGAATTGTTATCCAAGGCATTGTATAGTTGCACATTTGGCCAAGTAAAACGTATAAGACAGAGTATACTAGTAATAGATTTGAATTGGACAATTAGTATCTTGTTGAGACTTAATTATGCTATATAAATTCACAATAAAATCTTCAGCTACTACAGTATGTAACCTTATTATGTATGCTTTTTTCTTAATTAAAAGGCTAAGAAGCACCAGGCCTTCCTAGTAGAGACATGTGAAAATAACGTGAAAGAATTGGAATCGATCTTGGACAGCTTTATTGTGTCAGCCCAGTGGACATCAGGTTAGTTGAAGGTATAAGATGACAGATGCATCTGTCAATGCTCCAAAGTCACTCCAGTTTGGGAATTCTGCAGATGCCTCTTACAGTCCCTCATCTCAACATGCTTTGATCTGATGACATGATCAGAGCAGGGCGCACAGCAGTCAGTTGGCCTGGCTGCCTGGGAAGGGGTGATGGAGTATGGACCTGCTGTTGTCCTCTCAGAACTTGATTTACAAGTGGTGAAGTCTGTGGTTGGACAGACAAGGGCTCACTTGCTGTGTTCCGAATCCAACCGAGAGCAGAGTCCTTACAGTCTACCTGCAAGGGGAACAGATGTTTCCATCAAACTGAGCCAAATTCTGAGGCAACCTTCAGCAACTTAAAGGTCATGCATTCAAAAGGTTATGTAGGACACGGGCTGTAGCAGTGCGTGCTCTGTACCAATGCTTTCTCAGCCAGTTCTCATATGTACATATATATGCTCTGGAGATAATAATGCCCAGCTAAAATTTTGGTTTAATATTAATCCAGTTCAACATAATTAAGCGCTAACAATATTGGGTAGAAACACCTTTGGAACTAGCTAATAAACTTTGTTTACAATATCTACTTTCTTAATGTTTTGCGGTTTTGCATCATGTATGCTTACAGTGGCTTGAACTTGAAACTTTTACTTTTCTACCTGTTTTCTTTGCCTCAAGTTATTTAGTTATTTTTATGATGTGGTTATAGTCTTTTAAAAAAGAACATAAATTACACACACATGCACACACACATATATGCAATTGAAAGTGATTTGGGGAAGGAGTTACTCTTTTTTTGTTTGTGTTTTTGTTTTTTGAGATGGGATTTCACTGTGTAACTCTGGCTATCCTGGAACTCACTCTGTAGACCAGGCTGGCCTTGAACTCAGAGATCTGCCTCCTCGGCTGGCATTAAAGGTGTGTACCACCACCACTGGGTCAGGAGGGAGTTCTTTAGGAAATGAAAATTTAGGGAAGTTTGTTGTCCTGGAGACAGTGGAAGGATCTGGTAAGGGCCTGTGCTTTACGCTCAGGCATGCCGCTCTTGCAGCGGGTGAACTGTTAGGCATTTAATATACACTGTTGTGTTTTCAGTCTGCTTTTACAGTTCATGTTTTCAGCTGTGATTTTATTTTATTTATTTATTTTTAAATTTTTTTTATTAATTTATTCATATTACATCTCAATTGTTAGCCTATCCCTTGTATCCTCCCTTTCTTTCCTCCCTCCCGTTTCCCCCTCTACTCCCTTCCCCTCTGTCTGTGACTGAGGGGGACCTCCTCCCCCTGTATATTCAGCTGTGATTTTATTAACTTCACATATATCTTTTCATTTTTATATTTTAGTAATGATTTTAAATAAAAATTATGGGGGCTGGAGGGATGGCTGAGAGAACAAGAGCCCGGCTGCTCTTCTGGAGGACCTCGGTTCATTTCCCAGCACCCACATGGGGACAAACAACTGTCCATGGCTCCACTTCCACTTATATACTTACAGGAAAACACTCATACAGATAAAATAAATAAACCTTAAAAGAAGAATGTGTGCATGCATGTGTAAGCACATATCACAGCATGTCAGTAGGAGTCAGAGGACAACTTGCGGCATTTGAGTTCACTTTCTACCATGTGGGTCCAGGGATAGAACTCAGGCCGCCAGGCTTCATGGCAGGTGCTCTTATGTGCTCGGCCATCTTGCTGGCAGCAGTCCTTATATCTCTGAACTTTAGTTTCTATATGTATGTAAACACTGTATATTATAGGAGCTATGTTGCCAGAAGAGGGCTGTGTGCTCAGTTAATGGGCTTTGGATTGGAGAGGCATTGTGGTTTCAATGGTGTGTGATGATGATTCACTCTTTGTCTTTGTGGATCCTTTCTCCTTTGGTGCATGTGTTTCCTTGTGCTATGTGAGGCTGACTTCCATCCTTGCCTTCTGGCTTCTCATTAAGTTTGTACAGTGGGTTCCAAGCTTTATGAGGCTAGGAGAAGAAAGAAGTCAGGATGCTATTTCCTCTCGCCCTCTGCTCTGGTGCACCCATGAAGTAGCTTCTCCTTGCACCAGCCGGGTCCTGGGCCACAGGTGGGGCTCTTGCAGACTGCAGTGCTTTCAACTTGTCTGTTTTGGTCTGTCATGATGCATCATTGACTTTGTGCCTGTCTGCAGTCTTCTTTAGTAGATTCTCTTTGGATGAGCTGTTGTGATGGTGCCGTTTCCCACTGATTCACATACTACGTGGGATCTGTTTCATCCCTATTATTATTATTATGATTATGGTTATTATTGTTGTTATAATGGATTCGGTTTCTACTTATCCTTGCTCAGGCCAGATACCTGTTGTTTATTTTCTTCAGTCTGCTTTATCCTTCATATAGTTTTAGCTATAATTTTATTAAACCATCACATAGCTTTCTTTGGTTTTTAATTTAAATATACAACATTAAACTGAAGAAGTTGCTTATTAGGTATTGAGCTGTTCTCAGTAATTGCTGTCAAATATTAGGTAATTCTGTTGTTTACTATTTTACAGAGAATATGATCCACTAAAAATATCCTATACTATTCTGAGGACACGTATGTTTTTTACCTAAAAATTGTATCTACATCTCTAGGTATATAGATCTTTGAGAGAAAGTCTATTTCAAATCGACTTTCTTGTGATGGTGGCTCATCCTAGAGCTGATAAATTGTGATCAGTTAGCTCGAGAAGAGCTCCCAGACATCCTCTAGCTGTTGTGATAAGCAGGCAATAGTTCGACCTCCTTTCATCTCTCAATGTACCTTTAACTTCAATACATACTCTGCAACTACCCTGGACTTCAAGAAAAGTAATCCAAAGTTGAGATGTAGAGGCAAGATTAGTTACATATCTGTTTAAAGCATGCTCTTTCAAATGCAATGATGGGCCTGTGAGATGGCTCTATGGGTAAGCAGTGCTAGCTGCAGGAGCCTGAAAACCTCAGTTCAATTCCCCAAATCTACACTGGAAGAAGAGACTCCCAGTTGTTCTGTGATTTCCACACATGTGCGGTAGCCTGTGCATGTCCCTGCACAATAGTGATAAAAAGAAAAATCAAGATGAAATGATTGAAAATTATTTTCATGAATTAATCTTAGTTGACATTGACAGTAGTCGCCCAGTGTTTAAGCTTTGGGGTTGTATATATTAGGACACTTTCTGAAGTGAGTGTAACCCATGTGTCTGTCTTCTGGTAGCAGGCGAGCAAAGTTTGAGTTAGTCCAGGAATGCTCAAGAGTTTATGTACACAGAGGCTTACCTTTATTTATTTATTTATTTTTTTAAAGATTTATTTATTTATTATTATGTATACAGCGCTCTGCCTGCATGTACATCTGCAGGCAGAGGAGGACATCAGATCACATTATGGATGGTTGTGAGCCACCATGTGGTTGCTGGGAATTGAACTCATGACCTCTGGAAGAGCAGACAGTGCTCTTAACCGCTGAGCCATCTCTCCAGCCCCGAGGCTTACCTTTATTTTCTCATCAGTGTGATAGTTACATGTCTTTGTGTGCTAATATCCACGCTCCCTTTTAGTCTGCCTCTTGACAGGGTGTTGGGTGGAAGTGAGAGCGCTACACTGTCACTTAAAAGATGAGTCACTTTTGGCTCTTACTCTGTAGCCTCAGAACTCTGGTCAATAGTAATCCATTGTATATTTGAAACTTGTGGAGGAGCTAGATCTTAAGTGTCCTCAGTGCCCTCCCCTGTCCACAAAAGAGTCATTATGTATAATGGTGGATGTGTAAATTGACTTGATTGTAAGAAGCACTTAACAGTGTGATGAATATACAACAAATCATTGTATAACCTGAACTCACAGTCAATTGTTTTTCAATAGAGCCAGGAGAGAACAACAAAACAAAGCTTGGTAGCGCATGGATTTCCTCTGCTCTAAGCTGCACAGGCCTTGCACTTCCTGTAAAGCCAAGCGCTAGCAGCGATCAACTTTTATCCTTTTTATCCACCGCCCTCACATGCTGCTAAGGCCCCCGCCTGAGTTCAGGTCCGCTAGTGTCCTACCTGCTCCTGAACACACCAAGCATTCTCTTATCCTAGTTTTCTATGGAGGACCTTTTAAATTATTGTTGTTTTAGTGGAGTATATCCACAAAGCTCTTTCCTACTGCCCTCAAGGCCATGATCAAGTGTCCATGAAACTTACCCATTGCATATTCCCATGTGTTTGGCCTTACCACTTCTTTCCTTTTCCTGATGGGCTTTTTTGTGTGTGTGCCAGAGTACCTATTATTGTCACATGTTTCTGACTCATTATTTAGTGCATTTCTTACCACATCTAAGTTGTCCCTTATTCATTAATATATATGGCAGTATATGGCACAATGTAGTCACTTGAAAGCTAATGACTATGAATAAAAACATAAATGAATTAAAAAAGAACGTTGAAAAATTTCAGTTAGTTACTTTGCTTGCTTGTTTGAGTAAGTTTGTTGTCTTACTACGTAGCATTTGATAGCCTGGAACTTTCTATGTGGACCAGGTTGGCCTCGAACTCATAGAGCTCTGCCTTTCTCTGCCTCTGAGTGCTGGGATTAAAGGCTGGAGAGGTGGTTCAGAGGTTAAGAGCACTGGCTGCTCTTCCAGAGGTCCTGAGTTCACTTCCCAGCAACCACATGGTGGCTCACAACCATCTATAATGTTGGTTATAATAAAAATAAATCTTTTTAAAAAAGGTATGCAATAGCTTGGCTAGCTCTGTTTTACATTTTAATTTCTGTAGTTATCAATGTAGTCATGAAGTTTTTCTAAATTATAGTAGTCTCTTGGAACTCTTGGTAAATAGTCACCAGCAAGATTGACCCTGAGTGGAGAAAATGGGCTGTACTTAGTCAGGGACACTTACTTCTGCTCTATACCTGCTACTGATATTGAAACAGTACTGCTTAAATTCCATTTGTTTTTCCTGGTGGGGATGGAGAGTTGGGGAAGGGCTATTTTTTGCTTTGAGCCCATACAGTCTTTCGCCTCAAATATAATATTTCTTCTAATACAGTGTTTGCTGTGCTGTAAAGCTGGCAGACATCTGAATGTGACTTCATGAGATTTTCCTTGTGGTTCAGTCTTGAATTCTCACTGTGGTTGACTTTCTGTCCCTGAGGAGATAATTTGTAATATGTAGCAATACTATTCTTCTTTCTACTTGAAGGAACTAAAGAACCATCAAGACAATAGCCACAGG
>OU015743.1:144419701-144435419 GCA_907169655.1 Acomys percivali
TGTGTGTGTGTGTGTGTGTGTGTGTGTGTGTGTGTGTGTGTGTGTGTTAGTGTTAGTAGAATGGGAGGTCCACTTTTTACACCATAAAACAGAGCATGAAAGTTCAGGCTGGCTTCTGTGTGCAGAGACATACAATGGGAGAGGGAGAGAGAAAATCAGATTGTTTTGAGTTGAAATATAAAGTGTTCCTTATGTAGCCATTTATTTATTTATTTATTTTTTTAAGAGTATGTTTCTCTTTGTTACTATAAAAGCTGTTTGTTACTATAGAAGTTACTATAAAAGCAACCAAAACAATTATATATATATCATATATATATAAAATGTGTGAAGATAATCTTACATTTGAATTCTGTACCACTGTATCTAAAATTAAGTTTATTTTGCATTTATATACAAAATTCTATATCAGTGAATTACAAATAACCTTGTGAGCGACAATTGAGGCATTAAGTTGAGGAGTAGATTCACTAATCTACTTTTTGTTCTACCTTCCCTATATATTTCTATATTCTACCCTTTTTCTTTTCAACCCCTATCTCCAAACCTAAGAATGTAAGATAAAGGAAAAGAGGACATCTCTGAGTCCAACCTTGTTTCCTCTGTAAATAAGACCAATAATAACCTGTAACCAACTCCCATTGATAATAACCCTCTGTTGCCCAAGAAAGCAACCAAAAACCTACCCGACCCCCTTAAAGGAAGTGGGATGTTCTTCTCTTAAGGTTTCTTCTGGCTGATTTGGGAAAAATAATACTTTTGTAGGGGCCCAAATAAAACTGGGGAAATGGTTAAACAAGCCAGGATCCCCTTCCCTACTTATAAGCATTTTGTCATGTTAAGGATAGTCATTCATTTTATAATAGATATTGGTAGTACAATAAAGAACAATTTATATTTCAAGGAAACTTTATTGTGTGAACATTTTTTTAGAAAAAATTAATTTTATGTAATATAAAAATGTGTGCATAGGTCAGTAAGGAGAGGGCATATTGGCCCATAAATGTCCATATTCTGATGATTTTATTCTTCTGAATTTCTGTGAGTAAATTTTCACTAAATCCAGCATATTTTCTGGCTGTTTTTGAATGACTTATTTACAGTCTACTTTGTGCAGTGGCAAATTTATGTTCTTAATCTTGTCTAAGAAAGCAGCTAAAAAAATATATTCAGTAATACTCTCAATTAGAGCTGTCACAGGAGACTATGTTGATGTCTTTGGTCCATGCTGCTACTGGAGGCCATGATCTGGGCCACTGATGGAAACCATGTTAATGTTTGTAGTCCATGCTGGTGCTCGAGGCTGTGTTGATGTCTGTGGTCCATGTTATTGCTGAAGGCCATGGTGATTACCAAGGTCTATGATCTATGCTGGTGCTTGAGGCTGTGTTGATGTCCATGGTGGTCCATTGTTACTGCTGAAAGCCATGGTGATGACCATGGTCTATGCTTGTTGGAGGCTGGGTTGATGTCCGTGGTCCGTGTTACTGCTGAAGGCCGTGGTGATGACCATGGTCTATGCTGGTGCTGGAGGCTGGGTTGATGTCCATGGTCTGTGTTACTGCTGAAGGCCATGGTGATGATGTCTGTGGTCTGTGCTGCTGCCTGAGGCCATGTTGATGTCATGATCTGTGCTGCCTCCCAAACCATGTTGATGTCCATGATCCATGCTGCCACTGGCTGCTATCAGCAGGCTGGCATCTACAGACTCATAACTGAGAATGAGAGACATTGAATGCTGCTATGCTAAATTCCCCCCTCCCCCGACCCCCACCGTCCACCTCCAAAAAAGAAACAGTTCAGACATGAAGCTATTCAAGAAAGTCCTTAAAAATTGTGATAAGGGTGCTGAAATATAGCTCCTTCTAGTTGATGGCTTCTGGTGGGGGTGAAGGCGGGGAGGGACTCAGTTTTCTATAAGGGGCTGGCCACTGGGAGTTTGAGCATGCTCCAGTGAGTATATAGTCAACACAAATTGGACTTGGTGTATTTTTCTTTTTCTTGGGGCGGAGGGTGCAGGAGTGGGAGGGTGGGATGGGAAGTGAGTATGAACAGGGGGCATTGTGTGGATTTCCCAAGCACTTAATAAAAATATGTTGGAGAAAAGTTGTAATGAGTCATCTTTCCAATTCAGAGCCATTCCTAGCAATGTCGTCTGTTCCACTATTGTGGCTCAGAGCCTTTGTAGTTTTTCTGTTTACGGTAAGTATTGCTTTCACATTGCCTCTTAAATTGAATATTTTAGCTTTACTTTAACTTGTCTTTTATTTTTTGACATATACATTTATATTATTACACAAATATACAACAATCTACCTACAGCAAGAAGAACCACGAAACAATCAGGAATTATATGGTCTTCAACTCCATCAGAAACTTGAGGCTTGAGAAGGAATAAAATTATATTATCTGAGTAAACAGGAAGTGCAAGTTACTCTCTGATGGGGTTAAAGGCCAGATAGTTTAGTTTTACAATTAAGCTTAGATGTTTAGGAGTTAACATGTTTTTAGGTCTAGATAGATGTTTTAAGTTGATGATGACGAGATATGGTAGATACTGATTGACATTCAGAATTTCAGATGCACCAAGGTAGGAAAGTTGTCTTCTTCAAGCCTGCCAAATACGAATAGTTAAAACATAATTCCTGATTGTGTCATGGCTCTTCTTACTGTAAGTAGTTTATTGTATGTATGTTTAATAATATATTATATATAATATTTTATATATAATACAACAACAACAAAAAAACCAAAAACAAAGCAAAGCAAATCTAACTTGTATCTATACTTAAGATAATATTTAAATATAGGTTGATAAATGTTTTAACTTTATCAATATTTTCTCCAAATTAAAGCTATAACTATCAGCAATATTCTGAGATAAATAAAGTTGATTTATCATTGACTGAGAGTTCTCTCCCCATCTCCTCTGTATTCCCTTTTTTCCTGTCCCTTACGAGTTCTAGCACTTAAATACTTGAAAAAATGGGATGAATGATGCCATGTCATTATGTATTCACTACCTCTTTCTCTTATTATAGTGTTCATATCACATGAGCAGCACTATACTGACCTTACTTCCGAATGTCAAATGCCCCAAATTAATACCCAGAGGGAATTCAGTCAATTAGTCGTGTGAATGAGTGGACTGTAGCAGATGCATTTCAAATGCTTCTTTTATTTATTTTTTGCTTTTAGAGACAAGGTCTCACTATTTAGTCCTGGCTATCCTAGAACTCACTTGGTAGACTTGGCTGGCCTCCACCTCACAGAAGCCTGCCTGCCTGTCTCCTGAGTGCTGGGAGTAAAGGTTGCGCCACAGTGCCCAGCTTATGGTGCTTCTTTAACATTTTGTTCCGTATTGATGATATTTCTTGTACAGTGAAATATTTGATTACAAAATATAATGAGGAGAAATTATAAAAAGACTTGCAAAATACTTTTTTCATGAATATTTTCAGACTAATTTTGATACTTTTTTGAAAAATTAAAGAATGGTAAATAAAAATCAGATTAATGCAGTGTTTGAAACTCAACTTTTCATTCTTTTGGCATAATATTTGGAATTATACTTGACCATGTAACTTTGATTGGTCCCATTCATTTGACTTATATCCCAACTATATTAAAACAATTTGATGGTATAATATAGAAATATTCATAATTATAATGTATATCAGCTATTGAGATTTTATTTAAAATATGGTGTGGGCTATGTAGTTAATAGTGTTTTATTGCTTATTTAAAATTTAATTTGAAAATTATAGGTATTCAAGAGTATTTCTAAGCATAATATAAAATGGTTCAGAAGTTATTATTTAAGCAAAATAACTTCTTATAAAATGCCTGATTAATCAGAAACACAGAAAGTAAGTTTACATAATTCCTCTCAACAGTGCTAGTATAGATGATTCAATTGTTGGATAATAGGTACATATAAACCCAGCTGCTGCTTAGGAGTTATGGGGGAAGATAAGCTTGATAAGGCTGAAAAATAGTTGAACTTAATATACCATGAGTTTTAACTTGGCCATTTGGTTAGAAGCCGTATCAGTACAGCCATGTACCTGGAGAATAGATTTGCGTTCAATGTTTCATGTCCTTTTGGCTTTCTTACTAATTGTCACGTCACTGTTACTGGTTGCTTGACTTTTGTGCCTGTGTGACTTTAAGGGTGTGTTTTCATCCCACATTTTTCTCCAGGCATCTACAAGGACAAAGATAAGCCTCCCAGCTTCTCTGTTGTCCTTGAGACTTTGAGGCGGACCTTGACAGATTACCAGAACAAGCTGGAAGATGCGTCTAATGAGGTAACACGTGGACTGTTTGGCTCCACACACGGCCTTCGGGCAGTACCAGTATGCAGCCCTTGCTTGTTACAAAGGTCAAAAAGATTGGGGATGTTGAATTGACAGCTTCACAGATACAGAAATAATAAACCACTTGTCACTGCTCTTTCTTCAAGTGTGGCCTAGAGTAGTGTCTCACTCCCATTTTGTGATTCTCCGGACACAATGAAAGGATCCTGTCACTTTTTTGGCTTGAGTAACTTATCTCTGCAAGGAATTTAAGTGAAATGTGCTGTTTTAATGCCAGTATGTTTCTGATCTGTGGGTAGCTGGTAGAATTTAGGTTTCGTCAAGAGTTTAAGGATTTATAAACCACAGAAATCTTAATAAAAAGGGGAAATTAATTTTCATGCTCTAAAGGGAATTAAGTGTTGTCAGAAGTTTTTAAAAACAAATGTCTGCTTGATGTAGCCTGGAAGCTGTTAATTTGCAGATTAAAAAAGCTCATGCTTCTGTCTGTCATCGCATTTGTATTGTTTAATGTGTGTGAGTTAATAATTTTCTTGGGTATTACAATATTTTATGAATTCATGTTTTAAAAATTGAAGAGTTTGTCTAGTCATGTCTTGTCAAATTAGCATATGCAGCAGTTACAGTAGTTAGCGAAACACCAGATCCTGGTATAGACACAGACAAATCACATAGCCTGGGGTTTATCTCTTTGTTTTATATAATTCAAAACCTGCAAATTCACTTTGTGCACTTTGGGAGAGGGTTATTTTACTTTAGGTATGCAGGGCAGACAAAGGAAGAATAAGTCTTTTAAAAACACCTATAATTGTTCAGAAGAAAAAAAGTGGCCATTACAATATTTAAATTCTCTGAAGAACAGACATTGCTGTGTCTTTCCGGAGAGGCAAGGCGACCTGGATGGATAGTAGTTTTGAAGTTCTTCTGAGGCCTAGGCCTGGAAGCTGCCGAGTAACTAGGAGCATATCACCCACAGCGAAGTGTTATTTGGGAGGATGCATGTCACATGACCCTCCGCACAGCTGAAAAGTCGACTCAGCAGGCTTTGGCTTAGTAATGTGCTTTGTTGTGAACCAGTGCCAGAGACAGCAGTGGGGAGACCAAGGGGGTGGCCGCAAAGAAAGCAAAAAGAGCAGGCTGACAGAAAGAAGAATGAACTGTCAAAGAAAATAAATCACAGGCGGTGCAGGACCAACTGATGACCTGCCACAGCCTTCCCAGTAGGACTGCGTGTGACTGACCCCGAAGCTGTCATGTGGAGTGAGGGACGGTGAATGCCCTCCTGATGTAAAGCAAGTCTTCTGCACTGTTCTCTCTCCTTCCCCTATGAATGCCACTGCTTCTGGCATTCGGTCCAGTAGGATTTTAAGAATAAAGCTGTGTTTACAGTAAGAATGAAATCCTTTATCTAGCTAGTGAGCACAAAAACAGCATCCCTGGCAGCTTAAGGCTGAATGCTCTCTCTTCAGCCAGGTGAGCGTGTGACAGAAACCGCATAGCCTTTAACTAAAAGACGTGTTGCACCTAAGACTCAATCACTGTTGAAATATTTATGCCTAAGTAACTGCATGGCAAGCAATTGAAAGTTAGCTTTTGGGTCACTCTTTCTTGTAGAAATGACAAAAAGCTATTTTTCTTTCATCAGCTAAACAATGTAAATGATGCCAAGGAAAAGACATCCAGTGAACTTGATTCTACAAAACAAAAGATTGAATCTCACATTAAAAATATAAAGGTATTGCAATTTAAGATAAATTTTTGCTTTTGCTAAGAGACAAATATATTATTAAGGGATTATTTTAGAGACACCTGAAAGTAAGGCTTTCATTTTCAAAGTATTTTTGAATGCACATATCCATTTTTTGTTGATCAGATGCTTTTGGTTAAAGGAAAAATTCATTTCTCTGATATACTTATAATATTACAGACTAAAATGCTTTGAGATTTAATGTCCTGCTTAAGATAAATATTGAGCACATTTGACTTAAGCACGTGTGTGGGTAGTTTCAGTTTCTACCATTTTTGGGTGGACCTCTGTTTTTAGCACATCATGGCTTGTTAATGGACTGAGACCATGGTTGGCTAAGGCTCTAAAAATATTTGATTTTATTTTCTGTGTTAATTTTAGTGACAATGTTGCAAAATTTGAGTTTTCAGTATGTTGGGATGCTATAGTACTGGTGTTGAAGCTGAGGTTTGGATGGATCTTTTGATAGCATAGTTTAGGAGAATTTTAGGTCTTATTCTTGAGATTTCTATTAGTCGTCGGAATGTCATTGGAGAGTGAGTACATGTCCTTATATTAACTATAAAGAGATTTATGGGTTTCTGTGTTCTAAAGTGTTAATAAAGGGTTTTTAAAACTGCTCTTTTAAAATAATGAGTTGAAAGGAAAACCCATTTTAAATACCTTTTTGGAATAAGCAGTTTTAATAAAATTTATGTATTCATTTAAACATTGCAAATTTTCTAATTTTTGAATGGAAACATTCTATTTGGAAAAATACATTCAGTAAAATACCCTGAATGTTTAGCACCATAAGCAAATGGTGATTATTTTGAAGGATTTTACCGTGTATTTGTTCTTTGTGTGTCTCTCACCTTCTGCCATCCCTACAGTCTCTTTACTTGGTGTTTCTGACAGGAACTTCAGGATAAGCTGACTGAAGTCCATAAAGAGCTAAGTCACTTACGCGTTAAGTGTGCAGACCGAGAGGCCCTCATAAACACGCTGAAAGTGGAACTGCAGAACGTGCTGCACTGCTGGGAGAAGGAGAAGGCCCGGGCGGCTCAGTATGACAGCGAGCTGCAGAAACTGTCCCAAGCCTTCCGGAAGGACACTGAGGTACCACCGCAGCTAGCACCAATGACCAGTGTTACTCACATGTAATTTAATTTAAAAAGTGTTCTGTGTGACACACTTTGAAATGGTCCTCACAGCTGCAGAATCACTTCTTTCATTCTGTTTCCTTGTCCTAATTTGTGAAAAACAAAAGTAACCCAGTTCAGCCCTTGTCACTTGCACCATCAACTTTCCAACCCCTGCTTGGATCTGTCGTGTCTCATGATGCCACGTTCTTTACTGTCTTGTCAAGGTTGGCCTGTTTGCCAGTTAGTTACATCATTTCTAATCAGAGTCATCCTACAGCTAGGCTTGATGGAAATATTTTTTTTTAACCAAATGGATTTGGATTTGGATTTGGATCCTGTTTTTCTATTCACACAGAGCATGGCTGAGGACAAGCCTTGTAGGTTTGTTACCCCACATCTCAATTTCCTTAATTGTAAAACAAGAATAATATAACTAGTCAGTTTCCTTTTCCTTATTATTAGATACTAATGAAATTTGGAAAAAAGAAGACTTTTGCAAAATTAAAACTGTAATTTGGATGCTCTGGATAGTTATCTATCCATTTGTATTTATTAGTAATGTATTGGAATTATTTTGAGATTTAATTATTTTTATTTTATGCCTATGGGCATCTTGCTGCGGGGATGTCTGTATTCAATGTGGATGTCTTGTGCCCAGAAGAGGGAACTAGATTCCCTAGAACTAGAGTTATAGAAAGTTGTGAGCCAGCGTGCGGGTGCTGGGACTTGGAACCGGGGCGCCTGCAAGCGCAGCAGTCAGTGCTCTTAACTGCTGTCTCTTCAGTCCTATTAAAGGTGTCTTAAATATCATGATAAAATTTCATATTCTGTATGAGCCTGTTCTGTCCATAGTTTTCTTTTACTTCTGGGATATAGAGCTCCAGTAGTTGGTAGGTTCATTTCTCTACATTCCTGCATATTGAATTCATTTCTTCAGCAAATACAAACTCTAATGCCAAGAGAGTAAAAAAGGAGACATTCTTTCCAGCCTTAGAGTCTGGGTTTCAATTGTGTCCACATGAAGGGTCTGGAATTGCCCTGTACAGCAGATAATGATTAGAGGAAAGGAAACTGGAAGCCTGACTATTGGAAAGTCAGTGTCTGGAATGCTGGGCTGTGATCAACACGGGTGAAGTGATTTTGGATCTTTCCAGATGGATGACTACCATGCGGGTTTATCATAGCCCAAGCAAAATGCACTTTATGTGACAAGAGTGAGTTTTCCTTGAGGACGAGACACTTTGAGCAGAGCTATGATGGTTAGTAACAGTGTGGAGGAGGGTGTTAGTGTCTGAGCATTACACATGTGTATGTGAACTTAATCAGACCCACCTAGAAGTGTAGAAGGCATCTTTAAGTGCTTATAAAGGAACAATGCAAAGTGTATTTGTAGCAGCAGATTTTGCTTTCTTTTCTCTTTTCCTCCTTCCCTTCCTTCTTTCCTTCGCTCCTTCCTCCCTCCCTCCCTCCCTCCCTCCCTCCCTTCCTTCCTTCCTTCCTTCCTTCCTTCCTTCCTTCCTTCCTTTCTTCCTTCCTTTTTGTGTTTTGAGACAGGGCCTCTTTACAGAGCCCGGGCTATCCTGGACCTCACTATGTAGATCAGGATGGCCTCAAAGTCAGAGAGCTTCTCTACCTCTGCCCCAAAGTGCTGGGATTAAAGGTATATACCACCACAGTCAGTTTTTATTTCTTGATCCAGTTTTTTTTTTGTTTAACTATATTTATTTATTTGCTTAATTTTTATATTTTAATTACTGTATCTGAAAAAGTGAGATAGCATACAGGTGAATTAGTGTTATTTACTTTGAAATGTTCAGGAAAACAGCTGCCATAATTTTCAATAACAAAACAAAACTTAATAAGCTATATTTTAAAAAATTGTACGTTATAATTTCCATTTTCTCCTGATTTTTATTCTTTCAAGTTTTTTCTCCTGCTGATATATTGAGACATTTTGAGGGAACTGATTTTATCCACATAAAATGCTCATTTTGCAGCTTCACAATTACTTCATCGTTTGAGTTCCATGTTTTGAGATGAAGTATCTATAAAGAGGACTATTGGTTATCTTAGTAACTAAGTCCTCCAAGTGTGCTCAAGATAAGTCAGGGTTATGCTGGATTCTAGAGTAGAGTAAATATCTTTATGTCATTCAGCAGTGGGCAGTTGTGATTGTGATGACAATATACTTTTACAGGGTTTTCCAAACATATTTCTTTTTAAATTTAATTTATTTATATTATTTTTTAATTATTTATTAATTCATTCATATTACATCTAAGTTGTTATCCCATCCCTTGTATCTTCCCATTCCTCCCTCCCTCCCGCTTTCCCCTTACTCACCCCTTACTATGACTGTGACTGAGGGGAAACCTCCTCCCCCTGTATATGCTCATAGGGTATCAAGTCTCTTCTTGGTAGCCTGCTATCCTTCCTCTGAGTGCCACCAGGCCTCCCCCTCCAGGGGACATGGTCAAATATGGGGCACCAGAGTTCGTGTGAAAGTCAGACCCCACTCTCCACTCAGCTGTGGAGAATGTCCTGTCCATTGGCTAGATCTGGGTAGGGGTTCCATGTTTACTGCACGTATTGTCCTTGGTTGGTGCCATAGTCCAAACATATTTCTAACTGGACTGTTTTGAAGATGGGTCTTGGACAGCATGTCCACTTTAAATTTCTCTGTTACTTTGTAATACTTAAGCACCCACAGATGCCCAGTGTGCTGAACACAGTATACAGCTCTAAGTTTGAGAACAAATGAGCCCTTCTTCCATATTTTTCATATCACTGTGCTTCGCCTAAGGGTGTCGGGATAGATTTCCTATAAGTGGTAAGTGGAGTGGAGTCTCTGAGGCAGGAAGAAAGCTGGTGTGTGTGTGCGTGTATAGTACAGTATTGGTACGTCCTGCCTTTCGTTAGAGTGGAGCGACACTCTCATCTGAATGCCATTTTATGACTTCACATCTGTTTTTCAAAATATAAGTAGGAAATAATAGCATTACTATATTGGTTTCAAATTAAATATCTTATAAAAAATTAACCCAGATACCTTGTGTTTCAGATCATAAAACTTCGACCCAAACAGGTGCTCACATTGCCAGTGGGAGCAAGCTGGATCATAGACTTGGTCTTCCAGCATCTAATTAAGTTCAGCTGTGTTTTAAGGCCAACTCAAGTACCACCCAGCATCTTATCTACTGTTTGTTTCTGAATGTGAGGAAAAAGGCCATCCAGATGATAATAGTGGAAACTTGATTATTTTCCTTCTAGATTTAAAAATAAATTCCTGACTATTTGTGTTAGGTATTTCACTTCCTATGGTGTCTGTATTCAGGAGTTGACAAGCCCTTTCTCCCTGCAGGAGAAGCTAACCTTCCTTCACACCTTGTATCAGCACTTGGTAGCAGGCTGCGTGCTCATAAAACAACCAGAAGGCATGTTGGATAAATTCTCCTGGCCTGAGCTCTGTGCAGTCTTGCAGGAGAATGTTGATGCCCTCATTGCGGACCTCAACAGGGCTAATGAGAAGGTAACTGTCCTCAGGCACCAGCTACCTCTATTAAATTCAGTGACATTTGTCCACATCACAGTATCATTAAGGGAGGCTGACATTCATCTTATTTCAAAAAGAATTTGGCTGTTAATAATTCAGTACCATTAATTATGGCTTGTCTACAACTCAGTTTGATGCCATTGCTGTGGGCATGTAAATGTGACTGAAGTCTGTATGAAGTCTCTAAGCTCCACTTTCTGTGCAGGACATGCTAATACTACTAGCCAGTATTAGCCACAGGGACCTAATTAAGAGAAAATAAATTAATCTTACTGATGAAGCAATTCAAAGAACTTAGTCATTTACATTAATAAACCAACTCTTTATGTTAGCATAAAATAGAAATAGGATGTAGTTATTCAAAAAACATCATCTTAAAAGTCTTTGCTTAGGAAATACGAAGTGTTGTTTTAAAAGTACTTAGAAAATTTTAAATTACATTTTGACTTGTTTCTTCAAATGTCACAAACTATGTGAAAAAACACAACACATACTTAAGAAGGGGAAATATATATTTTATAGATCAAAACAGTAGTTTATGGTTACTTTACCATTTCATAAGCCTAGGAATTCAGTCTTTCTCAAACGGAATAAAGCCCTGCTCTTGCTATAGAAAGTAAGGAGGTGTGTCAGGTCATGTGTATTGCCATTTAACATATTGTTACTTACCCTGGGGTTGTTGAACTAATCAGAACTGTGTTTGTGACAAATAAATTGTGGTGTAATGTCTAGATCTCAGTTACAATGACATTTGCTGTTAAAAGACCAGAAGAATTAAAAAAAACCAAAACATGTTGTATTAACAAAATGGTCCAACTTCAAGGTGAACTCTTGTGTCATTGAGCAGTTTATCTTTAGCACACTGAGAGTATAACCAAAGGCAATGCGAAGCAGAATAAGAAATAGGGAAATAAGTTGTCAGGAACGGATGCTGCTGTGACTGTGAATCTGGGCACAGTGGGTTAAAACAGACTGATGAGTAATTAAATTAAATTAAATTAAATATGTGCTTTGCCTCTGAGATGATGTTTTTCATAGCATCTCATAGCTTCAAAACATTAATTGACATGCATGTCAGAAGATAAGGATTTTCCTTTTAGTGTTTATTAAAACGGAAACTAGGAGGGGTGTTTTGCATTAGTATGTATAACGTGTTTGTGCATTGTAAATTTCATTGAAATATTGTCTTTCTCACTGAGACACCTGAAATAGCCTGAGCTTCCAGTCTAGAAATAAGAATAGTTTTCTAAATTGTCTCTGTAAAATTGACTGCAGAAAAAGCTACTTTATTAGAAGAGGGAAAAATAAAAATTCATGGTGTAGGTATAAAAATTCTACTGTTTTCTGCTAAATTATCAGATTTACCTCCCCCCCCCACAATTTCTGGTTATTACTTTATTTACATCTTAACTTAGTGTAATTATGTGTCTTAGGGATAAATTATAGTGGAGAGTGTAGGTGTTTTCTTCAGTAGGTTATTCACACATGTGATGTCATGCCTTAATCTATATTTCATTTTCATGTCTAGATAAGTCACCTGGAGTATATCTGTAAGAACAAGTCTGACACAATGAGAGAGCTTCAGCAGACCCAGGAAGACACCTTCAACAAGGTGGCAGAGCAGATCAAGGCCCAGGAGAGCTGCTGGCACAGACAGAAGAAGGAGCTAGAACTCCAGTATTCCGAGCTTCTGCAGGAGGTGCAGAGGAGGGCACAGGTATGCTGTGCCTCGGAGAGAATCTGATGGAAACACTGCTTAAAATCCACAAAGAATTTTAAAAAGCATTTTTAAAAAGGGCTGCTTTGTTTAACCATTTCTATCTTTCCCCTCTCTTTGGACATGGCCTCTCTGTGTGTCCCTGGTTGGCTTGAAACTGACAGAAGTCCTCTTAACCTCTGGCTCCCAAGTGCTAGGATTAAAGGGGCACACAACCATGCTTCAAATGTTTTCTTTTTATATCAGCTCTAAGTCAGTTTAAATATTTTGAAGACCTTATAACACTTGCTTATGTTATGATTATGCAAATACACATTAATCATTATGCCAGTTCTTCTAGGCCGAGATGACAGTTACCAATATATAAATGGCAATATATGGAGAAAATATGCTTAGCTACCTAAATCTTCTGTTCCCTATCAAATCTAGCATAGAAAATAAAGTGTATCTCACAGTCACTCTGTCACTCTACAATAGGACCTGGCATTTTAATTCTAGTTCTTGTATAGTCTCAGAATGTATATCACCTGTTTCATTGCTGTGACAAAGGATCTGTGTCTGTTCCTCTCTCTCTCTCTCCCTCCTTTTCTCTCTCTCTCTCTCCCTTTCCCTCTCTCTCCCTCTCTCTCTCTCTCTCTCTCTCTCTCTCTCTCTCTCTCTCTCTCTCTCTCTCTGTTTTAAGGATTGTCTTTTACTTGAGTTTGAAGAATTTTTTTTTTGTTAAAACCCTAATCTTTTTAGTTAAATGATGAAATTATTTTATTTTATTTATTTTTAAAATAAAGCGTCAGGAGGTCTGGTAACATATTGCCAGTGTAAACATCCTTTCATGCAGCGTGTCCCATTTTGAGGGCTTCAGTTGAACTGTCCCTTAACCTCATTTGGGGTTAAAATGTGTTATATTGACTTAGGGGTTGAATGTGAGCTTCTCCCATGAGCCCTTGAGTTGGGAGTTTATTACTATTGATGGGCTATGGGGAAATGATAGAGTCCTTTGGGTTCTGACCTAACAGATTAAATCTCTGTTGTTTATGATGGCATCTTTGGGCAAAGGTGAAAGGTAGGAGGTGGAGCCTGGCTGGAGGAATCTATGGAAAGGTGTGTCTTGGCCCCGCCCCTTCTCTCTTCCCACTTCCTGCTTACCTTGAGCTGCACTGCTTAGCTTTCCCAGCCCTGCTGCACATCATTGTGTTGTGCAGAGCCAAAGCCTCATGGATTAGATCCTACAAAACCAATGATGAAAATATCATATATCTACTAAGATTAGAGGTAAGATTTTAGTTGTAAAATAATTCTGAGGTGTTAGCTTTGCTCAAGAATAGGCTCTAAGTGAACTTAGACATTTCTATGTGGGTTTGAATTAGTCAATAAACCTATTTTCTGAAAACAGCCATTTTGTTCATTACTTTTACATTTTCAAACTGAAGGAAAAGATCTAGTTCAGTGGAGGAAGCTCACAAGTGCACAGGTTGATGTTTCTCCCCGTGGAGGCAGCACAGAGTCACAAGCCTCCTGCATCAGCCTTCATGGTGCTGTCCTGTGTGTCCCTCCAAGCACAGCCAGTTTGGTTCTGGATAACTTAAGGGCTCATGTGTGGGAAAGATTAAGCTTTGTCACAGGTGGAAGCAGTCTTGGAGAGCTTTACCCTTGGGGCACCCCATGAATACCTTATGACAGACTGAGTGGAGCCATCCTGGGCCTGGAATTCAGGAAGCAGTCCTGGGAACCCCACCTGGGCTATTGTTTTCCTAATGGACCCTCAATGGGAGAAGGAGACCGCCCTTCCCACGTGACTCAGGCAGGTGGGGAGGAGAGAACAACAGATTCAGCCCGGGCTTGAGCGCGTGTGGACCAGCACGTGGGCCAGAGAGACACCTAAGGACTCATCCCGTGGAACGGATACCGGAAGGTTCACTCCTTTGTCCTTTTAACCTTTTTTCCTTCTTGTGTAAGCTAGTTGGGTTGTATAATAAAGTTTAATTGTTAAGAAACAGAGCCAACACTCATGCGCCATTACTCTATCAAGGTTTCAAGCATTTCTGTTGTACTAGAATGTCTGTGCCTCTGCCTGTCGTTTTCACCTTGCATGGGCAGCTATCATCTCCTGCTCACAATTACTGGTCAATTGCACAAGACCTTGACTTTTGTACAAATGGAATCATTCAGTATTTAATCATAGGAAGCTGGCTTATTCTACTCTATGCTGATGTAGAACATGACATTACTAATGCTGTTATCTATCAGTAGTTTATTATTCTTTATTATTTAATAGTTTTCCACTTCATAACCACATCACAATTTGAAAATAAGTAGATGGAGTTTTGCTTTATTTCCAGTTTGAGGTTATTATAAATGAACTTTATACAAAACTATTGTCCAAGGATACACATATTTAGGAATCTGATGTCTGGGTTATATGCTAAGTGTATAGTTAAGAAGACATTAAATTTCTTTCCAAAGGGACTGTGTCATCTTTTAAAAATTCTTCTTAATTTAACAGAGTTATCTTTGATATGCATCTGTACATATAATTTCGTTTATTTTTCTTTCAAACTTTAGTTTCATCCCAGTTGATATGTAGTTACATGACATTTATTTCTAAATTAACATTAAATCAAGTTTAGTATTCTATAGTGAATAATAAAGTTGAATACTTATTTAAATACTTATTTGTCATTTATATATTTTTTGGTGAATTATCTGTTGATTTTTTGTTATTGTTTGTTTATTTGATACAGGTCTTGCTTTGTAGCTGTGGCTGGCTTTGAACTCATGGCATTTTTCTTATTTTAGGCTTGCAGGCATGTGCTACCACACCAGCTAATAGATCAGTGAAATTGTTGAATAAGAACAAACAATTATACCTGCTTCTCCCTCCTCTTTTCTTTCTTTTTATTTTTTAGACCGGTCTCACTATGGAGTCCTAGCTGGCCTGGAATTCCCTGTGAAGACCAGGCTGGCTCGAACTCACAGAGGTCCTTTTGCCTCTGCCTCCCATGTGCTGTAATTAAAGTCATGTCACCACACATTGTTAAAAAAGACAACACTTTCTATATTGAATTGCTTATATACCTGTGCAGGGTCTCAGATTACTATATTTATATATTCTGTACTTTATTTCACTCACTTTCTGTTTTCAATGCTACACTAATTTAATTCTAATAGCTAGTAGTGTCTTAAACTCACCTATTTTATTCCACATGAGTAAGATGGCATAGCAAATCATTTTTAAGTTAAATATTTATTTATTTGGTGTGT
>OU015743.1:144435429-144445853 GCA_907169655.1 Acomys percivali
TGTGTGTGTGTGTGTGTGTGTGTGTGTGTGTGTGTGTGTGTGTGTGTTTGTACAGTCCACAGTTCAAGCATTGAGGTCAGAGGACAGATTGTAAGAGCTGGTTCTCTTTCCAGTGTGTCGGTCCCAGGGTTGATGACAGGTGTCCCCACAAACTGAGCCATCTTACAGGCTTGCAGTTCACTTTTGGTGAATGAGTGAGGGCTTAGGACATCACAAACCCTGATGGTGATCAGTTTTTAGGAGAAGCTCTCCTTGAAGACTTTTCTCTAAAGAATTTGTCACACCTTCAGTTTGGTGTGTGTGTGTGTCTGCAAATGAAAACTCTCATTTTTCATTATTTCTAAAAGTAATTTAATATTATATATTGGCATATGGTTTTTATTATGTTCATATTTGTATCTTCATCAAGTATAACTGAGTATGAAGAGGTAATTCACTTTGGCTTCATATTGACTTCAGTATTATTGTGATATGTGTTGCCTGATCTATGATTTTTATTTTAGAAAATTTTGTTAGAATCAATTCTATAGAGTTGGTCATCCTAAAAGCTAAATGCAAATAAGATTTTTATTTTATATCATTTAATGAATTTTCCAAGATTATGTTTCTAAAAACATGGGTAGGGCATGGCCATTACCTAGGACTGTGGTGTTAGGAGATTGGTGATGTCAGATGGAAATAACCATTAGTAGAGGGTTTTGTAGGAAACAAAATACTATTTATGGGCTTAACATGTTTAATGTTTTGTTTTTATAAATGACTGGTTAGCAAATAAACAATATTATAACTTCAATTTTATTTAAAAAATGATAATGATGTATAAATACTGTTCAGTAAATGAAACCTGTGGAGCTGGTAGCTCAGCTTTGATATCCCAGTATATTTTTAGTTTTAGATGATTTATGCTAGCCATGTGGGAGGAGAATTCTTGAATTTAAATACATTTGAGGCATCTCACAATACATTTTAAGTGTCTGTTGTGCTGACTAATCTGGATAAAGTGTACATTCTAGTGCTTGGAGTAATGTTATTTTGTAGTCTTAATATTTATGTTCTCTTTTCTTTTTCATCTGAAAATAATTAGTGGACCAAGAATGTCCATTCCAGAAGTAAAGATTTCTTATTCTTAGTTGAGTCAGGGTAACACTTGATGCAATATTTGAAGACTTTATGCTTTGGCATTTCTGTAAACTCACATGAATTTAAAATGGAAAAAAACTGAGGTTGAGTGAGGTAACTAAGTGGGTAAAAATGCATACCTGCTGCCAAGCCTGATAGTCTGAGTCCGATCCCCAGGACCCTCTGATCTCTACATGTTACGGCACATGTGAACGCCTACCCCCCAAAGCACACAAGACAAATAAATAAAATGTTAAAATAAAATGGAGTAAACAGTGAAAGAAATTGGGGTTTGTGGTTCTACATTGCACTTTCCCCTCCCTTGCTATTATGTCCACTCGAAAAACTTAGTCAATGAAAGGATTGTTGGAAACTGAAGCATCTCTTTATGTTCTAAAAAGATGCAGGGGAACTTGTTGGTGTTGTTGGAGGTCCTGTTCCTCACGAGCTATGTGATGGCAGGATGCCTGCCGTGTGCTCGTACTTGTGGGGCGACTGAGTCATGAGTGGGTACCCCTGCTGGGAGTTGAAAGTCTTTTCTTTTTCACATAATTGTTTTCATTACTGACAATGCTGTCAGTGGACTTTGCATATTAGGTGTTGGACTTGTTCTCAGTGCCTTTGCATGCCTTTACAAGCTTCCTCTCCCTGAGAACCACAGCCATATGACATTGGCTTTAATATGACATGATCCTTTAAGCATCATCTTTATGTCACAAATGAGAAAACTGTGCTTTGGACAGCTATCAACACTTAATTTGTGTTGGAAGGAAGTTCTGGGAACAGGATTAAAATGGAGGCACCAATGTAAACCACTGAGGACACTGGCATTTAGAAGTATAAGGTGAAACCTGTGGACTGTTTTAACGCGTTGTCATCCTTGGCTTCTGGTCCTTTTCTCAGTATTCTCTAGCACTGTCTTGTTTAGAAATACATGGAATTTTTGTGTGTAAAACAATGACTGAAACAATCTAATGTAACACAGGTTCTTTATTCTCTGACACACATCTCTATGTGATTTTTGGTAATTAATAATTAATCTTGATAATATATAAAAAAGCTCAAGTAATCCACATTATTACCCACCCACACAAATGGTAGTTGTTCTAATTCATATTTATCTTAGTTTATTTTTCTGAGAAATACAAGTTTTAATACAATACATCATATTGTAAAGTTTCTGTTAAGGTAAAAACATCAAGATAATTTTATATAATTTAGTTAAAAATACTTTCTGCACTGTATGATGCATATATGGGACACTGATGTGAAAGTACTAACAGAAAGGTATAATGCCTAGCTCTTTTTTTTTAACAAATAGAAAATTTATTTGCAAAGGCACATGAACAATTAAACAATATAAGTTTTGTTATAAGGTAATATGCATATATTATTAATTACAGAAAGAATGCTGTGAGTCAGTAAGAGGAGGCCAGAGTTGAGAAGGAGAGGAGCCTCCTCTTCACAGAGGAGAGGGGCTGAGTCACAACCATTTCCAGGGTCTGAGAGGGGAAGAGCAATGCAGCATGTTAGGATTGAGAGGCAGCACTGCTAACTTTTTGAAAAGCCTTCCTTTAACAGTTAACAATCCACGTATCTTTTTGTATCAATACATTTACTCTTGTCTAATGATAAGGAGAATATCTGTGACCCCTCTCCCCTGTGCCAGGAGGGTCTGGTTGAGCTAAAGGGAATTTTCTAATTTGTATTGCATTAGAAATAAAAGCATAAACGTAGGCATATTTCATTTTGTGGCACATGTGTGTGACATGATAGTATTTCTAAGTAAATAATCCTAATGGGATGTGAGGGTTTGTGTATGTGATCATGCACATATACCTTAGATAATGCAAGCACTAGATCCTGTGCTGATTCTGTTTAGCTTGTTGAGTAACTGCCAAACTGCCATTGAAAGTGGCTGTACCATTTCATCCCCATCACCCATGTATGAGAGATCCAGTGTCCACAAAATACTTTGTTTTAAAAGACATGTATTTATACCACATATTTGTGTTGTTCTTTTTCAATATTGACATTGCATAAATGGCAAGATAAGTAACTTACATGAGATACTCTGCCTGCAGTCCCTGGTGTAGGAAACCAGTTTGTGCCTTGCGCTGTCACAATGAACAGCGTAACATGATTAAGAACAGTGAGTTTCCTGGGTTTTGGGCCCACCGGTTCCGAGCTTGTGGTGTTCTCCATGCTAAGCAGTGAGCCCTGGAAGCCTGCGCTTCAGGAAGCATGCCTCCTTCCACAGGGAAGAGGGTGTCTTTTTGCCAGATTTTGGATGGACTTTTGAATTTGTCAGTGAGAAAAGGAAAAGTAGTCAAATTACATAACTGTTTTGTTATGCTAAAGAAATTTGTATAAAAGATATACATTCTGTATTTTGAGTTGTTAAAAGTTCAAGATAAGAGATATTTTTGGAAAAAATTGAAAAGATTATTATTGTTTTTACATTAAACATCCTAAGGTAGGGAAGGTTATTTCAGTATGAGGAATGCTTTTGCCCCATATTAAATTGATGTGCGCTATGTTTGTTTTTAAAATATTGGCCTTTAATATCCTTGGGTGGAGAACACTGGGCTTTTTTAAGGGCAGATTTGCTCTACAGCTGATTCTAGCCTGACCATCAAACAGGCTTTGTTCTTCAAGAGAACTTCACAGTAAATAATGTATATCTCGAGAGTCCCCGTGGAAAGTCAGAATCGATTTAAAACAGAATTTTTACTTGTAAGTTCTAAAATATATGTGGAAATTACTTTGTTTTATTAGATTTTTCCTTCCCTGTTCTTTACATTGTAAATCTTTTTTTTCATCAATTAGGTTTTTATTCAGTTGCTGTTCTGAACAAAACACTATACTAAGCCCAGGGATGCTTTTCATAAAGAGATACTTAATTCACTCAGTGTTTGCTTGACACCTCCCGGGGATAGAGCGCTGTGACAGACTGCATAGAAAGTAGTGCTTGTCTTCAAGGAACAAGCAGTCCAACGCGTTCAGGACAGAGTAGCTGCAGACGTGTGGAATCAGTAGGTAACAGCGTGACGATTAAATGTCCAAGTGGTCGTTAAGTTCAAACAAAGTCTGGACCGCCGTGAATAGGAATGATAGTAAGGCCTGTCAGGCCTGACAGCTGAGGGAGGCTGGGAAGATGTTCCGATGCTGTGTGTGTGTGTGGGGGGGGAGATGGGTGGGATCCTGAGAGCATTTGAAACAGTGGCGGGGAGCAGTCAGGTTAATGTAGGGATCGGACCAAGCTCTCCATTATCATTAGCTCAGGACAGCTTCACAGGGGAAGGCTTGTTGTGACTTGAGGGGAAAGTCGGATCCTTCAGATGCGAAGGCTGAGCAGAGGTGAACTCAGCCGAAGGACTTGGTTAGTTTCATTATTTATGAAATGAACTTATCTTAGATGCACAGTTGTATGCTGTGCAGGAGTTGGAGAGTTGTCATCTGCTGAGACGAACTAAGGTGTCTTTGTTGTTGTTTTGTTTTTATTTCTTTTTACTTTTTAGGTGTTTTGCTAGCACTCAAAGTTTCCTTTTCCTTTTCTTTCTTTTTTCTGTTGTTTTGATTTGTTTCAAGTCAGGGTTTGTCTGTATAGCCCTTGCTGTCCTAGAACTCACTCTGTGACCAAGCTGGTCCTGGACTCAGAGATCTGCCTGCCTCTGCTTCTGCTGGGATAAGAGATGTGCACCACCATGCAGGCAGCATTTTCTTATACACATGTATGCCATTATATTTTATTCTTGTACATCACCCTGAATATTTTCTTTAATGAGCCTTTAATTGTTTTATGCCAGTGGCAATTAATAGTTTTATATATTTGAAATAAATAATAAAATTAGCAAATAACATCTTTTAACTTTTTTTTTTTTTTTTTTTTTTTTTTTTGCTGGAGACACATTAATAGCCTGAGACACAGGGGTCACTTTATTTCTACTTGTGTGGCGGTTACTGGTCAGCCTTGTGTATCCTCACACACCTTCTGCAGTTTCTTTCCCCTCCTGTTTCTCCTTGAACAGGTGGGCCTGCCTTTTGCTAAGAGTCTAGAATTAACCTTCAGGACTTGCTTTTCTTTCTAAGCACATTCCTTGGGACTCTATTGTAACTTAGCAGTTTTTATTAACGTTTCTGATGCTCCTGTTTACTTACTGTGTGTAGTAATATTCTGGGACTTTATGTCTTCTTACAACATCCCTGATGGAGTTATATTCCTTAACGTCCCACACAAGAGTCTCAACAGAATGTTCTTTAACTGCTCGGATTTCCACCATTCCCTTTACTGTAGGCATTTTGAATTATTCATACGTCCTCAGCGCATGGTGTCTTGTTTTCTGGCTCTTGTTTTTCCAAATGCATACTTTCCTGATTCATCTAGCTGTACCCTGAGTGTCGCTCTTTCTTTTCTTAGAGATTGCTTCCCATGTGAAGGTACGACATGGATGCAGCTCCTGTAGGCGTTGCTGCTCAGATGCTCTTGGGTGTTTTAAACAGCCTTTACTCCTGGGCAGGGCTTGCTTTGCTAATGGTATCTGTGCGGAGCCTCAGACATAGTTCAGTCACACCGCAGGGTTACGCTGCCTCAGCAGAGATGTATTTGGAGGCAAGCCGTGATATCTTTATTTCTTCATCCCTTCATGTCTTACCGTTTCTACCACAGGCATGACTGGGCCAGGCCTTAGAAGATTTTGAGCAAATAAAAACAACTGGAATGTGCTACAGGAGGAGGGAAAATTATTTCTTTCTTCCCTTCTAGTGTTGGAACACTTTTAAAGTTTATTTATTTCATTGTTTGACAATTTTATACATTTTTATAACATGTTTGGTCATTTTCTCTCCCTAGTCCCCTATTTCATTTCCCTCGCCAAACTACTTTCCTCTCCTTCCTTCCTTCCTTCCTTCCTTTCTTCCTTCCTTCCTTCCTTCCTTCCTTCCTTCCTTCCTTCCTCTCTTTCTTTTTTTTTCTTGTGTCTTTCCAAGTTTAAATTGAGGTTGCTTGTAGAGCATGGGTGGGGAGGTTATTTACTGGAGCAACTCACCAGTAGCTATAATACTAAAGATACCATCAGCAACCATTAGCTGCCAGTAGCTTCTCAGATACAGTGGGACCTCCTGAGCCACTCCCCTGTTGATGATGAAATTTTGACCTTGTACAGTTCTTGTGGTGGTAACCACAGTTCCTATGAGTCTATGCGTGCAATAGCCATGCCATGTTGAGGAGACAGCGTTTCACAGCATTCTTCCGCATCTTCTGGTTCTTCCAGTTTTTTTACTACTCCCTTTTCTGTAATGTTTCTCGAGCTTTGGAGGGGGAGTGATACACATGTCTTGTTTAGGGATGAACATTTAGTCACCTTTTCTCAACACCTTTCATCCGTTATGAGTATCTGCATTGAAGGTTATCCACAGCAAACAGAATATTCCTCAACTAAGACTGAGAGCAGCACGAAGCTATGGGTATAAATATAAACATAAACAAATTTGGAAGGCAGTTTGACACCATGTCCATTCAGCAAAACAACAGTAGTAGCTGTTACTCCCCCCTACCCCCACCAGACCCCACAGCACCCTTCCCAGGGACTGTGACCTTCCAGCCATGGGCTTTTGACTAGATTTGTAGTAAGGGGCATGGATTGGATCCCTTCTGTGGACTGAGTCCTCAATTCTGAGCAGAAGGTGCTTGGTTACCCCCACAGCAGTCATGTAACTATTGAACCTGTAGCTATATCTTACGCAAGCGGTTGAGTATCACCATTTGTAGGATTCACAGATGGGTTTATTGGTGATATTTCTCTCCTGGCAGCCTGCATAGCACCTTCTGGCACTATGAAAGCTATCCAGTAGGGAGGAGATGCCATTTCCGTTCCAGTATGAGTTTCTGATGCTCTGCAACCCAAGTGTGTGGCGTCTCCAGTAACAGGGTTGCTATTTGTGGTAGGCAATGAAGAACAAAGGAAATGGCGAGTATTCTTTGAGGGGTCTGTGGAGTCTTCCTCCCTCACAGCTCATTAGGAGGTAGCCCACATCTGGCACCATGGCTGTTGGAAGCAGCACTGTCCATGTATCCAGGGTGCTCCCTTTAAAAGTTCTGAAAGTGAATTTATAAGCTGTAGGTTTTCACACAGCCTGTTTGTGCATCGTCAGTTTTTGCCAACCCCTCTCTGCTCTCTGCTCTCCTGCCCCTTAACCCCATCCCTGCTTAAGTCATTCTGCCTGTAGTGATGGTTATCTCTACTCCTGTATCATATGACCTCTACTCTCTCATCCCCCTTAGTAGCCCTGCTCCTAGCTCCCTGTCCTCTGTGTCCACTAGCAGCCGAAACACTCAAATCTAAAAATCCTAACTTAGGATCTACCTGTGAGAAAGTTTAATGTAGTGTTGGTCTTTCTGGGCTTGGGTTACCTCACTTAATATACTATTTCCAGTTAGATTCATTAGAAAATCCATTTCTAAAATTCAGTTTTTCTTTTACTGAAAGGAAAGCATACAATAAATTAAATTCTTTACACAGCGACTTCTTTTATACTTCCTTTTTTCCCTTTATCTGCTTGACTGTGCCTCTGAGTGTGGTGTTCTACTCTCTGTCTTTGGGAGACTCCTAGGATTTATTTTCCTCAGTTGTCATGTCTGCTGGCTTGAAATTACTCCGCTGTTGCCCACCAGCACTGCCCATGCTAGCCTTTGACACCACATCTTGCACTGTGGCCAGGCGTTTGTATGGCTTGCCTTAGATGGTGATGTCTCTTGAGGTGCTCCTGCCAATGTGAATCTTAGAAGCGCCTTTTGTTCTTCTGGGTGTTCACTGGGCAACGTTTGAATAAGACATCATATGCGTCTTCCAAAGATCAACTTTAAATTTTTCACACAGTGCAGTTTAAACCAGTAGTACAAAGAGAAATAGTTCCTTTAATGTCCCTGAAGGATTCTCATTATGAAGACAGAACTTGACTTTGCCACGCTGATACTGAGGAGAATATTTCTCTGTTTCTAAATGACTATCATACTAGAATTGAACTCCCTTCATTGACTTTTCAAGACAAAGAGGTTCATGGCTATGTCATGATGCTTCACTTTGAAAATAAAAATCTAACTGCAGCTGTTAAATCATGGTTGTTTGCAAGGTTAGATTAAATTATTAAAGGGTCACTATTATCTAGCCTTCTTATTAATGGTGTAGGTTTAAATTTTTTCCTCTTGCCTATCTCACTTCCCCCTCTTCTTTAATTGTCATAGCTTAACAAAAGCTTGTCAGCATCATTTTGTCAAGTGCCTTTTGGTGCTCTGACAATTTGGCATATATCTACTGTAGCATTGTATCATAGTAAAGATTGACATCTGTTTTCATAGCATATTAAACTTAGTGTAATCTATAATATTTATTAAATGATAAATAAATAGTAAAGTGGAATCTGCTAGTTAAAAACCATTTCTCCTTTATCTCCACAAACCACAATGATTGTATATAAGAGTTCATAGATAGCCAGTTTCTTTCTAGTTGCAAAAACGTAGTTTTTCCTGTTAATATCTATTTTTGGTTTCAAGTTAAAATTTGAATTCTAAGAATGTTAATAAGGGGAAATGGGGGCCTGGAGAGATGGCTCAGTGGTTAAGGGCATTGCCTTTTCTTCCAAAGGACCTGAGTTCAATTCCCAGCAACCACATGGCAGCTCACAACTGTCTCTTGTAACTCCAAGATCTGACACCCTCACACCAATGCACATAAATTACAATTAAATAAAATATTAAAAAAATAAGGGGAAACGGATTAGAGAGCTGCAAAGGCCCAGCTCACCACCGTCCATTCCCCTGCTCTGGAGCTGCTGTGTGCTGCTCTGCCTCAGAAGTTAGAAGCTGAGACAAGAAATGGCAGCCAGCTGTTTCCTGGGTCACTAACTTAACTCTGTTTTGGCAAGGGTAATACCTTTTACCATAAAAGCCCCAGTTCTCAGTGTAGTTTCTATTTAAGGGGAAAAGGGCAATTATTGAGGTATGGAAAGGAAAAATTAGGCCCAGAAAGTCCATTTACCTTTCTTTTAAAAAAATTGTTTTTATTTTATGGGCATTGTTGTTTTGCCTGCATGTAAGTCTGTGTGAGGGTGTCGGATCCTGGAGTTACAGATGGTTGTGAGCTGCCACGTGGTGCTGGCATTTGGTCCCGGGTTCTCTGGAAGAGCAGTCAGTGCTCTTAACCACTAAGCCACCTCTCTAGCCCCACCTTTCCCTTTGTACATATGTATATCTGTATGCAAGTACACAGGGAATTCATGAAATACTCTCACATTTATTTATTTCTTATTTCTAATTTATTTTGGTTCAAGACAGGGTTTCTCTTGTATTCCTGGCTGTCCTGGACTTGCTTTCTAGACCAGGCTGGCCTTGAACTCACAGAGATCCGCCTGCTTCTGCTTCCTGAGTGCTGGGGTTACAGAAGTGCGCCACCATGCCCGACTAATACTCTCACATTTATGAGCTACAGTTTATGTAAAGCTTCTGTGAAAGCACTTCTTCACGAAGGTGTGCACATTCACCTGTAAGCTGTCTGACCCTCGCTTGCCCATCTGGGTATTTTATAACAGATCTTTTGAAGGGAACTAGTAGTTTCAGCAAAAGTATATTTCTTTGTATTAACAAAAAATAGTAAAATGCTTCTTTGTTTCATGATTATATATATATCATTTGACTTCTTTTATAGAAATTTCAAGAAATTGCAGAAAAAAACATGGAGAAATTGAACCGCATTGAGAACTCACACGAACAACTGGTTCTTGAGAATTCACATTTCAAAAACGCCTTGTCCAAGACTCAGAGGGAGCAGACGTGCTTGCTGGCAGCTTGTGCACTGATGGCTGGGGCATTGTATCCCCTCTATAGCAGGTCATGCGCCTTATCCACACAGAGAGACTTTCTCCAGGAGCAAGTCAGCAGCTTAGAACTGTTCAAACTGGAAATTAGAACCCTAGCCCAGGCATTGTCAGCAGTAGATGAAAAGAAACAAGAAGAAGCCAAAATGAAGAAAAAGACATTCAAAGGACTGATCCGTGTATTCCGGAAAGGTGCTATTGCAATTTTGGCAGTAAACAGACTCAAGATTTTAGGCCAATCCTGTGCTTCTCTTTTTACCTGGATGGAAAGTTGTAAAGAAGGCATAGGCATGCTAGTGTGTACAGGGGAGCCCAAAGACAAGAGCAAATTCCCAAGTAAGATAATTTGTGCCTTTGAAAATCTAAGTTATGTGTAAGTGAAATGCAGTGTGTGTGTGTGTGTGTGTGTGTGTGTGTGTGTGTGTGTGTGTGTG
>OU015743.1:144445863-144515525 GCA_907169655.1 Acomys percivali
TGTGTGTGTGTGTGTGTGTGTGTGTGTGTGTGTGTGTGTGTGTGTGTATGTGTTTGGCTATTATACAGAACCTTCAAAGATTATGTGATATGTCAAATCATGTAACATAGTACAATATATAAATGTTTATTTTATACAAATAGCCTTTATTTTTGTAAACTGATATTAAGAAACAATATATATAATTTCAGTATTGTCTAACATTATTGCATCTGAATATTTTTTACAGTATAGTGGGCAGTTTATATATCAGTTTTTCAATTGTAATCCTAAACAGACTTAAAAATTATCAGAATAAGTTATCCACACTTTCAATATAAAATCAGAATAAAATGATGAGTGTTAAAATTTCCAGCTGACAGCTTTTTTTGAATGTTTTTTTTTTACTATTTTTGAGAATACAGTAAATTTAGTTGTTAACTTTTTAAAATTCATGCATGCCCGGGGATCAACCCTGAGGCTATACTCGCACCAAGCAAGTGCTCTGCCACTGCAGCCTCAAGTGACACAACTGCTAAGAGCCAGGGCATTGTAATAAAACCCAAACCAAAGGAAATATCTGTCTTTTTGATGCTTGTTATTTAGTGTTAGGCCAATCAGATATAGCTAGATTTTCTGTACTAGGGAACATTAGGCATACAAAGTCTGATTTACTGAAGTAGCTGAAAACTACTGTGAAATGTAAGTGGATTTAAATATCTTGTAGCATTTCATAATGGGCACTTATGTCTCTACAGAGCATCAAAGGGAGCAGTTGCGCTATGTGCAAGCGCTTACTTGGTTTACCAGTTCTGACCTTCTTGCTGCGATGGTCAGTTCTATGACCGAGCTGCAAGAAGTCATTAGTAAGACAGGTAAGATATGCTTAAAAACAAATGCCCAGAAATTCCTTATAGTACAGATTCTAATGAATTATCTTGCAGGAAAATACATCTGTTTTTTTATTTAGCCACAGACAGATTGTGAAGTCTGTATTGAAAGATACAGTAAATGAACGTCAATTTTGATGTCAAACTTTGTTTTTATTTGTAAAGGAAATTAAATGATTTTTTTGGCAAATGTATCTACCCCATTCATCCTTCTTTGTAATTTGTTTTTCCTATGAAGAGCATACCATTAGTTCTCTCTTTTTTAATTTTTAAAAATTTTAACTTTTAAAATGATGGGATTTTAAAATGTGGGTGAATTTTTTTTTTTTTTGCCTCCATGTATATATCTGTGTGCCAGCAGGGGCCACAACATGGTATTGGGTCCTCTGGAACTGGATTTATAGACTGCTGTGAGCCACCGTGTGAGTGCTGGGAATGGATCCAGGGTCCTTGGAAAGAGTAGCCAGTGCTTTTAACCCCTGAGCCATCCCACCAGTGCAAAGTATTTTTGTTTTAAAGTAATGGAGACACTGTTACTTTTTTTTCTTTTCTTTTCTGGCCGTGAGTTTCAGAAGCTTGAGCAATAATAGCTGAGCTAGTGGAAAATCCCATGTCTCAATTGGTGATATATTCATTTTAAAAATTTGTCTTGGAAGCCGGGCGGTGGTGGCGCACTCCTTTAATCCCAGCACTCGGGAGGCAGAGGCAGGCGGATCACTGTGAGTTCGAGGCCAGCCTGGTCTACAAAGCGAGTCCAGGACAGCCAAGGCTACACAGAGAAACCCTGTCTCAAAAAACAAAAAACAAAAACAAACCAAAACAAAACAAAAAAATTTGTCTTGGAGGGAGTTAACCTGGGTAGTCTATCCCTTTCTACCATGTATGAAATTTCCTGCAAGCAGTGACTTGCCAAGGTCTAAAATGTGTTTGTTTTTCCTGACTCAGGTTGTGTATTTGTGTGTGCGTGTGTGTGCATGTATGTGTGCATGTGTGTGTGTGCATGTGTGTGTGCATGTGTGTATGCATGTGTGTGCCTGTGTGTGTGCATGTGTGTATGCATGTGTGTGTGTGTGTGTGTGTGTGCACGTGTGTGTGTGTGTGAAGGTGTAAGGACAGCAGGTTTGAATGCTGATAAGTGAGCTGCACAGTCATTATGATGCAGTGGCAGTGAAGGTGGTGTAACCCTGATAAGACTTTCATGCTCAGTGAAGTATAAGCACCTAGGGAATAATAATGTGAGCTATAACTTAAAATTTAAAGAGAGGTCAACATAAATGAGAATTATTTCATTAAAATTTCAGTTATCTAACCCTATGCTCCTCTGTTAGGAAGCCTATGATTCAGATTATTTTTAGGTGTTCCCATTCATGTTGGTAAGCTGTCGGCATACTTAATGCATTAGCAGAATATTAACATGCTGGGTTTGAAGTAGAAATAAGATTTATTTTAATTATTTAGAAAAATAAATTAAGATAAAATAAATTAAATATAATAATACTTATATATATTATATATAATTTTAGATAAATATAAATTAATTTGATTCCTTCAGGCTGTTTCAAACAAAATTAAATTAAGAAATTTGATTTTATAGGTTCTAAGCAAAAATGTAGGTTTTTGAAAGAACATGATTTAGTGTAATAAATAGATGTGCCATATTATTTTACAATTAATTTTAAAAAGTTATTCTGTGGGTTTTATTATGGTAATTTTATGTGTATATATAATTACGAGTTGTTTTTATTTTCCTCTCTTACCATCTTCACTAATCCAGTACTCATTTTTGCTTATCCCCCTCATCCTATCAAATCTGTATATGAGGGGAAAAATCATAGTAGTGGTTTTTTATATTTTCTGTAAAAAACCCATGGTTTCATTTTTGTTTGCTGTTAAAAGCAATTCCGTTCTCTTGTGTGTTGAACACTTTCCTTTCTGTTCATGTGTTGGTTAATTCCCTAGCTGTGGTGAATAGTGCAGCAACAGCATGCACGATGTGCAAGCATCTCTGTGGTGTAGCTGGCTCACCCAGTAGTTCACACTGAATGCCAGAGTGAATGACTCCATTTCTAGTCCCAGAAACATGTAAGGGCTCCTCTTTCCCCATGTCCTCTCCAGGGCTTGCTGTCATTGCTTTCTTAGAGATAGTCATTGTGCCCTGGGTAGGTGGAACCTCAAATTGGTTTTAATTTACAGTGCCCTGATGGCTAAAGACAGTGAATACTGTTTACAGCACTTACTGGCCATTTGTATTTCTGCTTATGAGACATAACTATTCAGATCATCAATGCATTTGTTGATTATTTTTTTGGTGTTTAATTTCACAGCTCTTATACATTCTAGATATTAACTCACTATCGGTTTATAATTGACAAAGACCTTATCCAATTCTATGAGCTATTTTCTTTGGTGATTGATTTTTTTGAGAGCAGTAGCTTTTTATTTACAAGTAATCCTGTTTGTCAATTCTTAAAATTATTTCTTTTGCTACTAGAATCTTTTTCAGAAAACCTTTCCTCTTGAAGTGTTTTACCAACATTTCCCTCTTCTAGTTTCTGAACTTCAGGTCTTACATTAATGTCTTTGATCCATTGTGAGTTATTTTTTGTGCATGGTGAAAGATATGCACCTAGTTTTGTTTTTTGACAGGTGGAAATTCACTTTACCGGTACCATTGGTTGAAGAGGCTGTTTTCTCTCCAGTGTATGTTTTTGAAACATTGTAAAAAAATTAGGTAGTTGAGCCTATGTGGGGCCTGTCTGGGTCTTCTGTTCATTGGATCTGTGTGCACATCTGTCAGCACCAGGCTGTTTTGTCATCAGATCTCTGTTGTGTACTTAGGATTACATACTATGTTGCCTCCAGTATTGCCTTCTCTCTTCAGACTATTCTCTGTCTTCTGTGTTTCCATTCAAAATTTAAAGTTGTGTATTAGAGTCTAGTAAAAAGTGTAATTGGACTTATGGTGTATATTGTTTCCTGGCTTGACTGGCACGAGCGGCTTTGTTTCGCCTGGCCCTCTTTGCTGTGATGTAATCACACGTCTGGCAACCTTTAGTTGTTTCTGTCAGGCATTTTGGTTACGGCAATAGGAGAACTAATGCAGGATAATGAGGGATTAATATATTCTTTATGCATTTTCATTTTAAGTGTGTTCAGATAGAAACATCAGATTTTTACTAGAAAAAGGAGACATTTTTCAGACAGTTAAAGGCAAATGGCTTCATGGAAGAACAAGTGTAATAAATTTAATTAACATGTTGACAGCTAATATAGCCATGTTTATAGTGGAATACATATATTTATTTAAAATTTTGTATTTTAAATTTTCTTTTATATGTATGGGTGTTTTGCCTGTATGTAATCTGAGCATTGTGTGTGGGCAGTGCCTATGGATGTCATAAGAGGGCAGGCACCCAATCCCCTAGGTCTGGAGTTGTAGACAGTTGTGGTCCCCATGGTGGCTCTGGGAATCAAACCTGAACCTGCTCTGTGTTTAGTTTTCAGCATCCATGTCAGGCAGCTCACAATTCTAGTTCCAGGGGATTCAATGTCCTTTTTGGTCTCTGCAGGCACCTACACTCATGTGTACACACTCACTTGTGGAAACACCCATACACATAGGTAAAAATAAAATAAATAAATAAAAAATTACTGAAATAATGTCATGGAACATCTTATATAATTCTTTACCTATAGTAGGACTAAATTTTAGTTTTCCCTCTCCACCAAGGTTATCATGAAAATAGTGTAAACAACATTAATGAAAGTACACGCATATATCTTAGTACACTTAAGATACAGATCATTAAAAAAAGATGCAGATCGTTAATTATATATTCTAAAAGTGGTGGAGCTTACCATAAGAGAGGCACCATTTTATATGTAAGTGAGAATTCTGATACTAGCTGTGTGGCGCTGGATAAATTATTTAAATTTATGTAGTCTTGCCTGGTGCTGCAGGCCTGTAATCTCAGGATTGTGTTTGTCCAGGAAGGGAAGAGAGAAAGGTAATATATGAAAGCATTCATATAATGTTGGATGTTTTGGAACAGAGTTTTATTGTTCCTTAAAATCTTAGCACTGAACTATATTATGAGCTAGCAATTCCACTACTATTTGTTTAATAGAAGTGACAACACATATCTATATACAACTGTGAGCATGCGTGCTCATAGCACTAAGATAGTTTTTTTTTTTTTAATTTTTTTTTTTTGAGACAGGGTCTCTCTGTGTAGCCTTGGCTGTCCTGGACTCACTTTGTAGACCAGGCTGGCCTCGAACTCACAGCGACCCACCTGCCTCTGCCTCCCAAGGGCTGGGATTAAAGGCGTGTGCCACCATGCCCAGCTTGCACTAAGATAGTTTAAACAATGAAAACCGACTGACCCGCCTCTCAGCCATGGCTGCTCACTCATGAAAGCATCAGGCCACACGGTGTGTGCCTGCCATTTGCTGCAACAAGGACGAAGCTGACAGAAGCCAAAGCAGCCACTCCCATGAGTCACAGTCACGTTATCTGTTAATGTGAAGTGTGAAGAGCAGAGACACTGAAAGACAGAAGGGAGATTGCTAAAACCTCTCAAGAATATGCATGTTAGCGCTATAGTTACGTGTTCTTTCAGATTCTCCATACTTCCTATCTTTTCTTCCTCCTCCTCCTCTTTTTCCCCCAGTGCCGGAATCAAACCTAGGGTTGTGTGCAGGTGAGGTAAGCACTCTGCCATTGAGCTACATCCCCAGCTGCTCCTCTTGCTGAAAATTTAAACAACTAAATATCAGGATATTTGATAGCATCACTGTGACTTATTTCTGCCCACAGAAATGCCAACATCAAACAGTGCATCTTAGAGTATTAAATAAGTGTATTGCTTGTTGTATTTATTCTTGGCTTAAAGAAAATTCAACAAGTGATTATTTTTAAAAAGTTAGGTATTTAGAATAAATTCTGAATGATACATAAGCTATCTTCTTGGAGAGGGAATGTACTCTTGATCATGTTTAAGCATTGACTAAGATTGGGCGTTTGGGTGTGTGCTGTTGTGTGCTAGTTGTGTGACTCTGTCCCCTTTCAGCCTTAACATTCTCATGTGTAAATGCTGGCTGTGCTGGATAGCTTTATGTCAGCTTGACACACGTTAAAGTCATCTAAGAGGAAGGAGCCTTAATTAAGAAATGCCTCCATAAGATTAGGCTGCAGGCAAGCCTGTAGGGCATTTTTTTAGTAAGTGATTGGTAGGGGAGGGCTCAGCCCATTGTGGGCGGTACAAGTCTTGGTCTGTTGGTCCTGGGTTCTATGAGAAAGCAGGCTGAGCAAGCAATGGGGAGCAAGCCAGCAAGCAGCCCCCCGCATGGCCTCTGCATCAGCTCCTGCCTCCTGGCTCCTGTTCTGTATGAGTTCCTGCCCGCAGTGCTTTTGGTGATGAACTGTTACATGGACCTGTGAGCGAAATAAACCCTTTCCTCCATGAGTTGCTTTTGGTTATGGTGTTTCACTACAGTAATAGTAACCCTAAGTAACATTGGCTAATAGGAGCTCTCAGCTAAGATGTTTGTTACAGAAAGAAGTAACTTGCATAGATCTGTCTCCTGAATATGGAAGTGTCTTCCATATGTCCATTGTTCTATCTCTTTCTTGTATACTGACGCTTTGAATGGAACTAACATTTATTTTTACCTTTTCATGAGACTGGAAGTTTAATACTTGAAGACACTCTTAGGAAGTACCTACAGTCTGGCCACTACCATCACTAGTTTTGGTGATGAGCCACAGGCAGTGGGCAGAGACCGCAGCTCTCGCGTTGCCTCTGTAACTACTGGACAGGTGGCGGCCCTTTTCGCTTGGGTGGTGTTGTTTGTCCACTTGAGATAAATGACTTCTTCCGCATGTCCAAATGGTGTGCCTGCAAGAGATCATTTACCTCAAACAGAGGAGGATGCTACTTTCACTGAAGGGCTGAAATATCAATCACTGGGAGAACAGAATTTAGGTAGCTGAACTTTTTGGTACAACTGGTCTAAAATAAAAATTGAAAGATAAAAACAAACGTCCTTGATTCGGCTTCTGAATGTAACTCTGATTATACACAAGGGTAGATGAGCTAGAATGTCAGTACATTTTATTACACATCTTCTCTTAATTTAATTCTCTTAATTAAATCTTAATTATTTGGAAGATAGGTGACTCAAGTACACTGTTGCTAGTAGGTAGCTGGTCAGCTTGCTTCCTTTTGTATACGTTAGTAAACTTTGTAGAAGTCATAGCTAAAAAGGGTGAGACTCAGAAGCCTAACTGTGTTCAGGTCAAGACTGAAGTTTCGTATTTAGGAAGGTCAAGACAGTAAGAAATTTTATTTCTGTTAATAAATTATTGTGATATATTAAAAAAACTAAGACTTTAGCCAGGCTTGGCTGAATATGCCTGTGGTGCCAGCAGCTGTGAATTGAAAGCAGGAGGCAAGCCTGGCCTACATAGGGAGTTCTAGGTTAGCCTGGGCTACATTGAAAAGAGAATGTTAAATTAGTATCATTACTGACATTATTAATGTTACTCATCATTGATGTCTTTATCTGTTTTATTGCTAATTCACTATTACCCTTTGTCTAAAGGGGGACTCTCTGAGCTGAGCTGGAAGGCTCTGTTTTAATTAGAAAGCACACTGTAGGCTTCTAGTTTTCTATACAGTGGTTGGATCCCTGGCAGTAGTAGATGTCTGTAAAGTCATCCAACAGCTCCTAGTTTATTACACACAGCACCATGGGCACGCTGCTCATGTATTTTGTCATGATAAAGATCACGCTGCCATGCTTCCAGGGCTCCGGCAGTGGCTCCCGTCCCCTCGGGCGTCCTGCCACCTTCAGGGTTAGAAGTACCAGGCCAGTCAGTCACTGAGGAATTCCTTTTGAAGATTTTAACTTTGGATACGAAGGTGTGGCTGTTCTGTTGGAGAAAGCAACTGTATCCTATGACCCGCTTCTTCTTTCTAAAGGTTACATTATTTGAGTTGGAAAAATGACTAGCAAATGTACTTAACATAAAGTTATTGTTGTTGTTGTTGTTATTATTATTATTATTATTATTATTATTATTATTTTGGTTTTTGAGACAGGGTTTCTTTGTGTAACAGCCTTGGCTGTCTTGGACTCCCTTTGTAGACCAGGCTGGCCTTAAACCCACAGCGATCTGCCTGCCTCTGCCTCCCGAGTGCTGGTGTTCAAGGCGTGTGCCACCACACCTGGCACGAAAAAAGTGTTTTTAACAGGTGTAAATTTTAAAATAGTTGAGAAAGGTAAAGAGGATTTCTAGTAACTTGTTCTTCTGTCACTTGGGCACTATAGGATCTTAGCTTCCTTTCTTTTAAACCTGCACTCCTCCGTACGGTAAACTTGAGCTGTATTGTAGAGTGCTTCTTCAGGCATAAGGTGCTTAGTGCTCAGCCTTAATTCATCATGCTCAGCACACACACTTAGAATGTGTCTTTTTTAACATCGTAACCATTCAGAGGAGTGCCTCCTGGAATTGTATTGTCATTTAATGTTCTCTTTAATGAAAGGTTAGTGTCTGCCAAACAAATTTCAGTGAAATAGTTAAAAATATATGCATTAAAATTTAATTGCAGTTGAATTTTTATCTTAAGGCTCTTTTATTAAAAATATCATTACCTTTATGTTACCTAAAAATTTAAAAACAGACCTTATATTTGCTTAAAGTGCATTTTTTGATATAAATGAAAATTAATATTACTTTTTCTTGGTATTTCTGGATGCATTGTGATTCAGTATTGTTGCAGTTGCTATGAAAGTAAAAAGGAATGTGATTAATCCAACAAATATATAAAATATACATATATGCTAGCCTGGCATAATGAAGATAAGGCAGTTGGAAATGAAAGAGGAAAAATAAAAAATACAGTGCAACTGGAGACACAAAGAATATGTATATTTGATATTGAAATGATGTGTTACATTGACTATTAAGAGGAAAGCAAAATTTACTGTTCTTCCATTGAACAATGAATTATTTAATGTAGACAGTTAGTTATTTACTTAACTGTTCTAAATTATGTATTGAATGCCATTTAATTATGCTAGTAAATTTTTGTCATTCTTTACTTATTAAATGACTCATTATTAACAAAAGGATTGTGTATTTTAATTAAACTCTGTATGACTTTATCTTTGACACACTTGGTATGTTTATAATGAGTGTCATATAGAATAAGAATGCATTACCTTATATTCTCTGAAGGCAATGCATTAACAACTAATAAAATAAAATTTATATGTACAACTCTATACTTTTATCAAGTTGGCAATTTTTATTTTATGTATAATTCGGAATCAATGTGGTTTTAAAATTTTGACTGCTACATATCATAGAAGATTTGTCCTTCCATTTATACATTGAGGAAGAGAGTAAATAGAAGACAGTTCAAATATTAGAATACAGAGTGTGAGGTAGAATGCAGAATAATGGTGAGGCAGCTCTTAATGTTGCAGGAAACCATTGATTGCCCTTTAGTCAGCATTGTCCTTCTGCTTTGAACTGTATGTAATTCTACAATTAACACAACACATCTTGATTTGGTGACAATGCCTAAATTTTATTGTGCTTCTGATAGAAAGAAGACTTAAATTAACTCTAGTAGTAGAGACTTTTAAAATGTAGAATGTACAATTTGAAGAGTCTCTCTCAGTGCTGGTCCTTTCCCATGGAGAGCATCACAGGACAAACGAGGACAGATTAAGACCCTCTTAGAATAGGGAAATGAAATACAGAACCTTTGTGAAGGCATAAATAAGCCTATTAATCATTATCTGGGATATCAATTCGTTGGAAGAGTGGTAACAATTTTATTTATCAACATTTGATATAATTATTAATTACAGACCTAACGATCTGGTAGTAGTTAGCTTATGTTGCGTATACAGGTACCCTCAAGTCCATTAGATGCAGTGTGATTACTGAGCTCCCATCAGGAAATAAGTAATTGTAGCTGTAGAATTTTAACTGTCCTGGAACAAAGAAAATAGCATTTTCTTGTCTGAGACTGTAAGTATTATGGCACCAAGGTCATAAGCAGTCGTAATTATGAATACAAACTAAAGTTATATGAACTTCTAGAAAGAAAGGGAAGGTGACATTCTAGCATGATGCCGCTCCGTGTGCAGATCAGACTGTAAATTTACGAGGTTTTCTTTAGGAGTACCCTTCAGTAGGTAGGGTCCAGCTTTTCATACTGGTGCTTGATGGGGAGCCGACTTTCCAGACTGATTAGTATAAATGAACTACACAACTGAAAATTGTGATCAGTGACGCCGTGAAATTAACATGAAGCAACTCATATTTTGTTTTCCCCTCCCTTTTCCTTTGAAGATCCAAATTCCAGAATTTGTGGACATTTACTCATAGGTGCAGCCAAGAGTTCTTTTGCAAAACTAATGGATAAAATTAGTTTGACAATGGAAAGCATACCTCTGCATAACAGCCGGAGTATAACATATGTCGAAAAGGATTCGCTGGTTCAGAGGCTGGCCCGAGGACTTCACAGAGTGAACACACTCGCCCTGAAATACGGTTTGTGCAGCCATATGCCCATTATGGTATGTGCTCTTTCATTTAATAGTGACTTTTGGATTTGTGTGTTAGAGTGTGTATCATACTTATTTATAGTATACATCAATGGTTTGTGAATAATTTAGTTTCATGTAAACTTTTAATAAAAAATTTAAAAGCCCCTGAATAAGTTACTTACTTGGGTTAGAGATAGCTAGTAGAATTTTTTGGTATAATGTATAAGTTACATTTAATTTAGTAAAATTTAGTAAATTTGGAGCTGATGTTTGTAAATGTATTCTTATTTAACAACAGAAAAGTACCGCATCGTTACAAAAGCAAATACTTGGATTCACACAGAGGCTGCACGCAGCTGAGGTGGAGCGCCGCTCACTGCGCCTAGAGGTTACGGAGTACAAACGGACCGTGAGTGAAATGAGGAAGGAGCTGGACAGACTGCAGAATCTGCAAATGCAGTTAACTGAATTCAAGCACTCCGTGAGTAGACTTGGCTAGTAGATGACTGTGTGACACTCTCTCCCACTCTCTTCCTTAACACCTATTGTTTGATTATTAGAAATAACTCAAAGTCCCCTCAAAAGGATTGCTTTGTTTTAAAATTTTCTGTTATTTATTTTTCCACTTTTCTTTTTATTGAACATAATTTTTTTCATAGAATATATTCTGATTAGTCCCCCCCCCCAACTCTTTTTAGATCCTCTCCATTTCCCCTCTTACCAAAACCCACATCTTTTCTTTTTCTCTTTCATCAGAAAACAGGCCATCTAAAAATAACAATAAAAACAAAGTAGAATAGAACAAACTAAGCAAACATACAGGAAAGAACAAGCTAAAGAAAAATTACAGGAAAGACACACAGATACAGAGACACAAATGTACACACACAGGAATCCTATAAAAATACAATACTGGAAACTAATGTATAAGCAAAGGACCAGTCAGGTTAAAAATAAAACCTTTAAAAATGCCATTGTGGTCTTTTTGTGTTGCCCATCTACTGTTGGGCATGGAGCCTGCCTTTAAGAATGGATTTTATTTATTAGTTAACTGATTAATTATCAGTGTATGTATATATGTGTGTGCATATATTATGTGTGTGTGTGTGTGTGTGTGTGCTTGTATGCACTCATGTGCTTGCTTGTACCGTAGCCTGAGTATGGAAGTTAGAGGAATCTTGTAGGTGTTGGTTCTCTCTTCCTCCATGAGTTCTAGTGTCAGCCTCAAGTTGTACCTTTACCTGCTAACCTGTCTTCTTGTCCCAGGATTGCCATTGTAAAGCATGTATTTTTATTTTAATTAAACTTATTCTTTGAACTGATACAGACATTATCTTTGAACTGATACAGACATTATGATTAGCAAAGCTAGCAGCCCTAACAGGTGTGTGACAGAATGTAGCAAGAGGGTAGATTGCTGTCACCTCAGAGAACTGCCCTTGTAAAGTACTTCCTATTGGGGAGCCTGCTGTTTGTGGAGGAGACAAAAGTCTCCTCTCTTACATTTTGAGTAGTTTTTATTTTTATACTTTGTTATAATTTGGATATTTTGAATACCTTATGTTATTTAGTGCTATTTTTAGTATCATATATGTTTTCTTTTTTTTTTTTTTGAGTCTCCAGAGCTAATTTTATTTTATTTTTTTTCCTTTTTTTTATGCTGTATTTTTTTTTAATTTTTATTATTTATTCTTGTTACATCTCTATGGTTATCCCATCCCTTGTATCCTCCCATTCTCCCCTCCCTCCCATTTTCCCCTTATTCCCCTCCCCTATGACTGTTCCTCAGAGGGATTACCTCCCTCTGTATATGCTCATAGGGTATCAAGTCTCTTCTCAGTGACCTCATATATGTTTTCATGGTGTAAATTTATCCTCAAATTTAACTCAAGCAAAGCTTTCTCTGTTTATGAGTTATATAATTTCTGGGCCCTGAAGAAACTATTTTTGTCTTATTTGTCAGAAAACTGAGAGATAAAAACTTCATTAAAATAATAATTTATATTTTTATAGATATGTACAATGAAGTAAGATTTTTATTTTTCTATTCCTAGAGTTTTTAAAAGAATTCAAATCAGCTTGCATTATGTTTGTGATAAATCCTGTGAATTTACCATAAATCCATTTTCACAGTGAGAAAGCTCTGACTCTTAAATAGATACATGTGCAGCTAATATGATGAAGAGATCTGCGTTTCTCTCTTCCACATGTACTTCCTAGATGTATGTACCTTTTGTGAACCATCTTTCTCTTTGTACTACAAGATCACAGCGTCAGGTTTCTTTTACTTATGTTTACTCAGATGCTTTAAAGAAGGGATATCAGGTGTGTCCGACCTACATCCCGGGTGTCTGTAAGGAATGGGGACCTGTCTGGAGCTGTTACTACTTTTCCAGAGCAGTGTGATGCCCTCCAAGTATTGTGGGCCATCTTTTATATTATGGCATATAGTTTCATTACCAAGTGTGCATGCATGGATATTCGTTAGTTAATTCTTCTCTATGTTGGGTGAGAAAGCTGAATGAGTTCTCAGCTCAGTGCTGCTGCCCCCCCCCCCCCCCCCCCCCCCCCCCCCCCCCCGCAAGATGTGTATAGGCAAGAAAACGTAAGGCAAACTTTGGTAACTACAATGCTGGAGGGAAAACAAACAAGGCAGCAGACAGTGTGAGTATGGGTAGGACTTGCCAGAGAGCGGGCACAGGGCCCCAGAGAGATTCAAGTAATAGCACACTGAACACAGACGTAGGTAATCATTTGAATACTTATAGTCATTTGAATATCTTTTTAAAAAAGGCTTTAAGTCTCATAATCATAATAGTTGTTGTTTTGTTTTGTTTCTTTGGTTTTTCAAGAGAGGGTTTCTCTGTCTAGCCTTGGCTGTCCTGGACTTGCTTTGTAGACCAGGCTACCCTTGAACTCACAGCAATGCACTTGCCTCTGCTTCCTGACTGCTGGGATCAATATCATAATCTTTACAAAAAGTTTATTTATTTGGAATTTCAGGTGTTTTCTAAGGTTTTGCTTGACTGAAAAGATAACTTTAAAAACCAAAGTGATCTTTTATCTTGATTTTTTATTTTGAGTAAAACAAATTTTACATTTTGTTTTATAGTAAATTCTTAGAAATGTTTACATTGTATCACATTGCAAATTGTTATTTATGTATATGTGCCAGTGTGAGTATATGATGTGTGTGTCCAGGTGCCTGTAGAGGCCAGAAAAGGAAATCAGGCTCCCTGGAGCTGGAGCCCCTCCCCGACCCCATGGTGCTGGGACTGAGCGCTGATCTGCTCTTAAGCAAGGCCATCTCTCCAGCCCCACATCGCACCTGCTCTGTTAGTGAATGCATCTCTGAAAGAGTAAATATAAATAATACAGCGATACAATTGGCTGGCAACTGATTTTTTTCTCTTCTTTTTAAAGAAATTGATCACCCATGAGAAGTTTGAAAGCGCATGTGAAGAACTGAACAATGCATTGCTTCGGGAGCAGCAGGCACAAATGCTGTTGAATGAACAGGCCCAGCAACTACAGGAGTTGAACTATAGACTTGAACTGCACTCCAACGAGGAAGCTGACAAAAACCAGACTCTCGGAGAAGCCGTTAAGGTAGAACATCTCTTGTTTGATCGTTTACTTATCTTTGTGTGGATCCTGGTGTGTTTGTGTGTCATGTATAGCTCCTGAGTAGGGAACAGATCCAAAGGTGTAGAACCTTTCTCTGTAATGGCTTGTAAGGTTGGTGTGGGTTCTCATTCTGTTCTGCTTACAAGCCTGCCATGACAGCATGGAAGCTAAAAATGGCCTCTAATGACTGCTTGAAAACAAACTTGGTGTTTTTCCGGTAGTAATTTTTTTAAATGCATTTTTTATTGAAAATAATGTTTTATTCAATATACTCTGATCATGGTTTCCCCTCCCTATCTCCTCCCAAGTCTTCTCCATCTACTTATATACTAACTCTACGTCCTCTATTTATCTCTTTCATTAGAAAACATAGGCAAAGAAACAAAAAACAAAACAAAACAAAAATCCAGAATAACACACACATACACACACAAAAAAAAAAAAGAAAAAGAAAAAGAAAAAGAAAAAAAAAAAAAAGGAAAAAGCACAACACACACACACACACACACACACACACACACACACACACACACACACCCCACATAAAAAGAAAATTCAATAGCTGGAGAGATAGCGCAGTGGTTAAGAGGTCCTGAGTTCAATTCCCAGCATCCACATGTTAGCACACAGCCATCTATACTGGGATCTGATACTCTTCTTGCATGCAGGTGTATAAATAAATCTTAAAGATAAACCCCTCAAAAACAATATGTGCATACAAAAGCTTCATAAGACAAAAATGTCCACTCAACTGTGGAGAATGTCCTGTCCATTGGCTAGATCTGGGTAGGGGTTTGAAGTTTACTGCACGTATTGTCCTTGGCTGGTGCCATAGTTTGAGCAGGACCCCAGGGCCCAGATCCGCCCGTCATAATATTCTTCTTATAGGTTTCTAGGACCCTCTGGATCCTTCTATTTCCCCATTCTCCCATGCTTCTCTCAACTAAAGTCCCAATAGGATGTCCTCCCCTCTGTCCTACTTTCCTGGTAAGTGAAGACTTTCATGGGACATGCCCCTTGGGCAAGTGTCCAGATATAAGTGAATATATACTATTTGACTCTTTCTGCTTCTGCGTTAACTCACTCATGATAATTTCTAGTTCAACCCATTTGTCCACAAATTTCAGGAATTCCTTGTTTTTAATCGCTGAGTAGTATTCCATAGTGTAAATATACCACAGTTTCTTTATCCATTCTTCTACTGAGGGACACTTAGGCTGTTTCCATGTTCTGGCTGTTATGAATAAGGCCGCTACAAGATTGAGCATATGTCCTTGTTGTGTGTTGGTGCATCTTCTGGGTATATTCCAAGGAGTGGAAAAGCTGAGTCTTGAGGAAGCCCTATTCCCAGTTTTCTGAGCTAGCGCCATATAGATTTCCAAAGTGGTTGTACTGGTTTGCATTTCCACCAGCAATAAATGAGTGTTCCTCTTTCTCCACATCCTTGCCAGCGTGTGGTGTTGCTTGAATTTTTGATCTTAGCCATTCTGATGGGTGTAAGATGGAATCTCAGAGTTGTTTTGATTTGCATTTCCCTGATGACTAAGGAAGTTGAGCATTTCTTTGTTTCTCAGCCATTCAATAGTCCTCTGTTGAGAATTCTGTTTAGTTCCAAGCCCCATTTCTCAATTGGGTTATTTGGTTTGGTGGTGTTTAATTTCTTGAGTTCTTTGTATTTTAGGATATCAGCCCTTTGTCAGATGTAGGGTTGGTGAAGATTTTTTCCCAGTCTGTAGGCTGTTGCTTTGTTTTGTTGACAGTGTCTTCTGCCTTACAGAGGCTTCTCAGCCTCACGAGGTCCCATTTATTAATTGTTGACCTTAGAGCCTGGGCTGTTGGAATTCTGCAAAGGAAGTTTCTCCTGTGCCAATGAGGTCCAGGCTCTTCCCCACTTTTTCTTCTAACCCATTTAGTGTCTCTGGTTTTATGTTGAGGTCTTTAATCCTCTTGGACTTGAGTTTTATGCACAGTGACAGACATGGGTCTAATTGCATTTTTCTACATGTAGGCATTCAGTTAGACCAGGATTATTTGTTGAAGATGCTATCTTTTTAACATTGTATAGACTTGGCTTTTTTTTTTTTTGTCAAAAATCAAGTGTCTATATATGAGTGGATTTATTTCTAGGTCTTCGATTCAAGTCTATTGATTAACCATCCTATTGCTGTGCCAGTACCATGCTGTTTTAATTACTGTTGCTCTATAGTACAGCTTGAGATCAGGGATGGATATTTCTCTGGGGGATCTTTTTAGATATTCTGAGTTTTTTGTTTTTTCTCTTCTTTTCTTTTTTTAAATTAATTTATTCATATTATATCTAAATTGTTAGCCCTTTCCTTGTATCCTCCTATTCCTCCCTCTCTCCCACTTCCCCCTTCTCCCCTCCCCTATGTCTGTGACTGAGGGTGACCTCCTCCCCCTATATATGCTCTTAGAGTATTGAGTCTCTTCTTGGTAACTTGCTATCCTTCCTCTGAGTGCCACCAGGCCTCCGCATCCAGGGGACATGGTCAGAAAAGGGGCACCAGAGTTCGTGTGAGAGTCAGATCTCACTCTCCACTCAACGGTGGAGAATATCTTGTTCATTGGCTAGGTCTGGGTAGGGGTTCGAAGTTTACTGCCTGTATTCTCCTTGGCTGGTGCCTTAGTTTGATGAGGACCCCAGGACCCAGATCTGCCTGTCATAAAGTTCTTCTTGTAGGTTTCCAGGACCCTCTGGATCCTTCTATTTCCCCATTCTTCCATGCTACTCTCACCTAAAGTCTCAATAGGATGTCATCTCCTCTGACCCACTTTCCTGGTAAGTAAAGTTTTTCATGGGACATATCCCTAGGACTAGTGTCTTGATATAAGTGAGTATATACCGTTTGTCTCTTTTTGCTTCTGGGTTAACTCACTCATTATGATAATTTCTAGTTCAATCCATTTGTCCACAAATTTCAGGAATTCCTTGTTTTTAATTGCTTAGTAGTATTCCATAGTGTAAATGTACCACAGTTTCTTTATCCAATCTTCTACTGAGGGACACTTAGGCTGTTTCCATGTTCTGGCTATTATAAATAAAGCAGCTATGAACATGGTTGAGCATATGTCCCTGTTGTGTGGTAGGGCATTTTCTGGGTATATTCCAAGGAGTGGGATAGCTGGGTCTTGAGGAAGCCCTATTCCCATTTTTCTGAGAAAGCGCCAGATAGCTTTCCAAAATGGTTGTACTAGTTTGCATTCCCACCAGCAATGAAGGTGTGTTCCTCTCTCTCCACATCGTCGCCAACATGTGGTGTCACTTGAGTTTTTGAAAATCTGTTTTTTCATATCAAGTTGAGAATTGGTCTTTCAAGGTCTTTAAAAATTGTTTAGGTATTTTGATAGGGATTGCATTGAATCTGTAAATTGCTTTTGGTAGATGGCAATTTTTACTATGTTAATTCTTCCAATCCACAAACAAGGGAGATCTCTCTGTCTTCTGATATCATCTTCAATTTCCTTCTTCAGAGACTTGAAGTTTTTTTTAAAAAAATACAAGTCTTTCACTTGCTTGGTTAGAGTTATACACCTAGATAGTTTATATTATTTGTAGCTATCGTGAAGGGTATAGTTTCCCCAATTTCATTTTCAGCACGATTGTCAATTGTATACAGGAGGGCTACTGACTTTTTTGGAGTTAATTTTGTATGCAGCCACTCAGCTGTAGGAGTTCTCTGGTAGAATTTTGGAGGTCACTTATGTACACTATTATATCTTCTGTGAATAGGGATAATTTGACTTCCTCTTTTCCCATTTGGATACCCTTAATCTCCTTTTGTCGTCTTATTGCTTTGGCTAGAACTTCAAGAACTATATTGAAGAGATATGGAGAGAGTGGGCAGCCTTGTCTAGTCCCTGATTTTAGTGGACTTTCCTTGAGTTTCTCTCCATTTATTTTGATGTTGGCTGTTGGCTTGTTGTATATAGCCTTTATTATGTTTATGTATGTTCCTTGAATCCCTGATCTCCTCAAGACTTTAAACATGAAAGGGTGTTGGATTTTGTCAGATGCTTTTTCAGCATCTAAGGAGATGATCATGTTTTTTTTCTTTCAGTTTGTTTATATGGTGGATTTCATTGATGTATTTATGTATATTGATTCATCCATGCATGCCTGGGATGAAGGCTACTTGGTCATGGTGAATAATATTTTTGACGTGTTCTTGGATTCTGTTTGCAGGTATTTTATTGAGTATTTTTGCATCAATGTTCATAAGAGAAACTGGTCTGAAATTCTCTTTCTTTGTTGGGTCTTTGTGAAGTTTAGGTATCAAGGTGACTGTGTTTGGTAATGTCCCATCCATTTATTTTTTATGGAATAATTTGAAGAATATTGCTATTAGCTCTTCTTTGAAGGTCTGGTAGAATTCTACACTGAAACCTTCTGACCCTGACTTTTTTTTTTTTTTGGTGGTTGGGAGACTTTTGATGACTGCTTCTATTTCTATGGGAGTAATAGGACTATTTAATTTGTTTATCTGATCTTGATTCAACTTTGGCGACTGGAATCCATTAAGAAAATTGCCGCCTTTCCACACTGCCCAGGGACGGGTCCATACGGCGTTGTTCTTGATTCCCATCGTAACTTAAAAGGGAACCTTACACAATGTCCGGAGCCCCTGATGTCCTGCGGATGAAGGAGGAGGATGTCCTCAAATTCCTTGCCACGGGAACCCACTTAGGTGGCACCAACCTTGACTTTCAGATGGAGCAGTAAGTCTACAAAAGGAAGAGTGACAGTATCTACACCATAAGTCTGAAGAGGACCTGGGAGAAGCTGCTGCTTGCAGCTCATGCTATTGTTGCCATTGAGAACCCTGCTGACGTCAGCGTCATTTCCTCCAGGAACACTGGCCAGTGAGCTGTGCTGAAGTTCGCTGCTGCCACTGGAGCCACTCCTATTGCAGGCCGCTTCACACCTGGGACCTTCACCAACCAGATCCAAGCAGCCCTCAGGGAGCCACGGCTTCTAGTGGTGACTGACCCCAGGGCTGACCACCAGCCCCTCACAGAGGCCTCTTACGTCAACCTGCCCACCATTGCTCTGTGCAACACGGATTCTCCTCTGCGCTATGTTGACATTGGCATCCCATGCAACAACAAGGGAGCTCACTCAGTGAGTCTGATGTGGTGGATGCTGGCCCGGGAAGTACTCCGCGTGCATGGCCCTATCTCCCGTGAGCACCCATGGGAGGTGATGCCTGATCTTTATTTCTACAGAGACCCAGAGGAGATTGAGAAGGAGGAGCAGGCTGCTGCTTGAAGGCCATGACCAAGGAGGAATTCCAGGGCAAATGGACTGCTCAGCCAGAGGTGGTAGAGGTGGTAGACTGGTCTGAGGGTGTGCAGGTGCCCTCTGTACCCATCCAGCAGTTCCCTACTGAGTATTGGAACACCCAGCCAACCACTGAGGACTGGTCAGCAGCTCCCACAGCGCAGGCCACTGAGTGGGTTGGAGCTACCACTGAGTGGTCCTGAACTGCTCTTCAGACACCTGAGCAAAGGGAGAAATGGAAGGAAAATAAAGTCTCTAAAAGTTAAAAAAAAAAGAAAAAGAAAAAGAAAAAGAAAATTGCCCATTTCCTTTAGGTTTTCAAATTTTATGGCATATAAGCCTTTGAAGTAGGACCTAATGATTCTTTGTATTTCTTCAGTGTCTGTTGTTATGTCTCCCTTTTCATTTCTGATTTTGTTGATTTGGATAGTGTCTCTCTGCCTTTTAGTTAGTTTGGCTAATGGTTAGTCTATCTGGTTGATTTTCTCAAAAAACCAGCTCTTGGTTTTGTTGATGCTTTGAATTATTCTCTTTGTTTTTAATTTATTGATTTCAGCTTTGAATTTATTTCTAGCCATCTACTCCTCTTGTGTGTTTCTGCTTCTTCTTTTTTTGGGCTTCCAGATGTGTTGTTAAGTTGCCTGTATGAATTGTTTCCAATTTCCTTAAGAAGGGACTGATTGCTATGAAGTTTCCTTGTAGCACTGCTTTCAAATTTATGTGTCCCATAAATTTGGGCATGTTGTACCTTCATATTCATTGAATTTTAGAAAGTCCCTAACTTATTTTTTTATTTCTTTCCTCACCCAGTTGTCATTAAGTAGAGAGTTGTTTAGTTTCCATCTGTGTGTAGGCTTTTTGTTATTTCTGTTGTTGTTGAAGTCCAGCTTTATTCTATGGTGGTCTGATAGGATATAAGGTATTATTTCAATCTTCTTGTATCTGTTGAGGCTTGCTTTGTAACCTACTATATGGTCAATTTTGGAGAAGGTTCCATGAGGAGCTGAGAAGAAGGTATAATCTTTTGTATTTGGGTGAAAAGTTCTGTAGATATCTGTTAGATCCATTTGATTCATATCATCTGTTAGTATCCTTATTTTTCGGTTTAGCTTCTGTTTTGTTGACCTATCCTTTGATGAAAGTGGGGTTTTGAAATCGCCCACTATTAATGTGTGGGGATCAATGTGTGGTTTAAGCTTTATTAATGTTTCTTTTACAAATATGGTTTCCCTTGTATTGGGGGCATAGATGTTCAGAATCGTAATGTCATCTTGGTTGAATTTTTCTTTCATGAGTATGAAGTGCCCTTACTTATCTCTTTTGATTAATTTTGGTAGGAAGTCTATTTTATTAGATATTAGAATGGCTACACCAGCATGCTTCTTGTGTTTAGTTTGCTTGGAATACCTTTGCCAGCCCTTTACCCTGTGGTAATGTCATTGTGACTGAGATGTATTTCTTGAATGCAGAAGAATGTTGGGCCTTGTTTTTGCATCCATTCTGCGTCTTTTTATTGCAGAGTTGAGATCATTGATGCTGAGAGATATTAATGACCAGTGATTGTTATGTCCCTTGATTTTGGTGTTGGTTGTGGTAGAGTGTTTGTCTGGTTATGTTTTGCTCCAGTGAAGTTATCTATTTCCTGTGTTATCTTGGTTGTAGTTTGTCACTTTGGGTTGGAATTTTCCATGTAGTAATTTCCTTTTTTTGTTTGTTTGTTTGTTGCATGGTTTTTGTTTTTATTTTTGAAATAATTTATTTTTTTATTAATTTATTCTTGTTACATCTCAATGGTTATCCCATCCCTTGTATCTTCCCATTCTTCCCTCCCTCCCATTTTCCCCTTACTCCCCTCCCCTATGACTGTGCCTGAGGGTGACTTCCTCCCCCTTTATATGCTCATAGGGTATCAAGTCTCTTCTTGGTAGCCTGCTATCCTTCCTCTGAATGCCACCAGGTCTCCCCCTCCAGGGGACATGGTCAAATGACATGAGAAGATGGAATGATCTTCCTTGCTCATGGATCAGGAGAATTAACATAGTAAAAATGGCTATCTTACCAAAAGCAATCTACAGATTCAATGCAATCCCTATCAAAATACCTACACATTGAAAGTTAAATTCTGAACTTCATATGGAAAAACCAAAAACCCAGAATAGCTAAAACAATCTTGTACAATAAAAGATCCTCCGGAGGAATCTCCATACCTGATCTCAAACTGTACTATAAAGCAATAGTAATTAAAACAGCGTGGTACTGGCACAGCAACAGGCTGGTTGATCAGTGGAATCGAATCAAAGACCCAGATATGAATCCACACACATATGGTCACTTGATTTTTGACAAGCCAAATCCATTCAATGGAAAAAGGATAGCATCTTCAACAAATGGTGCTGGTCTAACTGGATGTCTATGTGTAAAAAAAATGCAACTGGACCCATATTTGTCACCTTGCACAGAACTCAGATCCATCTAGTAACTTCTATAGGGCTAGATTTGTGGCTAGGTACTGTTTGAATTTGTTTTTGTCATGGAATATCTTGTTATCTCCATCTATAGGTATTGAAAGTTTTGCTGGGTATAGTAGACTGGACTGGCATCTGTGATCTCTTAGGGTTTGTAGAACCTCTGCCCGTGCCCTTCTGGCAGGTATGTGGCCAGTCTCTGGGGACTGATCACCAGTCTTCTGTGGACCAGTTGGGTGGCCAAGACCCTACCCACCTGTGCTCTGTATCATGTGGACCCCTCTCACTAGAGCTCTGCAGGTCTTGTGGCCTGTAACTCACAGCCTGGTCTATAGGCTCCATCCTATCTACCGATCAGACACTGTACATGGTTGATGCTGCCATCTTGGGAAATTGAGACTTTTTGGATTTGACATTTTTTTTGACTGAGGTGTCCATTTTTTAAACCTTGTTTTTGGTGCCTGAGATTCTCTCTCCCATGTATTGTAATCTGTTTTTGAGGCTTACCACTGAGGTTTTTGTTTGCCTTCCTATTTTTTTTAATTGTTAGAACAGCTTTATTCAGAAACTTGGGGGAATGGTTGGATAAGCCCACGTTGTCTGCTCTCCTTCGTAGGGCAGATCTTAGAGATCTCCCGTTGCTAAGAGCGACTTCTTAAAGTTCTTATTTTTCTTTGGGTTTCTTTAATGATTTTATTTCTTTGTTACAGTCTTCTTTCATGTGAATTGTTTTCATTATTTTATTCCACAGTTTGTTCGTGTTTTCACATACTTCATTAAGGGAATTATTCATATCTTCTTCAAGGTCTTTGAACATATTCACAATTGTTGTTTGAAAGTCCTTGTCTTGTGCTTCAGCCATATTTCCCTTCTCAGGGCCTATGGTAATAGGGCTATGGGTTCTAGTGGAGGCTTTCTTGCTTGTTAAATTTTGTGTGTTTTGTGTTGGTATCTATAGCCATTTGGAGTTAGGATGATTGAGGTGATTCTAGGTGTGGCTGTTTAGTCTTGTTTTTGCTGGGTCAGTCTTCATTTTTTGGTTTTTATTGCCCATTCTCGATGTGATGAAAATGTGATAGTTGTGGGCTGCCTAGTAGAGAATGCTTCTTCAGGTTGTTGGGTGTCAGAAAGAGATAGAGATGGGCTAGGAGAAAAGGCTGAGAGGGGCTTTAGGAAAGATTTTAGGGGTCCTGTCTACACAAAGATGTGGTTTCCCAGGGAGTTGAAGGTATGGTAGGAGGAGAGCATCCTACAAGTCTGTGCAGTGAGACGAAGAATGATCTAGATGGACATGGATGAATGAGCTAAGGGGACTCTGGGTTTGTATAAAGAGTATGAGTCAAAGTCTTAAGTGAATGGAGTTGAGGTGAGAGGAGGGACATCTATCTGCAAGTGGTTCTCATGGGGGTGAGGATGAGAATGGAGATGCTGTAATGCAGGACAGGAAGGAGAGTGTGACTCACCTGTCTGAGTCCCAGTCTGATGTGGCCACTGGGCTCCCAGGGAGATGATGTTTCTGGCATCAGGGGCTGACACAAAGGAATGGGGATGGGGTAGAAGAAGGGGCTGAGAGGGTCCACTGAAAGGAGCAAAGCTGGGTGTATACCAATAATGATTTTATTTTTTGAATTAGATTCTTTTGAATATATGTAACATCACTTTTCCCCTTTTTGATCAACAAAATTTATATACTTGTGGTTGGAAATAATTGTGTTGTGTGACAAAGCTTTACCTGAGGAGCTACATCACATACATCTACTCACCCCACAAAGGGAACCCATGATTGACCAGATACCACCAAAGTCCAACTGGGTAAAACAATGAGTTTTATTGGGGCTATTTACAGGATATGGATGGGGGAACTTACAGGAGAAGAAACAACTCAAAGACAGCTGTATCACCAAGGCCCACCCCAGCAGGGGCGACAGCTCACAAAGCTGGGAACCTGGAGCACAGTCTAGTCTATAGCCTGCAGGCAGCTCAACAGGTCCGAGGGTGTTCTTTCTAAGTGACTCTTGTCTAAACCCCTTCCAGGCAGCTGGTCTGGTTTCAGCATCTTCTTTGCAACTTTAGTCTTCTGAGAGTCTTGTTGGCAGCTTGGTTTTGCTAAGAGTCTTTTCTTCAGCTTGGGTTATCGGAGATTGACTTTCAGAAGCTTTATTGTTTACTCTGGGAGGGAGGAGCCTGGTGAATCTGGCCAGTTGCAGGGACTTCCTGAAGCTAATTTGACTTGCTTATCTCTGCTTAAATAGCTTCCTGATGGAATGTTTCAATCTGGAAGCAAACTGTTATAGACGAGATAGCTCAGTGAGTAAAGAGCTTGGCAAGTGAGTTGAGCTTGGTCTCCAGCACCCTAGTTAAAAAGCCAGGTGTGGTGGCACACTTGTAATGCAGTGCTGATGAGGCAGACAGAAATAGTTGGATCCCTGGTACTTGTTGGCCAGCCAGCATTACCTAACCAGTGAACTCAGGCTAGTGAACAATGCTCTCTCAAGAAACCAAGGTGATAGCACCCGAGAAATGACACCAGAGCTCTGAATTCCACATATATACACATAGATGTGAACAGACACAGTTACATATCTTTATAGGATACAGTGTGATTAAAAAAAGCACAAATGCATACATTGTAAAGGATCATTTCAGGGTAATTAAGATATCTACTATTCACATATTGCTTTGTAGTAACATCTACTCCTTTAGTAATTTTGAAATATACATTATTAACTATAGTCGCTGAAGGATAGAGTCCCAGAATTTATTCTTTATGTCTAGTTATAAATTTGTACCATTTAACCAGAATTCCCCATTTTCTAGACTCTGTTAAAGACTGGATGTATGTGTACTTTATTAACCTAAGTTATTATTAATAAATTCAGATTTATTCTATATTCTTCCTCATGTTCATTTATTTTTCCCCTCAAAGTAGTAAAAGATGAATATACCTGTATACAAATCTTTATACCTGTGATTTCTTAATCAGGATTAACTTCTAAATAAGGAATTACTTGGTCAAAGCCACAAACTACTTTATTTTTGAGATAGAGTCTTGCCATGTAGTCCAAACTGACCTTGGTGTCATGATCCCTTTGTGATAGCCTTCCATGTCCTGAGATTACAGGCATATGCCACACACCTGGCCTCCCACACACAGTGGTAGAATGCATGTATTATCAGTTGGCTCACAGCAAGTACTTATTGAATTACATTAGCTCTTAGATGTTTCAGGATGCCCAAGCTGGCAATTACTATGTACATATTTTTCCCAACTTAATATATATGCTTGTTATTTTTAATTTATATTTCTTTGATTATTAATCAAGATCAGCATTTTTACAAGTACATTGGTCATTAAATGTTTTTGCACTTCGTGTCTTACAAATAGGTAGTATAATTAACAGAGTCATATGGGAGTTTTTCTGTAAGTGTTGGCATTTAGGCTTAGATATCACATCTTCCAGCTGATAGGGTTCCTTGTATTGGTTTCTTTAAAATATGAATAGCTTAAATATTGTTGTCAGGAGCAGAAAATTGTTTAATTACTATCTCTTAATTAGAACTAGCAGGTGGTAATGTAAAAATGTTCTCTTGTGGGAGGTAGCATGGTTCAGTGGAAAAGAAACTGGCCTTGGAACAAGGATTCTTTAATTCAAATCCCAGTTCTGTCACTTGAGCAAATTACTTAACCTTTCTCAGCCGTACTTTCTTCTGCAGAGCTAGGGATAATGATACCCAAGTTACAGGGTTTTCCTGAGACTAAATTAAGATACTATTTGAAAGCAATTATATACCTGATAAATATTCTTCTGTGGTTTTCATAAGACTTTAAAACAATAAGATTTATAGGTTTGTATTATAAAATAAAACACATTCATGGGTAGAAGATACAGAAATCACACTGAGTAAAAATGTTAACCTATGGAAAACAGCTACATTTTAGGGATTTCTGTTTTAGAGATTTCTTTATATTTACTTATTTACTGACTGACTTGTGTGTTTGTGTGTGTATGTGTGTATATGTATCTCACATTATGCAAAGAGAGAACAACTCCCACAGGTTGTCCTCTGACCTGCACATTCATGCTGTAGCATGTGCATACCCACACATATATATGATGTACACACACAACAAATAAATGTAAAAAAAGAAGGATTTTTAGGTCTAGGTAGATGTTTAAGTTGATAATGATGAGATATGATAGATACTGATTTACATTCAGAATTTTAGACACACCAAGATAGGAAAGATGTTTTCTTCAAGGCTGTCAAATACAAATAGCCAAAGCACTAAGAACATAACATTTATATAATTCCTGATTGTGTCATGGTTCTTCTTGCTATAGGTAGTTTATTGTATATATGTGGAATAATATAAATGTATATGTAAAAAATAAAAAATGTTTAATTTAAAAAACTGAAATTTGCCTTTGACTTTTACTTGATAATCCTTATTGAATTAAAGAAGTTTTATTCCTAGATTGTACATATTTAAAAAATGATGAATTGATGTTGGATATTGAAAATATATTCTATGTATCCATTGAGACAATTATATGGTTTTTCTTCCTTACTATATTAGGTTATGACCTGTGAGCTCAGGATTTTTAGACATATTTGTAAAATTGCAAACAAGTAAACATAAAACAAAAGAATAAATGATAAAGACTGTACATGGCATAGTCCCACATGCAGTGGTGTCTTAGGCCTTTCTTTGGCCACTGTAACAGAGCTTCACCACTCATGAGGACATATCCACTCATGAGGACACATCCATTCATGAGGACACATCCATTCATAACGACACATCCACTCATGACGACACATCCATTCTTATCCATTCATGACGACATATCCATTCATGACGGCATATCCATTCATGATGGCATATCCATTCATATCCATTCATGAGGACAGAGTCTCCACGATGTAGCAGCTCTAAAAAGTTCAAGTTTTTCAACATGAACTCATTAAAAATTAATTTTCTCACACAAATGATAGTAAATGGAAGCTACATACCACATAACAAGTGAACTTTGTGATAAGCAACCAAGATTAAAGAGAACACTTATTTCCCTCCTAGAAATAAAGAGGAAGGAATGGAAGTCTAAATAGCTCTTGGAGCTTGCCGACTGGTTGAAGGCTGGAGTTGATCATCAAAACAGGAAGATTTGTGCCTTATAACTCATAACTTAGAGAACATGTGCATGTAACCAGAAGTCAGGAAGGGCTACTGGGGAGTGGCCACTAGAGAGCATATCTGCTGGACACATGGGAACTTGGCAGCTGCTCTGGGGACAGGATGGTGAAAATGTTACTAAAGAACAGACACCCCAGTCTTTCCACATATGAACGTAGAACTTTAGTATATACAGTTTACTAAGAAATTATTTTGAAAATGGTTTAGATTTTGTAGAACCAATATTCCTATAAAAAGAGCTTGAAAATCACCCAGCAAGGATGTTACTGTAGGATAGAAAACACTCAGAAAGCTTTGGGGGAAGCCAGCATTATAAGTCACATGACTGAACATCAAATAAGAAAATTTGTACCTCAGGTGGTACGCATATAAAATGTGCTGAAATCAAGTCTGTAAATGTCTTAAAATGTAACAATAGTATTATGTTAATTAGCACTCAGCTATTGAAGAACACAGGAAAGTAAAGACCACTGACCTCCACAGAAGCTTCTGGCGCCAGTCTTGGACTTGGTTCATGTGGATATCCATGTCACTGTCCCCAGATAAGCTGATTTTCCCTGGGTTACTTTGCAAATCTTAATTTGATGATATACTTCTTTGGTTTAGTGCATATGTAATGTTGGATAATAGGTTAAAAATAAAATGGACCATAAATAATATGCTGGTAGGATTGGGGAATAAGAGTAAATGAGAATCTTGTAAGTGGCAGCTCAGGAAGTGACAATAATTTTAGCAAAAGTGACAGCAATGCAGAAGACTGAGCATCACAGCAGTTCTACTGAAGCACTATGCTTATGTGAAAGGCAGGCTTTCTACTTCTCTCTAGTAAATTTGAGGTTAGGAAGGACTGGATAGTCTGAATAGAGAGGCACATGCCTATCATCTCAGCATGCAGGAAGCTGAAGACTAAGGCTATGATTTGAAAGCTAGCCCAGGCTTCGCTCCAAAGCCCTCTTTCCGTTACTCTTCTCCAAGAGACTGAATAATTTAGGTTTAGAATAGCTGTATTTATGTAGATTTATTCCTTCCTGAAAAGTTAAGTATTTAGTAAATTCTTATAATTTTTGATCGTAACTGTAGGATAGTAAATGTTCATTATTTATGGAACACGTAAAGTATTTTGTACATACAGGATCATCTAAAAAGAATCTCCTGCTTTATCTTCCTTAAAAATAAGAACTGGCCATCTAATTTATTAATACAAGTATTGAAACCTTCACTGTTTGGAAAGTACAGTACTTATCTTTGTAGAGATATATGTTCTATTTAGTTATAAGAATACTGACATCCTAATGGTTAGTGAGAATTTAATAATGGCAGCTGAAACTGTATTATGAAACCTTACATTCTCTATCACAGTTTTATAGTTTTGTTCATGAAAAATCCTTCACAATGGTGAGAGAGAATGGTTTGGAGAGAGGTTAAAAATAAAGATTTTTGCACAGTAAGTGATTCTGTAAGAGATCTTAGACATGCCTCTTCCCAGCCAACTTCCATCCCTTTAGGACTCAGATTCTTGGTGTGGACTCAGGGTACTCCTAGTTTTCTCCTAATACCTTTTTCAGCCTTTTAAAAAAAATTGGCATTTTTATTTACTTATTTATTTATTTTAATTAAAATTTTATTTTTTACATATACATTTATATTATTCCACATATATACAATAAACTACATATAGCAAGAAGAACCATGACATAATCAGGAATTAGATAAATGTTTCGGCTATTTGTATTTGACAGCCTTGAAGAAAAAAAATCTTTCCTATCTTGGTGTACCTAAAATTCTGAATGTAAATCAATCTCCATCACACCTTGTCATTATCAACTTAAAATGTCTGTCTAGACTTAAAAACGTCTTTACCCCTAAATAACTAAGCTTCATTATAAAACTAAGCTACCTGGTCTTCAACTCCATCAGAGACTTGAGAAGGAATAAACTTGATTACCTGAGTATGCCAGGAGTGAGGACTTGCTTACTCTGTCTTGGCAGAGTTTGGCTGTCAACTCTGCCTGTATCCAAGCTTGCCCTGTTTTAGGCAGAATTCTGTCTGTGGTAGAAACAAGGACATTTTGCCCAATGGCTTGTTTGCCATATTTAAAGTCATCTCCTTAAGGAGGTTCTTTGATGCTCATCATCCTCTTTGGGGTAGGCTGAGTGTTTCCAGTCCATTGTCAGTGGATCTTTAAAATAATAAAAAATATTTTTAATGCCATATTCTGTATGCCTCTGAGGTTTTTGAAGACCTTATCTAACTATCCTACCTTATCTTTCTATAGAATCATATCTATCCGTTGCACCTAAGATGTATATTCTTATGATCAAAGTAGACTAATAATTGACATGACCATGATTTGGTCATCTAATAATTAACTTGTATAACTTATTTATCTCAAACAGCCTGCAATAGCACTTTCAAAGTATTGGAAGTAAACCTTGTATTATAATTGAGTTATATGGATACAATACCTCATATTAGAGTATGTGTGTGTGTGTGTGTGTGTGTGTGTGTGTGTGTGTGTGTGTAGAAAAGCTTACATTTGAATTCTATACTAATGTATCTAGAATTAAACTTATTTTGCGTCTATATACAAAATTCTATACCAGTGAATTAAAAATAACCTCATGAGTGACAATTGAGGCATTAAGTTGAGCAGTAGATTCACTAATCTACTTTTTGTTCTGTCTTCCCTATATATTTCTATATTTCCCCCTTCTTTCTTTTCAACCCCTATCTCCAACCTAAGAATGTAAGTTAAGGGAAAAGAGAGACATTGCTGAGTCTAACCTTGTTTTCCTTCTAAATAAGACCAATAATAACTTGTACCCAGCTCCATTGATAATCCTCTATAGCCCAATAAAGCAACCAAAAACCTACGCGACTCCCCTTAAAGGAAATGGGTGTCATTCTCTTACGGCTTCTTCTGTCAGCCTTTCTATATAGCTATCATTATTCCATTAGGACTCCCCATCAAACAACAGAATCTCTATTTACCAGGTACCCACAGAATCTCTATTTACTAGGCTGAGATTCAGATTTATCTCCTTTCCTCTTCTCCATTCTTGTTTCTTCAGGCTACTCAGACCTGCTGCCGCCTACTGACTCCCTCCTCCCAGCTCTCTTCCATTCCCATAAGACTCAGCCTCTTGGTGTGCACCCAGTGTCTTTCCTGATACCTCTTTAAACTTTCCCTTCTAGCCTGTCTACAGTAATTTTGATTCCCCTAGGACCTGCAGATTAGTTTCTACCAGGGATCCACAGTAGCTAAGATTCAGGGACCCATAGCTGTCATACTTGGATAGGACCCCTATTGGGGAAACAGTAACCAAAGAATGAAACACCTATCAAAGGTGAGATCAGTTGTTTATATTATGAAACCTCTCAGACATCATAACTCCAGATGCTTAGATCCCAGTGCAAAACCACAGACATGGGTGACCAAGACAATATACTCCCAGAAGCCAGCAACAGTATAATAAATAGGCCCAGAGAAAATAATTTAGCTGAAACACGAGACAAAGATTTCAAAATAGCAATTATGAATATGTTCAAAGATATTAAAGATGATGTGAATAAATGACCATGAAAACATAAGTAGTTGAATGAAATAGTGAAAGCAATTTAAGACACAAAGTAGAACTTAACAAAGGAAAGGAATCACTAAAGAGATGCCGAACTGAAATATATCTGTAAATTAAAAGTTTAAGAAGTCAAACAAACCTCAGAGGTAAACGTCACTAACAGGGCACAGGACATAGAAGGGAGGATCTCAGGTCTTGAAGACAAGGCACAAGAAGATAGCTTAGCAGAAAACTCAATTTAAAAGCTAATAGATTCATGAGATGTCATTTTTATACTGAAATATAATACCTACAGTTTTATTTAAGCTTAAGATATATGCTTTTGTTTTCAAAGAGCATTTTTTATAGGTAGCTAAACATATTTTCCATGCTTATTTTTAAACTTGTTATTGATTGTGAGTTTTGCGTTATGCACCCCAGTCCCACTCATCTCTGTGACCTCGTATCCACCCTTGCAACCTCCCCCACAAAATAAAACACACAACCTATCAACTAACCATTACCACCACCATCACCAACAACACAAACTATAAACAAATATTGTGGAAGCTGTAGTATGTCAGTGTGTCCCACAGTATATCCCTCTGTCCACACATCTTCACTTGCATAAACGTTCATTGTTAGAGATCTCTGGCTTCTGTGACACCATTAATATTGTGTCCTTTCCCAGCCCCCTCCCGGTTATCCTGTTGTTTCCGGGTATCATGGAGACCCTGCAGCTTCGGAGCAGAAGGACTGGCTGCATCCCAACCATTCGCAGATGATATTGATTTTGGGGTGGGCCAATTCAGAGCTCCGCATCTGGGCCGGGATGGTAGCTGATCTGGTCAGCCTGCTAGTTTTCCCTTATCCATGCAGGAAGGGTGAGCTCTCCAGCCCGGCTCCTGCTAGGAGGCCTCCCAACACCACAGCAGGAGGCAGGGTCAGCTCTCTTGCTCTCAATGCCCTGGCGTGGGAGGTAGCTCACTTGCGTTTAAGCCTTCAGAGCGAGTTCCACTGTGCTGCCCAATCAGGATTCAGGGCCCACTCTCCCAAGTGGTACAGCCAGTGAGGGGCAGGACTAGCTCTCCCGCTCTCATGACACCAGGGTCAGTTTTCTAGGCTACTGCGAATGGCAAGGCAGGGAGGGAGAGGGCATCACTCAGGCATCCATGCCACCTCATGCCAGATGAGTGGCGAGGCCAAATCTCCCAAGTGCTGGAGTGGGCAAGGGACAGGGACGGATCACCGGCTCTCATGACATCAGGGCCAGTTCTGCAGGTGGTGAGGGGCGAGACCGGTGAGGGCATCACCTCTGCGGCTGTGCCACCCCATGAAAGCCAAGTGACCAGATCAGCTTTTCCATGCACATGCCCTTGGGGCTGGCTCACCCACACCCCAACGTCGCAACTCCACTGAGCTGGCTGCCTGGATGAGGCACAAGGCCAGCTCTCCAGAGTGCTATAGGCAGCGAGGGCTGGGGCCAATTATGTACAGCCTAGGCATCCACGTGGTTCTTGGCAGCTGCCCTGACTAGGACATCCCCACGTTTTCTAGTGGTAATATGAACCACACACATAGACACTGACCCCTGCCACTGTGTAGTCACGGACTCAGACATGGTTTGGACTGGGACCTCACCACGGCCCCAGGTGGCAGAGCTGGCTACACCTCTCCACCTTCGAGCCTTCAGTTCCATCATTCTTTATAATTCTCAATCTGCTCCACTTGTCTTCCTCTCTCATTGCGCATCACAGTGTGGTGGCTTCCGCTGCAGCCTGGCCATGCAGCTGGCAGGACCCTGGGCAACATCCTCAATCCATGTTGCGTGGCGTGGCAACAAATGGGTGTCTTTAGTCCTCCTGTGCCGTATGCTGGAAGGCAAGTCTGTGCCTGGGATGGCAGTCCACAGGTCTCTGTCTTCCTCCTCCTGCACTGCTTATTTTATTTTATTTGGTTTATGAGTCTTAGGCATAAGACAGCTTTGGCCAATAAGCCAAGCATCAAGGTAGGATGAACATAGGCCTTAAATCTGCTCTGCTACTGGCTAATATAAGAGAACCATCACCAACAGGGGGTCTCTTTGCCCATTGCCAGGGGAGTCCATCCTTAAATTTATTCTCAGTTATTATACGAAGTTAAAACTATCAGTTATTAATTGAGTACTTTGATTAGATTATATATTTAAAATTATTTAAAATATTTTATATTATATAGTTCAACTTACTTTGCATAATTATTTTACAAACATCTTAACTTGTCTTTTGTAACCAAGAATGCTTTTTATAAAATTAATAAACAAAAACCTTCTATGCAATCCCATTTATTATTTGTATATAACCATTATTAAAAATTTCACAAATCAACCTAGAGATATGCTCCATCTTGTATTCTGATTTTAAGGAGAGGAGGTATTATTTTCATTTGCATTGTTAAAGCCTTACTCTGGCACACATTAGAATACAGAATAGAGGTGCATGAAAGCAGAATCAAAGAAATGAGGAGATTGCAGTGGAATCCTGGCCAACAATGATGGCGGCTGACCCAGGGCAGTAGGAGTCAGGGTGCTGAGGTTCCGGTTTGTGCTTGGAAGATAGGTATGAGGGAGATAAGTTAAGGGTGATCCGTCAGCAGCTGGATGTATGGGTTTGCCATTTAGGAACGATTACTTAAACGTTAAAAGCATTTCTTAAAACTTATTCTTTTATAACAAAATAAAAACATTCAAATCCTTCAAAAATGTATCTGTGCACTATTTTGTCTCATGAATGTGCTACAATGTATTTAACCATTCTCCTTTGATGAATATTCAGGTTGTAGAATTTTTCACTATTAAAACTTCAGAGTACACATCCAGTACCAAATGATCAGATCTAGAAGGGCACATACAGACATAATACAAGAAACACTGCACAGGCTGCGCGGATTGTATGTATGTACTTAGCATGTGCTTACTTCCTGCCCCGTGTGCATGTGTGTGTGTGTGTGTGTGTGTGTGTGTGTATGTGTGTGTGTGTGTGTGCGCGTGTGTGTGCGTGTGTGTGTGTGTGTGTGTGTGTGTGTGCGTGTAAGAGGCCATGGGTTTGAAAGAGAATGGGAAGGTATATGGAAAGATATGGAGGGAAGAAAGGGAAGGGGAAAGTGATCTAATTATATTATAATCACAAAAATAAAGAAAATAATTTAAAAAACCCTTCTGCTACAGTTAATGTGGTGCTCACGACTTTAATCTAGTACTTGAGGGGCAGAGACAAGCAGCTCTCTGTGAGTTCAAGTCCAGCCTGCTCTATGTAGGGATACTGTTTCAAACAAAACTTATGCTTCAGATGAACATCAAGTGGCGCTGTTGGTTGTATACTCAGAAAAGAACTCTCAAGCAGGAGCCAAAGATACTAGTGTTTCAAACTTTGTATGTTTTTATCCTTTATAGCATTGGATAGGTTTTTTTTTTCAGGTATAATATTTTTCTTCACAGGTGTAAGGGCACCAGTCTAATTCCATACTTATTAGCATTAAGTAATATTCTTACCATACTGGAAACAGCACATCAAAATCAAGATCCTCTGCCAGATCAGAAAAGCATGTTGTGTCATTTTGCATTAACCATAAAAAGGAGCAATGTATTTTTCCCACAGATGTTTTTTGTTCACATATTTTTATGTTGTTGTTATTTTAGTTTTTTTTTTGAGACTAGAGAACTAATGCCATTGAGAATGTATAGTCAGATCAACGCGATACAAAGACTTTGAATCGTATTAGTTGGCTGTCATTACACAGTGAGATGAATATTATAACTGCATATGTGAAGCAAAAATAATTTCAAAGAACTAGACATTATCCTTGATGAAGTTGCCTTGTACAGAAGTTAAACACTTCGGCTGCATTGCTTGGCAAGCTCGCTTGTCTTTCAGCTCTTCATACCTTTAAGGAGGTTTAATGCTGAAAAATTCTGATTTGCTAATACAGGAGATCTTCATATTTTCCATTTGAAAAAAAGAGAAATACTTCATACTTATTTGAAGGGAAACTTGATAAACAACACGTTTTGCATGTTTAGGAGTATTTGCCTGATAGAATAAGGAGAGAGCCTGTGTGGCGTGCCACTTCTCAGATGTTGTCCCCGTACAGACAGTGGGCAGTAGTGAACGCGGGCTTCTCCATCAGGCCCCCTAATTACTTGATCTTAACCAGCATGCCCAGGAGTGCCTAGCCTCCCAACCATCACACAATGAAGCAGCCTGAACAGCACAGAGCTTTATAAGCAACTGTACCACTCATAATCAAAAGTATTGCTTTTTTTTTAAATGAAAAAAAAAAAAAAAAAAAAGAGACACTGGCTCCCCACATCCCTTTTCTCCTGTTAGGCTGTGGACCCCAGACTGCAGGCATGACATCCAGACGCTGTACTCCTCAGGCATAGAGCCAGCTCAACAAACTGGCTTTTCTGTTTTCAAATCATATTTACACACACACCCCGTCTGGATCATTCTACATAGGCATATATACCGTTGTAAGTAGATGCATATATACTGTAGAAGTTTACATTTTATAGTGTATGTTTACATAGTATACATAACACCATAAGGTATATATTGTTCTTACATAGACTTTTAAGTCAGTATATTTGTATAATTTGTAAATATATATGTGTGCATGTGTTTGCTGTTAGGAACATACTCTGTGACATATGTTAGGCATTGTCTTTGTTATGCATACCTTTTATATGTACAATTGTTTTGCCTGTATGTATGCATGTGCACCCCATATGTACTTGGTGCCAGTGGCGGCCAGAGAGGCCATTGAGTCCCCTAGAACTGCTGATTGTGAGGCACCATGTGGATTCTGAGAACGGAAATGAGGTCTGCTGCAGGAGCACCAAGTGCTTTTATTCCTAGCCCATTTCTCCAGCTTGTATGCTCACTGTTCTGTTTGTTACTTCTAACAGCTGTACCCAGGGGGTGGCAGGTACTTTGATTCACATAGTCTCATCTGGACCTTTAGAGCCTGTCTGAGTTAAGGTTTAGATAAAAATTGTGAATATTACAGAATTTTTCTTTTTTTGTAATTAGGATATACCTTTTGTTATACAAAAAGGCAAGTTTTATGCAGGAAACTGGTTGATTTCTTATATCGGCCCTTCAACAAAAACCTTGACACTGTACACGTGTCACTTAGTGCTCTTTTTATGATCCCTTTACTATTTTCTATATTAGACCATTTTAGTACTTTGATTAGGATGATTATTTCTAGTCTTTCTGCATCCGTCTTCCATGGGGCTCGAGTTCCGCTGTACAAGTATGTGTGGGGCTGGTCTCCACACAGCCCATTGACCTATGTATTATGACCCGTTGTGGTTTTCTGTAATAGTTCTATTTGTTGTAAAGAGATACTTCTGTAACGAGGGATGAGGACTACATTTATTTCTGGGCATAAGGATAAGTTTTAGAATGCAGCTAGCAATTAAGGCTGGTCTTGTAAAATGATGGTATAGATTCTCTTCTAAGATCTGTGACCTCACTAACCCTGGGTAGTTGACTAGGTTTCTAGTACCGGAGATGATTTAGTTCCTCCTGAGTGTGTCTTAAGAACAATTAGACAACGGATGATTATCAGGAAGATATGAGTACCGCCGCTGCACTTTTAGAGATGTCTTGCCGTGCTGCCCATTGTAATAGCTCCTCGGCAGCACAGCTTGCCAGGACTATTAGTTGCTTCCTTTCCTTGGCAACATGTGTAGAACATTTTTGGTACCATGAAAGCTACACTACGGGAAGGAGGCTTTCAGGTTAGGTCCTGTGTCCAAAGTGCGTTGGTGCCTTCGGCAATAGGGGATTACCGCAACCAGTGGGAGGCGAGCAAGGGCGACAGAACATTCGATATTGTCACGTGGACTACTCTGCAGAACTCTCATGGAGGCTCCTCATGCCTGTACTGTGTGTGGGGTGTTGGCCTTTGGCTCTGGTGGGGAACAATTCAACCAAAGTGGCATAACTTCATTAAAATACATATGTATACACATATTTATTATGTATAATTTTATGAAATAATAAAATAACATGATCTCTTGAGGCTTTATTAAATATCCTTGGTATTACTTGTTTTTCCTTGCCCAGCTCTTTCTGTATTGACCTCTCTCTCCCTCTCAAGTTAGAGGCCCCCTGTCCATTTTTCTCATTTCATTCTTTTTATCACTGGAATCTGCTATTCCTCTCTTTAGTGGCTCTCACAGTCACTTTTTACTTTCTTGTGGGTTTTAACTAGCACAGGAGAGGTTTGAAGAAGGGCACATGGCCATGGGAAGGGCTGGAGGGAGGGCAGGGAAGGGGCAAATGATATAACTATATCTTAGTTTAAAAATTCAATAAAAAGAATGTTTTTTTTTTTGTTTTTTTTTTTTTTTGTTTTTTTGAGACTGGGTCTCCCTATGTAGCCTTGGCTGTCCTGGACTCACTTTGTAGACCAGGCTGGCCTCGAACACACAACGATCCGCCTGCCTCTGCCTCCCGAGTGCTGGGATTAAAGGCGTGCGCCACCACGCCCAGCAAGAATGGTTTCTTTTAATGTACTGTTTTGCTGATGCTATTTCCTCTGAGTGGTCAAGTCATTGCTAGGATTCCAGTGTGGCTCAGAGTACTGTTCTGAGAGCATCGTTATGTACATGGCTTTGACAGTGCAGGTTAGCTGGATGTTAACGTTTTTCTCTTTCCCAGGGATACTCAGACTTGAATAATAATGACCTGTTTATTATTCTTAGAGGAATAATGCTAATTGAATATATTGAATAAATTTGATTTTTTTTCTCTTCCACTTAACTCTCTCAAATTACTCTTTTGGTATGAAAACAGAAAAAGAAGAAGAATTAAATTGAGTGTTTCTTCCCCTTCTATGCTGGAATCTCAGAGAACTTTCCTAGTTCATGCTATTAGAAATATAACTGCCAATGTGCCCTATATTCAGAATTCAGATTGCTAAAGCCTTTTCCCTTAAAATACCAATTATATGATTGGCAAGTGAAAGTACAGACAAGGAGTAAAGAGATTTGACATTAAGCTGATGAGTTGTCCTACCATGAATTCAGAAACTATCTCTTCGATTGGGTGAAGGCAAGGTGGTTGTCATCCCTTTGAATGCTCAGGAGGATCTTGAGTCTTGTTAATGATGTAGCCACTGTAAGTAGGTTTTACATTCTATGTACAACCACCTCACATATAATAAACGTGAATTGTAAATAGTATTGTGGTGTAAGTAGGAAATGCTGTCTAAAGGCACATATGTTTGAGCGCTTGGTCTTTTGTGGCTCTTACATGTCTTTATGTTTACATACTCAGTTCTTTTGTTTTAGATTTGTAAAACCTAGTTTCTCTTTAGAATTTCTGCTGATATTTTTTGCCACCTTTTAATCTATTGTTCTTTAAAAAGTAGTATGTTTCTTCTTAAGTTCTAGACTGCTATTGTTTTTGCGGTGGTTTGAACAGGAATGGCTCCCTTAGACTCATGTGTTTGAATGCTTGGTCCATCGGGAGTGGCACTATTAGGAGGTGCCGTCTTATTGGAGTAGGTGTGGCCTTGTTGGAGGACGTGTGTCACTGTGGGGTGGGCTTTGAGGTCTTATATGTTCAAGCCACGCTCAGTGTGGCACATAGTCTCCTGCTGTCTGACGGTTAAGATGTAGAGCTCTGGGCTCTATCTCTAGCACCATGCCAGCCTGTATGCTGCCACGCTTCCTGCCATGATGATAACAGACTAAGCCTCTGCAACTGTAAACCAGCCCCAATTAAATGTTGTTCTTTATAAGAGTTGCTGTGGTCATGATGTCTCCTCACAGCAGTGAAATCCTAACTAAGACAGTGTTTAACAATCACAAATATGTACATTTTCTGCAGTTTGCTTTACATTTTGATTGTAGCCCCCTCCCTCCTCTTCTCCTAGCCCCTCCCTCCTACCCTCTTCCCTCCATTCACCTCCCCTTGTCCTCAGAAAAGGGGAGCTCCCCACCAGCCCACCCCAGCATGTCAAGTTACATCAGGACTGAGCTCCTCTTTATCCACTGAGGTCAGACAAGTCAGACTGGTTAGGGCAAGGTGATCGAAAGCAGGCAACAGAGTCCAGATCATAGACAGCACGAGCTTAACTTATTAGGAGACCCACATGAAGAGCAAACTGCCCATAGGTTGCATATGTGTAGGGAGCCTAGGTCCAGTCCATGCATGCTCTTTGGTTGGTGCTTCTGTCTCTGTAAGCCCCCATGGGTCTAGATATGTTGACTCTGTTGGTTTTCTGCAGCTTTCTTGTCCTCTCTGGGTCTTTTTACCTTTTCCCAGCTCTTCCTTAGGACTCCCTGAGCTCTGTCTAATGCTTGCCTGTAAGTCTCAGCATCTGATTCCATCAGCTTCTGGGGAGGGGGCTTTTAGAGAATGGTTAATTTAGGCTCCTGCCTGTAAGCATAGCAGAGTATTGTTAATGGTGTCAGGAGCTGGCTCTCTCCCATGGTCTCAGGTTGGGCCAGGAATTGGTTGGTCATTCCCTCAGTCTCTACTCTATCTTTATCTCTGCACATCTTGTGGGCAGTGTAAATTTTGGTTCGAAGGTTTTGTAGGTGAATTGCTGTTCCCCTCCCACCACTATGGGTCCTGCCTGGCTAGAAGGCGGCCTCTCAGTCTTGTGTCCCCTGCTGCTGGGAGGCTCAGCCAGAGACATCCCCACATCCACCCTGTAGCCTGTCCTGTCTCAGGTCTCCATTTTGTCTCAGGGATGCCCCCGCCTTTAGTCTCCCTTTTCTCTCCAGACCCTCAAAGCTCCCCTCCACTCTCCCCACATCTGATCCCGGCCTGGTTTCTCTTCCCACACCCTCTTCTATCCAGTTTACTCTCTACCTCTTTTTCCACTGTTTATTCTATTTCCCCATTCTGAGTGAGATTCAAGGAGTGGACCCTCCTTGTTACTTAGCCTCTTTGGGTCTGTGAATTGTAGTATGGTTATCCTATAATATGTGGCCAATATCTGCTTATAAGTGAGTATATACCATGGGTCTGGGTTACTTCACTCAGGATGATCCTTTCTAGTTCCATCCTTTTGCCTGAAAATTTCATTATTTCCTTGCCTTTAATAACTGAGTAGTATTCCATTGTGTAAATGTACCATATTTTCTTTATCCATTCTTCTGTTGAGGGAAATTAATGAAGGAGAAATAAACCTGTTTTTTAGGATCCCAAGTGTGAGATCAAAACGGTCTTGTGAAAGAACAGGTGAGGTTAATCCACTAGAAGACCAACTGCCTCCTGTGGGAGCTTGATTGTTGCCAGCTGAACAGACTCTGGGAGGAGATATGTAAATGAGCCTAGAGCTGGAGGCGGGGCCTTTTGGAGACTTTGAATAGGTTTGAGATTCTCCTAGAGAGAATCACTCTAGGGAAGGCTCCTGGGTTCTGGTTACTCCAGGTTCCACAGAAGAAATCCTGCTGATTATGCCAGGAGAATTGTTCCTCATAACTGATATCCTTACGGTTTTGTTATTGTATTCTTTAATCCTTATTTCCTATTGTTTTCGTTAGTCGGGTTATAAGAGACGTACACTCAGTTAATAAGTTGTAATAAGATATATTAGTTTAAAAAACCCTACAAATCAAAGTTGTTTGCAGTTTCTGTCTATTATGAATAAAGCTGCTGTGAGCATAGTTGAGAAAATGTCTTTGTTGTACGGTGGAACTTTTTTTTTTGGTATATGCCCAGAAGAATACTCTTTGTTTTGAACTACTTATATCTGTACCATTTCACTCATTTATTTCTGTTCATCTTTTTTTTTTAATGTTGGATGGTATGGAAGATTATATTGAAAAAAAAAAAAAAACAAAAAAAACAACAACACAGCAATATCTGTGGTCCCTCAGAGCTTCCAGAATCTTTCCTCTTCCTTTTGTGGCACAGAGCCTATTTCCCTTTCTTTGAATTTGTGTGGGTTTTAATGAAGTAACACAATATGACTTTTAAGAATTCATCATAAAAAGCTTAATTCATATTCTCATGACTTGGCCTCCTTCCTCCTTTTCCGTTCCTGTCTTTCTCTTCTTTGTTGAAACATAGGTATTGTTCTCTGAGAATGCTTGAGTCACACAGCAAACTATGCATGCATTAGTTCAGCTAACACCCTGCCTAAGGTCTAATGCAACAAACTACCAACAACAGCCAGATGTGTGAGAGCACCTTGAGATGATTGCACTCTGGCCTTCAGCCAAGCTGCACATGGAGCAGAGGATAGCAGTCTGTGTGTTGTAGCCTGTCCTCTGATGGAGAGAGCGCACACAACCCTAACAAACAGTAGTTTGACACCATTATATTTTGGAGTAATTTGTTATGTAGTCCTAGTAGTTGGAACAAGTCTTTCATCAAATTTATTGAAAGCTTTGTTTGGGCACTCATATTTAAGAATGAAGGAAAAGGAAAGCTAATTAAGGGTTCCTTGTTCATAGTCAAGCCTTGGTGACTGACTGGTTTGCTTTAGAATGAATGGGCTGTGAGTTGCTTATAAGCTGCGGGTGACCCCTAATGAGTGTGCAGGACTCCTTCTTGGCACCAGTATTCACAGTTGGTTGCTTATTTAGCCCTTGGAGAACTCTTCCAATTTTTATTTGGTTTTGGTTTGTTTTGTGGAGTAAAGCCACCACCTCTCCACAAATTTATGTGTTTGCAGTGGGCTCTCTATGCTTGGGGGAAAGGCAAGCAGTTATCTGTTCCTTCTGAGTTCAGTCTTTGTATTCATTTTTGTTTCCTGTATCTTGATTTACTCCTGACTTATACTTCTAGATTAGAAAGTTTTCTCCTTTTGTCTAAATCTTCAGGGAAGATAATTTTCCTGCTTTTGACATAGTTTGGTACAAAGAGGAAGTGTCATTTTCAACTGGATTTCTTGAATTAGTTGCGGAACATAAATGTTTGTTTATTTAATTAAAATTTTTTACTTATTTATGTGTCTGTGTATATGTATGCCATGTGTGCGCATGCCCATGGAGGACAGAAGAGGACATTGGATCCTTGGGAATGATTATGATTTGAGTTTTATTTTAATTAGAGGTGATCATAGATTTGAGTGAGGATATATACAGTTGGTGGCTATAGTAAAGTGTGAAAAAGGTCTTGAGGGCATGAAAGAACGCTCAGGTACATTTGGAGGCCCAAGGATAAAGAGGAAGTGAGGAGAACAGGAATTTATTTATTAGTTTTTTGAGACAGGGTTTCTCTGTGTAGCCTTGGTTCTAGACTCGCTTTGTAGACCAGGCTGGCTTTGAACTCACAGCGATTGCCTGCCTCTTGTTCATAGTCTGAGTGCTGGGATTACAGGCGTGTGCCACCACACCTGGCTCAGGAGAGATGCTAAGGATTCATGTAGACTGTTCAGGAATGTCTTACAGCCAGAAATCATAAATAGTGGGTTTGAATTTACTGGAAAGTTGTTAAAATGCTTCTGTTTATTATACAGTCTTGTTTTATATGTAGAAACTCAAAAAGAAGATTAGCTTTCAGAAGAAAGACTTAAACAACACAGCTATTCTGAACTCTGTGACACAAACATTTGCATATGTAAATGAACCACAGAAGAGGGGCATAGAAGTAGAGAGCAACAGAAGCCCAAATGTTGTCTGGAAAAATGTATAGGTTGCTATGGTTACACTTTAAAACAAACTTTCGTCAACGATGCTTTTCTTTTTCTAAAATCAGACAGATAAGAGAATTAGTGTATTTTGGCTACTTAGGGTTATGTAGATGATCTTTCTTCTCTCTATTGGCATCCATAAGACACTGGGATCAGCGCCCTGCCATTTAAAGCATTGGCTGTGCAGGGAGGAGTACAGGACAAAAGAGCAGATTTCATGTGACGGTCAATGGGAGGCACTTCTGTTTGCCAGGTGTCCGCTTTCTGATGGATACCTCGAATATGCTGCTGTTTACAGCACTTACATGAAGAGACCGTACAGGCAGAATAGTTTTCCTATATAGATCAGTTGGCTAAGCGAGACAGCAATGTTAGGAAGCTGGCCAACTTCTCTCTGCTAGTAAATATTAGAATAGGGCTCTGTATTTAGATGTGTGCGCTCTAAAGCCGCCGACTCTGTTGATTACGTTTCGTGTGTGGATGGAAAGCGCAAGTAGAAGATATGCATTTTCTCCTTTGAGAAATTAGCCAGAAAAAGGGTTCATGATCACTGAAGGAACACTGAGGCCAACTGCAGTTTGAGGAAGTTAAGAGAACTGAACTATGCCTAAAGTGAAAGTACATCCTGACATGTTCTAAAACGGTAGGAGAGAGACAAGAAGAAAGATTTGAAGATTTGGGTTTGGATAAATAAGAGGATATGAAAGTTACTTACGATATTAAAGTTTAAGAAAGGAAAATATAAGGTGCTATAAATCTGTCTACAGCATATTTTCTCTGATGAGAAATTGTTTCAAAACCTGCTCTAAAAGAGAGTCATATGGTGTATACTAAAATAGGAACTTTGTACATTGGTGATAGCGGAAAAAAAAAAGGCAGAAGAGAATGAGTGGGATTAGAACAGTCAGGGAGAGCCGTAAGGGCGGTGCGGTGCTGCAGTCTGCTTTCCTTGGCTGAGGACTGGGCCCTGCACACTTACTATTTGCTACATCGGTGCTTTGAAGCAGCAGCAGGACTCACAGTGAGAGACCTTGGCCGGAAGGCTGTTGGACACTTTTTGCATTTCATAAGTTACTAAGGCATCAGGAGAAGATCTAGTTTAAGCTAACATTCTTGTAAGAAAGTGGCTTTGTTGTTCTAAGGGGCAAGACATGAAAGACTCAGTAGATCTAGGTCACCCGTTAAGATTTGCTTTAGCCTTAAGCACGCCAGATATGCTGTAACCAGCACAGAGTTTGTAAAGACTCTCAACAGTATCAGAATTCATGCTATTTCAGTGGGAAAGCTAGCACGGTATTTATTTTCTGAGATCTGTGTTACTGTTAGCTTCTTATTAAAAGGAAAGCACACTAAAAAAAAAAAGACTTTCCTCAAACAACCAAAAGCCCCATGCAGCTATCTGGACAGGCCAGTTGGTTCTGATGGTTGTAAAGTTCTCTGGTGCCAGGTGTCATACGTTCTCACACAGTGCCATCTTCTTTCTCATGGGCACAGTGCACCCAGGCCTGGACCACAAGTCCTGTTTTATTCTTTGAAGTTTGGATTCTCTGTTCATTATTAGTGATTAACACATGAAGCCTTTACAGATGGGAGGCCAGTCAAGCCTGTTGCCACTGCGTATGTGCCCCGTTTGCACAAGGCACACATAAACTAAGGATTGCATACAATCTTGAGAACTTAGAAATGGGAGAGAGATCCTGGTCAGGAAGGCCTTTAACATTTAGAATTCATTGTATTAGTGAGTTCTTTTTAGTTGTTCCACAATTTTGCTGTTTTCTACCTCTGCTGTATGCCATATCTTAATATCTTAAACTTTAAAATCATTTTAAAACTTAACTTTATGTATAGCAGTACATATTAAATGATACCATAATAAAACGATTTAGTACAGTTTTAAGCAGAAGGAAAAAGGGAAATAACCTAATTTTTTAAATCATAAAACCAATTTTAGCAAATATTGTTAGCAGCATTGAAGGCTAACTGTAAACACAATGGGAAAATCCTGCAGAAGGAGCGAGCTCCTCTGGGAATGCGGTAGTGTCTGGGAATTAAAAGACACTTGGTATTTTCCTTAATCTTTTATTTCCATTAACTTATGAAACTTGGAACTGAAGGCTTAGTGGTATTATTTCTACATTGTAATTATACTAATAAACATCTCTGGCCATGACCTTGAAATCTATAGTGCAGAAGAAAAGATTTATTGACTTATGCTTAGGAAGAAAAATGGGATTCTTATATAAATAGTTGCATGTTACACGCACATACCTGCATACAGTATATCCCAGTTAGGTTTGAGCCTTGTCTCCTGATTTTCTCTCAGAAACAGAGAAGGATCTTATAAAATCCTGATTCTTGAGAGTCTTTGCAACAGTACTGAGTCAACTACAAAGTAACCACGTTACCTTGGAATGTACGAGAGTAATCAATAGGCCTACAAAACTGCCCTTAAAAATGTTTGAAATCACATTTCCCTGGTAGTCTGAATATCAGTGTATAGGACCTCTCTGGCTGCCTTGTCTCTGCTTGCACCCCCACTTCCTCCCTCACCCTCGCCTTTGCAGGGTTAAAGTCCTTCCCACTTAAGGGGTGTTAGGGTTTTGGACTTCGATTTCTTTTCCGTCCCCTGCCTGCACCTCTCATGCTTGCCCTCATTTTTGCAGAGAAGGTCCACCCATAAGAATGATCCCTAGGGTACCTCTACTAAGCTTTCCCTGGGATCTAGAAGGAGTTTCACTCTTTAAACTTTTGATTGTGAAATGTAATGAACCAAATGGGTTTTTGCTGGGATTTTATGTGTTTTTGGCTACTTCTCAGTTCCTTTCTTCAGTTTGACTGACATAGCTCTGGCTGGTGTTTGACCTCTGAGTGCCAGCCATTTTTAATGAAGTTACCTTTCATTTGCATTATCCATTTCTATCTGAACATGAGTCTTCAAGTTTCTGCAAATGACATTAATATACCTTATTGCCACATGTAATCTATAGGATTGAATTTTAATTTTATTTCTGTTAAAGAGTTTTTTGTGATTAATAGAATTAATTTGCTAAAATATGTTATGTATTATGAATATATAATCTTAATAACTTCCATTATCTTGCGTTTGCTCAGTGGTTTTATTTTCAACCACTGTGGAAGCTCTTTGTAAACTTAAAACTTTGAGGTCAGTGCTTCAGAGACCATGTCAATTCTGTTAACATCTGTTCTTAACGTTGCATACAAATAGCTAAGATAAATTTTCTAAGATTTAATTATGCTAAGTAGTTTTCAGGCAATATCTCTTTTAATCTTCAAAATAATTTTGGGACAAATAGCATCATTTATAGCTTAGGATGAAAACCAAAAAACACTGACCATGTAACTCACCCCAGGTTGCAGAGTGTAGAATTGACCAAAGATGTTTATTGAGGAAGATAATAGTATTTTTCTTTGTCATAAAATTATTTCTTTTGAATGAACTAAAAAGTGACTCAAATTATTAATTTAATTTTAATTTAATAGTCCACAGTTGATTATGAAGATATTTTCATGTTTTGGAATCTTATTGTTTGATGTATGTTGGTGTTTTGTCCACATGCATAGCAGTGTAGTGCATGTGTCCCTGGTACCTACAAGGCTGGAAGAGGTGTTAGATCCCCTGGGACTGGTATTACAGACATTTGGCTGTCAGCCACCATGTGAGTGCGGAGGCTGAAACCTCAGTCCTCTGCAAATGATGTGCTTTTAATCGCTGGGCCCTCTTTGTGTGTGTTTATTTTAGTGCTTTGATGAGCCTAATTTTAAGTTAGAAACCACTATATTTTAAGTTAACATGTTAATAAGAAATTAATCACTGAACATAACTGTCTTAGTGTTCATTAATTTGAGACGCATGCATTTCTGTTTTTTCTGTTTACTTATTTAGTTTTGAGACAGTCTTACTCTCAAGACTAGGCTGGCCTGGACCTTACTATGTAGCCAGTGCTGGCTTTGAATTTGAGGGGACCCTTTTGGCTCAGCCTCCAGACTGCTAGAATTACAAGTCTCCTCCAGCTTAAGAGATAGTTTTGTTTCAGGAATACTTCATTTAGTTGTAGTCCATTATTGTAACCTTATAACATTGCATTTTAATGGAATGGGTATAAATTTAAGCACTCACACTCTTGGGTAATTTTTCAATTATATGTTCATAATCCTAACATGATTAAATGACAATGTTTAATTCATATTAGAGGTAATTTTACCCTTATGTGCAGCTACATAGTTATATTTTTCTGTTTCTAGGAAAAATTAATGTCCTCAGGTTTGTTTGGAAGTTTAGGCACATTGCAGCATGGCTTCACTCTTTAGGAATCGCTGACTAATCCCACACGCTGAGATCAGAGCATTTCAGATGCTAAGTAGTTATGCAGTCGATATGACTTTTCAATGCTCTGAGCCTGAGCACTGAGAGAAATTAATATTATCTCTTTTATTTTCAGAAAACACCATGCAGGTATAGGAAAATATCCAAGAAACATATTTAAAAAAATACAGAGCAGAGGCTATGAAAAAAGATATGTAATTATTTATTAAACTACCATGCAATTGAAAAGTCTACAATGACTATTGTTAGGATGTTATGTACAAGAATTTAAAGTTTTGTGGTAAAAGTTGAAGTTGGCAGTGTATATAACATGCTTCCAGCTACATAGAGTTTACACATGCCATGTTGAAACTACTGGGAAAAAAGGAGTGCTTCTATGATGATTTTGGTGTATACATCTAATTTTAAATGCATGCATTTAATGTATATATATGCAATGTGTGTATCATACATGTGTTTAAAATGTAATTTGTTTTATTTGCATGCTGTAGTTTTGAGAAAGCAAAAAGGAAGAATTTCCTAAATATGTTTTTATTTTGATATTTATGGATAAACAATTACTTTAAAATATTATTGCAATATCTTAGCAGGAGATTGTGTTAGATACTGGGACTTCCTATTGGGACTCCAGGTGAGATAGGTAAGGGAGAATGGGGAAATAGAAGGATCCAGAGGGTTCTAGAAACCTACAAGAAGACCATTAACGCTGGTGGATCTGGACCCAGGTGAGTCTGCTCAAACTATTGTACCAACCAAGGATAATGCATGCAGTAAACCTAGAACCCCTATCCAGATCTAGCCAATGGACAGCACATTCTCCACAGTTGTGTGGTGAGCAAGGACTGACTCTGACATAAATTCTGTTGCCCCCTATCTGACCACTTCCCCTTGGTAGGGAGGCCTGGTGACACTCAGAGGAAGAGGAAACAGGCTCCCAGGAAGAGACCTGATAGGCTGTGATCTTATAGTGGGGACAAGGTCCCCTTCTCTCACAGACCTAGGAGAGGGGATTAGGATGAAAGAGGGAGGGAGGGGAAATGAGAAGATACAAGTGAGGGGATAATAATTGAGATGTAATCTGAATAAATTACTTAAGTAAAAAATATTGTTGCATGCATTAAATATGAGCTAAGAAAGATATGGAAAAGCATACACTTTGTGAATTATAGCTAGGCAGATAAGTTTATTTGGCTAGTAGTATGTATAGTCAATGCTTTATGTATAAAATAGCAGTATGATCATATATATGTGTCTATACTGCCTTGTCTCAAGTGACTTAGCATAATTTTTAATATTTAGTTAAAACTCATGTCTTTTCTTGATGCTTCATTATTCAATCTTCCTAGAAGTTTGTTTTTTAAATTATCTAGTTTTTTTTTGAGAAACATACGTTTTAGAGTGAATTGCCAACGGTCGCGATACCCTATATTCTGTTGTTGTTACAGACCACTCTGTAGGCTCAGCGGCCTTGCAGTGATGGATATTCCTGTGCACACTGTGCACTCTCCAGGCTGATGGGGCATTCATTCGTTGTCTAGGACACAGCTGGTTTTGTGGGAGAAGGTTTTGTGTAGTCACATGTTATACTCCTACTACATTTCAATGAACAAAATAACTGCCTCACACACTTCTGATTTCAACAGGACAAGCAATATACATGCTTTCTTTCTAGATAGGGCACTACCAGCTTATGTGAGGTAGATTTGAAATCAGTAGAAGGTGAGTGAATAATTTGACTAACAACACAACATATTGAACTAACCATTTTCTTCTTTGTAATACATACAAAACAAACATATCTTCTATTAGCCATACTGACTGAATTTGATCAAACTTTACATTTTATTTTTATTTTTGTTTTTGTTTTTTCAAACTTTACATTTTAATCACTGGATTCTCTTCTTTCATTTTTATATAGGGTTGAAAATAGTTATCTTAGGAATCCATACATCTAGTGACAATTTTTTTCTTTCTCTAAAGACTTTCTTAGTATTAAAAATTATTTGGTGTTATGTTACTTATAAATAAATTTGAGAGCATGTGTGCTGAAGGTTAGACATATTTCATTTAGCATTTTCTGGGTTCCAGAAACCATGTTGCTGACATTTCAAGGAACCACCGCTAGATGGTGACCTCGCTCATTTAGAAGGCTAGAACTGTGTCTTCAGGTGAATGGGTTGATAACAGAGGGGTCAGAATTGTGAAACATGCTGATTTTATTGTGAAATTTTTAATGATTCAAATGATACTGTTTATTGAGTATGTAAATGCACGTGCACACACACATGCACAAATTCAATCTGAAGCAATCCTGTGTATTTTGTTACATTGTTACAGTGCTTCTCTGGAACAAATGAAACACATAAACACACACACACACACACACACACACACACACACACAGACCTGCATGCATAACACACTCATGAACACACACTCATGAGCACAAGCCCTTATACCTGTACACATGCACACACATGCACACTCACATACACAGACATGTACATGCATATTCACACTCCCATATTTACATGAACACATGTGCACACACGTACATTCATACATCCTCACATTTTATTTTTCAAGAAGTATTCTCTGAGCAAATGCAGGGGTTGTCCTAGGCACTGTTTCTACAGATATTGCAATAAGGGTTAGATCTATCCCTCCCACATGGTTTCCTTGGGGCGGTGTGTGAATTCACACAGCGTTGAGCTAGGATTGTTTTAGGTATGGGCGTTTACTTTCCTTCCCTGATTCTCCCCTCCCGCTTCCTCTTTCCCTTTTGGTGCTGGGGTTGAACCCGGCTCCTGATATGTACTAAGCATGCACTGAACTATATACCTCCAGCTTCCTTTCTGTAACTAGTGGGAGTAAAGAGGGAAAGTGAAATTAAACATTTTACCCAGGACTGTTAAAACAACTTCAATGATTTCTTTTCCCACACAGTAGGAAACAGTGTAGATCCGTCAAGGTTTCCTCTCAGAAAACTGAGTTAAACTATCTGTCTGCTTTTTTTGGTTTCTGCAGTAATATATTCTTTTCATTGTGTGTTTCTGCTTTGCCTTAGGCCTTAAGGCCTTCATATAATTTAAGTAATCTGTAGGATTTTATATTATTAGTAGAAACAAAATATAGCTGGTATGCTACATTTGTGGAAAGTGATTTAGTACAGTCCATCTGGATAATAAAAGTGAATTTTAATAAAATATTCTCCAGCTTATTAAAGAAAATTGTTTACTTCAAAATAGGTATTTTGTATATGTATTTAGTATATCCACGAGTCTTTTTTCTCAAAGGAGAAGTCATATTAAATGTTGCTTAGAGTTCTAGCAAAGAGTGAGATGATCTGTTGTTGTAGGTCCAGCATGATCTCTGGTGTTTACTGTAAGTTGGCAGTTACAGTTTGCACGTGTGATCCCAAGACAGCGTGAGGAATTCTGCTTCACGGCCTGGAAGCCTTCAGCAGCTTTCCATGCCTCCCGTGACAACAGTTGGCACATGTGGGCGTTGAGCAGAATCTTACACAAAGCTCACAGAAAATGTTAAAACAAATCTGGCTGAAAGGACAAGGGTTGGGAGCCTGCGGATTCTGCATTGCTACCAAAGCCTGCCCCCCAAGTAGCCTTATGCAGCCCACAAAGTGCTGTGTCCAAGTCACGTGCCAGGTGAAAGTCTGACCTTTGTACTGATTTCACCCATTCCTCTGACCCTCTCTGCAGAGCCCTGTGTTCCTCCTGAGTTTCAGTGGACACTCCACTTTTACTCTGCTGAGGATGCCGTCTGCATCACTGCGCACTTAGCTCTAATGCCACCTGCCCTTTAAACCTCTTCATTTGTCCCTGATAGCCGTTTCTAGGAAGAATTTATTATTTGTATATAAGTATGTATTCATCAACACACAAGATGGCCTGGCTTTAGAGTGTGCAGTCTGGGCGTTTGAGCTCAGTGGCTCAGTTTCCTTATTTGTAAAGCGAGATTGATAGTAATAGTCACTTCATGGACTTACTGTGAATACCAACTGCACCATGCCTGGAAGAAAAAAAGAATTCAGCAAATGGCCCTGTTATTATTATTGTTCTTTATATTTTGTCAGGTAGATAAATACAATGTATGTATATGCTAGATGAATAAATCTGTATTATAGTCATATCCAACATTTAAGTTAAGTTTTCAGATATGTATGTAGCATAGATCCCACACAGGCACAAGTCACTTTGATCATTGCTGATGGAGGTTTTACAAGGTTACTCCCTGTAAAATGAGACTCTTAGTGCAAAAATGATTACGTGTATGTTATTTTTGGGATATCCTTTTCAGTATACCCAGTTCAGAAAAACTGTTTATATTGTGCTTAATCTTTTTTAAAATGTCTCTTGTTTGGAAGGGTAAGATTCAAATGTAAAACACTGTGTGTTTTCTTCAGTGTTGCAGTATGTCTTTGGCTAGATTAGTTTGTGTTCAGTGGTCATGTTGAATGAAGTGTGTTTTCTGTACAGAGGAGCCATCGTCTCCTTCACTTCCGTGTTAGAATGCGCAGCCTCAGGACTGCACAGGGGATGGGCAGTGGGATGAAACAGTGGGGCATCTTGTTGCTCGTTGCCTGTGTCACCTCACTCAGCCCTGCTGCAGGGAAGTGTCTGCAATGTGGAACTGCCCACAGTTTCTGATTCAGTTGTTGGTCCTCTCTTCATCCCTCTCCCCCCTCCCATTTGCTCCACTTTATCTGTGTAGGGGCAAGGATAATGGAATTCTTTTTAAGTCTAATACAATTCTGTTCTTATATATTGATGAATAAATTTATTTATTTTTCCTATTACTATAACCTTGCAAGCTAGCCAGTGTGGCATGTTATTTGAAGCTTGTATTTCGAATTAATTTAGGCAATAAGTGTCTTTCAGATTTCCTTAGCAGGAGGAGGGAGCTACAGGTATGGTGTCACACAACTTGATGTATTGATTTATTGTTTCTAGTACCAGGCATGGTTTCTCTTTTGTTGAGTGGGTCCAATTAGAGAGCTATTGGTTACAACCAATGTGTGCGTGCCTCTATTGCATTCTTAGTGTCATTGTAACATGCTTGCCAATGTTGGGGCCAGTCAGAGCTCAGTAGGACTGTGGGTTGTTGCCATCTTTTAGAGGCTTCCATAGTACCTTCTGGTAAAATGAAAGCTAGTCCTCAGGCAGGAGGCGTTCAGGTCAGTTCCAGCTAAGGGGCCTCTGTGTTTGCAGTGCATGATATATTCAGTAATAGAGCCTTACCTTCTGCCTCTGGAGGGCAGGACAGGATATGGGAGTGCAGCTAGCAATACCGTGAAATGTTTTGGGAGTCTCTTGGACAGGAAGTTTGCGGTGAGATTGTTATCTCCTAGAAATGTAGGAGCTACACCAATAAAGTTGCACCAACACAACTGCCTAGACCTGAACTTAACAAGAAGACACCAATCAACACACAGTTGTGCATAGAGGGAAGCTCCTAAGACGTCAGTCCCACATGAAGAAGTACAGGCAACTAACGAATTCCTGAAGCAGGAGAAATCGTCTTCCCCAGGAACGAGCACACCATCTGGTTATCCAGTATCTAACGGTCAGCCCTGAAAACATACATATAAGCAACATTTTTTTCTTTTTCTTTTGTTTGTTTTTTAATTAAGCTAAATTTATTTTGTGTGTGTGCTTTTTTTTTGAAAAATAAAATCATTCACATTACATCTCAATTGCTATCCCATCCCATGCATCCTCCCATTCCTCCCTCCCTCCCACTTTCACCCCATTCCTCTTCCGTATGACTGTGACTGAGGGGGACCTCCTCCCCTTGAATATGATGCTAGGGTATCAAGTCTCTTCTTGGTAGTCCGCTATCCTTCCTCTGAGTGCCACCGGGCCTCCCCATCAAGGGGACATGGCCAAATATGGGGCACCAGAGTTCATGTGAAAGTCAGTCCCCACTCTCCACTAAACTGTGGAGAGGGTCCTGTCCCTTGGCTAGGTCTGGGTAGGGGTTTGATGATGACTGCACATATTGTCCTTGGTTGGTGCCTTAGATCAAATAGAAACCCTGGGCCCAGATCTGCCCTTTTCATACAAGCAATACTATACACACCGAACGCGTTGTATTGAGGCACTTAGGAACACATGCACACACCAATTAATGAGAAGGAGAAGACCATGAATTTGAAAGAGAGCAAGGAGGGCTATATGGGAGAGTTTAGGGAGAAAAAGGAAGGGACTAAATAGTGCAATTGTATTAATCTCAAAAATAAAATAATTTTAAAAAGCATGCCACAATAGAGCCATAATAACCAGCTTCAGGTTACCATGACAAAATACCCGAGCTTAGAGAAGGCAAGCTTAGTTGCACAGATCCTGAGGCTTCTGTCCAGGGTCTTGCCTTGGTGTTGCTTGGGTCTGTGGCAGCATAGTACACCATGACAGTAATTTGTAGCAAAGCCACATCATGGTGGCTGAGAATCACAGTGAAGAGCAGGGGCTGGCTTTCCAGTGTCCCACCAACTACTCCGCTTGCCACAACCTAGTAACCAAGCCTTTAACACATGGACCTTTTAGGAACACTGATCTACATCATAGAAAATGTTATATTTGTTTGGTTGTTTGTTTTCAAATATTTATTTTTTAATCCTATAGCAGCCATGTTTTCACAGAGTTTTAGAGAATTCATTATAAATGTATAGGTTGGAGCTTAACAGAGATAAAGAGAGCTATGCCATTTGAATAAGACTTAGAGACAGGCAGCCACGTGATGGTGAAGGGGCTTTACAGAAAGAGCAGAAGAGCCCAAGACGCCTGTTCTGGTTGTTTTCTTGTTGACTTGATGCAAGCTAGAGTCATTTAGAAAGAGGGACCTTAACTGAGAAGAGGCCTCCATCAGATTGCCTGTAGGCAAGTCTGTAGGGCGTTTCCTTAATGGACAACGTGGGAAGGAGCAGGCCATTGTAGGTGGTGCCAATCCCAGTAGGAGGTTCTGTCGTATATAAGAAAGCTGGCTGAGCAAGCCGCAGGGAGCAAGCCAGTAAGTAGCATTCATCCATGGCCTCTGCTTCGCTTCCTGCCTCAGGTTTTCTGCCTTGAGCTTCTGCCGTGGCTTCCCTCAGTGGACTGTGACCAGATAAACTCTGTTCTCTCTAAGTTGTGCTTGGTTATGTTCTTTATCACAGCAATAGAAACCGAACTAAGACAACACCCGTGAAAGCATTTACAGTCCATGGCCAACATCCAAAGAAAGAAGGGAAGAAAAGATGATTTACACTTTTTTTTTTTAGCATGGCTTAAGGTGAACTTGCCTTCCTGAGGGGTGGTCCCTTAACCAAGTGACTGGCCAGTCCGATTGCGTTCTTAAGGGTCACAGAAGAATTTTTTTCCCCCCGTTTTCAAGAGAAAGTTTCTCAGTGTAGCCTTGGCTGTCTTGGAACTCACTCTGTAGACCAGGCTGGCTTCGAACTCAGAGATCTGCCTGCCTCAGCCTCCCAAGTGCTGGGATTAAAGGTGTATGCCACCACCACTTGGCTTAGGGAGCAATCTTAAGTTATGCATTCCTTGTCTTTTGATGTCAAAAGGATATAATTAAAATGATGTTGGACCTCTTGCTAGACTTCATTTCAACATGATAGAAAATACTTGTCTAAACAGATCAAAATGCTTTGCTGATTTTGTAGAATTTGGTAAAAAAGTGAAATACTTTTTTTTCATTTTTATTGCATTTTCCCAGTTTATGGATTTTATGGAAAGTGTGGAGATGGTTACTAATGTTGAGAAGAGGTGGGCTCACATTTGCAGAAGCCTATATACCAGTTATATGACTGAGTAGGGTACTGCACTTATTGGCTTCTTAGACTCCTCTTGTATAAAGTAGAACTTAGTGTGTTGTCTACTTTACTGGACTGTGAGGAATCACATGAGTGAATGATACCAGCGTGCCTGGTTGGTGATGCTGAGGGAGATGATGATGGTGTTATTCTTTTCTCATTGAACTCTTGTTTTCTTCCAGGAGTCAGTCTCCCCCCACCTCTGTGCATGTGTGTGTGTGTGTGTGTGTGTGTGTGTGTGTGTGTGAACCGTAATCATAATGGCAAGAATTTATTGAGCCCTTAGGACAGACATTGTTCCTGGCCTTCTATAAGAATAGACCTAATTCCTTCATATCTGAGCAAAATGCTCAAATCCCTAAACTAAGAGATATTCTAAAATTAAGAAATCAGCAGTTTGCAAACAAAAACTTATTTTCAGATTCTTTTAAGTAATGAACTTGGCTCAACTATTATTTATTTTATTTAATGAAACAGTTGGACTTTATTAAGCCGCTTTAACCAGATTGATTTAAGCACAGGGGCTGAGAGAAAGAGGTATTCAGGGAAGAAAGAAAGACATACTTGAGAGCTTGGATGTTGGCTTCCCCAAATGTCTGTAATGATTTCCTTTCTTCCTCTTTCTCCTCTTCCTCCTTCATTTAAAGACAAGATTTTTCTCTGTAACTCAGACTGACATGAGTCTATATCCAAGTTAGTACAGGCATGGCCATTATGTCTTTGATTTTCTTTTATTAAAATTAACTAGTGTATAACATATTTGAATTAAATTATAATCATCTAAATTCTATAACAGGGAAAATACGAATGTAAGGATTATCAAATGACATATTTATCCTATTTGGTTCTATCACCAAAAATTCTTGAGATCGATTTGTTCAACAATTTCTTTTAATTTAAATATTTAGAACCATCTATATGAGACCTTTGTAAGATACTTACATTTTAAAAATTCTTGGAGCTGGAGAGATGGTTCAGTGATTGAATGTGTCCTGCTCTTGCGGAGGAAGGGGCTGTTCACCTTCCAGCAACACTTGAGACAGCTCACAGTCACCTTTAACTCTGGCTCCAGGGGCCCCAATGTTCTTTCCTCTTACCTCTAGGAGCACCTGTGCTCACATTTCCATACCCAGCTCTCCTCACTTTGTACAAGTACATGAACACACAGTTAAAAAAACAGAACACTAAAAAATTATTCTCAGAGTATTATTTTAGGTAATTCTTAATTTCAATGCAGCACTTACACATTCCAAATGAGTTTCCTGTAATGCAATTCACAGCGGACGCACTCACAGTATTGTCAATGAATTGAATGTTTCTGGATTTCTCGGCTGCTCTTCCCACATTGCTTTTTGAGTCAGGGTCCCTCGGTGGCCCGTGCTGGCCTTGAGTTTGTGATTCTTCTTCCTTGAACTTCCCAAGTGCTGGGTGCAGGTGTAAGTACCAAGCCTGGCTCTAGTGTTGTCACTTGTGTAAAAATTTGGAGCCCGTTGAGACATCCGTAGACGGTAAAGCCCAGCAGAAGAGCTGTGCTTATTCCATCCCCTTTGCTTTTCTCGAGTTGAGAACAAGCAAAGGTCGTCTAAAGAGCTGATGTTGGTGCAGCAGCAGGATGACTGTTACATGCAGGTGGTTTCCAAGGGTGTGGAGGACATCCCTACTTAGCCTTCCATGTGTCATGGTGAATGTAGCTAGCCAGCTTGGATCAGTTGGTCTTTATTCAGTGAATTTTCCAGTTGAGAAGGCTTATCGGTCTCTTTACTATACTCCCTTTTTTGACATGTAAAATATGTTTTAACCATTTCCCTCCCAGATTTCACTAGCATCTACCTCTTCTAGTCTGTCACAAAGAGTTCTGTGGTTTGCATGTGAGGCCCAGGACAAGCAGGCCAATTCAGTGCATTTTTAACACTTTTATGAGGCTTTTCATTTTTGTATTTTACTATTGGCAGCTTTCATGTACTTACTAGGAAAGATTTGGGTTTTTTTATTTCTTTATATATAAACAGAATTTAGAAGGGTATTTTCTTTTTGTTGTGTTTTGTTTTTGTTTTTGTTTTTTTATTAATTTATTCATATTACATCTCAGTTGTTAGCCCATCCCTTGTATCCTCCCTTTCTTTCCTCCCTCCCGCTTCCTCCCTACTCCCTTCCCCTATGTCTGTGACTGAGGGGGACCTCCTCCCCCTGTATATGTTCCTAGGGTATCGAGTCTCTTCTTGGTGACCTATTATCGTTCCTCTGAGTGCCACCAGGCCTCCCTCCCCATCCAAGGGACATGGTCCAATATGGGGCACCAGAGTTTGTGTGAAAGTCAGATTAGAAGGGTATTTTCAAAGGATGAAATGAGAATATACCAATAACCATAAGACATCTTACAACAGAATCTTAGAGCATATTTTGAAATTTGAAGGGTGAATTTTCATTGCTCATTTGCTGTTTCTTGTTGTTCATCTAACATATTGACTATTTGTAAAAATATGTCTACAAGGCATTGTTTTCATTTAGTCCTTTTCAACTGTGTTACAAAGTAGTGATTTTATTTATTTATTTATTTACTTAGATTTATTTATTTATTATGTGTGTTCCTGTGTGCCAAAAGTGGGCACCAGATCTCATTATAGATGGTTATGAGCCATCATGTGGTTGCTGGGAACTGAAATCAGGACCTCTGGAAGAACCAATGCTCTTAACCTCTAAGCCGTCTCTCTGGCCCCTAAAGTAGTTATTTTAAAAATTGCGTCTTTGAGGGGCTGAAGAGCTGGCTCAGTGGTTAAGAGCACTTGTTGTTCTTGCAGAAGGCCTGAGTTTAGTTTGGGATGCTCACAGTTGCCGAACCCCAACTCCAGGGGAATTAAAAGTGCGTTCTTCTGTGCACAAGCCCACACATAGACATACACATATGTGCATAATTATTTGAGTGATTATGTATCTGAATATATGTATATAAATAATGAAGTAGCTAGAACCGAGAAACTGAGCTGCTATAGATTTAGACTTATCTAAAGAAGACTAATGACATAAGATCTAAAACATAATTCTTGTATTAATTATACAGTAATATAAGATTTATTTAGTCTTCTCTTGCTATAGGATACTTTCATGTCTGTTGTCTTACTATACATACACACACATATATGCACATAATACATTAATTTATGTAATTAGTAAATTACATGCCCTCGGGAGCAGCTACCTTAAAACTGCGTAACATAACTGCTAGCTCTATAAAACCAGGGTAGAAAGAAGAAGAATCACATAAATTAACTATACTACACAGTGCCATCTCTTTCTGTTGTATATTTGTTATAAGTTACCTAATTGCTTAGCTCACAGATTATTAATATAATCGTAGACTATAGTGGGTTTTAGCTTTACCCTTGTATGCCCTGCATTGAGATTGATGGTTGTATCATTTAAACATTGTACTTTCTGTAAATGTGCACTTTGATTTCCCCGTAGCTACTTTGCCACCACAGGATAAACTGAAAAGGAGTGTATACAGGTGGCTGCCTAATCACCCAGCTTACTTTCTCTGAGGGGAAAAGGTTTAACTCTCCAGGCCGGAGCTAATTGTTACTGACAGGGCCTTCCACTGAGAGTGGTAAGCAGGGGGGCAGAACTTACTGTTGCTGTCAGTGGGCCAGGACTGGGGGGCTCCTGGTGGGGGCTTCCCTTGATTGTGGTAAACATCTAGAAAAAGAAAAGAAAGAGAAAAAAGATCATACACATATACACATACACTTACACTTGATGATGAAGTAAGACAGACTCTAGCAGACAGGTTCCAACAAGCTTCTTCTACAAGTGTCTCTTCCTTTATATATATGCATACATAATACATATACGCATACATATACATACAAACATATATACATACGTGCATGCATACATGTTCACACATTGAGTGGATGGAGCAAACTCTGAAAATTGAGTTCCAACCAAACCTTACACATATACACATATACACATACATACATTTTTGCAGATGGAAAAAGATTTCAACCTCCTTTGTGGATGGAAAAGGATTCCAACAACTTTATTTTTTTCTCCCACAGCTTGTATATCCCAGCAAGATCTTTGTGGCAGTACAAAAATTGCAATGTGGTTACATTCTATTTTTCTTTACGTAAACTATTACAATGAATGTACATAAGAAAAACATGTTCCTCAATACCCTCACATGATCAAATGCTTTATATATTATGAGTGAGAAACAAATATGAAAAACAAATTATTCCCAAGAACCCATATACATTTGTAACTAATATTAACAAGTGTGAGCAGGCAAGGTAATTTCTCAGCCAGCCTTTTGGCTGCAATTTGCAGTTACAAAGAAAGAATTAACTGTCTTAAAAGGTAATCTTATAAAAATCTTAAAAGATCACAAATCTCAACTTTTATATAAAAACAATCAGCCATTTATAATTTAATCCTCAAGGTGCGCATCTACTTATTAATAATTTTATTAAACCTTATCGGTAAGCTGAGGGCAAAAACGAGCATAAGAAAATTAAGAATTGTCTCAATCACCAGCCCACCTTCAAAGAATCATGTCAGCCAGTGCTCTTCTGGGCTGTTCTTGCTCACCAACCTCAACAGTGCCTAGCTTTACTTTTAAGAGTGTACTTTTCTTAACTTCAAATTATTGTCTAAGATTATCTGTATCAGAGCCACTAGCAAAAACATCTTTATTTAACTTAGCTAAAAAATCTACTTTTTCCAAATTCTTTCTAAAGGTGGCGGTCATTGCTAACAATCTACATCTCTAGGTTCTTTTCAAGCGTGGTAGTTGAATCATTAATCTGCTCCAGGAGCAACGCCTGTGAGAGCTCAAGCCTTGTTACTGTGAGTGCCAGTGATACCGCCCAGTGAAGCCTGGAAGGCACTTAGCGTCTTCATACAACTCACATGAGGATGCGGTGACCACGAGAGCATGAGGTCGTCAGGACACGAGGCCCTCAGGGCTCCGTCTCCGAGGCTCACTCTTCCTGCTAGTGCTGACTGCTGGGCCGTATCCCATGTGTTCAGTAGCTGTTTTGCTGCTCCTCCTGCACGGCTCCCGACAGCCACTCCAATTAACTCTTAAATAATAGAACTTTTTAGTTGTCACATTATAACTGGCTGAAGATGGCACCATTTTCTTTTCTAGCTGTGAAATGCTTTGCCCAGTGTTCTGCTAGCCAGGAGCGTTTGTTCAGAAATCACAGCTGGATAGCAGTGTGCTGTATTGTGATCGCTCTAGCCAGTCCTGTTTGCGGTGCTGGGGATCAGACCACTAACCCCGTGTATGAAGAGCAGCTTCTCTGCTGCTGAGTTGCGTCTTCGCTTTGCAAACTTAGTTTTAAAAATTGTTACATTTCCCCTGACCATAGCTTAAAGTTTCTTTTCTTCCGTTCACTTTGAATGACTCACTTTTCATACCAAATTGAATAGCCATTAGTTTTCAGTCTGTAGGAATGTGGATCTAAAGCTGTTCCCTGTTAGACGAAAGAAAATCTATAAAAGCTCAGTTTTCCTAATGGCCTAATGGTCTAAATGGTACCCTCATGGGGAAAAATGTCGGTGAGACCCTTGGCGTGCGGAAGTATGAATTAGACAGATGTGTACACCATACAGATAACTAACTTCTGTATTGCACACCTATTAATCAAACCCTCAGATTGAGGAAATTCATTTTATGATTTTTATTTTTGAGACAGGATTTCTCAGTGTGGCCCTGGCTGTCCTGGAGCTTACTACGTAGACCAGGCTAGCCTCGAATTTAGCGAGCTCCTTGCCCCTGCCTCCCAAGTGCTGGGATTAAAGGCGTAGGCTGCCACTGCTGCTGCCACCCCACCTGGCTGAATTTTTATATTTTGAAAACACCAAAATGATAAACCTTTTATGTTTTGTATCGCTTTAAATTAGAGTTTGCTGAAATAATTAGGCATACTATATTTCAGGCACCAGTTTTACAAAGATTTTTCTTAAAAAAAAAAAAAGAATATTAAAAAAGACTTATTTGGTTTTTTTTTTTTTTTTACATATATAAGCACAATTTATTGGGCTGGCAATATTTTCTTACAGATGGTGAGAATATCATTACAATTGTATGACTTTGTATCATATCACACAAAGCAAGGAAAGTAAAGAGGACCTTAGGTGAAGAGTATTTCCAAACAGAAGAGACTAGACAATAGCTTCAAACAACTGTGTTCCTCATGGACACCAAAAAACTGAAAAAAAAAATGCTACTCATCAAATGGCTTAAATAGCCTGCTTCTGGTAGGCAGCATTTTGCATTCAGCTTAATCTAGTTGCTGCCACCTTGAGTTATATTGAACAACAACATAATAACAAACAATAGTAAGTCACCACACTCTCCCCATTCCACTACCTGGAGGTTAAGTCCTGACACTGGAATCAAAGAATAAAGATTTAGTCACATAAGGCAGATTTTGAAATCTGGTGAAAATAAAAAGACTTATTTGTGGTGGCTGAAAAACTCTTTGAACATACCAACACCTTGTATAAGTTATACAAAGAATTGATTAAGTGGCATGTGAATTATATCTCAAATCTGTTTTCACTACACAAAATGTATTATTAGGGCAAAGAGCAACATAATTTCAATTTATAGTCATAATTAAAGAAATTATTAGCCTTAATAAACACTTTAAGGTTTAGAAATACGAAATTATGAATTACTTAAATAACTTATGTTTTTATTCAGTAGTAACATGCTTATTACAGAAGCTTCAGAAACCATAAGTAAATATTTAAAAATATGTGGGTCTTTAGCCTCTAAGCTACCATGTTTTTATCCCTAAGCTGATCCGTATTCTCTATCTTCTTTGTGTCAATACACAAAGCTTTGCCAGCTCTTATTGCTAGTAAATAAATTTCCATGATCAATTAAGAGAAACAGCCAGGTGTAAATACCTTTTTGTAATTGTAATTTGCTAGAAGCATTTGCTTTTCCCCTCTTGGATCATGAGAGGTGTACACGAAGGTGCATATTAACTGAAAAGAAATACTATAAAGACATGTGGTAGATGGGATAGAAATTTAAAATTTGCTTTCAAGCATTTTTTGGATTTAAAATGAAAAGTGTAATCTTGGGTGAAAATATTAGCACATGAGTTCTTGGGTTGGCAGATAATTTTTACCTTTTAAAAGACTGTTATTATAATATGTAGCATTAACTTTCTAACAGCTCAAATTATTCACAACACCATTTAAAGATAAGTTCAGTATCAGGCTTTGAGTTTTCTTTTTCTTTTCTTTCTTTGCTTTTTTTTTTCTTTGTAAATATTAAGACCTGAGTACAAAATGAGGGCTGTATTGTGGATTAAGTGAAGTATCTCAAGGCTGTGCCGCTCTGATAACTGAACCTGGAGTGACCTTTCTCAGACACAATTACAGAGCTGTATGTTTTTCCTTTAATTTCATCAGGGGTTTAATTAGTATACAAATAAAACTTCCCTTATCTTCCTTTCTACCTAATTGGCTTGTCTTCGCTTATATATGAAGTATGTGAAAGTGGGCTGTAATTAGGGTGACCGTGTTAACCTTTTTTCCTCAAATGTACTGTTGCCTAAAGGCCTCAAGGCCTAAAAACAGCGCTTTGGATTATTGCTTTGCAATCACTATGGCTGTCCCACAGGTTTTCTCATGAGCAGAAGGGCTTTGGGTGCTGCAGGTTCCCACTGCTTAACAGGATCGTCATTCTTCTCCCCACTAAATGTTTATTGATTATCTTGCTGTTCCAGGCTCAGCCTCCAACAACTTAATATCAGGTGACAGTCAGGAGAGTTCTCCAAGTAATTAGAGTTGAGCATTGGGGGAACAATTAGGAGCAGAGTTATTAAACTTGATTTATCCTAGTCTCTCCTGAACAGTTTCTTGGATATCAGAACATCACACGTTCACAATCTAGCCTGGTTGAGAAATTAGTGGCTAGCCTGCTGCTTACCATTGTTGCCTTGCTGCCCAGAGGCACACCCTCTTGGTTCCAGTCACTCAGCTGGAATTATTAGAGGCCATAAAATTTATTGTGGGTTTTTAATTAGGTGAATCTGAGCAAGAGAAGAGAAAAGCACAACCTAAAGATTTACAAGTAGAGTGTGTAGTGTATATGTGAAATAGATTTATATCTAAGTATGTGCTATATTAATTTTAAATGAAGCTCAGAATTTTTTAAGGGATGCCAATTTTTGATCAGAAAGCTTAGTCTTAATGAGAAGATGTATTTTGATCCACTTTTTATAATTTTGTGTTTTGCACCATTTAAATGAACTTTAGCCCCTTTCATGTGTACAGATTCCTTGGTTAGGTCCCCCAACTCCTTAAAGTGAGAATTATACACCTAAAGGTAAAGTAACAGTGTTCTATTTAAAAAAATTGTTTTATGCTTTTATTTTCATATTCAGGGATCTATGTAACTTTGTGTTTGTTTTTGTGAGAGTAAGCTTTGGAGGGCTCTGATGGCCTGTCATAGCTCTTAAGAGATGAACTTGAAAGAACAGCCATGAGTTAGTTCGACCATATGAAAGCTCTGATGCTGGCCTCTAGTTTCTGTGAATGTATAACATAGATGCAGAATGGACCAGTGTGGTTTGAAAATGAAGCTGACTGATGAGCTCTCTCAGCCTGGGCCAGCAAGGCTGAACTGTGCGTTAAAGCCCGGAAGCCCCTTCACAGGCACACACTCCCGTCTTAAGACTCACTAAGCACAGCGGCGTTCGTGGACCAGCACACACTTACCATTTCTTTTAAAAAAGGCATTAACGCTTTACACTAATGGGTGGTAGAAAAGGAACCTTTTAATTGCTTGGGAAATATCAAATTAAACTAAATAGATTTAATTTTTTAAACAAAGAGCTCTTTGATACTTCAATATTTTTAAGTATCTTAACAAAATTACTAGAATTGTATTTTTTTTAAAAGACCTGTTCTTTGTTTTCTTTAAGCATTGCTTGAATATTTCTTTGGTGAAATATTATTTTTCAAATATTTAAGATCAATTAGTTTTTAAAACATAAAATAAAGGCACAGATTCTATTGTAATGTGGTATTTTAATAATGTATACATTATGCAATACTAAAACCAGATCAAACACATATGTTTTCCAAGTACTTATCATTTCTTTGTAGGGAAATATTAAATTCATTTTTTAGCTTTTAAAAATATATGGTATATTGGTCACCCTACTTACTGCACAGTAGCCCACTGCAACTTCTACCTGATGGTCATGCAGTGCCATTGATCAACTTTGTGATATTCTTAAGTATCTACTGATATTAAGGCTTGAAAATACATTTAAGTATCTAATGAGTAGTCATCGTTGTCTTGTTACTAATTTTTTGGTGCTTGTATATGTAGTAGTAATTTGGCTGAATTTAAAAGATTACAGCACTTTCAAACACCTGGTTCGACTGGATCGCTTTCAGTTCCCTGTCACCTGGAGTGAATTGTTTTAGCTCACACAAGTGGCTTGGCTTTCATACTGTCATTGTGACTGTGTCGAGAGGAGTGTTTCAAACAGGAAACTATAGTGCACTGCTTCTTCTTCATGGGGCTTGTGAACCACAGTTGTGGATATTCATGTGTGGCTGAACTAGTGAAAGGAATAAAACAGAAGTGTATGTAATCAGTTGCTTGGCTGACTGTTCCACAAGTTGAATTGTAAAAACTGGTTGATAAGCTTATTTTAGAAATTTTATAGGAAAAAGGATGAGCCGATTTTTCATGTTCAGGAGGTCAACTGATTCCCATACTATTTGGCAACCTAGATTTGTAAACATGGTCTAGAAATTATTCCTTAAACTTGTTTCTGATTCTAATACTTTCTCACTTAATCCTTAAAAAAAAAAAAAGCTGAGGAATTGTATCCCGGGATGTCTGTGCTAAGCTGGTATGTAAAGAACAATGATTCCATAGAGCCTGTGCCTCTGTGATTGGGACAACTCATAAGCTGTAACTCATCACGAATGCCGTATTAACCGTCTCGTCAGTTAGAACATGCTGATCGTACAGCCATAGTAATTCTTGATGTGGAAGCTGTTCTTTGGGAAGCAAGTAAAAATGATTGCCGAGTCCCATTTGGCTAGTGAAATGTGTATAGCAAACTGCCACAGACAGAGATGTAAATACGTGTGAGCCCACCATTTCCCCTGGAGTTCCAGTTGCTTTTCCTCACCATCCCCTCCTGTGGACATCTGATAGCTCTTAGTCATGTCTAGAGTTAAATAGAATCCAATCTTCATACAGATTGTTGCATCAGTTCTTAATTCTTTTTCTCATTAAAAGCAAGGACTTAGAGCTTGAGATTTCTGTAATAGGAAACTTTTAGTAAGAACATGGTTTTTTTCTTCCTTTATGTGATAAAATAGAATTATATTTTGTAGCCAAATAGTTCTCAAAACAATGTAGTTCTTATTTCTTATTAGCAAGAATGTAAAAAATTTTGCAGGAAATTTGTTACACCTTGATGTGTAATGACCCAACTCCCCATCTCAGCCAGGCTGCACTCTTCTTTGTCTAATAGCCTATGGCATAAATTGAAGTTAATTATCAGGGCTGACAAGCACCTCTGTTTTGTGTCTGCTCGCAGAGTCTCTCCGAGGCAAAGATGGAGCTGAGAAGGAAAGATCAATCTGTCCGTCAGCTCAATAGACATCTTACCCAGCTGGAGCAGGACAAGCGCCGGCTGGAGGAGAGCGTCCGCGATGCCGAGAGTGCCCTCCGCATGGCAGCCAAGTGAGCGTGCGGGCCATGGGGAGAGCACTTAAAACAGACGAAAGATCAATTCCTACTTTCATGCTCTGGGTTTTAGCCCCAGATAATACAGTGCAGGAAAACAAAAGTACAGCTGTCTCTCTTTGAAATTCTCTGATATGCCCTCAGAAAGGAAACTCTTAACATACTAAGTGTATATTTTATTGAGAAGCCTCAGAAGCAAAGCTTCTACATAGCCTCAAATTATGCATATCTGGTGCTCAGTTGTGACTTGTTTGAAACCACATTTTCATTAGTGTGGAACATAAAATTGTTTAAAAGATTCGCATAGTTATGTTGTTTGTCTCTGTTTATTGCTTATCACCTTTTGCTCCACTGGCTCCCACTCCTGACTTTGCATTGTAGACCCTACTGATATTACAAGCAATATTTCCATCAGGAAATGTCGGTATGCAATCAATACATGTATCATAGCCTTAAGATGCAACTAAAACATGTTGATCGTGGGAATCCATTTAAGCTTATAGTGGTAAATGCCAGAGTATATTTAATAGAAGAGATACCATTTCAGTGTAAGAAGCTATGTGAATGCAGAGAATGTTTTCCCTTGTAGCATGTAACAAGTGGACACACATACATTGTGAAGTTCCAACTGAAGAATTCTGTTGCGCGTTTGCTCCTCATAGCAAGGCTTATGGACTACCCTAAGGCAGGGTGTTGTTCAACAGTGTGGTGAATAGAATTAAACCCATGATTCTCTGTGTGTAGAATTTTTATTCATGAAAATGTAAGAATAGTAACACTTTTGAGACAGACTCCTGTTAGACACAAGCTGTGAGTGTGAACACACTCTATACATTACAGGGTAGAGCCTGTGAATCCTGAGGTGGAGCGTCTGTGATATCAGGACAGCGGTCCTATTGCTTCTGGGTTGATGACATCACTTACGCATGATAGGAAGATGAATTCTGAAGCACAAATATTGGCTTGCTTGAATATTCATCAATAGTTTGGTTTTTTGAAAATTGTGCAACTATATAACATTATATTTCCATATTAAATCTATATAATTTTTATTTCTAAAAATGTAAGTTTGACCACCGCAGATTTGTTGCCATTTTCTCTATCTTCTCACATCGAGTGAAGAAACACACTAGGTTCTTAACTCTGAGTCTCACAGAACATAAGGTTCTTAGATGCATGAGGACAGGATTATAAACCTCCAGATTTCCATTGTATTTTTACAGGGCTGAGTTTACTCAGGACACAGTGTCTATGGCTTGTTTCTATGGGCATAGGATCTTATAAAACTAAATAAGACTGATTAAAACTTGGAGTGTTACTATATGGTTTACATTTTCCATTCATACATTATTATTATAATCTAGTCTTCAACATTTTAACTCATGGTTTTTATTTTATTATGAAAGCTGAATAAATACACAGGGCAAGAAAAGAACTTGTAACCACACATGTGTTGTCAGGCTGTGGAGGGTGTTAATGTAATTATGGCAGCATAAAAGGACTGTGAAGAAAAGCAACAGTATTTTATACAACATCAACACTTATAACAGTTTGCCACCAATTAAATGATTTAAAGAATGTGTTGATTTTTCAGAGCATTTAAATTGTGAATAATGAATAATATAATCATGGTTTCTTTATCTTTTCCATTCTCTTAACTTATGGTCTAGTTTAGGACAAGTAACATAAGTGAGCATAAGAGCTAAGTGTAATCCCCTGGATGGGGAGGCCTGGTGGCACTCAGAGGAAGGATAGCAGGCTACCAAGAAGAGACTTGATACCCTATGAGCATATACAGGGGGAGGAAGTCCCCCTCAGTCACAGTCATAGGGGAGAGGAGTAAGGGGAAAATGGGAGGGAGGAATGGGAGGATACAAGGGATGGGATAACCATTGAGATGTAATAAGAATAAATTAATAAAATAAAAAAAGAAGAAAAAAAGAGCTAAGTGTAAAATTTACCAGTGGCTATGGTTACATTTTAATACTTTTTTTCACATGTGTATGGTGTGAGTGTGTATGTGTTGCATGTGACAGCCACAAGTTGATGTTGAGTCTCTTTTGTGATTACTTTTTACTCTATTTGTTGAGACAAGGTCTTTCCTTGAGCCCAGAGCTCACTAATTTCTTTTAGCAATGCTTGCCAGGTTGCTTGGGGACCAGCGTCTACCGTGTGAGAACTGGGATTACAAGCTGGCTGTCACGGCTTCTCATAGGTGTGCTGGAGGTCTGGATCCTGTCACACGTGCACAGGCCACCTCCCCAGCATCAAGTTTTTTGCTTTTAAAGGGAGATCAAAGACAGCTAGTAATGGTGACTTAGGCTAAAATGCAAACAAATGTCGGAAGACGTTTGGGTTACACTCACACTTAATCTTTCTTTTTCTTCTTTTTTTTTCTAGAGACAAAGAGTGTGTGGCTAATCACATGAGAACAGTAGAAAACATGCTCCATAAGGTACTACAATTCTTAAAAATCACCCAATTTGTGCCATGATTGTTCTGATCTTTATTTTGATTTTTTAATTCTTAAAGTTTTATTTTATTTTACTCTATTTTTCCTTTTCTTTATCTTTCTCTCATACAGTATATAAAGACCACAGCTTCCCTTTCCTCCACTAGGTCCCCCAATTCCTCTCTCCCTGAGATCCATTCCTCGTCACTTTCCTTTTAGAAAAGAGCAGGCCTCTCAGAGATACCAACGGAACATGACATAACAAGATGCAAGAAGAGTAGGCACCTCTCCTCATATCAAGGCCGGACAAGGCAACCCAGTAGGACAGAAAGGGTCCCATGAGCGGGCAAAATAGTCAGAGACACTCCCATTCCTACTGCTAGGAGTCCCACATACACACACAAAAAATCAAGCGAAGCAACCACAACATATATGCAGAAGACCTAGTGCAGACCCGTAATTGCTTCTTCAGTCTCTCTGGGCCCCATGAGCCCTGCTTAGTTGATCCGGTGGGCATGCTTTCCTGGTGTCCTCCACCCCTCTGCCTCCTGCAATCTGCCCTCTCCTTCTTCTGCTGGGGTTCCCCAAGCTCTGCTTGATGTTTGCCTGTGGGTTTCTTCATCTGCTCCCGTAGGTTGCTAGAGGAAGCATCTCTGATGATAGTTGGGATAGGTACCAATCCTATGAGTTTATATATCATTTTATTAGCTTCTCGTTTTTTTTTATTTATTTATTTATTTATTTATTTATTTATTTATTTATTTATTTATTTATTTATTGTAAGCTATCCAGCTTCTGGTTGCTGGCCATTATTAACTGCAAAACAGTTTAATTACCTTTGAATATTTTAAAGAATAAATTAACAAAAACTATGAGCCACATTGTCATTAGTTTTCTAGAACTCACTTTAGGTACTTAGTAAAACTATGGGAATTATGGTTTCTCCAATCTGGCCTAAGTACACTGCAGTTATTTGTGGTCTTTATCAAGTGACCCAAGGGTCATCATCATTCTCACCTGTCCTGTGATGACAGAACACTGGCCTGCTACTGTCTGTGTATGTACACACGGGAAGATAGGATATGTTTTGGCAATAGTTATATACCTTAACTAGTCAATAGATGATTCAAATGGACCTTTCTTACTTAAATGAAGATGTTCTTAAAATGAAAAATTCACTCAACAATATGTTGTTTTTCAAACTGATTGTTTTTATATTATGAACTGTGACTTAGTAGCAGTGTAAATTTGTTACATTAGTATTAAGTTGTTAGCTATACCTTGTGTTAGCATCATAATCTAGAGGAAGAGATGTGTTCATTATTCCATTAAGAGTTTTTACATGTATTTATTTATTTATTTATTCATGTGTGTATGTATGTATGTATGTATGTGCATGTACACACTCATAAGGTGCACTTATGGGGGCTATAAAACAACTTGTGGATTTTCCTCCACTATATAGATTCTGAGGATTGAACTTGGGTCATCAGGCTGGTGACAAGTGCCTTTACTCAGTGAGTCATCTTGGCAGTCTCTCATTATTTAAAAGTAACATTATTTACAAATTTGTGTTACTGTCTAACTGACAGTTGTTTGAAATACAGATGGCCAATGCTTTTTAAAAAATATATACATACATATATATATATATATCTTATATATATGTATTGGATGACTACCATTTAGAAGAATTTTAATACCCTAAAACTAATAGTCTTAAGGATATTAAATAATAGTGAATTAATATTTAGTACATTTTAACACTTAAAAATCCTAGGTCACTATATTCTTTGAAGTTTTGAAAATGACATTTTTAAATCACTAAAAACATTTTGGAAAGTCTAGTAAATAGTCTGGATTCTCTTTTTATTTAGGTTTCTTTACAACCACATTTTTTCCTTCCTCAAAAAGTTTAGCCAGTAGTACAGCTTAATACCCAACCAAATATGTGTGCCTCAGATCTGAAATGTAGTTTCAGGAATGTGATCTTGGTTTGTACTTGTATCTTAGAATGGATACTCTCTCTCTCTCTCTCTCTCTCTCTCTCTCTCTCTCTCTCTCTCTC
>OU015743.1:144525780-144541878 GCA_907169655.1 Acomys percivali
TGAATGACAGTACATCCTTATGTATCTATGTGCAGTGAATGACAGTATATTCTTATGTATCTATGTGCAGTGTGTGACAGTACATCCTTATGCATCACTGTCTACAAAAAAGTAAGCTCCAAATGGATCAACAATCTTGATGAGAGATCTGGAGCTGTTGAGGAACATCTGCATAGCACTATAGTCACTCAGGAAATAAAGCCCACCACTGACAAATGGGACCTCATGAAATTAAAAAGTTTCTATAGAGCAAAGGAAAGTTAATTTAATGAAAAGATGTCCTTCATAATGGAAGAAAATATTTTCTAGTTATATACCATAAGAAGATTAATATCTAGACTATACAAAGAAATCAGAAAACTAAACAAACAAACAAACAAACAGACAAAACCAACCCAATAAATGCTCCAGTGAAGTGGACAGTGCTCAAAAGATGATATGCAGATGGCCAACAAACAATTGTTCAACTTTGTTAGCAATCAGAGAAATGCAAATTAAAAATAAGTTGAGATTCCACCTTACAAAGTGTAGGCTTTGATTTTTTTCTTTTTTGTTAATATATTTTCTTTTTACATATACATTTATATAATTACAAATATATACAATAAACTACCTATAGCAAGACAAACCATGAAACAATCAGGAATTATATAAATGTTACATTCATAGTGTATTGGCTATTTTTATTTGGCAGTTTTGAAGAGAACATCTTTCCTGTCTTGGTGAATCTAAAACTCTGAATGTATATCAATATCTATCATATCTCATCTCTATCAACTTAAATCATCTATCTAGACCTAAAAACATCTTAACCCCAAAACAACTAAGCTTAATTGTAAAACCAAATTGTCTGGTCTTCAACCCCATCAGAGACTTGAGAAGGAATAAAATTATTTATCTGGGTATATAGGAAGTGCAGGTTAGCAGCTTCCAAAGTGAAAAAATGACAGAGGCAGTTTGCTGCCTGAGCAATCACCCTAAACTCTCTATAATGCTGGAGCATCATCTTCAGCCTTCTGGCTCAGTATATCTGACAGACATATTTGTGAAGCAGGAACTATTGAGGACTTGCTTACCCTGTCTTGGCAGAGTTTGATGGTTGACTCTGCCTGCATCCAAGCTTTCCCATTTTTAGGCAGAATTCTTTCTGTGGCAGAAATGGGGACATTTTGCCCAGTGGCTGGTTTGACACATTTGAACTATCTCCATTTTAAACCTACTTTATTTGGGGTTCCCTAATGTCTACCTGTCTTCCAACTCACTGACCCTAGGTAGGAAAGAGAGAAGGTTAGTAGGGACAGGGGATGTAGACCTTGTTAGACTCACTTCCTTGGGGGAGATTCCACTCTTCGTTGTCAGGATTCTAGCAGTCCAGCTAAACAGCAAAAAGCAGTAGCAAGCAGCAATAATAGAATGAATCAGCAGCCTCTTTGGAGTGTTTTTTTGAAGTGAAGTGAATCTCTGTCTCTGTCTCTCTGTCTCTTTGTCTCTATCTGTCTGTCTGTCTCTCAGATCCTATTTATACTCTCTCAGAATCCGCACAAGGATGTTTTTCATCTGGCAAAGACCACCTCCCCTCCCCCGCCCCACACCAGGCAGGTTTCAGTTGACAAAAACCATGCTCCTTCTTAGGAGGCTATTACCAGCTGTGAATAAACTAAAGGCAGTTTTACATCCCACACTTGGGATCAAACAAAAATATATTTGCATAACCTAATCAGAACTTTCACCTCAACAGGGCCAGAATTGCAGCCATCAAGAAAACAGATAGCAGGCTAGGGAGATAAATTATGAAAACACTTGTTCTAAGCAAGCATGAGGACCAGAATTCAGTCCCCAGTGTTCATGGTAAAATCCAGATGCAGTGGCACATATTTGTAATCCCAGTGCTGGAAAGAGAGAGAGAGAGAGAGAGAGAGAGAGAGAGAGAGAGAGAGAGAGAGAGAGAGAGAGAAAGAAGGAGGAGGAGGAGGAGGAGGAGGACCCTCTGGGGCTACTTTGTCAGCAGGCCTAGCCAATTCCTAAGCTCTAGGATGATAGAGCCCCTGTCTCAAAACTGCTCCTTTGATGTGATACCCAAGACTGACCTCTGACCTCCACATGCATATGCACACACATGGACATACCCACATGTTCATACATATAATACATTTGTTATTTTTTATTTAATTAATTTATTCAGATTACAAATAAATTGTTATCCCATCACTTGTATCCTTCCATTCCTCCCTCCCTCCCTCCCGCTTTCATCCTATTCCCTTTCCTTAGGTCTATGACCAAGGGGGACCTTCTCCCCCACTTTATGGCTATAGGCTATCAAGTCTCATCTTGGTAGCCTGCTTACTCTTTCTTTGAGTGCCACGAGGCCTCCCCACCAAGGGGAGGTGGTCAAATATGGGACACCAGAGTTCATGTCAGAGTGAGTCCCCACTCTCCACATAACTGTGGAGACTATCCCGACCATTGGCTAGATCAGAGTAGGGGTTTGATACTTACTACTTGTACTGTCTTTGGTTGGTGCATTAGTTTGGGCAGACCCTCCTGGGCCCTGATCCACCTGTTACAATGTTCTTGTAAGTTTCTAAGACCCTCTGGATCTTTCTATTTCCCCATCTCCTATATTTCTCTTACCTAGAGTCCCAGTAGGATGTCCTCGCATCTATCCTAATGTCCTTGTAAGTGAAGACTTTCATGAGACATCCCTTTTGGGCTAGTGCCCAATCATAAGTGAGTATATACCAGGTGAGTCTGGGTCTGGGTTATTTCACTCAATATGATCGTTTCTAGTTCCATCCATTGGTCCACAAATTTCAGAATTTCCTTGTTTTTTTATAGCAGAGTAGTATTCCATAGTGTAAATGTATCACAGTTTCTTTATCCATCCTTCAACTGAGGGACATTTAGACTGTTTGCATGTTCTGGCTATTATGAATAAAGCTGCTATGAATATGGTTGAACATATGTCCTTGTTGTGTGGTGGAACATTTTCTTGGTATATGGAATAGCTGGGTCTTGAGGAAGCCCAATACCCAGTTTTCTGAGAAAGCACCAGATAGATTTCCAAAGTGGTTGTACAAGTTTGCATTCCCACCAGCAATAAAGGAGTGTTCATCTCTCTCCACATCCTCGCCAGCATGTTAATCCATTTATTTTAAAATTAAGAGTAAAAATAAAAATAGGTTTTAATATATTGGCTTCTTAATAACTTCCTTTAAAAGCAACAACATCATCATCATCATCATCAACAACAACAACACGCGCGCGCGCACGCGCACACACACACACACACACACACACACACACACACACACACTTGAAGAACTAAACAGTGCTGCTAGTCAGTGAGTCCTTTCAGTTTTAGAAAACAGGAATTGGATATGAACAGTTCAGGCCAAAGTTTAGAACTCAGTGACTCTGTGCTCTTGGCCTGATTTCTACCTTTCCTACTCCCTCCACTCTCTATGCTGGCCCCCCCGACCAGGGTCTGAGCTGGGGTACAGGATAGGATAGCGTAGTGCTCAACTCTAAAGTGAGGTGGCCTGGGGACTTGTAGAATGGGTTCCTTGTTGTATTCCATGCCCTTTTAGGAACTCACAGATGACCCAAAGGTAGTTGTGTCAGTGAAAAGCCCAGCCCCAGTATAAATGGCAAATCACAAAAACTGCATCCTTGAAGGTAATTTTATTGTTTGGAGAGTTCTCCACTCCCAGCAACTGCCTCTGTTTAAATAACCTTGAGGAGGGTTCTTGAAGCCTTGTATGTTTCAGGAACTTTGTGAGCATTCTAAGTTTCATTTACGCCTTGACTCTTCTCAGTCTTCTTTCTGCATCTAAGGGGGTAGTGTTTCAATTCAGAAGAAATAACTATGCAAGAATTATCAAAGAGGCACATAGAAGTTGTGACTAATTGTTGAGTTTACAGAAGGTGCAATCAGAGATTTCTGGAAAATAAAATATTCTTTATTAAAGAGTCAGGTTGGCACCCTGAAAATAGTTCACATTACTACTGAAACTCAGACTCACTAACTCTATAATGAAGAACAATATAGTTTTAGGCTGAACAAGTTTGTAAGGAGCTTTCTTTTGAACCCCGGGCTAAAAGATGACTCCCTAGGATGACTTAGGATGAATGAGCACATTGCGGGGATAAAGTAAAGGAAACCTCAGTGTTAGCAGCCTCCTATGAGGAACAAATGGGCACCAGCCACATCAATTGCCAACACTGTGAGCATTTGGGAAGCAAAAAGGATCAGGAAAGGGCCTAGATGTGTCATAATCCTGGCGTTGAATTCCCTGTCAAAATAGATTTTCTTTTAAAGTAGATATTTGTTGTTTTGAGCACATAATGTACTCTATTAGTGTTTTATCTACTTAATTTCAGTATAAAATGCTAAAATGTGCCTCTTTCCCCTACTTGTGGACAAATCTTAACTTACTGTTTCTGTCTGCATATGGCTGAATGCCCACTTGCTGCCTCTGCAGCCCAGAATCCTCTTGTTGGTCTTGGGCTCCTTGTGATCCTGGCCTTGCTGCATTCAATGTCTTTTGAGTTCTAACTTGATCTTGGTGATTAAAGTCTAGTGTCAGAGGCTTATGCTTGCTGGCCCCTTTACTTTGTATGCACGCCCTCACCCCAACTCTTTGCGAGCCCCCATCCTTCCATTTAATGTCTTGTTTCACAGTTAACCCAAGAAGCCTTCTCTCGTTACTGAGTGAAACAAGCCTAACAAGCCCTTCTCTGGGTAGTCTTAGCTGTCCTGGACTCACTCTGTAGACCAGGCTGGCCTTGAACTCATGGAGATGCACCTGCCTCTGCCTCTCAGAGTGCTAGCATTTAAAGGTGTGCAGCACCATGCCTGGCTTCCCTTCTCCTTTGACATTGTGTTGCTCTCACCCTGATTTACTTTGCTACAGAGCAATAATCTATTGTTTATGGTATGTCTCACAAGGATGCCCAGGTTATCAGGGCTTTGGCTGACTAAAAGCCCTCTACTTTTAGTACCTTGAACAAAGGGTGCTCAAAGGTTGGGTACAGATAGATTATATATGCTGTCACAGAAAGCAGCCTGTGTTTGCGTTTGTGCATGCTTTATTTACAGTAACCAGGGAATGTCCGTGTGAGTGAGCAGTGTAAATCATTGCACACAGGTGTTTGTTGTCAGAGTTGGAGAACAAAGTATATGATCTCCATGGGGCAGACTTTTAGTTGTTATAAGTTTGTGTAGCATTTTTATATAGTACCACAGCGTGTTATGATTTTGACATTTGAGCAAACTCAAACTACCCAAATTCCATATCACACCATTACAATGGGATAAAACCATCTCTTAGATACTTTTACGTAGTGTGCCTTATCCGCATGTCAATGGAATCCCAAACAACTTTAATAATCTCCACGGTAAAATGCTTAATGCTATCAAAGTGTAGCAAGTACTTAAAAATCATGGCTGATAATTTTGAGAGCTAAAGTAAGGAAATTAGTATCCTTCAGTACGTCACAATTCTGGGTCATCTGCTAGCTGCACCATGCTCAGCTTATCACGTTCTGTTTTGCCCCACACTAATAAGCCCACTGGAAACCTATAATTTATTATATAGAAAGCATTTTGTAGATACTTAAAGTTTTAAGTTCCCAAAGCTAGGTAATTTATTACTACTGTTGTGTTGCGGCCATAGCTGCTATTGATCTGGCAGTATCCTCCGAGAAACACACGACTCTGAGTTTTTCCAAGATTATTGATGCTTTCCATGGTTTCATGTCCATATGCAATGGTTTCTAATAGAACATTTTCCCCAGTCTTCAATTATTCTTCAGTCTGTCCTCTGTACTCATGTAGGAAGCCAACATGTGATTTCTCTATATGTCATTATCCTTTTAGTCCTCCATTATGTTAACCTCCAACATAATAAGAGCAGTAATCACCATCAATCTAGCATCTACACTTAGCCTTAAAAAATTGGCCTTGATTCAATTCTGATTGAAAATAACATATTTGGAAAAGAGTTGGTTTTATTTTTGGCACTTTTAGGTTGTATATGCCATGGTTGAGTGGAAGCCAGAAAAAAAAAAAGTTTAGTCTAAACAAGATAAAAAGAAAACATCATTCTAAAAAAAGTCGGCTGCAAAAGCATTCTGCAACTCTGCTGAACGTGGTTTCCCATGAGGCCCTTCTCATACCTGAAAAGCTACTATATTTACATCCTTCAAAAAGGGTGCCAGTAAAAATCCTGAGTGATGAGATAAGTCAAATCTGGTGCCATTTCAATTGCTGAAAGAGGTCAATGAACTTGGATTCTCTCTCTCTCTCTCTCTCTCTCTCTCTCTCTCTCTCTCTCTCTCTCTCTCTCCTCTCTCTTTGTCTCTCTCTGTCTCTCTTTCTCACACATGCACACGCACATGCACATGTGAGTGTGTATAAACTAACCAAAACAAAACTGAAATGATAGAAGTTACATAACTGATGAAGTGATTCATTAACTGTTACAAGTGATTACTGAATGCCTTTCACAGAATAAGTGGCATTACCTGGAAAACACCATCTTAAATTATTTTTAAAGTGAAAATTCTATTATAAAGAACTTGCAAACAAAAAGTGTAATAAGCCACACCCAAAGTCTCTATGCCTCAGGGAACCTTTATATGGCTACCATAGCCAATCTGAAGCTGTGAAGCTTCACGCTGAATTTACACTTTTTATGCACTGAATCTACTGTCCAAGCCAGAAAAACTGTGACAGAGTTAAACCCAGCAGACCAATTATCTTTATACATATTAGACTCATAGATTGCTTTTTAGTTTTGAAGCAATTATGGATTCACAGAAAATGCCAAAGTAGTAATAGAAGCTCATGTGTCCCCTCTATCCATTTACTCCATGTGTCTCTTGAAGTTTTAGGACAATCATCAAATTGAGAAAATTGACATATATTGTATAGCTTAATGTGTATTTCTCAACCATATTATCACATGGCTATGTATGTGTCAGGTATATGACCTTTTAACACTGGCTTGTTTTCAAGCAATTTAGTGCTTTTAGAATCCATCCAAAAATTTACATGTATCAGTAGGTTGTTTTGCTCACCACTCCTCCATTAAAGGATATTTTGTTGTTTACAGTTGCTGACTACCACATATAAACCGGTATGAACACTTGTGTGCAGGTTGTGTGGGCCCAGCGTTCTCTGAGGGCCATGCTCAAGAATGTGATTGCTGGGCCGTATCTTCCAGAATGACTCTACTGGTTTTCATTCTCCCCAGCAGTGTGTGTGAGCCTTGCTGCTGTGTTTCCTCATCAGCATTTGAGGTCCTGGCCATATTTCCCACTGGATGTGCTCATAGATGTCAGTTTCTAAATATGTGTAGATGCCTTATGGTTTGCAGGTCTGGTTTGCATGGCTCTCATAGCTAGTGATTATGATAAGTATGGGATCTTATTTATATCAAGGTCCTCAATTATATTCTATTGACCAGTGTGTCTGTTTTTATGCCAGTATCATGCAATTTTTATTACTGTATCTCTGTTGTAATTGCATGATGTCCTTGTTTTTAGTGGCTTATCAGTATTCCACTGTGTAAATATACCACATTTTCTTCATCCATTCTTTGGTTGAGGGACATCTAGGTTGTTTCCAGATTTTGGCTATTGTGAATAAAGCTGCTATGAACATAGTTGAACAAATGTCCTTGTTGTGTGGTGGAGCTTCTTTTGGGTATATGCCCAGGAGTGGTATAGCTGGGTCTTAAGGTAAAACTATTCCAAGTTTTCTGTGAAAGTGCCAGGTTGATTTCCAAAGTGATCATGCAAGTTTTTACTCTTATCAACAATGGAGGAGTGTTCTCCTTGCTCCACACCCTCGTCACTTGAATTTTTTATCTTACCCATTCTGAGGGGTGTAAAATATAATCTCAGAGTCATTTTGATTTGCATTTCCCTGATAACTACGGATGCTGAACATTTCTTTAAGTGCATCTCAGCCATTTGATATTCCTCTGTTGGGAATTATCCATTTAGATCTGTACCTCATTTTTAATTGTATTATTTGCTTGTTGGTGTTTAATTTCTTGAGTTATTTATATATTTTGGATATTAGCCCTCTGTCAGATGTAGGGTTGGTGAAGATCTTTTCCAATTCTACTGGCTGCCATTTTGTTCCAGTGACTGTGTCCTTTGCCTTACAGAGGCTTTTCAAGTTTCATGAGGTCCTACTTATTAATTGTCGATCTTAGAGCCTGAGCTTGTTGGTGTTCTGTTCAGGAAGTTGTCACCTGAACCAATGAGTTCAAAGTTATTCCCCACTTTTTATTTTATTAGATTTAGTAAATCTGGTTTTATGTTTAGGTTGTTGATCCATTTGGACTTAAGTTTTGTGTAGGGTAATAAATATGAATCTTTTGCATGCTTCTACATGCAGGCATCCAGTTAGACTAGCACCATTTCTTGAAGATGCTTTCTTTTTTTCATTGTATGGTTTTGGTTTCTTTGTCAAAAATCATGTGTCCGTAGGTGTCTTTATTTATTTCTGGGTCTTTGATTCAATTTCATTGATCAGCATGTCTGGTTTTTATGCCAGAATTATGCAGTTTTTGCTATTATTACTATTTAGTTTTATTTATTTATATTTATTTTATTTATAATTACTATTGCTCTATAGTACGGCTTTTGGTAGGATGATTATTTTTACTACATTAATCCTACTGATTCATGAGCATGGGAGATCGTTCTACTTTCTGACATCCTCTTCAATTACTTTCTTCAGAGACTTGAAGTTTTTGCCATACAGGTCTTTCACTTGCTTGGTAAGAGTGACACATTTTTTGATTAATGGTTGTTGTGTGAGGGCCCCACCCACTGGGTGTGATACCACCCTTGGCATAGTGATCCTGGATGGTATAAGAATGTAGGCTGGTTGATACCCCAGTAGGTCTCCCCTTTTCTGAAGAGAAAGGGAGAGAAGTGGGTGGAGGAGGATAGGTGAAGGGGAAGGACTGGGAGGAGATGAGGGAGGGGACACTGTGATCAGGATATAAATTGGAGAGAGAGAGAGAGAGAGAGAGAGAGAGAGAGAGAGAGAGAGAGAGAGAGAGAGAGAGAGAGAGACAGACAGACAGAGAGGGAGAAGAGGGAAGGGGGGAGGGGAGGGGAGAGGAGGCGAGGAGAGGAGAGAGAAGAGAAAGAGAGAAAGCAGAATAGAGTAGTCTTGCTTTCTCTCTTTCTCCTCTCTCTCTCTTCCTGGAAATTAGTACAACCACTTTGGAAATCAATCTGGTGCTTTCGCAGAAAACTCGGCATAGGGCTACCTCAAGACCCAGCTATTCCACTTCTTAGAATATACCCAGAAGATGCTCCACCACACAACAAGGACATATGCTCAACCCTGTTCATAGCAGCCTTCTTTGTAATATCCAGAACATGGAAACAGCTTAAATGTCCCTCAGTTGAAGAATGGATAAAGAAACTGTGGTACATTTATACTATAGAATACTACTCAGCTATTAAAAGCAAGGAAATCCTGAAATTTGTGGACAAATGGATGGAACTAGAGATGATCATCCTGAGTGAGTTAACCCAGACCCGGAAAGACTCACCTGGCATATACTCACTTATAACTGGGCACTAGCCCAAAAGGCATGTCCCACAAAAGTCTTCAATTACCAGGAGATTGGGATAGATGTGAAGACATCCTACTGAGACTCTAGGCAAGAGAAATATAGGAGATGGGGAAATAGAAGGACCCAGAGAGTCCTAGAAACCTACAAGAAGAACATTGTGATGGGTGGATCGGGACCCAGGGAAGTCTGCTCTAACTATTGCACTAACCAAGGACAGTATAATAGTAAACATCAAACCCCTACTCTGATCTAGCCAATGGACAGGACATTCTCTACAGTTATGTGGAGAGCAGGGATTGACTTTGACATATTTGACCACCGCCCCCTTGTTGGGGAGGCCTGGTCGCACTCAAAGAAAGAATAAGCAGGCTACCAAGATGAGACTTTAGCCTATGACCATATAGTGGGGGAGGAGGTCTCCCTCTGTCTTAGGCCTAGGGGAGGAGAATAGGGTGAAAATGGGAGGGAGGGAGGAGCAGGATGATACAAGTGATGGGATAACAATTGATTTGTAATCTGAATAAATTTATAAAATTAAAATAAAAAACCCACAAAAATAAAGCATACCTTAAAGACATACCTTATCACATCACAAAGGGCATATGCAAGTCTTTGATCAATGAGTAAATAGGTCCTTACATTAAAAGAGGAATTGAATAACCTAACAAAATAAAATAAAGTGGATTAATACTGCTAAAAAAAAGTCATTCCAAGAGAGAGAGAGAGAGAGAGAGAGGGAGGGAGGGAGGGAGGGAGGGAGGGAGAGAGAGAGAGAGAGAGAGAGAGAGAGAGAGAGAGAGAGAGGGAGAGAGAGGGAGAGAGCAGGCTGAGAGAGTCATAAAAAGCAAGCCATTAAGAGCATTCTCCCATGGCTTCACTTCACTTTCTGTTTCCAGGTTCCTGCCTTCATTTCTTGCCCTGATATCACTGTTGTAGCTTATCACACGAGAAATTTGAGTTAAGGTAAACCCTTTTCTCTCCACATTGCTTTGGTCCTATATCTTTGTCACAGCAGTAGAAAAATGATGGAGGGGGCCCGGGGGGGATTTTACATACTTTGCTATTGTCAACTGTTACCACTACATATTAACTCTACAACTGTTATGTTTTGGGTCCAAAAACCTTCCCCTGTTTCTTACGTGAACCCCTGAGATATGTCACTTCAGGATAGTCTCAAAGTCCCTAGGGTGAAGGATGATGCAGGTCACACAGACTCTGGGAGTGCTACAGTCTCATGCTGCTCTGTGTTTTCCTAGAGTGAAACATGGTGATTTCTGTGGGAACAGGGTGTGCACTGAGAGGAGTGGCTCCAGAGGGCTGATCAGGGGTCATGAAATGCTTGCTCCCCATTTCCACCGCTCCCTGAATTCAATGGGCTAGTTTTATGTTTTATACCAATGAGCACCTTTCTCCTTGTTAAGGAACTGACCCCAGTGGTGTCCTGTGCTTCATTGTTTGGGTCATTGAGGTGCTAGGCCAAACCCACACCTTATACAAGCTAGAGAGCTATTTTCCTTAAATGGCTTATGTTTTTAAAAAGTGAGCGTTGAAGGATCCTACCTTATGTATTCCTTTTACATATGAGAATCTAGCAAATACTTTCTACAAATTTAGGAAGCAGGATTGCTTTTAAAATGTTGAACTGTCTCGAGGGGAGGACATCCTATTGGGACTCTAGATGAGAGAAGCATGGGAGAATAGCAAAGTAGAAGGATCCAGAGGGTCCTAGAAACCTACAAGTAGAACATTATGAAAGGCAGATTTGGGCCCAGGGGTCCCACTCAAACTAAGGCAGCAGCCAAGGGCAATACAGGCCATAAATTTTAAACCCCTACCCAGATCTAGCCAATGGACAGAACATTTCCACAGTTGAGTGGAGAGTGGGGTATGACTTTCACATGAACTCTGGTGCCTCATATTTGACCATATCCCCTGGAGGGGGAGACCTGGTGGCACTCAGAGGAAGGATAGCAGGTTACCAAGAAGAGACTTGATACCCTATGAGCATATACAGGGGGAGGAAATCCCCCTCAGGAACAGTCATAGGGGAGGGGAATAAGGGGAAAATGGGAGAGAGGGAAGAATGTGAGGATACAAGGGATGGGATAACCATTGAGATGTAACAAGAATAAATTAATAAAAAAAAATCATCAAAAGATGTTGAATTGTCTCATCTCAAAATATTAAAGGCTGATTATTTTGGTTATTTAACAGTGAAATGATAATCTAAGATAATTTTGCTGATTGAAGAATTGCCCATTTCGTTCAATAAGTGGATATAAATGCTTGCAGCCATTTATACATTTTATTTAATTAATTTAAAATTTTTTTTTATTAATTTATTCATATTACATCTCAATTGTTAGCCCATCCCTTGTATCCTCCCTTTCTTTCCTCCCTCCCGCTTCCCCCTCTACTCCCTTCCCCTATGTCTGTGACTGAGGGGGACCTCCTCCCCCTGTATATGCTCCTAGGGTATCGAGTCTTTTCTTGGTGACTTATTATCTTTCCTCTGAGTGCCACCAGGCCTCCCCATCCAAGGGACATGGTCCGATATGGGGCACCAGAGTTTGTGTGAAAGTCAGATCCCCTCTCCACTTAATGGTGGAGAATGTCCTGACCATCGGCTAGACTGGGTAGGGGTTCGAAGTTTACTGCCTATATTTTTCTTGGCTGGTGCCATAGTTTGAGGAGGACCCCAGGGCCCAGACCCGCCTGTAGTTTTCCAGGACCCTCTGGATCCTTCTATTTCCTCATTCTCCCAGGCTTCTCACCCCTAAAGTCTCAATAGGATTTTCTCCCCTCTGACCTACTTTCCTGGTAGGTAAAGTTTTTCATGGGGGCGTACCCCTTGGCCTAGTGTCTCGATATAAGTGAGTATATACCATTTGACTCTTTTTGCTTCTGGGTGAACTCACTCATTATGATAATTTCTAGTTCAATCCATTTGTCCACAAATTTCGGAAATTCCTTGTTTTTAATAGCTGAGTAGTATTCCATAGTGTAAATATACCACAGTTTCTTTATCCATTCTTCTACCGAGGGACACGTAGGTTGTTTCCATGTTCTGGCTATTATGAATAAGGCAGCTATGAACATGGCTGAGCATATGTCCCTGTTGTGTGGTAGTGCATCTTCTGGGTATATTCCAAGGAGTGGAATAGCTGGGTCTTGAGGAAGCCCTATTCCCATTTTTCTGAGAAAGCGCCAGATAGATTTCCAAAGTGGTTGTACTAGTTTGCATTCCCACCAGCAATGAAGGAGTGTTCCTCTCTCTCCACATCCTCGCCAGCATGTGGTGTCAGTTGAGTTATTGATCTTAGCCATTCTGATGGGTGTAAGATGGAATCTCAGTGTCGTTTTGATTTGCATTTCCCTGATGACTAAGGAGGTCGAGCATTTCTTTAAGTGTTTCTCCACCATTTGATATTCCTCTGTTGAGAATTCTCTGTTTAGTTCTGATAAAAATGGAAGCTATCATAAAAGAATACATTTATACATTTTAGATCCTTATATAACAAGGATATATTCATATGTGCTGTCTTTATATGTGTATGTACACACATATGTGAATCGCCTATCAGCGTTATGCCATTAGGATTTCACTGCAGAGGTTAAAATTCAAGCAATAGTATTACAGTGAGATTCAGGATTTGATCACTTTTAGAAACCCTTCTTTTGTGAGATACAATGCAATCAAAGAGTTAGGAGAAAAGCTTTGGTCTAAATGGTCCCTGATTTGAATCATACTACCATATTGCTAGCTTGGTAATGTCCTTATGCTTTATCCTGAAAAATCAGATTAAAGCCGTATCTGCCCGATATATAGATGACTATAAAGAAATGTAACAAAGCTCGTCCTGCAGTTCTTGACTATAGTAAGTAACTAATAAACATTATGTATTTTAATTATCTGGGCCTCACAACAGTTTTGGAAATAGACAAGAGAGTAACTTTTATTTCTGTTGTATTCCTGTTGCGAGGGAGGAGATGGAGGCCCTGGAGATCGTGTGGTGTTTCCTGAGGACACAGTCTTACATATGTAACAGAGTAAGAACGGGGTGGATTTAGTATCTCACTGGAGAAGAGAAATGAACTCATAACAATGAAGAGAGATTTGACATAGGAAGAAACCGATGTAATTGGATATTTTTGCCACCTCAGGGCTAAATGCAAACCTGCTACCGAGTTGCATGTCTAGCCTCATTTGTGTCTGAGTTTTACATGCTTTTGACACCCCAGGAAATACCTTGTTAGTATTAGATACAAATGTATCTTAAAATAACTCAAGACGGGGTAGTGCAGGACGTGGGATACCTACCCACACACCAGGCTGTATCATGACTGGGCAGAGAATTTACACTTATGAACTCTCTTTCATACCTAAAGCTATGCCTTTTTTTTCCTTCCACTTGAAAAAAAGTGTGATCAATAATTTATTCATTAGCTTGGACATTAAGATTATAGTTTCCAAGCATCTTTATTCTTTTCTTTGAGGTAATTTATAGTGATAGGTAGATTGCAGTTTTTCATCTCTTCTATTTTTTAATTAATACATTCTTCAAAAGTTGTCACTTTGTTCATTTGAGTCACTTACTCAAACAAATACTTGACAGGGTTACTCTCTCGAGAGTACAGTCGGGTAGACGGAGCCTGGCCTCGCAGACTGCTTCTCTGGTAAAGAAGAAAAACATGTGCAAGTAATAAATGTCTCTAATGACTGCGACACTCAAAGCTAGTGTGAGCAGCTCACAGGGAGCTAGGACGGACGCTAACTACCATCTTTTGCCCTTTGTAGATGGTTCTTGAAAGGGATGCTGTCTGAGGAGGATGTTTGAGGGCAAGTAGGAATTTATTAGGTAAAAGCTCTGAATTTTCTAGTCATTCACCTCGTCTGCTTCTCAGACACTGAACAGTGGTACTTACTTGTTCACAAAAATTACTTTTTCACATGCATTAAACCTTGCTGAAATAAATACCTGGTCTGTGCAGCAAGCACTGTCTCCATTCAGACCATCAGAATGTAATTTACACGTTCTTAGACTGTATCTCTCACTGTGTTATGTCTGTAGTAGGAACTTTCCCCTCATAAATACTATGATACTGTTTTTGGACATATCTTTGAAATGTTTGCATTGGTGTTGATGTACTTGAAGCATTTTGAAAGATTAATTGAAGAGGTTACAATAGAATCCCTTGGGCTTAAAATTCACTGAAGATTTCTTTTAAGAAAAAGTCTATAGACTATAGTTCAGCCATGACACAGAGATCAGCATCCTCTGAATCTATATTGTTTAGAGAGGATGTTAAGTGAGCCAGCACCTGCCTGTACTATTATTATGCAGGCTGTACCTGAAGACGCCTCTTTGTCTTATGATGGACATAATTAAACTTCCTTCAGTATAGGACTCAGTAGTCTGTCACAGGATTATCTGAGTTCTTTTGTTTCAAAACATTTGTGAGGTAGATTGGAAGTGTAACTAACTCAGCTTATTATGAAATTTTAATATGTTATTCATATATCCATGTGCTGTCTCTTATAAGATTGAAATTTAGGTCAAATTACAACCTGAATTTAATATTAGTACAGAAAATAAGTGTGCCATATTTAAAACCTGTGCTCTAAATTTTAAGCACAATAGATCAAAGTACTTCTCATTTAAATAAATCTTCTGGAATGAAGAATCAATTATTCCCCCCCCCCCGTGTGTGTGTGTGTGTGTGTGTGTGTGTGTGTGTGTGTGTGTGTGAGCCCACATGTGCACACGCCTTTGTGTGCAAGTGTGAATACATACGTGGGGGTGTACATGCACATGTATGCATGTGGAGACCAATCTTGTTCCTCAGGCACCATTCACCTTGTTTTTTGAGACAGAGTATTAGGGTAGGTGGTGACCAGTGAGCTCCAGGAATATTCCTGTGTCTCCCCGAAACTGGGGTGATAAATGTGTGTTACCACACCCAACTTTCTACATGGGCACTGGGGGACTAAACTCTGCTTCTTAGGCCTGTGGGCAAGCACGTCCTCCCCTGAGCTGTCTCCCCATCCCATCCCAAAGCTTTCTTAGTGACTCTTTTCAGTATATAATGTGAGGTTCAGCTTTATTTTCCAGAAATGATAAATGTTGTTTATTTTTAAATTTTAATAATTTTGCTTTCAAGGTATAGAAATTCTGCTTTAGGGACAACTTCATTTGAATTTTATATGGCATTATTTTTATTTCTTAAGGCCATGATTAAAAGTTTCATGGATGTCTACCAGCTTGCAAGTGCTAGAATCTCTACATTAGAGAAAGAAATGACATCACATCGCAATCATATTGCAACCCTCAAGTCTGAGCTCCACACAGCTTGTCTAAGAGAGAATGAGAGCTTACAATCGGTGAGTCCTGGCCAAAATGATTTTGTCTTCTTTGGGTATTGGACAAATTTATACTCATGTTTCTCTCTCTCTCTCTCTCTCTCTCTCTCTCTCTCTCTCTCTCTCTCT
>OU015743.1:144541888-144559827 GCA_907169655.1 Acomys percivali
TCTCTCTCTCTCTCTCTCTCTCTCTCTCTCTCTCTCTCTCTCTCTCTCTGTGTGTGTGTGTGTGTGTGTAATTAGGATAAGTGATCAATCAATACAAAATTAGTATGGAGAAACATTTGAGAGAAAAAAGCAATTAATTTTTCCATTGTATCATGTGCAAAAAAATGCATAATGTTATCAAGCTCAAACTCAAATACTGCATCAGGATTCCTTTGTTTGGCAGTGCGGCTGACAGTTGGGTTTGGCAGTATGCATAGTTAAGCTTATAACTGTCTGAAGATTCAGTGTGTTCCATTAAGACAGAATATTATTAATTATGCGTATAACCAAAATGGTAATTAGAACATGTGATTATTCTCTGTAGAAAACTAGACTTATTCATAATACATGCCTAGCTAAAGATGCATGTTGTGATTCATCTATATGATTAAAATTCTGTTTCAGCACTCATTTTATGTCTTAAAATTTTAGCCATGATGAAATTTGGGCTAATTTAAAACTAAAAAAAAAAAAAAAAATTCTGCATTTGGGATATGCATTTGGGGAGTTTTATACTATGAATGTACGTGTGATGTGGTAGAATGTAACAGACATTCAGAGGGTTGTTAGTGAGTGGAGCATATGTCTTCCTTATTTGATTTGGCTGTGATGCATTGAGGTGACTCCTGAGGAAAACCTACCATTTTGACATTCAGCTGTGGACTCATTTCACATGATGACGTTAAATAGAACAGGAGTTAACCTGACTGACCTTAGGTGGGTGAAGTGGGGTTGGGGTCTCTCTCTCTCTCTCTCTCTCTCTCTCTCTCCCTCTCTCTCTCTCTCTTTCCCCTCCACCGCCAGCATTCCAGCGATGCCTTTGGGCCTGTGGTATTTGGAATCCAAGCCACTAACCATCTCTCCTGGCAGGCTCCTTGTCTCTTTCTTCTCTGCCTCTTTGCCCTATATTGCCTGTAATATCTTCTACCTTTCTTGATTTGCTATTTTTGTCATAGCTCCCTCTGTCCACTGCCCTATGGGGTATTTGTTTATTGTCTATTTGCTCCCTGCCCTCAGTCAAACGTAAGATAAGCTCTACAAATACAAGCACTTTGGGTGTATTCTTCACTGCCGCAAAGACTCCCTGGGCCAAGAGCAGCTTGGCCACAGTTGATGCCTAATATTTATGAAGATAAATATTAAGAATTTATCTAATAAACATTAAAAGCCAGTTACTTGGGTCCTCTGATGTTAGTTCAATTTTATATGACTTTATTAGATTATTAAAAATAAGATCTTAATGCTATTTTGGCCTCTACTAAGAGAAATTAAGGTGAAGAGGGAACATTGCATAGTTGAATATTTGAATTTACATATTCACCTTCCTTCATGTTCATTCTCTGATCTCATTGGTTACTATAGCATTATACTGTATAGCTTACGTTAACTGGGTTGGGTTGCTCCAACGCTTATTGCTTCTTACTATTAGTCACATAAAACTAATGGCTTGTATTTTAAGAAAGGCAAAACTTGAACAGAAATTATTTCTCCAATTCTTATTTTTTTACAACTGCATTTTTGATGAAATTATACTTAATATGATGCCCATAGTGTACTGCCTTTCTGGTCTGAACACACTTTGTTCATCACTTCACATGTGAGATTTGTTTATTCTGACAATGCTTCTCAAGAAGGGAACCCGTATCCTTCAGGGATGGGGTGTATCATCCTGGGAGAAGGCTTTGCAGCTCAGTGTCTTTATGTATGTGCACTCTTTTGTTTATTTCTCTTGGGTCACTCTATAGTAACACATCTTCATGATGATTTATTTGTCAAGGCATTTGCATGTGCTCTTCCTAATGTGATCTTAGGAACTCTGAGGGAGGGAGAAGAACAAGTCCTAGACGTGTGATATGCATGAGAGGCAGGACTGTTTGGTGGGTAAGAGCTTTAGCTTTGAGGGTGTATCCATTAGGTATTCTACTCAGTATACATTACAAAGTTAACATGATTTTTATGGCAGATATTTATAGTTATAAATTATAAATATAATTATAATATAAATTATACCCACATAGTAAGTAAATTTTTGTTGTTTTAAAAATGCAGTTTTTTTATACATAAGGTCTTATTTTTATAGTAAGAAATCTAGAAGTGGTGCTTATTTTTACTGCCTTAGTGGCTTATTTCATAAACGTAATTTCTAAGCTGTTTCCTCGTTGTTCTCAGATGTAGCTGTCAACTCTAAGATTTTAACTCACATGTAAGTTAGAAGGATAGTGTGCCTCAGCAGCAGCTGCTAGTTCTGTCCGTTGCCAGCAGTGGGGTTTGCATCTCAGAATGTCCAGCTGCATATGAGGGTGATGGTTCTGCTCCCTATCATAGATATTGGGAAGTCAACTGAGAAATGTCAAGTGCTTTGGACTTTGCCTGGTTCTCTCCCCCCCCTCCCTCCTTCCCTCTCTCTCTCCCTCCTTCCCTCTCTCTCTCTCTCTCTCTATATATATATATATATATATATGTATATATATATATATATATTAGTTTAATAAAGTCTATTCAGATAGAAAGAAATTTGATTGCATCACCTCAGAAAACTTATTTGCTAGCCTAACACTGCAGTGGTATCATTATGCTATGTTTTGTACTGTAGCTTCAGTATGTACTTTTCTATCTATGACAGTATCAGTGTATTCCAAAAACTGAGGTCTTTCTCTTTTTTTCATTAACACATTCTTAAAGTCTAGTCTAAAAAAAAGGATAAAGCTAGGAAATTGAACTTATAATTCTTTAGTATAAGGCAAAGTTATAAAGGAGGCTGTGAAAGAAAAATAAAAAAATATACAATGGGGATAAAATATTGCAAGAAGAATCTGTAGTCAGTAGTGCCAGGTGCTTTGGAAGTACAGTAGAACAGAGATTGAAAGTATCCTTTAGTCTTGACCAGTGGAAGACACTGGTTACCTTAACAAAAACTTTTTAAGTAAGGTGTTGTTGGGTATGAGGAACTGACTCTTTACACTACCTCAAAGTGATTTCAGTGCTCTATTGTCTTGAGGTCCCCAAAACATAGACTTCCTAAATCCTGTGTAATATACTCTACTTTTATAATTTTGGTGCACAGCATGTCTTCTTACAATCCTCTTAAGAAATGTAAATCTACCTGTGTTTTATATTTACTGTGAGTTTCTTCTAGAAAGAAATGGCTTGTCTTCCTTTATGCAATTTTCACAGTCTCTGGTTTTTAATTAAGTAATTAGGCCCTTTATAATTAATATATTACTGACAGACTTGGATTTTTTCCCCTACCATTTAAAAATATTTGTTTCTTTGTATTTCCTTTATTTTCACTCTTTGATTGTTTGAATTTGTTTCATCATTCCATTTTAATTTGTCTACTGGCTTTATATATATATATATTCATTATTTTAGTGATATATAGATATATACATACATATCTACATATATTTATATCTTAAAGTTGTTATTAATCTATTCAAAGAAAGTATAAAAATCTTACAAGGCACCCTCACTCCTAATCAAGGATCATTACAGAAAACTACACTAACCAAAATGCTGAGTTTGAAGCTCAGTTCTAATGGATACATCTACAAAACACTTCCTTGTCTAAAGCTCAGGGAACGCTGTGGAAGAGGGGCTGAAAAGACCATACGAGCCAGAGAATTAGGGAGTTTGTTGTGAGACTGTGTGTCCTAGTAAAATCTCACCAACATGGCTGCCCAAATGTCAACTAAACAAGGACAACAACAATAGACACAGCAGGTCGATAGAGAAAAGCTCACAAAGCCTCACCCCTGCGCAAAGAACTGCAGGCAGCTAAGGAATGCCGAGAGCAGGAGGGATAGCCTTCTCCAGGGAAGAGCCCCCAAACCAGCTACCCAGTGCTAGATGGTCAGCCCTGAAAAACATGCATACAACCAACAAGATCTAGATTGAGCAGGTTTATTTAGGAATATATATTTATATACTTAGACATATATGCATGTGATAACAGTTAATAAAAAAAGGTTATGAACTTGGAAGAGAAGAAGGGGTATATAGGATTTAGAGGGTGAAAAAAGGGTGTGACGGGAAGAAATAATGTAATTGTATTTTAATCTCAAAAAAAAAAAAAAAAAAAAGGAAAAAGGAAAAAGGAAAGGAAAAGAAAAGAAAAAGAAAAAGAAAAAAATCCCTGTTAGGATGCAAGATATTTGTTCTCTCATGATTATATCACAATTGACCCAAATTGACCTGTTTGTTTTCTTTTCTTTCTTTTTTTTTTTTTTTAGGTCTGAGAAAAGCTCTTAAGCATTCATTTTAGAATTCAATATTTTAATGGATTTTGTTAGTTCTTTTTCATTTAACAATGTTTTTATTTCACTTTATTTTTTAAAAAGTATTTTCATTGAATATGGAGTTCTTTATTGAGAGCAACCTTTTTCTCTTTCTGGTTTCTGGTGTGAAATCTGCAGTCACTCAAATGATTCGTTCTCTACATCTATTACCTCATTTTTTTCCTTCAACCTCCACTCAGGATTTTTTTTCTGGGTTGTTTTTATCAGTTTAATTGTAATATGTCGCTGCTTAGTTAGCTGTTGAGTTTTTGTGGGTCAGTGAGTTCCCTGAATCTCGGCACTTAGACCTTTCCCCAGATGTGGAGGTCTCCAGCCATTGGTTCTCAGAATCCCCCCAAACCAAGTTGTATTTAAGGTTTCTCTCCTCCCCTGCTTTTCTCCTGTTTTATTTCCCCGTTGTTTGGATTGGATGAATTCTGTGAATTCACACAGCGTCGCTATATAGATGTTCCCTCTGTCATATCTTCTGTGAAGCATATATAATAAAATCTAGTTTAGTATGCTATATTTTTTACTTGTAAAATTTCAAATTTGTTCCTTTTATAATTTTCTCTGTTGAAAAATGTTATGCTTTCCTTCCTTTCAAGTGTGTCACTAGCTGCTTTAGTCTCTTTCTATAATTTCACTATCTTGCTTCATCTTGGGAGTACCATATGCTTACTGTCTTCTTATGTTTTAGTTGTGATCCTGCCCTTTAACGGCTGAGCCATCTCTCCAGCCCTGTGGTCTTCTTTTCTAAGATTATGGCCAAGTTTCTTATTTTTCATGTGTTGAGTAGTTTATACTATTTCTTGAACATTTTACATATTGCATGGTTTAACTTATAATTATTATTACATATTGATATTTTTATAATTTATCATTAATTTTATTAATTTTCTTGATAGAAGAAACGGTAAGATTGTCACTTCTTCACTTGTCTTTTTTTATGGTAGATATTCTGAAGTCTTGCTTGTCTTTCTAGTCATATAGGAGATTGCATTTCCCCTAGCACTATAATTTAGACTTTAGTAGGTGAGTTATTTAACCAAGAAATCATAAATGGAAAGTGATGTGTTATTTCCTAATGCAAGTATTTAGTAATTCCTACATGTCCCTATGTATTCTCTCTTTTTAAAATTGTTTTTAATATTATTTTTGATATTATTATTACCTCATTTCTCCCTTCTCTTTTCCTCCTTCAAAACCCTCCCATATCCTCCTCCCTGGTTTCTTTACAATTCATGGCCTTTTGTCATTAATATATGTTATGTATTTCTAAATATAATAATATATTATTCCTGAATATGTAAATACAGTCTACTTAGTCTGTATTTATGTATCCATCCTATCTGCACACAGCTGGTGTGCTCTTCCCTGGGGAAGACTATTTCTCCCACTCTCAGCTTTCCTTAGTCACGTGTAGTTCTTTGTGTAGGGGTGAGGTCTTATGGGCTTTTTCCTACCTACTTTGGCATATTTATTGGTATTGTCCTTGCTCAGAACATGCTAGGAAGTTATGTTGGTGGGATTTTATGGATGCAGCTTCTGACAGTACTAGGAGACACAGTCTCATGAAAAACTCCCTGTTCCTCTGGCTCTTAGAATCTCTTCACCTCCCTTTTCCTCAAGGGTCTGGGCTTCGATGCAGGAATTTTGTTGTCAGACGCATGGGTTGTGACTGGGTTCCACAACTGTAATTTGATGGTTGTGGTTGTCTGTAATGGTCTCTATCTGTTACATCCCAAAGAAGTTTCCTTGGTGAGGAGTAAGGACTGTCCTTGTCTGTGGGTGTAAGGACACATATTTAGAATGTAGTTAGGATTATATTTTTCCATTTACCGGCCACCTAACAAAGTTAAGCTCAAACTGCAGATTGATAGCAACACTTCCTGGGACCTGTGCTTTCAGTACTGTCTGCATAATGTCCACGATATTTTAAAGTGCTCTAAGAACGCCCTCTGTGTGCACTACTCAGGAGTTGTTTTGACACCTGGCGCTTGACTAAAACTGTGCTTCAGTTTTCAGACCCACTTTTTTGCCGTTGTAGGCTTGTCCCAGTCATGCGTAATGCAGGAGTGCTCTTTAAATGAAGCCCCTTTTCTCTGGCTCCTCTCTCGGATACCCCTCCTGCAAGCCTCCAACTTCCAGGGCTTTCTTTCCTGCCCAATCTCTTGCCCTAAAGATGAGATTCTCTTAGAAATTTATCTGTCTACGCTGCCATACAGTTGCCGAGGCTTCAAACAAAGTGGGGACAGAGAGAAAAAGGAAAGGAGTGGAGATTTTCCTCTAACCCCAACCTTTGCTCTCAGGACCCTGTTAGTTAGTGATCTGGCCAGAGATGCTTCCTTGTAAGGAAGTGAGAACAAAGGAGCCACACAGTCCTGGGGAGCACATCTCCAGGCTGCCTCTCGTCTCCAAACTCGCTCACTTTCCTTTGTTCTTCAGAGCCCTCAGCAGGGCCTTCTGGTATTTTCCCAAGATATTTCAGTTGTAACAAATTCAAGAGATAGGTTTTACAGGGGTTCTTCATCTTAGGGATAGCATGATGTACACTAGGAATGCTGGTGACTACAATGTCAGGGCATGGCATCCTAGATAGAAATTTCTTTACCTTTTTGGGTAAGATTTTTAACCTCAGTGTTGCTATTCCTCATTTAATATTGGGGAATATTAATGCCTTCTGACATAGGTGTTTCATACATCAGAAAAGCAGAGTTACTACTTTGTACCACCTTGTCTGCAAAACACTGACTGTTTGTTAGCGTGGTCCCCAATGGGCTCTGTGCACCCCTGTGTCTGTTATGCATAGATCATTTTATAACTTGCTTTCCGAGTGGGCATCATTTGAAGCATGGAGATTAAGATGGATAAGCTGTGATCTCTGCCTTTGTGGTTTCTGGTTCTTTCCTGGGAACATAACAAACACAAAACCAGGCATATAAAGTCCCTGGGAACGCAGGTGAGGGAGAGGTCATCCTGCCTAACGTTGTCAGAGGTATTGAGAAGGTCAGAAATGTCTGTGAGAGACTCTGTAATGATTTGATAGCTTGTTAAAAGGGAAAAACAATCCAAAGATATTGTGTGTGTGTGTGTGTGTGTGTGTGTGTGTGTGTGTGTGTGTGTGTGTGTGTGAGGGATGAGCCTTCTATATAATAGTTTGTTTAATGAATGAAGTTATATTGTGAATTTTAACTGATAGGATAATGATATATTCTTGCTTGGGTTATATACCCTCTCTCTGTTAAAGACACTGGACCCAAACAGCTGTCTACAATAGAACCCCAAACTTCCTGTTAATGGTTACTCCAACCCTGCCTCCATGTGTTTCCACTCTGCTCTTACACAATCAGTTCCCTTTTTATTTTATAATCTGATTTGAGCATGCTTCTAGCCGTCACGCCCTTGATGTCTGTGTTTGGTGTCTCTAGTGCTTATTTTGGTCATTTTGGAATCCTATTGACAAGTTCTGTCTTCCAACACACCCCTTACTGTCACCACCGCTTTCTCACAGGCCTCTCCTCCAAAGCTTCCGAGTAATACAGGCCTGTTTATATACCCTGACACTGTTGTTTGTCATTCAGGCAAACACTCTAAGCATCACTTTTGCTGCCTTTAATATTTAGATGGAAGCCCTACATTGTAAAGTTGTTAAAAGAATAAAACAAAGACAATGTATGGCATATTAGTAGGTGCGTAATAAATGCCGATTCTCTTGCCTACATAAAAACAGACTTTTCTGTTATTGCTGTATTATGTAGCTAAGCTTTAAAATATCTTAATTGTGAGGAAATCTTTTCATGTGTAAGCAAAAAAATAGAGCAAGCAACTGCTAGCCATGACATCATGTGTTTAGAGAGCTCACACTGTACACTGGTGCAGAGTGTGGATTCTGGGGACCGCACCATTCCTTGCTAGAACTCACCAGATTACTCTGATCTCCTGTCTGGTGCTGTCCTATGAAACTAAAGTGTGCAACAAGGCAGCTCATCCCCATTACTATACTGCAAGGAGAGAGGAGCATGCAGCCATAGCTGGTGTACTGAACTCGGGAAAAGCCTCACCCATCGCAGGAACTGAAATCGCCGTTGAGATACTAAAGGTGACTTAGGAGCTGATAGAGGAAAGCACTTCATGCTTACAAGTTGAAAGACATCCAGTATTATGTGGGCGGGACTTGTGGGAGCCAACTCTGGAGGATATAGGGCGCTTGTCAGAGCTACACTACAGCATGTGGGGCCAGGTCCCTGGTCCACGAACAATGAAAGGCTCTGATCTTGAGAAATTCTCTGACTGAGTTATCTCTGGTAACTGTTTGTTTGTTTTATTTTTAGCTTTATTTTGTTTTTTTTAAAATTATTATTAATTTATTCTTGTTACATCTCAATGGTTATCCCATCCCTTGTATCCTCCCATTCTTCCCTCCCTCCCATCTTCCCCTTACTCCCCTAAACTTGCATGCATAATAAATATGACTTTGTAGAGTTGTACCCTTCATTGATGAAGCGTTATAAATATAGATAAACAAGTATAAGAATGGTATGTGGGATTTTGGCAACTAGATGTTTTAATTAATTCTGTCTGGTTTTCAAGGAATGGTAACAACTAAATTTGCTTCTGAAGCCTCTCACTCTTTTATTTCTCTTTTTAGTTACATTCTCTAGAGCATCAGTTGCTTGCTAGACGTCTACACATAGATTCTCTGCACACACTTCAAATTCACTGAGGTGCCCAAATGAATACTATCCAACTATGGGTGGGCTCTACCTTCCAAATTTTACTTTTACCAACATCCCTTGTCCAGTGCACAGCCCTGGACATTCTATTCTGTTCCACATGCTGTCCTGTCCTGTTCTAATATCTCCACTTACATCCTTCTCTCTACCACTGTGGATATGGCTTTCCCCGTACTACAAAAATGTACATTAAAATAACATTTCTTTTCTTCACTATACTTTGTTTAAAAAGGGGACGAAATTTCAAAACCATTTGTGGCAAGATGAACGTTCTTTGGCGTAAATGTCCCCAGATCTGGCCTTTACCTTTTCAGTCTACCCACCATGTTAATGCCCCAGTTACCTTCTGTATCACATATGTGGCCAGGGGATAGCTTCACTCAAGACATAGTTTTTGTTTTGTGTGTTTCTCCCAGTAATGGGCAAGACCTCTGTCCTGGACATCCAGAGACATTCTGGCTCCATCCAGCAGTTTACCCTAGCTCCAGCGGGCAGACGTAAGGCTCCCCTTTGCTGTGCTCTTTTATCACTCCACTTTCTTGTCTGGGCATCACATAGGTTTGAGTACACAATAAATTACTATGTATTATCACACTGGGAGTCTTTGAGGTGCTGTGCTGTCTGGTTTTATAGTCTATTTCAACCACATGACCTTAAGAGGCTCTGGTCTATTTGCATTAATAATAGTCGGAAGAACCTTTCCTCTCTAACATTTGTCCAGTAGCTACTTACTGTTGATCGTGTCCTTGGCACAAACCACAGTCCCCCTGAACTCGCCCACACCACGTTTTCCTGTTTAATTCCCATCAAATTGTGTTTCATGATCTTCCCTAATGACAGTAAGACTGAGTAGAGTTATTTACATATTATTAGGTCTATGGTAAAATAAAATGGATCGGGTACTTCTCTTCTTTATTATTCTTCATAAAAAGGGACAAAACTTCAAGAATGGTTGAGGCAAGCCAGAGCATTGCCTTGACACACCGTTTAAAGAACTTACGTTTGTTGACTGGCGTCTGGCCCTTGGCTCTACACACAGAAACTGACTAGATAGTTTACTCAGGAAATGCCTGATGGTGACCACTGCAAGGACAAATGAACAGGAACTGTGTTCCCAGCCCTACAACAGCTGGGAGCACGAGAGGACTAGTTCAGGTAGAGATGGAATTCACCTAAGCCAGTAGGAAGTTCATTCTTTAATGTGTATTTTGGAGACTGGAGAGATGTCTCAGCCGTGGACAGCGCTTCAGGAGGACCTGGGTGCAGTCCCCGCCATCTGCATCAGATGGCTCACAACCATCTGTAGCTTTAGTTTCTGGACTTCATGGTACCAGCCACTCCCATGGTGCACATACACACACAAGGCATTTACGCAACAAAGAAAAATGAATAGTTTTTTTTTCTCAGTTTATCAAATGTGCATTTACCTAAATCCTTTGTTGAGCCTGTTGAGTTGCAGTTCTACTGTACTTATGTTAGTAGGCCCACAGAAAAATAAAGAAATGTGTCCTCGCCTTACCAGGAAAAAGATCCAGACCAGGCGAGATAAGAGAATAATCTGCAGAGGGACACATCTAAGAATTCTGATGAAATTTAAGAAAGGACATTTTAAAGTTCTGTGTTGTTGTTGTTGTTTTTTTTTTTTTTTGGCCCACTTGCCACAGATTTATACAACAGCATATTTTACGACCAGGAGATTGAAATTACTGTAAGGCTAATAGTTTATGTTTTATAAAATTGAATAAATTTCATAAAAATTTTATCAAATGTTATATAAAATTGAATAACTTAAAATAAAAATTTAAGTCATGCCATCTTTTTAAAAACGCTGTAGTTAACATCAGATGGAGGTGGCACGCGCCTTTAATCCCAGCACTCAGGAGGCAGAGGCAGGCGGATCTCTGTGAGTTTGGGGCCAGCCTGGTCTACAGAGTGAGTTCCAGGACAGCTAGGACTGTTAGACAGAGAAAGCCTGTCCTAAAAAACAAAACCAACCAACCAACCAGACAAGCAAAAAGCGCTGTAGTTAAGAGGTTACTCTAATTTTTCTTTCTTATTGAAAATAGATTTTCTTGCATAATATACCCTGATTACGGTTCCCTGCTCCTCTTCCCAACCCCGCCCCTTCTCCCTTCTTGCTCACAGTTGCCTTCTCTCTGTCCTTCTCTAGGAAACAAACAGGTTTCAAAGGGAATATAATACAATATAAAGACAAAACAAAAATAACATGTCAGAATAGAATGAAGCAAATAAACAGCTAGAAAAGAGCCCAAGAGAAGGAACAAGAAACAGACTCACTCATTCATATACTTAGGGATCTCATAAAAACATTAAACTGAATCCATAATGTATACATAAAGACCTTATAGGATAAAAAGGGAGAGGAAAATATACGAATAAAATAATAACATGGTATTTTTTTTTTTAAAAAAAGAAAAACCCTCACATGATGTTATAAGACAAAGAGCCTCCAAAGCTGCCATGGAGTTGGTTTTCTGTTGGCCATGCACTGCTGGGCATGCAGCCGGTCCTTAACACCAGTTTGTTTCTGCAATAAGACTCCCTTGGAGGAAGCTAAATTTTCATCTGTAGTGGTTCAGTTGGAGACAGCTTCTAGGTTAGGGATGGGGGCTTGTGTCCACTTCTTCTTTCAGCTCTAGAACCCCATGCAGGCCCTGTGCATGTCGCTTCAGTCTCTTAGAGTTCATATTTGCATCAATCTTGCTGATTTACAGGCCCTATTTTCTTGGTATCCTCCAGACCTTCTGTTTTTTACATTTCCTGCCTCCTCTTCCATAGATCTCTGAACCCTGAGAAAAAAATAAGTGCTTTAAACTATATTGTGTTGGACACTTACCTCCTATCATACAAATCTTAACTGAAGGTGGATCAAAGCCGAGTGTAAGACGCACAATGAGACGACCCACAGAAGCCCACAGGTTTAAATCTTCAGGTGCTTTCATTTGGTAACTGATGCATAGATATAACCACAAAAGGGTAAGTGCCAGAAGAAAGCTAGATGTACTAGAATTCTTCAAAATCAAACTTCTATGTGAGAAAAGACAAAAGCAAGACAGGGAAAAGGTAATTAACCAACAAGAGAAAATATTTATAATTATATATCTAGTTAAGGTAATGCAGAGAATATAAAGAACTCTTTAATTCAATGAGTAAATGGACAAAGGATTTTAGTAGATAACTTTTCTAAAGAACATAAGTATTCAACAAACACTTAGGAGATACTTGACATCATTTGATGGCTCCTCAGTAAGTTAAATGTGAAGTTTCCATCTGACGCAGCAAGTCTACACATACATACATACATACATACATACATACATACATACATACATATATCCGGAAGAAGTCAATGTAGTTAGTCAAACAAAATACTTCAGCATATTAGCAGATGAATATTCATTGTAGCCAAAGAGGTTTGCTCAATATAAGTCAGTTAATGAAGAGATAATAACACACTGTTTCTAGACACATAAGGCTCAAAACAGTTTTTTAAAAAATACTAAAAATGAAATTTATGTGTATGATTGTATGTGCACTGTATTGTTTGTATGATTGTATGTGCACCCAGTGGCGATGGGGACCAGAAGAGGGTGTTAGAGCCTTCATAACTGGAGTTATAGGCAGTTGTGAGCTGCCGTGAGCATGCTTGGAACTGACCCCAGGTTCTCTGCACGAGTGACAAGTACTCTTAACTGCTGAGCCATCTCTCCAACCCCAAGGTGTCATGAAGTGTTGATCCATGTTCCAATATGCACAAAAGACCAGACACACCAGGACAGACCCGTTGTCTGCTTCCATTTATGTGAAATGTTCCAGGCTGGCAAACCCATAAAGACAAGAATCAGATTAATGGTTGACAATCTGTGGTAAAAGGAGGCGAGTGCTGAGTGGAACCAGGTTTCCTTGGGGTGAAGAAACTCTCTGAAATGAGATGGCTATACAGAACTGCACATGTACTTGATGATTAAAAATTAGTAAGATGGTGAATTCTGTGTTATGTGTGCTTTACCACATTAATTGTTTTTCATTGAGTTCTTGGCTAGGGTGGGGTTCTTCTTACATAGGATGGCAAAGTGTTACACTGCAAAGCAACATGACACAAAGACACAGGAAATTTGGGTTCCAGAGAAAATTTCCCTGCTGACTCATCTCAAAGCTCTGGGAAGCAAACCACACAGTTTCCATAGGTCTTGTTTTTTCTGGATATAGAATGAAGAGTTTTAATTAAATGAAATCTGAATTCCTGCACAACTTTAAAATTCTTTTATTTGAGTTATAAATAACAATTTAAAATTCTGAATTCTATGTTTTATGTTGTTCCTGCTTTAACTTACATCAATAAAATGAATATGTTTCTAAATTTAGTTATATTCTGCACCAAGAAATCATTCACAAAAACATACTAGGTATATAAACCTCACAGTGTAACTTATAACTAGGTAGTCAAAAAGTCCCCTAAGTAACTGGGAAATGGATTAGTATACTTGTAAGAAATATTTCCTTTTTAATGCATAGTTTTTTGATATTTAATATGCTAGGAATGTGAACTTTTAACTTGTCAAAGTATTGTAACGTATTTGAAAATTATAGTAATTTGATTAAAATGTTGCCTATGAGGCAAAAGGTTTGGTTAATGGAATCCATATGAAATTAAAATGCAGAACTAAATGTAATCAGACGCCAGTGACTAGTGCCTTCATATTGATAGTTTTACAATGGCCTCTGGGGTTGAAAGTTTAAATGTTACAGAATACAATAGTGCTGTAGAGAAGCTGGCAATTTTGTTGTGTTAATGTTACCAACAAAGCCACTTAATGACATGTGACTATGGCATCCTGGACTATCTTCATTTTAGTTGTCTCGTCTGTTGGCAGGTGGGAGATGCACATGGCTGCTGGGCCACTGAAGAACATTCTCCACGGCACTGTGGTATAGACAGACCAAGATGAAGGTCCCTGCCCAGAGCCAAGCCGCACTCCTTTTTAATAACAGAGTTGCTTAATTTGGGTGAATTCACTTGAATCATATGAAAGTAATAGACACAACACTATGCACCAAGCCACAAAAAAGTTAAAACATTTTTCCTGAACTTAAAAAAAAAATGTGATTTTTCTCTGGACGATTTTTAAGAGTTGACATCCTGTGCTAGAGTTCTCTAATCATCACCAGCACAATTTACAATCAGAACACACAGAGAGCCAGTTCAGACCAGCTCATCTGTTGATCTTGGCAGGGGTCCTTCATCTTACTGTGTACAGCTGCCACTTAGGAGTGGAGGGACTCAGCAGAGAGCCAGGGAGGGGGAGCTGCAAGGCTGGTCAAGGCAAGAGCACACAGACCTGCTTCATCTCAATGGTCTTTCGTATTTTACTGCCCTCCACCCCTTTTTAGCCCAAAATTAAATATGGACCTCTCCTGAGCCACTGTGCTCCAGGCATAAGAAATTGTAATGTCTGGCTTCCAGAAACTGTCCCGTCCAAATGTGCTTCTGATTAGGTGGCCTAATTACAGCTGTGAAAACAATGTTGATTTAGGCCTCAAGATTCCAGGGCATGTCAGCTGCTATTAGCTAACCTTGGACTGAGTCCACCATTTTAAGACCCTGGACCACTAAAGTCACCCTGCTTGACAACTTTTTATTTAGGTGGAAAAGTTGCCAAAAGCAGTCCATTTTCATCAGCATGTTGTTCAGCACACAGTTTTGTGTGTGTCACCGTCAACAACTTTATCACGAACAAGGAAGCTCGCATTGTTCAAAACAGTGACTTTTGAGTAGGGTTTTCTGAAAGGCAACTGACACAAGAGTTACTTTTAATTCCTTTAATTCAGTTTTACTTTAAATCTAGCATGTTGGTTTAACCACCCAACTTTATTACACCTAAATTTTCCTGACAGTTTCATTTGCTGTTAGGAAATAAAATTGCAATTTTTTTTTCAGCATGGGAAATAATGGCTGGTTTTAAAAATGTTACATTAGAAGTTTCCCTGGCCTGAAGCTTGTTCAGGCCCAAACTCAGTTTACTTCTGGAAGGAAACCGACCTCATTAAATAGTTTTTAATATTTTAACATTTCCTAAGTGCTTTTCTCATGGTGAGAAGGCTGATTAGGGTTGTCTACTCCCACCTGCAGGGCAACTAAAGGTTGTAATAATTTGATGGCTATACTACTTTGGGCTTTTCAATACAATTGATGCAGATACTCTGAATAGTTCTGCATTTTAGGTAGTTCTAATTCCATTCAATATCGGACATGTAAACTTACTCTATGTGACATGAATGACAATATTAAAACATAAAAATTGGAAAAAAGTCAATAATTAAAAAGAAGGCAACATCCTGAAAGCAGCACTCCATAAGCATTGTAGGGAGTTGAGCAACAAATATAAAAGGCATAAATCTCATAAACTTTGTAAAAAACCCTCTGCTTAAAAATTCAGCTTATGCCAAACTGAAAACTGAGACAGATCCAAGTTATTTCTTTAAAATGAAATCTCCCACTAAAGTCATTGATGTGCGTGGCCAAGAAGCATCTTCTCTGTTGATCAGACTCATTGAATGATTAGCAAGCTAACTCAGCCTTTGTTCAATTGAGTTAAGAGTTCACACACAGGTGGTTCATGGGGAATGGACACATGTATAGATAATTTGATCTGTGTTTTGAAAGCGAGTGTTGGGCTCCTGATTCAAAATCGAGTTGAAGTCAATAGTCCTGTGGGTATCCAGCAACAGTCCATAACATTTTCATATCGCCAGATTTTTATGGAAACATGCTTTACATCTGTCTTTATTTCATCTATTATTAGAGCTAATCTTCATGTCAAACTTATGAAAGAAATGTATAAAACTTATAAAAGAAAGAGAGAGGTATGCAGTATGTCCAAGATGACAGACTCTAGATCAGAGCTACTGACTATTTGCATAAAACCCATACCATAAAGATGTAAATATATATTCTTTCTGAAAAAAGAAATTCAGGTGATGCAGTAGTGGGAAAACATCCAAAATGACCAGGTTTACACTGGTCATTTAAGAGATGAGTATATTTAAGTATGAATAAAAGTTTTATAGTTTTCTGTGTTTAAAAAAAATGGATTTTTTTCCCGTTTCAGTATAAAGTGGCTGTGTATAAAGACTGACAACTTCTTTAGGCCTACAGTTATGATCTTTTACCTAGAACAAAAGGACTTCCTTCTATTCTTTTGAAGCTGCTTTTATGCACAAAGAATTCAAGGTGTATCCTTCCATGTTAGACTGGTTTGAAGTCTCAATATCTTGCGTTTGTTCTTAGGAGTCTACGGTAGCTGAGAAATTGCGAAGAAATAGCTGTGTTCATTTTCCAGAACTTTGGCTTAGGGCATACTTTGATGGAAGCTAAATTCAACTTATTCTTTTGGTTTTCCTTTTATTCTTAGTGTTTGCCTTGCACAAATGGGCATGGCCCCCTTCAAGAAGATAAAGGCCAATGAAGGTTATAGGGCTTTATTTTTCTAGTCTTCATCATTTTAGCTCTGCTGAATTCTAGTTGAAAATAATGACTTTGGTTGAAAATGTGCCATATAGATTGTATGCAGTGTAGCTTTTATTTTCCCCACATTAAAAATGATTATTTGGATACAGCATTGCTAACCCCTTGTGGAGTTGGGATCCACTTTGAAAATATGTCTTATAGGTAACATTGGATATGATAAATTTTTATGATTAAAATCATGCATATCCTAATTGGCTTTGAATTTTCTTGATAATATAACATTTTCTTTAAATAAGTACAAGAACAAAAGAATTTTGAAGGATGAATGTATTTCTACCTATATTGGTATTTTACTCATCTTGTGGCTGTACAATATTTTGGTTTTGTGAAATAATCTGTTTTGAAATACCATAGTTTCACATATTTATATTGATATTATATTAATCTATTATATTGATACAGCTTTACTTACATGCAAAATCCTCAAAATTTTAAATATATGCTGTTCTTTTTCTAAACAGGTTATATAATTTTTATGTTTGTTTATATATATATTGCATGTGTATGTGTGTGTGTGTGTGTGTGTGTGTGTGTGTGTGTGTGTGTGTATCAAGTCATCTATTACAGTAGTTTGTGACATGGGATTATATATGCTTTTACTTTCCAAGCAGGATATTTGAAGCAGGGTTACTGAAACAGTTAACTTTTATAACTGTGTTTCCTCCCTGTAGTATCACTCTATGGTGCTGTTTTTTCACAGTGCATTTCAGCCCTTACCACTTGGTTCAATAATTCTTGATCATGGTGTGATTTAACTATTTATACAGTTGAACTTGTTTTGTTTTTACATTTAATTAGTACCCATAAAGCTTCATTGGATAGACAGGAAGCATAGAACGACCACACTACTGCTCAGTCCCCTCCAGCCTGGGACCCCGCACACCTCCCAACGCCAGGCTTCCCTTTTGTAAATCTTCCTTCCAAAGCCAGTGTTAAAAAGAGACAATTGTGATCATTTTGTTTGGATTATTGTTAATTCATAAAAACTCAAGACCTCTGCTATACAGCTGAAGAACAGTAGTCGGCAATAGCAGCCCCAAACATTCCGTCTAGCTACATACTTAGAAATAAATTGCACAGATATTCTTAAAAATCCTGTTTTTTTAAAGTATAAAATGCAGAATTATCAGTTATGGTATTTGTAAGGGTAGCAATCTATTAATTTGCTTTATTAAGCTCATATAATTTTATTTTCACTTTTTTGGGTGTATGTGCATTTGTGTTTGTGCATATGTTCTTATGTGTAGAAGAGCATGTGTACATATGTGAGTATCTGTGGGGGCCAGAGGTCAGCCTGGGGGCCAGAGGTCAGCCTGGGGGCCAGAGGTCAGCCTGGGG
>OU015743.1:144561901-144586845 GCA_907169655.1 Acomys percivali
CACACACACACACACACACACACACACACACACACACACACACACACTTGGTATAAAAGCCAGTTTGTGTTACTAGACTATCTAATTCCCAGCCCAACTCTTTTGGAAGTGCAGCCTGGTCCCAGCACTGTGACAGGCCATGAAAGGACGATGTGAGCATTAGTAATCTCCCTGTGGCAATCCAAGTTTCCAGAGTTAGCTCACCACCTTCAGTGTATGCCAGGTCTGCTTCTTAGTCAGCTCAGGCCTCATAGCTAGGGCCTGAGGAAGACCACGGTCTTTATCCCTTGCCACAGCTTTGATTCTGCTGAGCATGGGGTCTGGAAGGAAGGTGTTCTGGTTTTTCCCCCTCATAGCCATGGCACCCACACTGAGCCTGACTCCATTACTGAGTGCATTATGGAATCAATGCATTCTGCTTCTTTTTGAAGAGTTCTAAAATCTTTCAGGGTTTTTTCTTTTCCTATCTTTTATGCAAGAAAGATAGTTGTGTCTGCACATGGATTGAATACAAAAAGCTGTAATGAGTTGGTGACTTGATAGAATGTATAATCTAGTTGGTGAGTCAGACAGACACACAATGGAATAAAGCGATAAGTGCTCATGGGGCTTAGATATGATGTGCTTGTGCTGGAGTGATCATGTAGTATTTTTTTGAGCATCTCAGCTTCATTTTGAGGCAAGGATACGGTTAGAACAAGGAATTTCAGGCAGGGGGAACTATGTGAGCAGACAGCATTATTGGCTTATAAGAAACTGAAGCTAAACTGTGAGTTCTCTTCCAATATTGTTGACATTTTAACTTATTTTTACAATTGTTATAGTTTTCTAGACAGACTCACTACAGTGTGTGTGTGTGTGTGTGTATGTGTGTGTGTGTGTGGGGGTGTGTGATAAATGTATTATTTGTGAGATTCAGGAAAGCTGGATGATTTTTCTAGCCTCATCATATTTAGTAAGCCAAGATCTGAGACTGTTAGTTTTCTGCAAACCACCATGGCTGCCTTTTTTCTTTTTCTACTATGTCATTTATAGTTTTCCATTGAAGTTGCTTACTTCCTACCCAATTATCAAGAGACATTATTTTAAAAAATAATAGTATAATCTATGAATATGAAACAAAACAGATCTTATTGATACATTATATATACATACATGGAGATGTGTGTATTATATACATTATATATGGTATGCATATACATTAGTGTATGATGTATTTACATCATACATATATAGATACATTTTACATATACATATATACAGAGATATACACACATGCATATATACATGTAATTGAAGTTTTGGTTTCTTTGTAAACTCAGTTGTTATGTAAATAGGTTTTTGTTTTAATCCCAAGTGTGGGATTTTAGTTTGGCCTTTAGTTTGTCCACAGCTGATAATTGTCTCATACAGGGCATGGTCTTAGCCAGCTGGGAATGGCCTGCCTTGAGTGCTACAGAGAGGTCTAGGACTCCGAGGAAGATAAATAGCTTTGGAGAAAGAAGTGTATGGCGTGCGGTGGTGGTGTGAGGTGTATAGCAGTTTGGAGAAAGCAGAGAAAGATGGTGTGGCAGACAGAAACCTTTCAATACAGCAGCTCAGCGGAGAATGCTTGCTGCATTTGCTGTTGATGGAGATTGGTGCTGCCCCAAAAGAACCCAACTGACTCTGATCAGCCAGTAAAGGGGTCTGTGCCCCTTCTTTCCACTAACTTTCTTTCTCTCTTACCCAAGGGTTAAAGCGTTGGTGGAAGGGAAGTGGAGATTTCAAACCCCAAATAAAATAGAGTTAAAAAAAAAAAAAAAGAATGTCAGGGCTGAGTGTGGTGGCACACACCTTTAATCCCAGTACTCAGGAGGCAGAGGCAAGTGGATTGCTGTGAGTTTGAGGTCAGCCTGGTCTACAAAGTGAGTCCAGGACAGCCAAGCCAAGGATACACAGAGAAACCCTGTCTCGTAAAAACAAAACAAACCAAAAAAAAGAGTGTCAATATATGTATATACATACATATATACATAAATGTATATAGTTTGTTTTGTTTTGTTTTGTTTTCCTTTTCAAACCAGAGGCTCATTGGAGCCAGGGAGAAAAAGAGAATTAGCTAACATTGTGTGGTATGTTCCTTGTATAAGTCACTATCATGCCTTACACTTGTCAACTTATTCAATACTTACAACACTCCTATAGAGCTATATTACTCTGAGGTATGCCTGTTATCCCAGAACCATAGGTGATGAAACAAAGATGTGAACACTGGTTGTCCAGTTTAGGAGCTCATTCACGGTGGCATGTCATGTGGGCTCTGCATTCTGTGTGCTCTTGGTTTCAGACTGCCTGGACAGGAATGCTTCAGTTTTCCCATGTGTTGAGGATGAAGGTACCAATAGCCTTCTAGGCTGTGTGGCGGTTACTTGAAAAGGAAGCTTGTAATGCCCCTGCTATTGTATTAATGTCCTTTTTGTTCTGCTCTAACCAGTTGAGGATAGAATGGTAACTTTTCCTTGTTTTTGAAGTAGGAGTTACCAGGGGCCTTTAAAAATTCCTGTCTTGGAGGAAAAGCATGGAGTTATTGTTTTCCCTGGATTGGACTGTATAGTTTGACTGCATTTTCCTGTTTGTCTAAATTGTTACTTAGTTAGGCTTTTCGATCTGCTATTAAATGTCCGACTCACTGATAAAAAGTAGTGTTCTAACATATTAATGTTTCCTGAGGAGTATAAGACTCTTGTTTTATAGGCTATACAATTAGCATTATCATCTGCTTCAATTTTACTACATCAATACAATCCATCACAATGAATGAAGTTTATCTAAAATCTGGAAAACATGATCCTAAGAAATGAAACTGCTTTGAGATTTGTAGAGACAGCAGCTTGCTGTAACATGAATTTGATAATGGAACAACTCACGGTACATATTACCATTGCTATGGGCCATTCAGTCACATGTTAATTACAACATCTCAGTTGTGCATAGGTTATAAGGATTCTGACATGTTGGCATTCATAGGCATCCATCTTCAGAGCACTTTGTGGAATTTTTGGATGAAGGTTAAAATACCATTTAGTATATTTTAAGTCATCCCATTGATCTAGATATTTGCTTACGAGAAAGTAAGATATTTAGCAAATGCAAACAAAGAGGAAAACATTTCACCTTAAGATGTATGCATATATAAAAATATTTGATCTCTTAGCTTGATAGTATTTCAGTACCAAGTGCTGTTCCCTAACAATGGTCTTTCAAAGCTAAGTTGACTAAAAGTTTGTAAGATTTTACTAGATTAGTCTATATATTACCATTTAGAATAGTGAAGTAAAATTTGATAGATGCTCTCTCAATTTCTTCTACTACTGTGTTTGAACATTCTGACGAAAGCAACTCAAGGGAGGATGTGCTTATTTTAGCTCACAGTTCAAGGGTTCAGTTTCTCATGGAAGGGAAATCAGGCAGCTTGAAGCAGCTGGTCACATCACAGCCCCAGCCAGGAGGCAGAGAACATGGGTACTTGTGCTTGGTTGGCCTTCTCTTTTCTCTACAATCCAGGGCCCAAGCCCAGGCAGGTATCTACTCAGCTCAATCAACCTTATCAATATAATCTCACAGGCATGCCCAGAGGCTAAATAATCATTTTAGGTGTGCTGGGAGGCAGGTCCCTCTTGCTCTTCTATATCCTGTCACACAGACACTGTTAATCATCAGAGATGCTCTTGGATCCAGGTTATAAGACTAGTAACTATGGAGCTAGGAAGGTGTGTCAGCTGGTTTGGCATGCTGAATTCAATCCCCAGAATCCACATTAAAAAAAAAAAAACACAACTGGACATGATGGCCCATGTTTGTAACTCCCGTGTGGAAAGGCAGAGAAAGATGAGTCCTTGGAGCTGATTGGCCAGTCAGGCTCCCCTCCTTAGCAAGATCCAGGCTGTGCAGAACATGAACTGGTGGCCAGTGCCAGAAAAACAACGTTTGAAGGGACCTCTGCTATTCATAGGCATACATACCCACAGACACAGACACACACATGCACACACACACACACACACACACAGATACACACACAGACACACACCCAGAGACACACAGACACACACACAGTAAGTCATTCTTTCTGAAGTTGTTATAGTTGATACAGTAACTTTAATAGAATGCTCTAGAAAGTACTTGTTTACCCACGACTCAGAATATGATCTTATTTGAAATTGAGTGCTTACAGATGAAATTAATTACATTAAAATTAAGTCATCTGGATTAGGGTGGCCCTTAAAGCCAATGGCTGCTATTCTTATAAAGATACACACATATGAGGCAAAGAGACATCCAGGGAAGACTGGAGGATTAAGACAGGGAGAGCCTGGTTCTCCTGATGTTGAGCCTCTCAGATTATCAGAGAGTAAATTTGCTGGGTTTAGCCAGCCAGTTTCCGGTAGTTATGACATCATTAGGAAATTCATTTATTACTTTTTGTTGTTTTGCTGTTTGTTGGAAAAAGAAACTTCAAATTCTTCCTCATAGCTTTTTAAAAATCATTTTTGTTTTCTCAAGGACATTAAGTTACCTGTCAAATAAAAATTGTGCATATTTCAAGTGTACAATTGGATTTTGTGTATAAGTGAGATGAGGCACTGGTGAGGCCTGCTTTTATTTCACTTAGCACACTATCCTTCCACTTTGACTGTGTTGCGGACAACACTGCCTTCTTCTTTTTTTAAAGGCTAAGTAATATCTATTACATTTTTAAATCCATTCACATATTGGGAATATTTTAAATTTATTAAAATGATACCATAATAACTCAAGGTTTTCAACTCATCACCCTTTTTTTGTAAATAGAGTTCTCTTTGTTTTGTCTATCCTTAAAGGAAAGAAATAATCAAACAAATCACTAATTATTCCTTTCCTAAGTATTTGTTGAATTCCTTGTGTTTAGTACATACCATGCCAAATTCCAAACACATATGAATAATAATAAAGATAAGCACCACTAATATTTATTAATTCTTATCACTAATCTTTACTAGTAATAATTATTACTAATTAAGCTACTTGTGGACTATGGACTTAATGATGCTTCATCTGCATCCTAGACTCATGTAGTCCTCTGTACTCTTACTGTTTCCTCCTTTGGGGGAAAGAGACTATTGCTCTCAGAGTTTAGGGTTTGAACCAGACAGTACCAACTCACTGTACTAAGTCTTCTGCACTGAATGTATTTGTCACTACATTTTACTGTGTATGTGTGTGTGTGTGATGTGTGATGTGTCCATGCTGTAGCACACGTCAGACATCAGAGGACAGCTGTGGGTGTTAGGTCTCTCCCTCTACCATGTAGGTCCTAGAATCACACTCTAGTTGTCAGTCTTGGTGGTGAGTCCCCTTTACCTACTGAGGTATGTCCCTGGCCTTTCCTCTCCATCTTTGTCCAGTGATTAAAATACCATGTAATTATTTTTAGTGTGATCTTAGCTTCATTCATAGTGTAAAGTTCTTACTACCATCCATCTCTGTGTCTCTTTTCCTTTTGTAAAAATGAGACTTATACACATAAACATCTGGCAATCTAAAACGTTACAATTACTCTCCATTTACAAACTTCTGTGCTACCATTTTACTTATTGTCATCATGATTTTGAGTGTTCTAAGTATTTCATATAAAATATAATATAATTTATATAGATTTCTTAGCATTATGTCCTTAGAGTTAATTTTACACATGTTTGGGAATATACTATAATTTCCTTTCTTTTAAAGCTTGAATTCACTGTATTATTGTTTTATGATTTTTTTATATTATGTGCATGGGTCTTTTGCCTTCATGTATATGTTTGCACCACAAGCATATAGTGTCCACAAAGGCCAGGAGAGTGTATCAGATTCCCTGGGACTGGAGTTACAGGTGGTTGAGCGGTGCAACGTGGGTAGTAGGAATTGAACCTGTATCCTCTAGAAAAGCAGCCCGAACTCCTAACCACTGAGCCGTATTTCCAGTCCCCTAATATTGCAATTAGTTGTTGTTTTTTGAGACATGGTCTCACTATGTAGTCTTGGCTGGCCTGGATGTCACTTATGTGGACCAGGCCCCTAGCTCTAGGATTAAAGGTGTGCACTACCTTTAATCCTTGGTCTATTTCTCTATATTATATACTGCACTTTACATAATCACTCATCTGTCCATAGACTTGGGTTACTTTCTTGTTTTAGTAACTGTGAATAATACTGCTAAAGAACACGAGTGTCCATTGTGGCTGTCTGTAATGCCAAGAGTCACCATGAGGCATAAACTGTAATTTTTAAAAATGCTTTCTGCCTTTGCCTTTCCACGTGTTTGTGATTTCAAATATATGAAGGTTTCAAATCATCTAGCCTTAATTTCTGGCTTCTGAAAAGAGTAATGAACAGAGAGAGAGAGAGGATACCAGCTTGAATCCCCATGGTTGTCACTTCAGCTAAGGGCGGGCATCACAACAACGAAGCCTGCCTCTTCCTCTGCAGTGCTGTGGTGGTGAGCAACAGTCAGAGGCCAGGCTCTGTGTTCTCTGTGCTAGCTTCTGCAAGCTGTTCCAGGAACTTGACCAGAAGGTTGGCCATTAGGTTTGGTGTAGCAAGTGGACAGCTGCTGCTGTAGTTCGTGCTAACGCTGACCAAAATGAAGCACAGCATAACTGCGCAAGCCCTTCCCTGGAGGGTGAAAATGTTTAGTATACTCTGGAGTTCTGAATACGTTATGTTCTGCCAGGGCAATTGTTGTCAGATGGTTCTTGTGCCTTCTCCTATGACACATTTCCAGATCTCTCTAAGTCCTCACTCTTGAGCACCACATCGTCTTATGCCATTGGTAAGACGAACACCTTTATTCATGTATCCCATAATTTTGTGAGAGCACATGCATGCACACATGTATAGGTATATATGGTGCCCACAGATGTCTGAAGATGATGTTGGAACGAGAGTTACAGATGTTTGCAAGCCACTTTGTGAGTGCTAGAGATCAAGCCCAGGTCTTCTGCAAGAACAGTCAGTGCTCTTAGCCACTGAGCCATCTTTCGTCATTGAACAAGTTTTTTTTTTAAACAAATTCTATACATGGTTCTAAGTAATGCACATAAAAAGTGATAATTATCTGTGTGAGGGTAATGTAAGAGGAGATAGAGACAGACTAGGTTCTACACAGACCTAGTAGCACTATGCAATGAACAAGACAGACACAGGGGAGTGTTGAAGTTGCCAACTAACTACAGAGTGCTTCCTACCTCAAGTTTCAGTTTAACACGTACTGTGTCCAACATATGTTAGTTTATGCAGAGAAAGATTTCAGTTTCAGGAGACACCACAGGCACACAGCTGCTTAAAAGCCTCAGAAGTCTACTGACACTCAGACTGGCAAGTTATGTTTTGACCACTTAGCCTGGCGTGCATTCATCTCTGCTGGGGCTAGCTTGGCTAGTGGAGGTAATTCCCTATCCGTTAATTAGATTTTCACCTTTGATTATGGGTAGAATACTTGCAATTGAAACCACGAGTCTACCCGAATCTCGACAGTGACCTGCATTTGAATGTCAATAATAAAATGCCCCATTTAAAAATAACAACCATTGTGCCTTCTGTAGCTTCATGAGTGTGGGTTTGAGGAAGCCCTAGATTTTACCATTCCCTTTCCTTTTCCCCAGTGTAACATTTATTTTTTTCAGAATCTCCAGAGTCTCAGAGCAGGTAAATGAAAACTGACAGTATGCTTAGGACTAAACACATAAAGAAACGAAAGAAAATATTTGGTCAACTCAGATCGTTTTTCAAAATAGGAACAACATGCTCTACATCTTAGTCAGAAATATTTGAAAGTCCAATGTGTTTCATCCAAAAATCTGAGTAGCGTGACAAAAATTTACAGAAAAAAATTGTTGATATTCAGCTCTTCTCATGGAGACCTATTTTCGAGCCACTTAACGTATTATTGTAATATTTCCTAGATTCCTGTCCAGCTCACCCCATGAAATGACTAAGTTGTACCGTCCTTGTTGTGAACACGCAGACAAGAAGCAAAGTGGTTAAACATTCTGCTGTGTGTGAGCAGTTCGAGGGCAGGCAGACACCACGCACCCTGACCACCTATTATGGAGCTCTTTGCTGCTGTGGCAAGTGAAAGCGAGTTAATTGGGGGAAGCTGCGGAGCATGTTAGGGGCCTGGGAAAGGGTTGCTGCCTGACAGCTGAATGTCAGCAGGAGCCAGTCAAGTGTGGCTGAGAGACAGAGCCCTGTCACAAAGTTCCCGCTGACTGGAACACAGTGAGGGAGCTGAAGTATGGTTCCGTCTCACGTTCTCCCTCATTGAATCCAAGCACCTTAAAAGATTTTACACCGTGGATGTCAACTCTTGTTCTCTAAGCTATTTCCCTCTCACTGTCCTGCATTCAAATGATTGAACAAAAGATGCTAATGTTTAGCAAAGTAAATGTAAATGCCCCTTTGCACCCTTTCTACCCAAGCAGATAGACAGTCACCCCAAAGGGAACTTTGAAGGTTTACATCAAACAATTACATCACGTTCAAATTTAGCTCAGAACAGAATCTTCTTCAAGAGTGAAAATGGACAATTAAAGCCGTGAGAGCACCGTGCGTTCTCTGCTGGAGGATGTCCTGTCTGCATGGCCTTGACTTTCCGCATGTCTTTTGTCCTGTCCTTCATTCCCTTGCTTGCCTTGCAAGGTCTAGGCGAAATGCCATGTAGCCACCAAAGGTCGCAACAAAGAACAGACAGGAGGAGCGAGGTCCCTGAAACGCAAGGCCCTTCAAAAGGGGGGTCTGGAGGAAACTGGAATAAATTAAGATAAAATAAAATAAAACTCTGAGATGAAGACGTTTCTCAGAAGGAAGCATTTGATACCACAGCATGACAGCCACAGGGTCTTTACACTGGAGGTTCATTTAGTCATTTATTCATTCATTCACCCAGCGCTAGGTAGGCACACAGAGGACCTAATCCATGTCTGCACAGGGCACTGGGAAACAGAAACAAGCAGACCCACCCACAGCAGGGTTACTAAAGAATGAACAGCAAGCCAGTGCTGTCCCTTAGACCTCCCTGTGATGATGAAGGCACTGCGCCTCAGTGCTTGGAACACGTAGGGAAGTGAGCTTTAATTTTAAATTAGAGTTCTAATGAATTTAAAAACACTGCTGACATATGGCCACTGTTACTAGGCGATGGGGGTCCAAGCAAACAGTGGCTCCTTAGGAGAAAAGGAGCGGCACCTGACCTGAGGACAAGGCGAAGGATGGCAGAGAAATGCTGCAGGAGGGGGGGGGGCGGTGTACCAAGATGAATCCTGAAAACCAAAAGGACTTAGCCCAGCAAAGCAGCCTTTTTGTAAACAGAGAGCAGTATGGGAAAGTGGCTCCAAGTCAGGAGAAAGCCGGGTGAGCTTTGGGATGGGCACTCTGTAGAGTAGAGGACATTCTGTGGGAGGCTGCCTTACTACAGCAGTGCATGCCACCAAGGAGTCGTTCCAGGGCCGTTACACTAAAAAGTCCCACAGGCCCCACACCACATGGCTTCTCCAGTTAAGTAAAGCACACCATGGAAGGCAAAAGGAAGCAATAGGAGCAAGCCGGGACAAGACCCGTGGTACCTGACTTTTAAGCGAAGTACAACCTAGACCTGCCTCTCTCTACTGCATCAGCTTGTTCCATCCTGAAGGTTATAAGGGCCAGGGATGCGCTTTGAAAAGGTGGTACCCGGCATCCTTTACACAGACGTGCTTTCCGACAGAGACACAAGGGCCCGCTTGCCTGCCGCATGGGTGCTGTTTGCCACATAGGCCAATGAACAGTTCTGGGTCTTAATTGCAGTTCTTGGGCCAGTTTTAGAATCTCCACCCTATGTAGTCTTCCCAGCACTCTCTACAGAATACCATGTCTTATGGAGCTACTTATTATTTATTCTTATCAGATGAGTTCAGTCTGTGTCTTGAAAATTACTTGCTGATTTGTTATCTGTGCTTAACACTTCTTAGGAGTTTCATTTATCACATTTTATTGCTCATCTTTAATAGTAAATTTAAGTATTCTCAAGTAATTAGTGGATATACAATAAAGAAGAGATAAGGTGGGAAATAGTCTGGAAAAAAAATGACTTGTTTGAAGAAATTAAAGACGCTTTGAGGGCACTGGGGATGGAGCTCAGTTGGTAGGATGCCTGCCAGCCTGCACGGGGCCCTGCTTGGAATCCCGGGCACCACACCAAACACGCGCATGTGGAGTGCGGAAGGTGAAGAGGCTCTTGGAAGAGCTGATGAAAAGTCTTAGACCCACCTGAAATGATTGTCTAGGGAACACCCTGTTCACGCTCCACACTCCATTTCAAGCAAGTGCAGACCTTTCTCACAAACTGATGTTTAGGAGTCAATTTGAAGGAAAGGCCTGAAAGTGTTTTTTGCACGCACATAGCCAGATGGGAGGTGGAGAGGGTGGCCTTGTGTCTTTCCTCCACACAGCTCTAGGAACCGGCAACACTGGACTTTTAGGAAAGGTGTCCCACATGTTTGCCATGGAGAAGAATGCTTTGAGATGGATTCTGTCAGCACTGTGATCCAGGCAGAATGGCCACAGATCGGAAGATGAGGAGATCATGAGTTATGGCCAATCTGTGTGGTGCCATCACCTGTGTGGCCCAGTGAGCCCTGGAGGACATCTGAGGCAGGCTGGGGATGCAGGGATTGCAGATCTAAGAGCTCTAGATGGGGCCTGAACAGGGGTATAGAGGTCTTGTGTAAGTTGGCCAGAGAATAGGGCTACCTGGCTCACTCTGGAGCTGTCTCTGAATCCACAGAACAGTGCAAAATGCTGGAAACCTCCCAGCTCCACTGTCCTTTAGAGCTTGCTCTCAGAAGAGAGCAGCAATCTGGTTACATGGCTATTCTAGCAAATTAAAACTCAAGGAGCCCTAGTACAGGATACAGACTAATTAAGGACCAGTAGCCAATTCTGAAAGTAGGGAATCTTTTCCTGTGTAGCTTACGGCTGCATCTTTGTAGTTGAGCATACTATCTGTCACATGGTAGGCACTAGCTACCTTCTTCACAGCAAAGGAAGCACTTAACAAAATGCAGAGAAAAAAACCCCCACAGATTGCAACTAAATCATACATCAAAAGAGGGGCTCATGTACAACACATACTAGACCTCAAACAGCCAAATAGAAACAACCCTGGTGGCTGCTCAGGGGTACCGTGCTCGCTTTTCTTGCAAAGGATGAGTTCAGTTCCCAACACCCACTTCAAGGAGCTCACAACAGCTATAACTCTAGCTCCAGGGGGAACCAATGCCTTTGGATTTCTCTGGCGTCTGTACTTATGTATGCATATATACATGCACATGCATACACACTCATGCACACACACATACGCATTTTTAAAATCTTAAATAAAATAACCCTTTTACGACAAGGCAAATGAGCAGAATAGCAATTTTTGTTTTTTGTTTTTGTTTTTTGAGACAGGGTTCCTCTATGCTATCTTGGCTGTCCTGGACTTACTTTGTAGACCAGGCTGGCCTCAAACTCATAGCGATCCACCCACCTCTGCTTCCCGAGTGCTGGGATGAAAGGCATGCGCCACCATACCCGGCTCAGAATAGTAATTTTTAAAGAGTGCACAGGCTGTGGAGAAGGTGATTTCTCTGCAGAGATGTGGCCCTGAAGGTTTTTCTTTTTCAACACCCTCTATTTATCTATCTATCTCTATCTATTTAAGGTATCAATATCACTGCTCATCAGGGAGTTCACCTAATTAACCCCCCCCCCCCCCCCCCCCCCCCCCCCCCCCCCAGTTAGAATGGATATTACCAAAAGGATGGAACACAGAAAGTGCTGGGAAGGATGTAGGGAACACGGGCCGCTTATAGCCTGCTCCTGGGAATGTCAATCAGTGTGTCTGTTTTGGAAAACAGAGTGGAGGTTAAAAACTAACGAACAGCTAAAATAGCAATTGTGTGACTCAGCAATCCCATTTGATAATGTTTACCTCAAAGATCTGAATCAGCTCGACAGCACAGATGATTACACTCTCAAGTTCCTCGCTGTTTTGTTCACAACAGTGAAGATTTGGGATTCACCTATCTACCCAGAACCAAGGAATGGACTAAAAGTGTGCTACATGTGCTCAATCTTTCACAATTCAGCATTTAAAGATAATTTTCTGCCATTGTAATACCTTAAGTGAGTCTAAAGGACATTATACTGAGTGAAATAAGCCGGGCACAGAAAGTCAGGTGACATGTGACTTCAATTTAAACATGGTACCGATTATGACTTAATGAAAGTACAGACTAGAATGGGTAGGCTGGAGTGTGATGGAGAAAGGGGAAGTGCTGGTCAAGAGATACAAAGCGGCAGCCAGAGCAAGAAATAAGTTCTTCGGTTCTACTGCACAGCACAGTAGCTATAGCAAATACAAATTTACACTTCAAACTTACCAAATGTGGACCTTAAGTGTTGTGGTCATAGGGAATATGAGTATATGAAATATTACAAATGTTAATTAGCCTGACATTCATTCCACAGTGTTCAAAAACCATTACATCTTACCTCATAATGCAGTTATTAGTAATGCTAGTAAGTAAGGCTCTAAAGAAGAATTAATAAGAACACAGGTAACTTAAGACATTCACAATCTATGGGCTTAGATATATTTTGTGCAGTGTTTAAGTAAGCATAGGGAATTTGTTTCATGGGGCTGGAAATGCTGAAGTGTAACTATATGAATATTAGTTTGTAAATTGGTGGTGGTTGTACTATTCTCAGAGTTCTCACAGGATGTTCTCCTAAGAGATTCATGTGGTTTGGAACTCTTCAAGTGGCCTGCATATATCAGAGATGACATTCATGCATATCACACAAGCGGACCACCACCAATAGCTAAGTGACTTGTGGAATATGCTCTCCATTGCTCTGATCTGAAGACATTGCACGGATATGGCCCCAGACGGCCCGCGTGTTGTTCAGCTGAGGTGCAGTTCCCTGACTCAGAGAGAGGGCATGTTCTCTTACATAGAAAGAGCCAACACATTCAGTCAAAGGGTCTGCAACCCTAGAGAACACAGCACTTTTGCTGAAGGTTCTCACCAGGGAAACAAACACGATGTACAGCATATACAAGGAACTTGGGGGTCTTAGAGGTGAGAAAATGGGATAATGAAGGACTGTGGCCTAAAACACTGGAAAATGGGGGGCATGAAAATCTGGGTCTCAGACTATAAAATATGAACTTATTATAAAGCTTGTGGAGACGCATGGCTGACTGAGACTTCTATAGGTAGGACGGCGTAGGCAAGCTACTCTGGCTGACTCTGCTCACCATGCTGCCCCTTCACCTCAGAGAGACAGGTTATTAAAGGCCCACATTTACAACTCTCGGCTTTGACATTTAAAAAGGCTTTAAGAGGAAATTCTTTAGTAATGAAAAGGTGCTCAGGAAGCTTTTCCCAATGGTTCCCAGAGAGGGCGTAGCAGGTGCACATTTTGACCACAGAAGCTATAGTGTGGCACAGGGAAGTGCTATTTGGAACCAAACAGACAGGTAGGAGTTATAAGTAGCCACACTGTGTATGGAGTTGCCTTGAGCAGGGACGAGGTAGAGGTTCTCCTGCACTCACTTGTATCTGCATATTCCCAGTGTTAGTGAGTGTGTGGGTGACTGAACGAGTTGAGGATGTTTTTTGGTTAAAACAGTAAAACAGAAAGAAGAACGTTTTCGGAATCTGCAAAAGGAGTGCCCTCTGAGACCTGAAGCTAACAACTGTGTTTCCCCTCTGCCCACCCATTTCAGTCATAACTACTATAAAGCATTTCAGTACATATATAATATATAGCTTCAACATATATAATATTAGTGGTTTTAATAAAATATTTGTAGGGACATAATTTAGAACTACAGAACAGAAATGAATCCCAACAAATTCAGTACTTCAAACTAATCCCATATGTAACTCTGTAAGCCATTTCTTCACCTACATCATCAATAGCAGAGTGCAACTCATGGGAAAAATCCAGCTGCCACCTGTTTCTGTGTGAGCCACAATCTTTGTCTTAGCTGGGGGCATTATTGCTGTAAAGAGACACTATGGCCCTGGCAACTCTTATGAAGGAAAACTTTAACTGGGCCTGGCTTACAGTTTAGTTCATTATCACCCTAGCAGGAAGCATGGCAGCGTGCAGGTAGACATGGTGCTGGAGAAGGAGCTGAGAGTTCTACATCTGGATCAGCAGGCAGCAGGAAGAGCAAGCGAACCACTGGACCTTGGCATGAGCTTCTGAAACCTCAAAGCCCATGCCCAGTGAGATACATCTTTCAATAAGGCCACACCTCCTAATAGTGCCATTCCCTATGGGCCTTTGGGGGTCATTTTCATTCAAACCACAATCTTAGGATGGTTCTAACATTTTAAATTGTAGGAAAAAGCCAAAGAAAATTTTGTGGCACATAACAATGATTGAAATTCAGATTTCAGTGTCCAGAAACAAAATTTTATTGGGACATAATTATGGTATAAAACAACACATTTAATAGGTAGAGTAGACAATATATACCCTACAGCGTGTGAGATATCATCAGGTCTACTGTAGAAAGTATCTTCTGACCCTTGTTCAGGTATAAGCACTTGTCTACACAACTCAAAGGTGTAAAGCTGTATGTAAGTTTTAAAAAATAATAAAAAGTTTTTTTTACATAGACATTTATATTATTATACACATATATAATAAACTACCTACAGCAAGAAGAACCATGAAACAATCAGGAATTATATAAATGTTACATTCTTAGTGTTTTGGCTATTTGTATTTGGCACCCTTGAAGAAAACATCTTTTCTATCTTGGTGCATCTAAAATTCTGAATTTTAGACCTATCACATCTTCTCATTATTAACTTAAAACATCTATCTAGATGTAAAAATATCTTAACCCTTAAACAACTAAGCTTAATTGTAAAACTAAACTATCTGATCTTCAACTCCATCAGAGACTTGAGAAGGAGTACAATTATTTATCTGAGTATGCAGGAGTGCATGTTGGCAGCTTCCACAATGGGAAGATGACAGAGACAGTTTGCTGTCTGAACAGTCACCTAAAACCCTCTATAATGTTGGAGAATCATCTTCAGCCTTCTCGCCCAATATATCTGACAGACATATTCGTGAGGCAGGAACTATTGAGGACTTGCTTACCCTGTCTTGGCAGAGTTTGGCCGTTGACTCTGCCTGCATCCAAGCTTGCCCATTTTTAGGTAGAATTCTGTCTGTGGTAGAAATGAGGAAATTTTGCCCAGTGGCTTGTTTGCCACATTTGAAGCCATCTCCTTAAGGAGGTGCAGTTTTCTTCTAGGTGAGTGAAGTTCACTAGCCTATGCCTCTGTGGTTAAATATCAGATTATTTCTAGATCTTGCCTATCACTTATAGAAGGGACCTAATCATAAATGGAATTATATCATGTGGCATTAGTCACTTGGGACAGTTGTCCAGTCAGTCACCATGGTTCTGTCACTGTATACAGTAACTGGCAGTTTATGAATGCCATTCTACAATGTTTTCACTAATACTTAGTACCATAATTTTTAAAGTTCATTTTTTATTGTTATTGAATATCTCATCTATTTTACATTATTAACTGCTAGTAGGGCTTTATGATTTTCTTTATTTTTTTGTTCTCACCTATATTTTTAATTTTGTGGACTCAGTTCATGACCTTAGCTAATGAGTCAAATAATTTTAAAGATAAAAAGTCATGGGGAAATTTTAAAAAGTTACTGCTTTCAAAAGTCAAGTTTTATGATTCATTTATAGAAAAAAGCTATCCATACCTAGATGTATCTTCATGTTTGTTTTTTACATGAAAATGCATATATGCATATTACTGTGCATCATGTGTACACAGTTATGTATATACATTCATATGCACATGTACACACACAGTCTCACACACACACACACACACACACACACACACACACACACACACACACGCAGTCCTGAGTTACGACAGATGTATTTAACATTTTTCTCTCACCATCTTGCCTAACCATCGTTCTTCAGTTTGAAAATGTACTTCAGTTGGATCTTGATCTCCTGGGATAGTGACATTTGCTAGGATGTTTTCCAGTGATGTTGAATGGCAGCAATGAACTGATTCTTCCAGTCAGCCAGGTAGTTTGGGGGTAAGCAGGTGCATTAGTGTGCTGTGTTGTTGTGCCATAGTTGGTAGATGTATTAAAATGCATGGTCACCTTATGATGGGTGTACATAGAGGGTGCATAGCTACACTGTAAGGCTAGAACCTTCAGTGCATATGTATGTATGTCTACATACAAACTCTTGTTTGACTTTTTTTCACATGAAGATATTCCTATGTTTACATTTTAATACTTACCTCAGAGTTAAAAAAATATTATTTGAATATGTCAATTAAATAAATGTCTATTAATAGAGACTTTAATTTTCTTTTTGGAGGTTGTACATGAATTGGTCAATGATTAATTGATTCTGAGACATGATCTTTCTACATAGCCCAGCCTGATCTCAAACTTGCAAGCCTTTTGTTTCAGCCTACCAAGTATTGGCATTAGAGATATATTCCATTATGCTTGGCTTGTTTTTCTTGGTGAGTTGTGTGGTGCCCATAAAAGAAATACCTTGTACAGAGATAACAAATAAACAGGGTAAAATACATTTAAAAGTGTGTCCTTCAGAAAGTTTTTACCAGCTTCATACTCACATGGAATTAGCTTCTTTTTCCTTTTTCTCAATAGTGGGTACTGCCAGTTGTCTGTGTTTTCCCTCTGATTGTTGAAAAGACATTTCTCCTGGGAAAAATAAGCTACTTTGCCTAGACATCCGCCCCTGAACCCCCTAAAGTTAGCCACATGACCTAAGCTCAAGCCAATGAGAGGCAAATGAAAAGGTTCAGTTTTAAGGGGTTTGCGACATGGTTCCCATGCTGCCAAGTGCTTGCCTTTCAAACATGATAACCTGAATTTGATCCTCAGAACTCATGTAAAAAATGGGCAGGTATGGTATTGTATATGCATAACCCTAGCCCTGGGAAGGCAGACACAAGTGGATCCTCGAGATCCACCGGCCAGCTAGTCTAGCCTACTGGGTGAGCTCCATGCCAGTAAGAGACCCTGTAAATGTGGATGGCATCCAAGGAGTGGCATCTGAGGTTGACCTGGCCTGCATGTGTACACCTATGTGCATGCATGTGCACACACACACACACACACACACACACACACACACACTATTCAGTATTAAGAGCTATCTTCAGATAGAAACCGCTCCTTTTTTTTGATGATTTCCTTTCCTCTGCCCAGAATGCAGATACAGTAGCCAGGTCTCCAACAGTTTCTGCCATGAGCTATACACATACACGTACACTGGAGAGCTGGGCTTCTTACACTTTTTTCATTCATGACCACTTTTCACCCAAGAAACTCTTATCAACCCTGGGTAAATAGACATATAAACTAAATATTCAAGCAATAATTTGCTGCTATATATCATAAAGAAATTTCTTTTAAAACAATTCTTTGGTATACATATAATTTTACCATCCACTGAAACAAATTTTCATCCTAATACAATGGGCACTTGTTTATTGTTACACAAAGAGTTAAATGATTTCATGACTCAGGTCATAGAGAACCCTTAGCATGCTTTAGAGTGGACTGATATTTTGGTTTTTATAATGGATAAATGCTACCCCACATAACTATACTGTTAAAAACAGCAGAAGTTTGTTTAGGACCATTTCAGAAACTTCTGGAAATTCTCTTCTAATCCAAAGTCAAATTAATTTAATGATTTTTTAAAAAAGAAACTCAAGTTAGCATCTTTCTTTTTAAATATTTGATTAATTTATTTTGAAAAAGTTTTGATTTTTATGTGTATGGGTATTTTGCCTGTATGTATATATGTGCACTACATGCATGCAGTGCCAGTCAAAGCCAGAAGAGGGTGTCAGATGCTCTGGGGCTAGTGCTACAGGCAGTTGTTAGCTACCCTCTGGGTGCTGGGGCTAGAACCCAGGTCTTCTGGAAGAACAGCCACTGTTCTTAGCTACTGAGCCACCTCTCCAGGCACTCAAATCAGCAAACTTTATTGTCAAATGTTCTAACAAAATATAATAAGGTACATCAACTGCATGCTTGACTTTGAATTAAGTTTTAGTGATTTTGTGTTAAGAAATCTATTCTAGTTGATAGATCTTTCATAGCTTCCACCTTCAGTTAAAGAGCTGGAAGCTACAGTCTAAGAAGTGAACTCTAGACTACCAAGCTAGAAATGGCCTGAATTCCACTTAGCTTCCTTCAGTCCCACTAGAGAGGGGGAAGTTCTACATTGCATAAGAAAGCATTTGGGGATTTCTGTTATAGCTGAATGCTGTCTTAGTAAACACACTTCCTTAGCTTATTTTCTAATTAGCTTTTAAAAAACTGCCTAAGTCTTTAGTAAATGAAGAAAGCTTAAAAATTTTGTTTCTTCACCTTACATCCTGATTGTATGCACCTCCCACCTCTCCTCTTGGCCCCATCCTCCCTTCCTCTTTCTTCATCCCTCTTCTCCTACTCTTCAGAAAAGAGAAGCCTCCCCCTCTAACGCACCCTAGCACATCAAGTTAAGTCAGGACTGAGCACATTCTCTTCCACTGAGACCAAGCAAGGCAGGGTCGCCAAGGTGTCATGATCAGGAAGCAGGCAACAGAGTCCATGTCAGAGACAGCAGCTCCTGCTCCCCACACTAGGGAACCCACATGAAGCCTGAATTGCCCATTGACTACATATGTGTAGAGGGTCTAGGTCTAGTCCATGCATGGTCCTCAGTTGGTGCTTCAGTCTCCGTAAGCCCTAATGGGGGGCCCAGGTTATTTGACTCTGTAGGTCTCCTTGTAGAGTTCTTGTCTCCTTTGGATTCTTCTATCCTTCCCCACCTCTTCCACAAAGCCTCACCCCCCACCTCCAGTTCTGCCTAATGTCTGTCTATGAGTCTCAGAATCTGTTTCTATGCGCTGCTGGGTAAAGCCTCTCAGAGGACATCTATGCTAGGCTTCTGTCTGGAAGCATAGCAGAGTACCATTAATAGTGACAGGGGTTGGTTGGCTCTCTCTCACAGGGTGGGTCTCAGGTTGGGTGGGTCTCAGGTTGGTTGAACATTCCCTCAATCTCTGTTCTATCTTTATCCCTGCACATCGTGTAGGCAGAGTAAATTTTGGGTCAAAGTTTTTGTGCATGGGTTGGTATTCTTTTCCCTCCACTAGAAGTTCTGTCTAGCTGAGAGGTAGCGTCTTTAGTCTCTGTAACCCCTGCTTCTAGGAGTCTTAGGTAGAGTCACCCCATATCCTCCAGGAGCCTACTCTGACTTAGGGCTCCAGCTTTCCTAAGAAATATCCCACCCTCTGTTTTTCTTCTCTCTCCAAGCTCTCTGGTCTCTCACTTCCACTCTCCCCACTTCTGATCCCCATCCTCATTTTCCTCCCCTACTCTGTTCCCTCTCTTCATCCACTTCTACTGTCTATTCTTTTTGTTTGTTCATTCACTTCCTATCCTGCTTGTGGCTCAATTCCTCCTCTCCTCCCAGTCCCACCCTCCCTTTCTCTTTCCTCCCTGTCCCCCATTCCTCAGAAAAGAGCAGCCCCCCTTCCCATCCACCCCAGGTCATCAAGTTTCATCAGGACTGAGCATGTCCTTTTGCCCTGTGGCCTGGCAAGGCAGGCCCACCAGGAGAAAGTGATTAAAAAATTGACAACAGAGTCCATGTCAGAGGCAGCCTCTGCTCCCATTATTAGAGGACGCACATGATGTCTGAGCTGCCCATTGGCTACATCTCTGTTGGGGGCCTAGGTCAAGTCCATGCATGATTCTTGGTTGGTGCTTCAGGCTTAGCGAGCCCCTCTGGGTTCTGGTTAGTTGTCTCTGTTGGTATTTTTATGGAGTTCCTGTCACTTCTAGGTCCTTTTCTCGCCCCCTCCCCACTTTCCCACAGGACTCCCTCTGTATCACCTAATTTTTGACTGGGAGTCTCAGTATCTGTTTCAAAGTGCTGCTGGGTTGAGCATCCCAGAAGACAACTCTGCTAGGTTTCTGTCTGCAAGCATAGTAGAGTATTGTTAACAGTGTCAGAGGTTGCCTCCCTCCCACGGGGTGAGTCTTGGGTTGAGCCTGGCATTGGTTGGACATTTTCTCAATCTTTGCTCTGTCTTCTATTTACACTTCTGAGTGAGATTTAAGCATCCTCCCTTGGGTCCTCCTGATTAATTAACTGCTTTGGTTGGGTCTGTGAATTGTCTATGGTTATCCTATACTATATGGTTAAGGAAGTCACTCCTGTGTTTAGCATGTGTGTTACATACACATTTTTTAAAACCAGGTCACGTGAAGATTTCCTACATCGTATTCATGTGTTTATTCAGTTCTTTTTTTAAATATTTGAGCAGATGAATATATTTACATATCAAATTCTTTCTGAGTTTGGAAATTACAGATTTCTAAGACAAGGAAAAGATGCTTTCCCTGCCTATTTCTGGATCTCTCCCATTAGGTGTGTGGGAAATCAGAAATCAGGAAGAATGTGGGATGTGAAGGGAAGTGGGAAAAGAAAAAACAGAAAACTCTCTGGGAAATTTCTTCATTTCCTTCTCCAACCCTGATCACATCAGGACATTTAAACATCCAAGAGCAGATAATGGAGGCTGTTATCTTGTCAGGCACAAGACATTTTAAAAATAATTTAAAATTAAGTTAAATGTTCTGGGGTAATTTAAAACTCCAGTTGTGAATTTTACATCAGAGCCTAGCAACAACTTAAACTCTTGGTAAAAGGCCTGGAACTTTCATCATGTGAACACTGTATAATTTATTTATTTACTGTGGTCCTGTGGATATTCAGACAAGGCTACAACAGTGCTTCCCTATATAAAAGCATTTGTTTCTGCCTATAGCACAGTGTATGCATTTTTGTCTTTTAGTCTCTGAGACTGCTGAACCTTTGCCATGTGAAATGGCCCTAGAGATGAGGTAAACCCGAGGCTGTATCTGCTTTAGATGGCATGAGAGGGCGGAGGTCAATGTATGAGCAACTGAGCCAGATCAAGATTCTTATCTCCCACCCCTGCCATACCAAGCTGTGGCAGGGACAACACAATTCCACTCTTTTGAGCCCTAGTTTCTTCCACAGTAAGATATGGGGAATCATGGGACTTTCTCTTTGAATTGTGAGACTTCATGTAATGTCTACCAAGCTGAGCCTAGCATAGTGCCTGATATATGGACCCAATACATGTTAACTATAATTGTAAGCTTGGAACTTACTATCACTAAGAGTATAAATGGAAGTCAAACACAAATTCTTGCATTTTTGTGGCTTTATAACAACCCCAGGGATTGTTCTTTCTAATAACAAATAAAGATATAGGCTCAAACAGGGTAAGTAAGATGTCACAGATCACATACTTAATAAATGACAGAATGAAATAGCAGTTTGAGAAAGCTGTAGCTTCAAAGCCCATATCTTTCTGCTGTACTATGATACTTCTACGTGAGATATAATTTGTTTTGTATAAAATAAAATAACCAAATATCAACATGAGACACAAATCATAAAGTAGTAATATCAGTGGTTTTCTCACTTAGTCATTCATCAACCAGGAGTCTCGTTTAGTCTTAGCTATATGGCTAAGTGCTAGAAATACAAAGTCATGATTTATTTCATCATATGGTGTGCTCTGGTTTTATAGAAAAAAAAAACAAAAAATATACAAATAAATATAAACAATGAAAAGGAGACACAAATTCTGGTCTGACTTTTGTCATCAGTTTAGTTGGGAAAGGGTGGGTAGAGGGTCTGGGAAGGTCTTCCCAAAGAGGTAAGCCTTGACCAGAGTTTGAAAAGTGGAGAATTCACCCACAAGGGAAAATGGATAGACCAGGGCTGGGTATACACTGTGTTCTTAGTATTAACCGGATTGCAGAGTACCGGGAGAAATGTGGATGAGGCTGGACAGGGAAGCAGAAAACTAAAACAATTGCCTAGCAGAGAGTCTGACTGTAGGGAAGGACAGCTGTGCAGAACCGCTAACTGATCAATGTTCATGCCAGGCAAGTAGTCCAGGCTGAATTCAAACCAGTCAGACCTGAGAGCTGGGGGTCTGCTTGAGGGCAGAATTGTGTGACGAGGTCATCAGTGCTTCTGCCATTAGTGTCTCTCCTTTTCTTTTAACTTTGATGATGGTCTTTTCTAAATGTCTAGGTATGTGGGGCCCTTGGTGTTTGCTGACCATAGATCATTCTTTCCAGTGCTCCCCGGTCTCTTGCGTCCCCCATTCCTTCATCACTAAAGCAAACGGTCAAGTCATTTGTACTTATAGAGAGTGCATAACATACCCTGCAAGGTTTGGAAGCACATACTGGAATTTAGAATTAGTAGCTACAAGAAATACATATTTAATGGTATAATAACAGATGTCTGTATGAGTGCATATATAAATGTATGTGTGTGCTTGAAGGTGGATATATATGTGTGTGCTTATATCTCAGGGATGTAAGTATTCCACAGGAGAAAATAATTTCCTGTATTTTCCCAATTCTGACTGTGTACACTGTGGTGTCCTGAAACTCCAGCATGCTAGAACTGGGAAGCAGGGAGCTTGAACTTGATGCACAAATACCTTTGTAGGAAGGAAAATGTTGTTATGCTAAGTACTGAAAGTCTAGTGCTAAGAACACATTAGGAATTAGTGAGCTTCATTGCCAGTCCTCTTGTGGGCACTTTGATTTCTTCATCACAACATGCACACATGTTGCGCTCTATGTGAAAACCGCCAGCAGCATGCGAGCTTTGAAATGCCAGTGTGGAGGCTGCGATAACAAGACAGATATTGCAGGATTTAACTGAGTGAAGTTTAGTTTATACTTCAGAGCCATGGACGCTACAAACACTATGCATTCCTTCTCCATGGCAATCAGTCACAAATGGAATACCCTCTCCCCACAGCTCAGGGACCACTGCCAAAGGGGGAGGGGTAAGAATATTGTAAGGGTCAGAGGTCAGGGAGGAGAAAAGCATGTCTTCTGGAGATGGCAAGACTCATGCGCTTAGGACCCCACTGCAGCTCTGGTTGTATTCATAAGACAGTCAGCATTCTAGCAGGGAGTGGGCAGGGGCTCAGGGAGAGTGTGGACAGCGATGGCCTCTGTAGGAGGGAAGAGTCGGCTTTCTTTAAGGCTGTGGCTCAAGGTAGCTTGACCATGTTCCAGTGGGGGCTCCATACCCAGAAGTATATGAGAAACATGAACTTGAGTCAGTAGGTTTTACCTTTTAGAAAAGTGGAGACAAAGTTAGGGGGCGGGTAGGGAGAGAGGCCAGGTCTGGGAGGAGTTAAGGGGAGGCAGGAGTGAATGTGATCAAAATACATGTATGAAACTCTCCAAGAATCAAAACTATTTTTCAAAAGAGTATGTATCTAAAGAAGAATGATTTATCATGGACATATTTAAATATTAAATATTAATAATTAATTCATTAATTAATTAATATTAATATTAAAACCTTAAGTATTATATCTAAATCCGGAGTTTAAGTTAATGCCACATAGAGTCTAGAAACCAATATTTTATCAGTTGCCATCAAACATGGAATTGTAACAGACTCATGGCATGGCATTTCAGAGTTGAAGCGTACGCCCCTTACTTTATAAGCAAAGAATCAAGACTTTGGCACCTGCCCCAAATGGCTGACTTCAAAGATAACAGAACTGGGCAGGGACGCTGCCGTCTGCTAACCTCTGCTATAGTATGTGCTTAGCATGATCTTACTATGATCTGCCTAGGACTGAATCATGCTCTCCCTCAGCTCTTTAACCATAAGTCTTAAAAACCATAACAGCCATGAATGCTGCACAGGAGACAGATGCCCCGCGCTAGCTGTTCAGAAGTATTGGCTGACAAATTGTCTTTGATTTATAGACAATGTATTGTGTGATTATTTTATTATTAGGCTAATGCTTTATTTTCTGTTGTTCAGAAACATCCTTAAAAATCATAATTTAAAAAATGGCTATTGGGTGTGTTCAATTGCTACATTTCACAAGTTGTTAAGTGGAGAGATTTAGTAAGCACATTCTGTATTGTGAGTATGTATTTAGCTGATCAACCAGAGCAGCGCTAACAGAGTCATTTACAGCTCATTGAGAAAATAAAAGTGCTTCCATAAAGATTCACATGACACCTAGCTCTTATTCCAGGTAACCAATTTCTTTTTTAAAAATTGCCCAAATTTAGATTTACATGAGACAAGCAGAACGTGTAAGCAGTTGATGAAGAAGTTTAAACGGCCACAGGCTTCCCAGACTTGGAGTGTGAGATCAGATGGTGGATATTCAACTCTCACTGAGCTCTGCTGTAGCACTAGTTGCTGTTCTCACATCTTTGTCACACTAAAGAAAGCATTTCCACAGGGTTTTTGATATTATCTATAACAAGAAAAATACTTAATATTTAATTGTTACTTAAACACCAATTTCTCAGATAAAAAATTCACTAGACATTGTGCTGGCTTTTCTTTTTTTAAAGCTAAGGAACTTAAAATCAAATTTTATTCCATTTCATGGAAACACATACTTTCTAACAGCACAGAAAGCAATTCTAGCGTTGTGTTCATTTACACAAATATAAACCTGACTGCTGGCTGGGGGCCTTTGAGGAATAAAGCACTTTAAAGAAATTCGTATTCACTCTTCTTCCATTCCCACTTCTTTTCTTTCTTCCCTTCCGTCTCTATTTCCTTCCTACCCTTCCCTCTCCTTCCCCTCTTTTCTTCCTTCTATCCTTCCATTTTTATCCAAGGTGTTTGATTGATTTTGTGTGTGTGTGTGTGTGTGTGTGTGTGTGTGTGTGTGTGTGTGTGT
>OU015743.1:144586855-144630674 GCA_907169655.1 Acomys percivali
GTGTGTGTGTGTGTGTGTGTGTGTGTGTGTGTGTGTGTGTGTGTGTGCACGCGTGATAAGAACATAAGGTCAGAAGATAATATGTAAAAGCTGAGGCTGATTTAAAATACCACAGAAACACTGACACCATGCTTTAAGGTTATTTAGTCAAGCCCACTCTATTAGATGAAAGGACATTTTTACACACACGTTGGAAAATAGACACATAAAAAGGACAAGAAAAGGAGACCGGAGCCTTGTGCAGAGTGCCACGACCTGCAGACTCTTCAGAGAATGCCGTGCCTGGCAGAGCTCATCCCTGAAGGACGGCCTTCTAGTGTATCAGGTGTGGGCTGACGGACTCTTGTGGGGACAGGAGGGATGCTTCGGCTACAGCCTGTTTCAGGATAGTGTGCGTCTCCACTGCTGACAAAGCAGAGCTCTTGCTCAGTTTGGTGAAGCTGCTCTTCTGCAGTGTAGGACATCAAGAAGACCACCAGGAGGATGGGTGTCTTAGACCAGAACTTGAAGCTGTAAACTTATTCTAAACAACAACAACAACAACAACAACAACAACAACAACAACACCCTAAAAGTAGTACTGCTGGATGACCTTGCGGTGCTACTTCTGTATATTTACCTAGAAACTTTGACATGGTCTGTTGAAGGGGTGTCTGCACACCATGTTTATTGCAGCAGGTTTTACAAGTCAGGTTCTGGAATCAACCCACGTGTCCACCAGCCAGTGACTAGACAAACTGTGGGGCATCTTCACAATGCAATACTGCCCGGACTTAGCAAAGGAGGAAATTGTCACGTCAAAGAAGCCTAGCCCAGGCCTGACTCCTTGTTTCTCCCTTACATGTAAGAGGACAGATGTAAGAAACTACTGAATTCCCAGGGGCAGAGAGTAGAATGGTGCTTACCCCTGGGGAGGGGTGGACTGGAGAGAGAACAATCAGAAGGTTCCAGGCCTTAGGACAGACAGCAGAGGTTTGATGAGTTTTGCACTCTCGCACAGTGGCAGCTGTAGCTCAAAGTTCTGCTAACAGAGTAAAAGGGATGCACTCTCAAAACAGAGTGCTCAGAATACTTGATATAATTAGTCTATGCTCTGTTAAAATTACAGTTTCATCTTGAGTGTCACATCAGTACACATCCTGAAAGACTTAAAAACAAAACTCTGAAGCCTTGGGCAAACACATCGACAACTATTGCCACAAGTTCAAGAAAGCAAAGGAGAAGAGTCAAGTCCCACTGTCCTCTGCTCCTTCAGTGTTCTCCCAACTCTCGAATCTGCAGAGAAGTTAGGTGGCACGGAAGACTTAGAGCTGTCCCCGCCCCGTAGCCTGAATGAGCTAGGATCGTGGTTCAGAAAGCCTAGGAAGGGCAGCTGCTGACTCTGGTGCACACTCTGCCTCTGGTGCACACTCTGCCTCTGGTGCACACTCTGCCTCTGATGCACACTCTGCCTATTGTGCACACTCTGCCTATGGTGCACACTCTGCCTCTGATGCACACTCAGCCTCTGATGTACACTCAGCCTCTGATGTACACTCTGCCTCTGATGTACGCTCTACCTCTGGTTCACACTCTGCCTCTGATGCACACTCTGCCTCTGACGTACGCTCTACCTCTGGTTCACTCTCTGCCTGTGATGTACATTCCTTCTCTGAGGCACACTCTGCCTCTGATGCACACTCTACCTCTGATGCACACTCCGCCTCTGACACACCTGCTGCTTGTGCTCAGGGTCTGAACTGAAGATGTTCAGTTCAGGCCTAGAATGAAGCTCTGAAGTGAGCCTCACTCTGCTACCCAGGCTCATGCATGGCTTTGGGTGTTCTTTTTCCTTCCACAGGCTCCAGAAAACCCTGTGTTTCATGGAGATATCTGAGTGGCCACTATAGGCACTTAAAAAAAACCTTCCAGCATAAAAAGAGATGATTTCCATCAGCTATCTGCTTGCAGTGGAGTATCAAGAAATCAAAAGAAGAGAGATCAAAGAAAGTTGCTGAACTAGGTGTTAGATGCAGACATTGATTTTCTCCAGTTGTACTTTAAAAAATCTACAAAAATGGTAACACACACAACAGTAGAATTCCTAATACCTTCTGAACTCCAGCAGTGGTCCCCGCCCTGTCTCCACATGGAGAAATAGTTTTGTATAACATGACACAGTGAAACAGACCCTTATACCTTATGTTATTTTATTATCAAAACTTAAAGAGAATGCAAGAAAAGGGTATTTAAAAAACTTTGTAAACTGGAATTTTTTTAGTGGACATTCATAACTGGACTTGTTATCCAACATTCATTTGCTCAGAATCTAGAAAATTCTGATTTAAACTTGGTCATTATTTTCTTGTACATGAAGGTGTTTTAAGATAGCTTCTGCTTCATGGATAACACTTCATTCACGTTAAATATTAACTACTATTTATGGGTGCTTGTTACATAAGCCTTAAACTGTAGCTTTATCAAATGTTAATTTCATTTTCAAATATTTTATGAGTGTGTGGCATCTTTGAAGTTTGATTTTAGATTCTATCAATGCTGTATATATGAGACATTGATTTCACATTTAATCTATTATGTTTAGAAATTATTTTCAGGTGATTAAAGCAATCTTTATCAAACAAAGGGTAATAGCATCATTAATGAAGCTATAACAAAAGTTCTCACTAGACTTTATATCATAGTGTATTATTTTCTAGAAATCACTGGGATTAATTAGTTTTCTTTGTGTTAAATCATGAATTAAATCATTAAAAGCAGACACCAGAGATCATTTACTAAGCAGTCCACTACATTATAAACTAAGGGAACAAACTCTACTAGGGTTTGTTCCCATGAATGGCCAAAAAACCAAACCAAAACAAAACAAAACAAAAAACAAAAAACTGAGGCTAAAGTAGAAAATGCCTAGCTGCATTGACTTCTTGTCCTTTTGGTTGTCAGCCTACCCTTTAACAGCTGAGCCGTCTCTCTAGCTTTTGCAAAAGTTTTGTACAAAGTTCTGGTGGTCCTCCATTGTCCTGAAACACCTATGACAGGGGACGAGTTGATTGCGTTTCAGTTGGAAAATCACTTCCTTTATATAGTTTCCTACAGATGCCGAGCGCCATCCCATTGCACATCTCAGGTGTTACCAACCCTCTTCCCTGTTTGTGCTTGTGGGTTCTGCCGAAGAGTTTCAAGCTCGATGTGTTTCTTTCTTCCCACAGACAGCATCCCGAGACCATTCCAACATCTCCATCCCTCCAAGAGCTGCCCTCCCTGCCGACACAGTTGCGGACTCTCTTCCATTGCAAGTGGCACTTGATACAACTTACACGTTCTTAAAGGACACGTTCATAAATACGGCACCCGATTCTCTACCATCACCTCAGTCCTCTCCAGTGATGCCCGCTAATGCGCAAAGACCATCTCAGATTGGACTATGACTTGGTGAAATTAAAAAAAAAATGGAGGAAGAGTTAATGGTACAATTAAAATTGTTTTGAAGGGGGATTTTCTTATCAGTTGAGTTTTGTTTAATAAAAGTGAGGGCGGGCTTTTAAAAATTGTGTGATCTCTTCATGTGTGCAGGGATCTCTGTCTCCTTAAATAATGAAATAACCCACTTTTTCCTCCCTGAGTTTTTATTTATTATCACAGTTGCTCATTTTTATGTAACATATTTTTAAATGTTAAAGAATGACACATTTTGGGTAATTTCCCTCGGACTTAAAAAAAATCAATAAGCCATTTTAGTCTCTATCTATCAAAGTTGTTTCATACTTGTCTGTTTTAAAGCGAGACTGCAATACTTTAATAGGATTGAGAGAGCTATTTGAAATGTATGCCAATGATTCCTGTCATTTCATGGCAGCCCTGCCATGGTTCACTGAACCCCTCTTCTCTCTTGTCAGCTCAACTGAAGACAAGCATTTAGTTGCAAACTTTAAGCAGGTTGTACAAAACAGAAATGATGTGAGTGCTTCTCCCGCACAATAATGTCACTCCTGGTCAGTGTGAGAAGGTCAGCTTGCTCCCCGTAAAGCTACATGATACCACTTGCCCATTTGAACAAGTTAAGTTAACAGCTGCATCTGGTCCCTGTAGTCACTGAAAACCTTGTCCTTTCATCAGGGCTGCATTTGATAGGAAGGAAGAACAGCTGTGCTGGGAGGATTTCCGTGGTCTGCTTAGGCACTTTATAAGGACAATTCCCATGCCACTGTAGCAGGTGATATATTTAGTATAAGCTGAAAAAACTTTAAGGTAATGGCCATTTTGACCTTCAGAAGAGACTTCTTTTTTTGTTTTTGTTGTTGGTAAAACCCAAGAGTGACGACCGTCTTTGATGCTGACAGAATTTAAAGCAAGGCCATTGCCCTGTATTTTCTGCCTTGTAGCACACAAAAGTAAAATTGTATGTCAGGCCGAGATGTCGGGGAGCTGACAGGATGCCCCAGTGACATTTCAGCTAGAAAGAGCAAGTGTCTTGCAACCAAGTGGTCAAATATCAAATAATAGGTCAAGCAGGAAGGAGCTGAGTTCTAACCACAAAGAGGTTTCTGGTAACTTACTTGACAAGCTTTTGGGTGCTTTGTGGCTTGACAAAGTGATGTTCTGTTGGGTATCTCTAGACAGACGGTTCTTTCTCGCCTTCAGAAGATCAGGCATTGACATTGATTAAACTCTTTAACCCTTGAAGGTTAACTCCTTGCAGTTTGCACCATGGTAAGGGAAGAACAGAAGAACACTTGTGATGTGCATTTGTCTTTGTATTCATCATCTAACTCCCCAGGGACAGTAACTTCTAACGTGAACTGTAGTTTTTGACAAAGAATTTTGACCTATATTTTCTATTATCTTTCATTATAGAATTTTCCATTATGGCTACATTAGAAAAAGTCTGCATTGTGAAATCTATATTGTGTTTTGTGACATTTGGCCCTGGGAAATAAAGTCTGTATACTGTTTCTTGTGCCATTCAGGTTATCCCAGTGACATATGCTGTCCTGCTGTGTCACACATTATTGCTGGCCTATGGTATCACACTGTTTCTTAAAATACTGGGCCGGGATAAATTAGCTTTGTATAAATCTCTAGAAAGCTTTTCATGGGGAGTAAAATTCTATTTTTAACCAAATCATTCTTAATTCTTTAAAAATTTTTTTTGAAATCTTAATATGCTATGCATGCCGTTACCTGTATAAAATTCAACTTGTGCTCGGGATACAGAATATGCAGACTAATTTCTTCACACCTCAAGATATTTCCTTCTGCTACCCCTGCAACGATGAGGGTGTTGTGCATGAGTGTTGAGATACAGGCTTGTAGTTCACACGTCCTCACACTGGGAGTGCATGGCTACCCTATGTAACCCGCGTCCTTTCTCTCTGTGTGTGCGTTTGTATCGAGTCTACTTTCAGATCCTAGCAATTTAAGAGGAACGAGTGTATTGTAAAACGTGCCCTGCACAGGCCTTAGTCTGCTTACTTTAATTTTACTGGGCTAATGGGAAACCTTAACAAATGCAAGTATGTATCAATGTGTATATCGATCTTACCAATGCATTATACACAGAGAATTCTGAGCTATAAACTAAAAACAGATTATTAAATCACATTGAAGCAGGTCTCATTTATAAGCAACTGGGCGGTGAAGACTGTAGAAGTGGAAGGCCAGGCCTCCTGAGCGGTCATTAGTATTCACTACCCAATGCAGTAATATTTATATCATATGCTTTTCTCCCAGAAGTCAGCCGCAGCGGGAGGAGGAGGCTTAATGACACATCCTATGGAGATCTGAGGGTCTCTACACTGCTCTGAGCACCTCAGTGACCAATTGCTGCATATTTGAGATCTGCATTTCCACAGCAAGGACAGTTGCCCTAGCAGCTTCTCCAGCTCCTTAGGCATGATGTACGGACTTGCCCTCTCTCAGGAGGATGACTTCAAATGCCTTTGTCGGGAAGGGAGTTTTGCTTTACATTTCAGTCTGTGGATTTTCTTACCGACTCTCTGTGATCTAGGCAAGTACCTGCATGGCCCATCGCTATCCAGGGACGTTGAAAAGCTATTGTTCCCACACCCAAACCACATGCACTTAGCAACGGCCTGTCAGCGTTTTAACATACATGCTTCGGAATGACAAAACACAAACAATGAAAAAGCACCACACATCAACCCAGTGATTGTTTACATATGTAAATTGCCTTTTAAACAATAGAATAATTGCCCCTTTACCAAATGTGGACTTCTTAGGACACCTAGCCAAATCCATTTCTAAGTTCGCTATTGGTGGACTTTTAATGCTGCTGTTGCCATTTCATGCTACTTTATTTAACAGCAAAGTCTAAGGTCATAACAGTAGTGGCGGATTGACCCTATTTCGCTGCACAGGTCTTATAGGCACGTTTCCTAATGTAGCAGTTGGGAGGTAATTTTTGCTTAGCAACTACGTCAGCCAGATAGCAGAACTCTACTGTTACCAGAACAAACGACTGAAATCTGTGTCTCATCTTATTCACGAACAGCAGAGTATCTAAAATGACAGTGTTTTCCTACTTAGTAACAGGTATAAGAGGAAGTTCTAAATATGCTTCGGACTGTAATTCTAGAGCACACACTATTTACACTTTGTCAGGCCTGCCTTCCAGAAACATCGAATGCTTTTAACGAGAAAAATTTAAGTTGTCTTGTCTAGTTAGTAATGTTTTTGAAAAGCATGTTTTTGTTTGAGATCCAGAGATCCATGCGCGAGTATGTATGTGTATGTTCGTGTTTGCATGTGTATGAGTGGATATACATGGTGAAGGGCATAGGTAGACAGAGTAATAGAAGACAGGCTGTCAGTTATCCCAACAGGCCCAGGAGGGGGAGATGGAGAACCAGGGGCCCCATGAAACACCCAAGCAGACCCCCAACCTGTGGTCCTTCCCAGATCGAAGGGGTAAAAGTTTCTTTTGTTTTCTCAGTGGCTTGGTCTTCTGTCTTTCTGGGACGTTCAGCTCTCTGGCTGCACCAGGGAAGAAGCTCAATGCTGCCATTGATGAGCACTGACACCTCCTCCAGTTACAATGAGGGTGCGGCTGCATATGTGTGCAGCTGGGTGTGCAGCCTGGAGGTCATTAGGAATTAGGTCATTCCTCGGGAGATATGCTCTCTGTTTTATTCTTTTTTCTTTCTTCATTTTATATATACATTTATATTATTACACTCATATAAAATAAACTACATGCGGCAAGAAGAACCACAAAAAATCAGGAATTATATTAATGTTATATTCATAGTGTTTTGGCTATTTGTATTTGGCAGCCTTGAAGAAAACATCTTTTCTATCTTGGTGCATCAAAAATTCTGAATGAAAATCAACTATCCATCGTATCTCATCATTATCAACTTAAAACATCTATCTAGACCTAAAATCATCTTAACTCCAAAACAACTAAGCTTAATTGTAAAACTAAACTATCTGATCTTCAGCTCCATCAGAGACTTGAGAAGGAATAAAATTAATTACCTGAGTAAACAGGAAGTGCAGGTCAGCAGCTTCCAAAGTGGAGGAGAGGGGAAGAGAGACAGTTTGCTGCCTGAGCAGTCACCCACAACTCTCTATAACGTTGGAGCATCATCTTCAGCCTTCTGGCTCAGTATACCTATCATATATATTTGTGAGGCATGAACTATTGAGGATTTGCTTACTCTGTCTAGGCAGAGTTTGGTCCTCGACTCTGCCTGCACAAGCTTGGCCATTTTTAGGCAGAATTCTGTCAGTGGCTGAAATGAGGACATTTTGCCCAGTGGCTTGTTTGCCGCATTTGAAGCCATCTCCATAAGGAGGTTCTTTGATGCTCATCATCTTCTTTGAGGCAGGCTGAGTATTGCCATGAGTTAACCTGTCTTATTGTCAATGAATCTTTAAAATAGTAAAAACATCTTTAAATGTCATATTCTGTAGGTCTTATCTAACTGAGGTTTTTGAAGGCCTTATCTAACTATTTTACCTTATCTATCTATAGAATCATACCTATCTGTTAAACCTAGGATGTATATTCTTGTGATTAAAAATAAAGCTGTATTTGACGTGACCATGAGTGTATCAACTAAAAATTAACTTGTATTACTAATTATCCTAAATAGCCCACAACAGCATTTTCAAAATATTGGAAATAACTCCTGTATCATAATTGAGTTATATGGGTACAATACCTCATATTACGGTAGAAGTATATATAGTGTATGAATAATAATCTCAAATTTGAATTACATACCAATGTATCAAAATTAAGCTTCTTTTGCATCAATATACAAAATTCTGTACCAATGTATTAAAAATACCCTTGTGAGTAACAAGGCCTTAGGTTAAGTAGATTCAATAATCTACTTTTTGTTCTACCATCCTTAGATATTCCTATATTTCCCCATTCTTTCTTTCCAAGCCCTATCTCCAAACCTAAGTAAGAAATATAAAGGAAAACAGATATCCCTGAGTCCAACCTCATTTTCTCTCTGAATAAGACAAATAGTAACTTATAACCAACTCCCAATGAAAATAAAAATATATAGCCCAAGAAAGCAACTAAAAACCTTCCCAACCCCCTTAAAGGAAATGGGGTGTCATTCTCTTATGGTTTCTTTCTGCTGATTTAGGATGAATAATACCTTTTTAGAGACCCAAGTAAAATTGGGGAAAATGGTTAAATAAGCTAGGAATAACATTTGTGGTCCAGTTTCTAAATGTTGAGAAAGTCTAGCCTTAATAGAAGTCCTTTGTGTGACAATCTGAAATGCTGGACCAATTGGGATCAAAAGCTTTCTTCAAAGTGCTCTTGGGAGCTGGAACATGAAGGATGCAGGATGTCAGGCTTTTACCAGAGGCCTAGGGGAGGGGAATAGACAGAAGAGGGAATGTGGGGAGAGGGGATAACAATCAGGCTGCAATGTGAATAAATTATAATAAATTACAAATACATTTAAAAATTCTGGGCAGAGGAGGAGGGTGATGCAGAGACCGATGCACCCAGCAAGGACCATGCATGGTGAGGACCTGGACCCTCTGGCTCAATGTAGTAGATAGGCAGCACAGTTTCCTTGTGGGTGCCACAATACGGGGAGTAGGGACTACTTCTGACATGGACTCTGGTGCCCACACGTTGATCACTTCCACCTGGCAGGGCAGCCTTGCTAGGCCACAGAGAAAGAGGATACAGATAGTACAGATTAGACTGCAGGCTGAGGTCAGATGTTAGGGGAGGAGGGCTCCCCTTTCTGAGGACTAGGGGAGGGAAGGAGAAGGATGAGGGAGGGAGGGTGAGATCGGGAGGCAATAAGGGAGGGAGCTACAATTGAGATGTAAAGAATTCCAACTGCAGAACAAGCAGGTCACTTATATTGCTAATCCCACTACATGGGAATAGCCCAGAGGCTGGCTGAGACATGAGTGTCTATGCACAGACAATGCTTTTTGTTGGTTACAGAATCGCTGTGACTTATTTTTAGATGCCATTCTTAGTATGGCCTGTATGAAGATTTACAGAATGTCTTTCTTCTGCTCATACAAAGAGCAGAGAACCTGTCTTAATTGTTCTGGGCATCCCACACACCTCATACATTTATAATATTAGGACTGTATTAATGCTTGTGAGAAATTATATGTTTTCAGAACAAAAGAAGCAGACACTGATGTTGGAACAGACCTGACAGGATTCATTCTTCTGTTTTATTCTTAAGGGCAGTCTCTCAGTAGGACCCCAGGCATGATAATGAGGCTAGGTTGGTTGGCCAGTAAGCCCCAGGAATCCCCCTGTCTCCACCTCCACAGCTTTAGGAGTCTGGGCATGGGCCGCCATGTCCAACTCTTAGTTAGGTAGTAAGGAATCAAACACAGTTCTCCACGCTCTCACGACAAGCACTTCACAAACTGAGCTGTCTCTTCAGCCCCCAAGATGTCTTGCCCACTGATTAGACACAACAACATACATATATACTAATAAATATTGTGTGAACAACTAGCAACCAAAAGAATGCTGAGGTTTCTACCTAGCTTTGAAAGGAGCTCACACACCCTTACTATGTTGCTTGGCTCAGCCTGGGAGACCACATAGATATTGTCAGCAATAGCTGTCTTAGAAGATAACCCCTGGGTGAGCACCCTGAGGAGGCTATGGATTTTAGCATCTGCTGAATGTGCCTGATCAAGAAAGAATTTACTGGATAACCACCAGAGCAATGGCTTGAAATCTTCCTAATGTTGTGACACTTCAATACAGTTCCTCATATTGTGGTGATTCCCAACCATAAAATTATTTTTGTCGCCTCTTCATAATGCTGATTTTGCTACTCTTATGAATTGTAATGTAAAATCTGTGCTTTCTAATGCCCTTAGGTGACCTCTAAGGGGCTTGCAACCCACAGGTTGAGGACCATTGTACTAGGGTATACACATTAATTTTGTTTTTCTGGTAAACTGAACATTGGCCCCAAAGATAACCATTTTAGTCTCTGGAACATGTGAGTATTACATCTTGTGGCAAAAGTATGTGGGGATCGTTCTGAATTTTCTGGGTGGTACCCAACTGCAGTACAAGGTGCCCTTTTAGGAGAGAGAGGCTGAGCTGAGCCTGACTGCAGACAGGAGAAGGTGACATGTGGATAGGCACAGTGACTGGATGGAGATGCACTGCAGTAAGAGGGAAGAGCCAGGCTCCAGGAATCCGGACTCTAGAAACTGAAAAACAAGGGGAAAAGGATTCTCAGAGGCTCAAGCATTGTAAGAAAATAAATGTGTTGTTAACTACAAGTTCATGGCAATTCATTGCAGTGTCTTGAGAAATGAACACAAATGGATAAATAAACTGTGGTACATTTACACTATGGAATACTACTCAGCTATTAAAAACAAGGAATTCCCAAGATTTCTGCACAAATGGATGGAACTAGAAATGATCATAATGAGTGAGTTAACCCAGAAGCAGAAAGACTCACATGGTATATACTCACTTATAAGTGGGCTCTAGCTTCAAAGGCATGTCCCATGAAAGTCTTCACTTACCAGGAGATTGGGATAGATGTGAGGACATCCTACTGAGACTCTAGGTAAGAGAAATATAGGAGATGGGGGAATAGAAGGACCCAGAGGGTCCTAGAAACCTATAAGAAGAACATCGTGATAGCTGAATCAGAGCCCAGGGGGCTCTGCTCAAACTATTGCATTAATCAAGGACAGTACAATTAGTAAGCATCGAACCCCTACTCCGATCTTTCCAATGGACAGGACATTCTCCACAGTTATGTGGAGAGCGGGGACTGACTCTGCCATGAACTCTGGTGCCCCATGTTTGACCACCTCCGCTGGGGGGGCCTGAGAGTACTCAAAGAAAACATAAGCAGGTTACCAAGATGAGACTTGATAGCCTATGACCATATAGAAGGGGAGGAGGTTGCCCTCGGTCACAGACCTAGGGGAGGGGAATAGGGTGAAAGCGGGAGGGAGGGAGGAATGGGAGGATACAAGTGATGGGATAACAATTGAGTTGTAATCTGAATAAATTAATAAAAATTAATTTTGGTAGATATAAAAAAAAACCCACAGAAGCCGTAAAATTTTAGGGTTTTAAAGACCTATACATTAATTTTAGAAAAAAAAAGGAAAAATTTCCTCTTTTAAATCATCCTAACTTCAGTCTCCATGTATAAATTTTCTGAGGCTTTCATTCTATATGCCTGGCTTTTGCATAGCATGAACAGCGGCTGTCCATATTGGGCATCCCACAGTCACACTCTGTTGCCACCATGTTGGGTAATTCTCCAGTTAGCTTGTGTTGGCAATATGCATTGAGTGTCCTTTCACAAAGATGCCATGCTTTTTAGGTCTCTAACTCATCTTAAAGGTCCATTTTAAATGATTTATTATTTACTTGATTTCATTTTCTTAGCATATTTTTATAGCACTTTTAGAAAATAAATTCAACCTTGAAAGAATTTATATTAAATGTTACTTAAAATAGAGGCTTGGCGTTTACACGCCACTTTTGCTGGCAGGGTACTCCTTCCCCTTACTACGTACTCAGGGCAACAGGTGCCTAGTCATTTATCAAAGCATTTATTAAGATGAAGTTAATTAGTTTTAATGATTTCCTTCAATGATGACGTTTTCTAAAATTTTCATTGTTAGAATAGTTGAGATCCTTTTCTCTTACTCCAGCAAAACCATATAGTTGTGGAGTTTTATTCTATTTAATTTAAAGAGAGAAAGGAAAATGTTTTTCACTAAAATGAATGTGCTCAAAATTGTGAAACCTAAAATATTGACGTTTTAAATGTAATTTGACCATGTCCCCTTGATGGGGAGGCCCGGTGCCACTCACAGGAAGGATAGCAGGCTACCAAGAAGACACATGATACCCTATGATCATATAGAGGGGGAGGAGAGTCCCCTTAGTCACAGACATAGGGGAGGGGAATAGGGTGAAAGCAGGAAGGAGGGAGGAACAGGAGGATACAAGGGATGGGATAACAATTGAGATGTAATATGAATAAATTAATTTAAAAAATGTAATGTGTTAATATTACAAATACAGAAAAACAATGAGAAAGAAAGAAAAACACAGTCTCTGGTTCTGTAATAAACACACCCCACCTTTGTGGCTGAGGTGCACGTATGGGTCAGAATGCCACCTTTTCTCTTGAAAAGTAGCAATTTTATTGTAAGACTCTCTTCTGCTGTGCAATGTGTTGATTGACAAAAGTGAATACCAGACTTCCTGTGAATTCACACCATTTTCTGCTCTTGTATTTTTTAACCCAACCCCTGCATGCATGATCTTTTATAGATGTTTTAAATGCCTTCGACTCCAAAGGTCTTCTTAAGTGTATTTTATATACAAGTTACATTTCCATTGACACTGAAATAGGGAGATTTGTTCTTAATCTTTACAGTACTACTACCTAATTGATACTGCATGCTGTGAGTTGCAAAATCTCTGGACACACTCTAGAAAAAGATGAAACACAGTTCCTCTCTTTCAATCATCTTGTATGTAGATGTGTTGGATCCGTGGGCACACACGTTCAAAGCTCCGGCCTTAATGTTAGTTATGTGGCGGAAGCCCACAGAAGCTTTGAATGACAGTGCCGCTTTAGTATCTGAAAATAATCTCCCTATGGTTTGATTGAGTCAGGCTTCACCGTCTTTTACTGCGCATAATACCAGAGAGGTGCAGTTGTTGACAGAGCCTCCTCATGAGACAGCCTGCAGTGTTAGGCTGCTACAGGAAATGACGTAAGATAGAGCCTCTGAGATGGGGATAGGACACCTGAGACAGGGGAGACCTATTCGATATCCACAAATCGTCAGCAACAGCAAGACTTTAAGGGGGTCTCAACATAGAAAAACCTTAAGTTAGATCCAGAATGAATGCCTCATATTTGACTGTGTCCCTTGAAGGGGGAGACCTGGTGGCACTCAGAGGAAGGATAGCAGGCTTCCAAGAAGAGACTTGATACCCTATGAGCATATAAAGGGGGAAGAAGCCCCCCTCCGGCACAGTCATAGGGGAGGGAGTAAGGGGAAAATGGGAGGGAGGGAAAAATGGGAGGTTACAAGGGATGGGATAACCATTGAGATGTAACAAGAATAAATTAATAATAATAATAAAAAAAGAAAGTTAACTGGATGCCTAGAAGAAGAATCATGAGGAAGAAACACATTTGAATTTCTACCAGGATATCTCATTATCTGCCTTTCTTCTTCAACAGAAACAGTTTTCTTTCTCCAAGTGTACTTCTGTGCTAAAAGTGAGAGACTTCCACAGTAACCTTGCCCCTGGAAGCCCTTGGGACACAGACAGCCCTTGCAATACATGGAAGGAGCCAAGGACTACAGGCAGCAGTTCACTCCAGTAGCCTTAGGGTGTAGATGTCCGTGCAACTGACTGTATGTGCGTCTACAACTCCAGAAGCTCAGCTGTGAATGCTGTATGGTGCATTCTGTGTGGCATCTTCCTGGGAACACATGATCCCTAGGAAGCAGATGGCGTTCACAGCCACAGCCACAGTTCAGATGCTTCCTTCTAATGCTGGGTGAGGCTGCATCTGTGGCAGTGTGCATGGTACTTGTCAGAGCCCTGTGTCAGGTGTGATCGGTGCACAACACAATACAGAACTGTCCTGCTGTGGACAGAGTGATCAACTCCGGAGTTGCTTATTTAGTTGTCTGTGGGACTTCTTACTTTTTCATCTGTGGGGAGACGGAATCTCAGAATCTGTATTCTTCCCAAAGAAATACCCCCAAGGAAGTCCGGTAAAGTCATTTCTGTATGTCAAGTTAGTCAGTGTAGAAACTGCATGAGACTTCAGCTCAAACAGAATCTTCCAACCTGCAGGCACCCACTGATTGGGCGCACTCACTTTGTGACAGTTAAACAGGAGGTCAGGCAACTATATTAAAATACTTAAGGGCTGGACAGATGGCTCAGTGCTTAAGAGCACTGGCTTCTCTTCCAGAGGTCCTGAGTTCAATTCCCAGCAACCACATGGTGGGCTCACAACCATCTGTAAGTGAATCGGACTCCTTCGGGTGTTCATGAAAACAGAGCACTCATATACATAAATAAATAAATCTTTAAAACATGTACTTATCCTTTAACAATTACAACTTTATAGCCAGGCTGTGGTGGTGCATGCCTTTAAGCCCAGCACTTGGGAGCCTGTGGAGGCAGAGGCAGGCTGATCTTTGTGAGTTTGAGGCCAGTGTGGTCTACATGGTGAGAGTTCCAGGACAGCCAAGGCTACACAGAGAAACCCTATGTCGAACCCCTGTCCTAAAACCACCCACAGCACCCCCAGGTGCTGTGATCACATGGGGTATTGAACCCATGCATGTAATCACTGGGGGTTTGTATAATTTCTTTGTGAAGGTATGTCTATTCAAGTGCTTCACCAATTTGAAAACAATTAGGCATTTTACTTTTTAGCTGTAGGAGTTCTTTAAATATTCTAGGGACAAGACTCTTGTCGTGTATGTATTTTAAATACTTTCACTTACTCTGCATTAACTGTATCTTTTGAAGCATCAAACATTATTTAGATTTAATACATATTATTAAGATATAATTCACATAACATTTTGTCTAGATGTATACAACTCATAGTTTTTAGGATATCTATAAAATATGTATAAAAATGTGTCACTACAACCACCAGTTACAGAACATTTTCATTGCTCCTAAAAGAAACTTCATACCATGACAATCACTTTCCATTTTCTATTACCACATGCCCTGATAACCAAATTTTAGTTTCTGTTTCTATGAATTGGCTTATTTTGTGTGTGTTTACACCTTCTGCCTGTTGCATTTAGCTTCTGTCATTTTTCTCCTCTCTCCCTTCTTCCTTCCTTCTTTCTTTTCTTTCTTTTTGAGACAGTATCTCTCTACATATTCCTGGCTGACTTGGAATTTACTACACAGACCAGGCTGGCCTCAAACTCATAGGTATCTGCCGGCCTCTGCCTCTTGAGTACTGGGATTAAAGACATGCACCAGGACCCACAGCCTTTCATTTATTTTTTAATGTTAATGTTATTGTAAAGTTAATTTTCCACATTCAAGTCTTATTCCTACTCATTAAACTTATTCTCAGACTTCTTTTTTAAGCTACTGTAAATGAATTTGATTTTTTAATTTTAGAGTTTTTTTTTTCCTAGTACAAATAGCCAACTGCATGATTTCTGTGTTTTGTCCCATTTCTTTCAACCTTGATGAGCATTTAGAAAAATTCTAACATGTTTTTAAAGGTGTGGGTTCTCTTGGACTTTTCTGTATGCTGCGTGATATCATCTGGAATAGGTGCTGCTTGATTTATTCCTTTGAATCCAAACACCTGTTGTTTCTTCTTGTCAAACCCTCCTGACTCTAACAGCTAGCATAAGGTAGAATGGCAGTGGCGAGATAGAACATGCCTTTCTCACTCCTGACCTTAGTTCCTTAGTTGGAAGAATAAAACTTTATACAACTAGTATTACATATTATGTATTAAGTATTATGCAACAATGGGGTTTAATAGAGTCCCTTTATGAAGTTGATGATATTTTGTTCATAGTTGTTGAACATTTTTAATGTGGACAGGTGCTCATATTTCCAAATGTCTTTTCCGTATCTTTTGAGAGATCATGTAATTTCTGCCCTCTATTTTATTAATATGTGTTAAACTGGTTTATTTTCAACTATCAAACCAATCTTACATTCCTGAGATAAATCCCCTTAGCACTTATTCATGGCATAATATACATATACATATATATATATATACATATATACGTATATATGTACACACATATTTTAAATGTTGCTGTGTTCCATTTGCTAGGATTTGTTGGCTATTTTACATCTTCATCAAGAAGGAGTATTGGAAAATTTTACTTTACTGTGATGTACTTAGTGTTTGGAGACTGCTAAACTGATAGGTTAGGTTGGGGAATTTTACCTCTACCCATCAGGAAAAATTGAAACAGATGGTTGTTATATAAACTTGGGATCCACTGTCTGGGTCTGACTTTTTCCTTATGAGAAATTTGTGGATGCTTAAAGATTTATTAAATCTTTGTAATTCATATTCATATATATGTAGAAGTTTATAATATACAACTGCTATTATATGGTTCTGTAACAACATCATTTTGATTAATTCAGTCTCTATTAAAACTAGGCAATGGTGGTTAACAAAATCTGATGAAATTCTGAGAAAAATGAGGGAATTTTAACATAGAAAATGCAAGCCTTACATTTAAAAAGGTTTTTATTACTTTAAAGATTCATTGACAATGAGATAGTTTAGCTCCTGGCAACACCCAGCCTACCTCAAAGAAGATGATGAGCATCAAAGAACCTCCTTATGGAGATGGCTTCAAATGTGGCAGACAAGCCACTGGGCAGAAGGTCCTCATTTCTACCACAGACAGAATTCTGCCTAAAAAAGGGGCAAGCTTGGATGCAGGCAGAGTTGACAGCTAAACTCTGCCAAGACAGGGTAAGCAAGTCCTCAATACTTCTTGCCTCACAAATATGTCTGTCAGATATATTGGGCCAGAAGGCTGAAGAAGATGCTCCAATGTTATAGAGAGTTTTGGGTGACTATTCAGGTAGAAAACTGTCTCTGTCATCTTTTCATTTGGAAAGCTACTAACCTGCACTCCTGGCATACTCAGATAATCAAGTCTATTCCTTCTCAAGTCTCTGAGGGTGTTGAAGACCATGTAGCTTAGTTTTACAATGAAGCTTAATTGTTTAGGGGTTAAGATGTTTTTAGGTGCTCTAAGTTGATAATGACAATATATGATGGAGATTTATTTACATTCAGAAATTTAGATGCACCCAGATAGGAAAGATGTCTTCTTCAAGGCTGTCAAATACAAATAGCCAAAACACTAAGAATGTAACATTTATATAATTCCTGATTGTGTCACGGTTCTTCTTGCCATAGGTAATCTATTATATATATTTAATAATATAAAAGTATATGCACAAATATAAAATAATAAAATACAAGCCTTAGATCTGGAATATATATGTATTATATAATAAAATATTAGTATATTAATATAATATATAAAGAATAATATCTAATATATATAACTTTATTATAATTTAAAAAATTTTAAAACAATTTATTTATTCACTTTGCATCCTGGGCATAGCCTCCTCCTTCCTCTCCTCCCAGTCCCATTCCCTCTCTCTTATTCTTCAGAAAAGAGGAGGCCCCTACCCACCCACCCCAGCTCATCAAGTCACATTGGGAATGAGTTCCTCCTCTTCTCCTGTGGCCTGGCAAAACAATACCATCAGGAGGAAGTGATCAAAAAGCAGGCAACAGAGTCCATGTTAGGGAAAGCCCATGTTCCATGTACTAGGGGACTCACATGAAATCGGAGCTGTCTATTGGCTACATCTATGTAGAGGACCTAGGTCCAGCCCATGCATGTTCCTTGGTTAGTGCTTCAGACTCCAGGGACCCCTCTGGGCTCTGGTTAGCTGGTTCTGTTGGTCTTCTTGTGGAGCTCTTGTCACCTCTAGGCTCTTTTTATCCTTTCCCTGAATTTTCCACTAGACTCCCTATGCTTTGCCCAATGTTTGGTAGTGAGTCTCAGAATCTGTTTCAAAGTGCTGCTGGGTGTAGCCTCTCAGAAGATAACTCTGTTAAGCTCCTGTCTTCAAGTTTAGCAGTGTCATTAATAGTGTCAGGGATTGGCTCTTTTCCATGGGCTGGGTCTTGGGTTGGGCCAGGCATTGGTTGGACATTCCCTCAATCTCTGTTCTGTTTTATCTTTATCCCTGTATAACCCTGTATATATACCCTGTGTGTGTATATATATATATATTCCCTGTATATATATCCCTGTATATTCCTGTAGGCAAGTTAAGTTTTGAGTCAAAGTTTTTGTGAGTGGGTTGGTGTTCCCCTCCCTCCACTAGGAGTCTAGTCTAGTTGCAAGCTGTCCTCTTCAGTCTCCATGACCCCTACTACTACGAGTCTTAGCTAGAGTGCCCCTCATGTCCTCTGAGAGGCCTATTCTGGCATAGGTCTCCAGCTTGTCACAGAGATGCCCCCTCCCACAGTTTCTCTTTTCTCCTCAGGCCTTCTGCCTTTCTGCCCTCGCTCCCCAGGTCTGACCTCTACTCTTATTTCTCTGTCTGTCCCCTCTCCTATCTTGTTCCCTATTGCCAACCACTATCTCTGTCTTCTTCTTCTCTGAATAGTATTCTGTTGTGTAAATGCACCAGAGTTTCTTTGTCCATTCTTCAATTGAGGGACATCTAGATTATTTTCAGATTCTGGCTATTACAAATAAAGCTGCTATGAACATAGTTGAACAAATTTCCTTGTTGTATGGTGGAACATCTTTTGGGTGTATGCCCAGAAGTGATATGGCTGGGTCTTGAGGTAGAACTATTCCAAGTTTTCTGAGAAAGCACCAGATTGATTTCCAAAGTGGTTGTATAAGTTTGCACTTCCACCAGCAAGGGAGGAGTGCCCCTGTTCTCCACATCCTTACCAGCATGTGGTGTCACTTGAGTTTTTGATCTTAGCCATTCTCAGCATCATTTTGATTTTCATTTACCTGATGACTAAGGACATTGAGCATTTCTTTAAGTGCTTCTTAGCCATTTGCAAGTCCTCTGTTGAGAATTATCGGTTTAGCTCTGTGCCTCATTTTTAAAAATTGGATTATTTGGTTTGTTGGTGTTTAATTTTTTGAGCTCTTTATATATTCTGGATATTATCCCTTTTCCAGACTGTAGGATTGGTGAAGATATTTCCCCAATGTGTAGACTGCTGTTTCATTCTATTGACAGTGTCCTAATACATATATTAAATGTCATTAAGCTAAGCCCTTCTATAAAGTGGGTCTTTCTGGTCCACTGCCATGATTGATGGATTGACTTCTCTTTCTACATGGACATGCCCTGTAGCTTGAAACCTTTATGCTGAATCCAAATACTTAGAATTCATATTCTAAGTCCTGAAAGGAGCATATAAAACCCCACATTTACTCTTACTCTATTTCTTAGCTGCAGTCCATTATAGACATCTACAATATCATAAAAACAACAAATGAGAATATTAGGTATTATAGTATACAAAACAGTTATTACAGTCTTGAGTTTACTTATAAAACTGAAAGGTTTATTAAAGTGGTTTTTGCAAAAATGACAATAACCAGCTCCCCTAAGTACTTTTAGGTAAGTGAACTGGAATTATGTGTTATTTCCATGTTCAAAGATACCAGACAAACTCTCAAGCTGTACTCCAGGAAAATTATTGAACTTTGCCCAACCCCAGCAGTCTTCTCAAGCATAGTGTTAGAGAGCAGCAAGTCAGCATCCTGGTCACAGCAGCATCCAAATTCTATTCTTTTGTTATTGTTGTTCTTTTTTTTTTTTTTGAGACAGGGTTTTGCTGTGTAGTCTTGGCTGTCCTGGATTCGCTTTGTAGACCAGGCTGGCCTCAAACTCACAGAACTCCACCTGCCTCTGCCTCCCGAGTGCTGGGATTAAAGGTGTGTACTACCAAATCCTATTATGGAGACAGTGGGCAGCATGGACCACATTCTACCCCTTCACACCCACACTTTCCAGTCGGCTTCCCTCTCAGTGAAGACTTCCTGTCTCTCTGGGTCTGATGCCATCTCCAAGGACTTTGTCCCCAACTTTCTCAAGTGACACAAGGTCTCTGGCACTTGTCAAGGTTTACTATTCTGTTCGCACAGGCTCCTTGTGACAATGCTATGGATGATGTTCTTGAATGATATTCATATAGCTATACTGATTTCTAAAAGAGCATAATTAGTTCAGAGCATTTGGACTTAACTATGCTCATCAAAACTCAAGCGCTGGTGAGTGACAGAACGCTGGTAATATTGAGAATTACTTATATTTGATTATAAAAGGTGGAGAAATCAAGTTGCTACTGACCTGGAAGCTTTCTCCTCACTGGGCAGCTTCTGTGATTCCAGAAGGTGCTGAGCAGGCTACTGTGGAAGAGAAATCATCAGCAGTTTCTTCAAGTGGTGAGCCCTGTGAACTGCAATAATGACCAGCCTATCAAAACATGCAATAGTGTCATGAGTGTTTTGGGTATAACCAACAACTTTCTGATAGGGTCTAAGGCCCACTTCACAGGTGAGTACTCATGCCTAGAACTGGGTATGTAAACTTGGCCAAGAACCCTTAGTTTGGCATATCATAGTCCCAAAAGAAGAACCTATTCCTATTACTTTGCTGAAGAGACATAGCATCAAACTGCCTTCTGATTACTTACACTTTATCCTTATACCAGAATATTAATGCACCATTCACCCCTCATCCCTCATCTGAGATGCTTCTTTTTGCAGGGGATGCTGATTAATACAAGAGATTCCGGTCAAAGTGACTATGCTTAGCCTTAAATGGGCCAGGGAAGATCAGGGAGGCAGAAGGATTGTAAGAGCTAGAGTTCTTGGAGGACGACTGTGAAGTAATGTATTTGAGAAATGACAGGCTTGTTGCGCTCTTTAGCTCACAGCAGTTGTAGTTGCCTGCCGAAGGCAGGCACAAGGTCAAGTCAGTCACTATTCCAGTGCAGATAGGGCATAGGCTCATGAGGCCTTCCCCCAAAGTGAGACACTCTTTGCCCTTGCTAAGAGAGGGAGAGTCTTGTTTTTATCAGTGGGCGGCCCTCAACACATGTGCACATGGGCAGGCGCATTGGACTCATTGAGTTATATTTTGAAAAATGAAAACAAACTTAGGAAGGGTGTGGAGGGAGGACAGTGGGGAGTTGGAGAGGAACGTGAAAAGCAGTTATGACCAAGATACATTGTATACATGTGTGAAATTCTCAAAGGGAAGAAACTCATAGGTGGTAATCCAAAGCCCTGTGCAGGAGGGAGGGAGGGTCATACAAGGCTATAAGGCCTTGTGGTATGATTAGGAACTCTCTATGGGGAAGAGGAAGGGAAAGAGACTGTTCTACAATAGTTTGGAACTGGAATGTTCTCACTGTCTGTGTGTTCAAAGCTGTCCCCAGCTTGCTCCTTTGGGAGGTGGTGGTGTCTTTAAAGGACAGGTTGTGAGGTGAGGCCTCTAGGTCATCACGGCATGTTCTTAAGGGAACTGTGAACCCCCCGAGTCCGTCTCTTCTCCTTTTACCCCACTTCACAGCCATGAGTTGACAGATTTGTCTCCTAGTGTGTTCTCATGACGTGCCACCTTGCTACAGGCTCAGAACATATGATGGTTTTGAAGGAGAATGGCTCCTTTAGACCCATATGTCTGAATAATTGGTCCCCTTGGTGGAACTTCTTGGGAAGGATTAGGAAGGATGGGAAGAGAAGGTGTCACCGGGGGTGGGCATTGGGGTTTCGAAAGACTCACGCCATTCCCAGTGTTCTCTCTGCCTCCTGCTTGTAGATCAAGATGTGATCTCTCAGCCTACTGTCCCAGCTGCTTGTCGCCATGCCTTCACTCCACCATCATAGACTCTAATCCTGTGGAACAAAAGGCTTCTATAAGCCGCCTAGATCATGGCATCTTATCACAGCAATAGAACAAGAAACCCCAATATACTAACTGAACCTGCAGTGGCACTCTACAGCTGTGAGGTGTAGGTGCCTTTCTCTTGAGTGTATCATCTCAGGTGTTTGTTTTAGTGACATTGTTTCCAGACCAGCAGACTCCCCTCTCTCTGCCATGGAGGGACAGGGGGATGGAATCTGAGTGCAAGTCAGGAAAAGAGCCCTGCCTCTGCTTCTCCCACCATTTGAGCTCTTAGAGACAGATGTGTGAACCACAAACCGCCCACTGTACAGCATTTTGTCAATAATCCCAAGCTGTCAGACAGTGTCCTGGCCCCCGGTGAATGGGGATGACAGGTAGGCGGGTGATCTTTCTGGAATAAATTAGCAGAGGAGCTGATAACGACAATATGTGATGGAGATTGATTTACATTCAGAAATTTAGAGGCACCAAGACAGGAAAGATGTCTTCTTCAAGGCTGTCAAATACAAATAGCCAAAAACACTAAGAATGTAACGTTTGTATAATTCCTGATTGTGTCACGGTTCTTCTTGCCATAGGTAATCTATTGTATATATGTGTAATAATAGAAATGTATATGTACAAAAATAAAACAATGTTAAAAAGTCTTGGGGAAAAAAAAGCTGAAGCCACCTACAGGATGATAGCCATTCTTGGTGAAGAGAAATGCCCGGTTCACTTTAAAGTAGGCCAGAAATCCTGGGAGAGTCTCACTCCTTCAAAAAAGTCTCACCAGTTTCCCTCCCGTCCTTGTTCCCACCCCCTCTTTTCTGGCTCTGTCTGTCTCTTTTCCATATACGCTCAGCATGACTTCCTAAAGGTACAGATTAAATGGTTGGGGGTTATTTGAAAAAGTGTCTGAAGTTCTCCTTAGAGCAAGAAGGAATTGTACTATTATAAAGCAGAATAATTTGAAAGGGGGGGGGGAGTTTGCCTTTTCGTACGAACAATAGAAAGCGTTCAATTCTTTCAATAATTGAAAAGGCTCATACTTCTGTTAGAGACTCTAAGATCCTCTGATGAAGTTCATATTGTAGTCGTAGCTTATCTGTGAAGCAGGAGAACACAGACTTCTAAGATGATGCTGGCTCCTCGGACATGCTTCTTGCCCTGGAGCACACCGAATACCCGTGTTTGAGTAACACAAATGCAATGTGGTTACAGTTCAACATGGAATGACATAGCCTGCACGCACTTCTGCGGGCTTATCACCAGGCAGTAAGTGAGTCCTGAGCTTCGCGTTTATGGCCTGGGTTAGAGGTATGAGAATTTAGAAGCAAATTTGCTTAGCAGCTGTGTGACCTTAGGTGGGTTATTTAACCTAACGAACCCCCGATTCCTCTCAGGGGAAGAGGGATAATGATACTTTGTTTGTGGAGCTCTCAAGAGCATCCTGTGAGAGTATTAGGCACAGGGCTAAACAGCACACAGTGGTCACTATCCCAGTTAGGGGTGCTGTGGTTAGGAGGTGGTAATCCCACTCCGGAGTTACTGGATAGAAAGGGGGGTAATTAATGAAATCCTGGAAGACGCAGTGGAGCCAGCCCAGGTCTGGGTGGAACAAAGGCTCTGTTTCTTGAAATGTGGCCTCCTCCTGTTTCTGGAGCTGTGTGTCTGTTTCTAACTGCTGAGCTCTGTCCTGTACCCTCTCTGCGCTGACGGCCTCTTCAACTCTTGTTCCTCCTAGGGCGTGGCCACTTGTGACTTCTCAGCTTTAGAACGTAAAAGATCTTAGCGTTAAGACTCTGGAGTCATGTGGTCCTCTCTATAAGCACTGTGCCTAGAGCAGCAGTTCTCAAGCTTCCTAATGCTGCGACCCTTTAATTCAGTTCCTCACGTTGCAGTGGCTCCTTCATAGCTGTAATGTTGTACTGCTATGAGTCACAGTGTAAATATCGGGTGTTTCTGGTGGTCTTAGGTAACCCCTGTGAAGGGGTCATTCAGCCCCCAAAGGGGTCATGATCCACAGGTTGAGAAACAATGCTCTAGAGCAAGGACCCTGGCAGCTGTTTCCTGTTCAGCAGACACAAGAGAAGAAACTGAGGTGGACTCTGAGAGGTGGTACAGGTGGCATGCAGATAGAGCATCTATCTGCCCAGCACTTGCTTGGGACTCATCAACTCTGGGCTTACATCTCATGTACCTATATCACTTCCCGCCTCTTGCCGCGGTCTTTCACTGTGGACTTATTTCTGTTTCTTGGAAGACCTATGACTCCCACATCTGATGCTGGTGACCCTCCCACTTTGACAGATCCTTGTCCAGACCCGTCTTCATCTTTCCTCCTTCTTTGTAATTAAAAAGTACTTTTTAAGGCTGTACCTTACTGTTGCCTGGTTCCCCCTGTCCTTTGTTAAATTCAGCCTCTGAGTATGAGAATTCACTTTTCCTTTTCCCTCATAGGTTCAGTTCTCTAGAAACACCTGTCTTTTTCATAAACATGATAGTATTACTATTTTACTTTATTTTCTAGACTCCACTGAATGTTCTCAGACCTGGAAATGTGCGAGTGTCTGTTGGGCTTTTGAAAAACAATTACTATTGTGTCTTTTGTTTTCAACTGAAAGATAATGAGGAAATTTGAAGGAAGGAAGCCAGAAATCCAACTCAGAAACCACTCCTTCATGAAGAATGATTGCCATAACATAAACAGACTTTTTAATACAATTTGCATCGGAAGCTATGGCCCCCGTGGTCTTTCCTTGTTGAGCAAAACTGGCCATTAGGTTTGGAATAGTAGATACCAGGTGGCTGTCAAGGTAAGGAGGAAAGCAAAGATGGGGAAGCCATGAGTCCCCAGCCAAATGTGCGGTACTACAGGAATTTGGAGCTCTGACGACTGGCATAGTTAATGAGAAAGAATGCCTATATTCTCCTTGGCTGATGCCTTAGTTTGAGGAGGACCCCAGGACCCAGATCTGCCTGTCATAAAGTTCTTCTTGTAGGTTTCCAGGACCCTGTGGGTCCTACTATTTCCCCATTCTTCCATGCTACTCTCGCCTAAAGTCTCAATAGGATGTCCTCTCCTCTGACCCACTTTCCTGGTAAGTAAAGTTTTTCATGGGATGTATCCCTTGGACTAGTGTTTTGATATAAGTGAGTATATACCGTTTGTCTCTTTTTGCTTCTGGGTGAACTCACTCATTATGATAATTTCTAGATCAATCCATTTGTCCACAAATTTCGGGAATTCCTTGTTTTTAACAGCTGAGTAGTATTCCATAGTGTAAATGTACCACAGTTTCTAGGCAGTAAACTTTGAACCCCTACCAAGACCTAGCTGACGAACATGATATTCTCCACTGTTGAGTAGAGAGTGAGATCTGACTCTCACACGAACTCTGGTGCCCCTTTTCTGACAATGTCCCCTGGATGGGGAGGCCTGACGGCACTCAGAGGAGGAATAGCAAGTTACCAAGAAGAGACTCGATATCCTAAGAGCATATATAGGGGGAAGAGGTCTCCCTCAATCACAGACATAGGGGAGGGGAGAAGGGGGGAAGTGGGAGGGAGGGAAGAATGGGAGGAAACAGGGGGAAGGGCTAACAATCGAGATGTAATACGAATAAATTAATAAAAAAAAAAAAAGAGAAAGAACGCATGTCCAGCACTCAGAAGGCATAGCATATGTAAGGCGAGTACGACTTCCTGCCTGTTTGCACAGGACCTAGGATGAGGACGACTTTGTGTGAGTCTTAGTGGGCCCAGGTGGAATGCAAACAAGTACTGTGTTTCTGGAATGTGTGTGTGTGTGTGTGTGTGTGTGTGTGTGTGTGAGTTGCTCCTCTCCATATCTCTCTCCTTGCCCTCTCCTGTTCCTGGTTGCCTTGAGATTAACAGCCAAAGGGTTAAATGGCTGTGCACAGAAGCCTCTGCAGCACCAAGCTAAACTGAACCTTTCTTCACTGTTATCACAGGGGTAGTGATAGGACAGTGATACAGTGCATGGATTTGAGAACCTCAACTAAATCGGAAGAGTCTTACTGCTTGGTATGTGATGTAAAAGAGGCTGAAAAATCTGTTCGTCTTCTAAATTTTCCACTCAGACTCTCACTGATCTGAACTCAGACACACAGTACAGGAAGGGTCCATCTGGTTTAACAATGACAAAAACATTTGCTAAGTTTAAAGTCACCGTGAACATTTAAACAGACAGATTTCTAGTTCAGAAGCAAACTTGTTTTCAAGCACTTTTATAATCAAAATTTAACTTGTTGGAGCATGTGCGTGTGTGTGTGTGTGTGTGTGTGTGTGTGCGTGCACACACACACACACACATTTGGGTGGAAATGGGAAACTATTATCAATAATAAAAGTATCAAGATTTTGTTTCCATCATAATTTTAGACATTTCTAATTTTCTTATGTACTCATGTTTAGATTAAAATAAGCTTTCTAATGATCACAGGTGCAGGCTGTGGCTACAGAGAGCACACAGGAAGCAGGGCTTCTCCACTGCGTGGCAAACCAACGTGATTTTGCTTGAAATAATGCAGCACTGTGAGTAAGAAGGTCATTTTTTTAAAATTTTATTAATTTATTCTTGTTACATCTCTATGGTTATCCCATCCCTTGTATCCTCCCATTCTCCCCTCCCTCCCATTTCTCCCTTATTCTCCTCCCCTATGACTGTTCCTGAGAGGGATTACCTCCCCCTGTATATGCTCATAGGGTATCAAGTCTCTTCTCGGTGACCTGCTGTCCTTCCTCTGAGTGCCACCAGGTCTCCCCCTCCAGGGGACATAGTCAAATGTGAGGCACCAGAGTACGTGAGAAAGTCATATCCCACTCTCCACTCAACTGTGGAGACTGTCCTGTCCATTGGCTAGATCAGGGTAGGTGTTTAAATTTTACCACCTGTATTGTCCTTGGCTGGTGCCTTAGTTGAGCAGGACCCCTTGGCCCAAATCTGCCTATCATAATGTTCTACTTGTAGGTTTCTAGGACCCACTGGATCCTTCTACATTGCTATTCTCACATGGTTCTCTCATCTAGAGTCCTAGTAGGATGTCCTCCCCTCTGTTCCAGTTTCCTGGTAAGTGAAGGCTTTCATGGGACATGCCCCTTGGGCTAGTATGCAGATATAAGTGAATATATACCATTTGACTTGTTGCACACTGTCTTTTTCTTCCTGACTGCAGATTTTACACTCACAGGTTAATAATACAACAGACTGGTTGACGCAGCCTTCCTGCCACACCTTTCTCTAGTCTTAGGAATGCAACACTGTCACCATGGTCTGCTGGACTGGGGACCCATCCTTCCTCTGGGTTCTGAGGTCTTTCAGAGCTTTTCTTTTCTAATGACGACGTCACAGAGACCCGAAGAGTTGAAACGGCTTGCCTGAGCTAGACAGTGGAGAGTGGCAGAGTCTCTTGGCTCTTCAGCCTTTGATACCATAGAAAATACCAACAATTTAGAAAGAACAAATTATGCTGTGCTAATAACATGGTAGACAGCCCAAAGTTAATTCAATCCGTAGACGAGAGAGAAGAGAAAACCTATAAGCCTGCCACACTGGAAGAAGCTCACAGTGGCACGAGGGCTTGAGGTTTGTGTGAAGCTGGTGATGAAGTCACGTAGACCAGTTAATCGATGCAGACTCTCTTTTCTCTTTATTGTCTAGTTGTAAACTCTGTACTTGGTTGACAGACGCACCAGGAGCAAGTGATGAGCAGGAAGGGAAAACTTTGCAGAAGAATGAAAGCAGGAATTTGAGAACCTGCTGATGTTTAGGAATTGAAAGGGGCTGATAATAGCAATTAATGATTGTGAAATCTTTGCTTCTTTGCTGTGCGTCCCAAGACCAGTTCTAAAACAGGAAGATTAAAATACATATCGATTTGCTGATGGGCAAAAGGTAGGGTTTAAAAGCAAAGAATTGACCAATATGTATTACGTTAATTAAACCCTTCTCTGGGATGTGAATAAACACAGCTGATAATAGTATCTTCGAGTTCTTGAATTGATTCTGCATTGAGTAAACTTCAAAGATGCAGGGCCATATCTGTCTGAAATCACCTTCAGAAAGGCTGTCTGGCTGCAGAGGGGTGCAGAAGACACAGTTCTCACTGCAACGCCTGTTCCTGGTGCGGCTGGTGTAATAGCAACAGGCTTTGAAGTATAAAGTCTCCCTTTAGTTAAATGTTAGTTAAAACTGCCATGCTTTTATCAGCTCTGCTAGGAGAGATTCGATACCAAGAGGAGGGATCCAACCAGATCTCTTCAGATGTGTGCTGTCTCATTGCTTTTATGATGACCTCTGGAGGTGTGGACCATTTTGTTTAACTTTGGACAGAACACGAACTGTGCAGTGGGCCCCCGAAGAACGGACATTCCTACTGACATGTCTATGTGTCTAATTCCATTCTGTTGTTTATTCAATTTGTTTTTTACACATGCCTGATTAACATGGGTTCTATAAGGATCCTAAGGGATGGGAAAATGTGATAATTAAGAGATACTATGGGGATTTAGTGTATTTCAAATTGGAGGAGAAATATTATCACTTAATACACGGCATTAGAATTACTGGCAGCTAGTTGGGAAAGGATAACATTCTTCTGCTTATGTTGAAACAAACTCCCAAAAGATCAGATTTAGATACGTAAAATGACAAGTGTGCTAGGAACATACAGTGCTTTGTTCTGTTGTAATATTGATACAGGAAAGGCATTTAGAAGTCATTTTAAGGATTTATTTGTGTGTGTTACATTCTGCAGGTTACTGAGGATGTCAGAAGACAGCATCAGATTACCTGGAGTTAGACTTACACACAGTTGTGAGCTGCTTGATGTGGGTGCTCGGAACTGAACTCAGGTCCTCTGGTAGACGAACAAGTGCTCTTAATTGCTGAGCCATCTCTCCAGCTCAGCAAGGCTTTAAAAACAAATCTAAACCTAAAATCTGTAACTGAAAACACAACAAATGCATTTATGCTGATAAATCTTTAAACTTTGTAGAGAAAAAAATCATAATAAAACAGTGTTCAAAGATAACCAGTGAAGAGAAAGATTTGTACCATGTATACCAGCAAATGAGTAAGTTCTTCATGATTTAGAGGCAGACTCTTTATGCTGCCCGGGATGAAGTTCCTGGGCTCAAACGATCCTGTTTCAGTCTTCTGAATACTTGGGAACAAGATGCTAGTGACCACACCTAGCTAAAGAACTGCACATGACAAGATGAACCTTCCAATTGAAAATACAAAAAAAAAAAAAAAAAAAAAAAAAGAAATCGGGAGATTCAATGATGCATTATTTTAGGAGACAGATCTTGGATACACATGGTCCTCAATGATAAACCTTGTTGACAACATTACGGTAGCAGCTGATAAAAAGGATGATGCACACAGATGTTCCCACGTCCAAAGTAAGAGCTTTAAGTTAAAAACACCAGAAAGTTGCCAAACAATGTTTACCGACCGGCTACTTGACAGTAAAAACATACGTCGAATCTGGAAGGATATAGAAGCTCTGTGAATGGTTAGCTCTGGGGACTGAGAGCAAAGATTTTTTAAAAATATATATATTATTTTAGATCTGTATTGCTTGAATCTTATGCTGTATTATTTAGAACATTAATCAATATTAATGCAAATTCTAATAACTGTTCTTATGAGCCAATGAAAATGGGACATGAGACCGGCACTTCATACCTTTAGAAAGAATCCTCAAAAAAGCCTTGTTCTGCACTGGCAAACGGTGAGAATCCTGCCGCTCGCAGCCTGAAATGATATTATTCAGTATCCGTGTCAGTGTGGGCTCATCCAGGAAGCAGATACTGAGAGAAGGTCCGAAGAACATCAAGTTGAGTTAGTAGAGCCTGTGAAAGATGGAGGAAAAAACTGCAGTCAGGCCGTGGTGCTGATTTCCACTTAGTGAGCAGGAAGAGCTGAAGGAAGGGACTCACCTAGAAGGCTGAGACTGGCCAGTCCCATGTGAAGCTCACAGCCGTGATGATCCACGCAGGAGTCCTCGTTGGAGGAGCAATGGCAAGGCCCTGGCACCCTGCCGTGCTCTACAGTTGGCTAGGCAGCCCAGAAGAACACTGGACTCAGCAACCAAAGATGCTGTGGCAGAGCCGGCCGTGCAGAGGAGAAGCGGGACCTTCAGGAAAGGCGGTGAGCAGGCAGCTGCTTGGCTTCCCGAGCCTTCCGGGGCCAACAAGGTTCCCGGGCTCCAATGGACTTTTCTTTCTCAGGCCAAGTTTAGAAGAGGAAGGGTTGGGGGAGGGACTACAGCCCTTCTCCCGCATTTGCACTGTATGCAAAAAAAAAAGACGTCTGCCTCCAAGCCTGATTAGCCGAGTTTAATCCTCAGGATTCACATGATGGAAGGTAAAGAGTGACTATTTCCGGTGCCCCCTAACCTCCTCGTGCTGCCTCAGCGTGTGCACCCTACCCATGCACATACACAAAAATATATTAGTAAAAAAAGTTCCCTTTGCCCTCTGCTGTTGCCTTTGATGGGCTCAGCAACCTGAAAGCATTACCCAAATCTCCATTGCCCAGAGAGCACAGTTCCTGATAAACACAGGAACTTACTATTTGCAATCAAAACTGGGAGAAAAAAAAAAATCCCAGGATCCCTTGGATTCTTGCCACACTGTATAACAGGGCCCCTTCCGCCCTTTGCTAACTACAACAACTTCCTCTGACAAGCTGGTGACTCCTCCTTCTTCCTTGTGTCCGGTAGGCACATGAATTCTGCGTGCTCAGGCCACAGTTGTAGCTTGGAGTTCAGAAAGATCCTTAATTCATTCCTCAGCAAAGGACCCCTTCGGGGTCCGGTACCTCCAGCATGGCATTTCCTATTGTGGGACCAGAATGGTGGCCTCATGGTGAGACACTGTGTGTGTGGCCTTCCACATCCATGTGTCATTAGCCTCCTGAGACTGATGTTTATGGAGACACTGGGCAGGAAAGGTTAAGGGCATACTCTCATCAGCTGTCCGCTGTCTATTCCTTTGAGATTGACCACTGATCTCTGGGTTGCCCCTTCTTCTTGGGACTCCAGAGGTGAAGTAAGAGCATAGGCACATGTTCTCAGTGTCACAAAGACCTGGATACTGGCCCAATCTCCTTGCTCTTGTCTTTTGGATCCATCCTGAATATACGCTTATCACGTTACTGCTGAGTCTACCCATCTGTATGACAAGGTGAGACCGATAGAATGGTCATAATGTCCCGATATCCCATTTGATCCAGTGGGCACTGCCTGAACAAAAATGACCCATGAACAGAAGTGGTTGGGTCTTAATGCCATCTTGCCCAGGTGGTGCTGGGAGCTGAGAGCTGCCCCAGCAGAGCACAGCATGACTGTGGACAGTGAGCAAAGGAGCTACCGTTAATGGCTGTCAACGAAGAGCCCTTTTCACAGATGATAGCAAACTCCTCCACTGGGTGGTACAGGAAGTTCTGTGCTTTTTGGATATTTATTGAAAGCCTACTGCTCAAGAGACATGTGGAGGTAAGCTCTGAACAGACAAATGGGATACAACCCTCTGGAAAATTACCTTTTACTGGAGAGCATAACCAAAAAGTGAATCAACAGAAACAAATACAGGGAACAGTAGAAAGGACTCAGAGAGTTGAAGGTTTCTAGAGGCATTTACAAGTAATTACCCACAGTAATTAGGATGCAAAGGGTCAGAAGAAGTAATAGCACAGAAGGCAGAAGAGGATGCTTGCCCAGTAAGAAGTCCTGAGGGTTGCATGTTCAAGGAGCTGTTAGTGTGGAAGGGTGGTGTGTGTGTGTGTGTGTGTGTGTGTGTGTACACACCTGTGTATAAAGTCCTAGGAGCTCATGTAAGATTGCACCCCCACCCGGGCATATTGGTTAGATTTGGCTTTAGATTACAGTACATAGGGTTTTCAGCAGGACCAGTAGGCCCAGGGGAGAGATGGCCATGGCTTTATCTAGGTGGGGCACATGGGCATCTTCCAATGAGGAGAGATGCTTACCTTCACCATCTGGATAGCACTCCGTGCTCCTTCTCCTCTTAACCTGAGGTTACCCATCCCATGCTGCCCACCGTGGTCCTGGACACTGCACTTGAAGAACTGCCATGGGGCCTGCCACTGCAGAGGAGAAGGGAGAAGGTGGAGTGGAAGGGTATGGAGAGAAAGGTGGCCTAGACTCCCATTTCACCAGTGAGAGGAGTTGCCATGACGGTGCTGTTCCTCCTCTGGAAGTGGAGCCAGACTCTCTTTCTCCTTTTAAGAACTTGGTGAGGGAGTGATCCAGGGTCCCCTGGGTGCTGGACACAGTTCTTCCTCTTTTTTTTTTTTTTTACAAGAAAGAAAAGAGCAGCACAAACTCAGTTTGCCTACACGACAGCATCTTGGACTTGACGTTGGACTGGTTTTCCCACAATGCACCTCTATTCTGACTGCTCCAACATGATCTGTGAACTCAGTGTTCACCTTCCTGGCTCTCTGCCTCCCACAGGGTCTCATGTGGTGCCCTTAGCACAAAGGTGGGCATCTACAGCTCAGGCCTTCTGGCCAGGCTGAGACTTCGCCAGGTCCTCATCCAGTGGTAGGTGAAATCATCATACAGAGGAGTGTGCAGCTGTGGTACCCAGAGCCAGAGGCACATGGAGGATTGGCCCCTTAACCCATCAGGGCACGGTGGAGTCAAGTCTCTTGCTTCCATAGCACTTTGGACTTCACATGCCATCCCCACCTCATTATGATGTTGCAGTAGAAAATGCAAACTAAATCTACTCAGCTGTTCGGTCTCACACTGATTTGTGAATAACTAGCTACATCACTCTGCTCCTGAGTGTCCATCTGGGAGAAAGGCCTGAGTCTTTTGTCTCTGTAAGACATTGATAACTAAGGTTTCTTTTCCCTTTCTAGCTCTTAACCATTCATCTACCCATCCATCCATCCATCCAACCATCCATCCATCCATCCATCCAACCATCCATCCATCCATAATATAGAAATTTTGTGCAACATTGAAATAAATCCGGTATGTATGGCAGAAGCATACATCTCTTGTGAGAGTGTATCTTAGCTAGCCCTTCTTGGCTTCAGGGCAGGATAACTCCTCCTAGTATGAGTCACATTGTAGGCCCTGCCTCAAGTACACATGCATTCATTTCCATATGCCCTCTGGCTAAAATCTATGAAACCCCGAAGTGTGTTAACCTGAAAACCCAAAGCCTTTCTCTATAGAGACATTTTGCTCACCATGCTTGGCTACAACGTGAAGAAATATGTGTCTTCCGGGTTGCTGTTTCTTTGACAGCAATGGCTGGTGAAAAGCTGCATTAGCACCAAAGGTTTGAATTAAGGGAAAAAAAATGGTTTTAAAAGTCACATTTAAAGCTTTCCATTTCTCATCAAGAGGAGGCCACAGCAATCTAAGAGCAGAGACGTATAGATTTGAGGGAGAATAAGGCTGTGAGCGGCATTAGAGAGTGGGGAGGGGACACATGAGGAGCCTGTCAGCTTGGATGTGAGGTTTCTCCAGTGAATGCTCAGAGGAAGACAAGGGAAGCGCTGCATCCATTTTGGGTTTGCCCCGTCATACAAGTGTGCCAAGGAAAGATGAGAAGGGGAGTGGTGCTTGTGGAGAGGCGGGTTCAAGGAGCTGCCATAGCACTCGGTCTCTGCCCTCTCTTCTTCTTATACTTAACATCTTGCTCCACCTGTCTCCTCTTGGGAAGCCTCAAGAAATCAGCTTTTCTTCACTGCACCCACTTCTCTCCTACCCTGGACTTCTCTTCTCGCTCTTCTGGCCTTTCCTGACCACACAGACTCCCTCAGAGTCTACCTGTGGTCTCAGTTTCCTCACCTCTTTCCGCTCAACTTACTTCAAACTGGATTCTGTCTTGTTCAAAACCTAAACAGACCCATAAGAGTCACTTGTGGTGTCAAGGCATCTAAGTCCAGCCATCGCTAATGTTACCTCGATATCTGCCAATTTAGATTGTTTGCTCTTTTGCCGATGACTTTCCCTTCTTGGCTCGTGTGGCATAAACACCAAGGTAGCATTCTTTCCCTGCTTGTTTCATTTCTTCACTCCCAGCTTATCCTTTTCCACCTCACTTCTCCCATTATGATTTAGTGTGGTTGCATCTAAGAAAAAACAAAATTAACAGCAGCTCAGGTAAGGCAAAGTGGTACTTCCATTAGAGACCGAGGTGATCCAAGGGAGGTGTGTCCAGGAATCCAATATCTATCCTTCTTTCGGCTCCCTCCCGGCCTCAAGATCACCTTATAGTGTAGGAGGGTAGCTGCCATATATGGCCAGGAGCTATCAAAACAAAGGAAGAGAGAGGGAGGGAAGAATGGGAAGATACAAGGGATGGGATAACAATTTAGATGTAATATGAATAAATTAATAAAATATATTAAAACAAACAAACAAACAAAGGAAGAAGGACAGAGTGTTGAGACTACTGAGACATTAAAGAGGTTCTAATCCCAGGCATTCAGAGGCAGAGACAGGAGGATTGCCAGTTCAAGGTCATCTTAGGCTACTTCTCAAAAAAGCAGAAGGGGGCTTCTAATAAGACCCACAGACCAAATACAATCTCTTGTTTTGCATTCCTTTGTCCTTCTAGCCATAAAAGATGATGTGAAACAGTGTCTTGAATGGTTCAGAACCCCAGCGCTAAGGAGGAAGATGTGAGATACTGGGAAATGGATTGGTCTGGTCTGCCCCACGGCCAGCCGAATGCTCCTTAGACCCAGCCCTGAAAACCTTTCTCTTTGCTTCTCATTCTAAAATTTTCAGGCATGCCTGTGGTCATGATCGTAATTCCATGATACACCACAACTTTCCTCTCCTCCCCTCCCCCCTGCCCCCATCCCCCATCCTCACTATTTCTTCAGCTGGAGGGTGTGTGTGTGTGTGTGTGTGTGTGTGTGTGTGTGTGTGTGTGTGTGTAGACCTTTGACTTCTGCATCCTGAATGAATGCCTCACAGTGATGCATTCTTGGATTTGGTGTGCTCATGAGCTCAGATGTAACTAGAGTTCAAGAGGTAACTCTTACATCATTAGTATTGTCACTATTGAAGAAACTGAAAGAGTAGGAAACGTTGCAGCTGCTGCGTTGGGGTCTCTGTGTACACTGAAGCTGAGGGAGGGGTCAGATGCTTGCCTCATGTCTTCCAGGGTCCTGGGAGAGGCACTGGTCCTCTCCACAGACCTTTTCTGCCTGCTGCTCATCCTCCAGTGGTGCCTCTGCATAATCCCCCCCCCCAAAAAAAAACAAAAACAAAAACGCTCGTAGGTTGAAGTACCTTGCCAGCAGCCTGGGTATTAAAAGTACTCAGCCCGAGAAACTTTGCTTGAATACTATATAATTATAATAATAAAGTTTGGGTAATGAGAACTGTTTACATAAAGGCAGCAAGAAGAGGGTAAAGTTTATCTTGCAGAGGAGTCTACATGGACACTGTGGGGAAGCAGACAATCATTTCTCCACAAATCTCAGCTCGGCGAGCAGAGAATATTCGCATTTCCTCTCTGCTTAATTCAACAACAACTTGTGTGAGCATCTCTGTGTTGGGTATGCTTTAAGCAGTTGGGATGTGAAGATGTAAATTACTCAGACTGCAAAATAGTTTTTAGCCCCCTGAATTTTTTAACAATGAAGAAATGAGGAGGATCAATTCTTGTTTGGGAATAAAAGCAACATCATTTATTTTTTAACAGAGTTGCCAGCATTCAATTTGCCCATGATGTATTTTGTTCAGAGCCCAGAGATTACTGCCATTAACTGTCTACTTTCATGATTTATGTTTTCCTCAAACTTATTTTTATTGCGGCTCAAATAAAATATGTGCTGTTAAAAATTAGTTCCACATCCTTTCTAAATAATATTGAACTAAGTAACTCGGAAGTTGGTCTGGGCTCTAAACACCGAATGTGTGTCGCTCACTCTCACATCACTCTTGTTCACCGCACTTGGTACTCTCAATATTCTGCTCCGTTGGCGGTTGATGTATGTGCTCTCCTCTCTGTTTCGGTTAAGCGATATTAGAAGTACTAAGTGATTCTCATTTACTTTCCAGAAAGATCTGTATAGAGAAAATGAACACAAGGCATACGGATAACAAATCCACAACACAAACACATTTCTCTAAAGCTCAAATGGAAAATAAGATCCAGCATTATTATTATTTTTTCTTTAGAAAAAGTCTTCTGGTAAGATGTTTACCAACTGGAGACTCAACTGTCGGATGAATGTGAAGTGATGATCATGATGCACCAGACTTACTAATAGGGCTCCCAGAACCCACACCCCACACCGTGATGTCAGGGGTGAGGAGAGGAGGCGGCTTAGCCACTATTTCCAAGGGGCCAGGAGTTTTTCTTCTTGCTGCTGGATTTTCCACTTTAGGGTGGGCAGTTCAGCTCTTTGGATTATTTTCCCCCTGAGACAGGGTTTCTCTGTGTAGCCTTGGACTCCTGGACTCGCTTTGTAGACCAGGCTGGCCTCAAACTCACAGAGCTCCTCCTGCCTCTGCTTCCTGAGTGCTGGGATTGAAGGCGTGTGCCACCACGCCCGGCTCTCTGCTCTTTGAATTTCAGGACACTTCTATGCGCTTTTTAGTTCTGCACTAAAACCTGTTGTATTCTGGGGGAAAGCATTGAAGACAAAGAGGCTATCAGCTTCTCTCCCCAATAACACAAGAACCAGGCAAGTGGGTGGATTATAATTTTACACAGTTGTGGTGATGGTGACCTGAGGGAAGAGAGGGGTTTCTTGTCCCTCTAGTGGAAGGAAAGTTGAAGGCCTACTGCCCTCCAACACTGGAATTAGAGCAGTGAACAGGCCTTACAGTTGACATCCAGTTGAGAACCTGTGGACAGATGTGGTGGCGAGAGTTCAGAGGAGCAAAGCCATGTGCAACGGCATGTCCTTCCCCATAATTGTCCTTTGTTTATCTTGTACCTTCAGGGAAGCCATGTTAGGGGTCATTGCTAGGTCTTGGCTCCATTTTGGGGGGAAATGAAAGTGACGCTGCTGAGTCTGTTTGTGGCTCAGCGGTCTAGGGTACCACAACGCCGAAGCAGGAGTCAGAAGCCGTGACAAAATGGCCTGCCCGTGGGCCCGAGAGAAAGTCCTGCATTTTAGAACAAAGACAGTTGAACCTCTCCCAAGGCTCTGCCTAAGCCTGAGGAAAGGGACACAATTTTACTTCAGTGGAAGATGAAAACTCTGGGTATGGTAGATGAGATCTAAGGAAAGAATGCACCCCACAGTTAAGAGTGGGGGAGTTTCTGTGCTATAAGCTTGACATGAAAGTCTGCTAAGGGTGCCAACACCAGTTACTGGAAAAATAAATAATTGTCTTGGGGGCAGTGGTTTGGGAGCAGAACTCTTGTCTGATTTGTATGAGGTCTTAGTTTTAATCCCAAGCATGTGAATGTGCATACACACACACACACATACACACACACACACACACACACACACACACATCTTTTTTTAAGTTCGTCCACCTGTTCACTGCCCCCTTCCCTCTTTCCCTTCCTCCTTCCCTTCATTCCTTTCTTTCTCTGATTTGCATTTTCCCTGTGACTAATAACGTTGGCCGTCTTTTACTTACTACATATATATTTTCTTTTTCTTTTTTCTTTTTGGTTTTCCAAGACAGGGTTTCTGTGTGTAGCCTTGGCTGTCCTGGGCTTGCTTTGTAGGCCAGGCTGGCCTTGAACTCATAGAGATTTGCATGCCTCTGCCTCCCCAAGTGTTGGGATGACAGATGTATGCCACCGGGCCAGGCTAGGTGTATATTTCCTTTAGATGAAGTCTATGCAGATCATTTGCACATTTTTAGTGGACTGTCTTCCTTCCATTAATTGAGTTTTAATACTTTATATGTTTTGTATCTAAAACCCCTATCAGATTGTGTAATTTTCACGTTTTTTTCTGTTGCAGATAATATTTTTAGAGTTTATATTTTTGATGACCTCCAACTTACCTTGCTTTTGCTCTTGCTTTTGTTGTCATAGTTAATAGTCTACTGCTAATGGCAGATCACAAAGAGCTATCCCTCTGCTTTTTCTATAAATTTTATGTTTGCATTATTACATTTGGCCTTTGATCAGCTTTGAACTAATTTTTTATATGAGCTAGTATAAGCTAGGGGCCAAATTTCACTTTTTTGCATGCGATTATCTAAATTGCCTCAATATTATTCATTTTAAAAGACTGTTCTGGGGCTGGCAAGATGGCTCTGTCAGTAAAGGTGCTTGCTACCAAGCCTGGTGAGCTGGGCTTGACACTCAAAACCCACATGATGGAGAGAGAGACTTGAGTTGCATAAGTTGTCCTCTGCCTTCCACATGTACACTATTGCAGATGTGCGCACAGAGAAAGAAAGAATGTAGCTGTTGGTAAGAACGCAGCAGGGATAAGACCCCGTGTACCCGGCTGGTCTGGATATAGACTGCTCCTGCCATTATGGAACTTAGTATGCAGGTTCCTTCAAAGCAACAACTAGATTTTTGTGCAGTCCAACTGTACAACTTTTCAGTTTACATTAAGAAGATTCAAATAAGCTTTTATTATAGATGTTACTTGTTTCCCATAGTCATAGCTGCGCTATGCATATTAGTTAAGTTATGGTGCCCACCAGCAGATGAATGGATAAAGAAAACGATACACACACATGAGTTTCCACAAGTTCACATGCGCGTGCGCGCGCGCACACACACACACTCATACACACCTGCATGAGCACACATACACACTAGTGTTTTATTCAGCTATAAAGAGGAATTAATGGTGGTTCTGATCTGTAATTTCAGGTATTTGAGGTGGAGGCAAAGCATCACAAGTTTCAGGCTTGTGAGTGCTATGTAGTGAGTCAAGGCCTTCCTTCCAGGGCAACTGAGTGAGTCCCTGTTTCAATAGAAAGAAAAGAAGGGAAAGAAGAAAAATTGTTTTTGCAAGTAAACATATGGAATTAGAGATCGTTGTATTAAGGGGAATAAACCAGATTCACAAAGACAAGAAGACAAATATTGCATGTTTAATTTGGTATGCAGAATCTAGAATTTTTAAAAGCATGAAAGTAAAGGACTGGGTGTTTGGGGTCTGGAAGACGGCTAACAAGATGGATCTCTGTCTTTCTGTCTGTCTCTCTGTCACATACACACACACACACAAAACTTATAAAAGGAATGTATAAGAGGAGAAGAAAGATGATGAGAAAAGATAAGAAAGAGGTTAAATTATGATTTAAGTACATTATATGCACGTATAAATATTACTTGATTATACAATTAATATGCTCTGGTAAAGATAGAACACTGTATACCACCTCACATTTAACAAATGTTGGTGCTCAAAAGGTCAGATAATATCTTTGTTCTGTAGTGATTTCCTCTCTTTGGAAATATTTCATTCTTCCCTCCTGAAGAGAGGAGGGAGATGCATCAAGACTCTAGCAGTAAATAAAACTCACAAGTCTCAGGAGGCTCCTGAAACTTATAAGATTCATAAGGCCCCTCACCAAGGTTAATCAAACTAATAATTGCTTGGGGGTAGAGAAGACTCTCAAGTCAGCTAACCTGCCCGCAAATTGTGCAGTGAGCTCCAGGGATACAGCTTTTGTTAGCATCATCCATGCTGGAGGGGACTTTTAGTGATGTAGCTGACTTTGAGTCACCCATGCCACTGTAAGTAACCCTTTATCTGGCCCTCTTTAAGTAACCCCAATAAATGCATTGGTTTGTCAAACTGGTCTTTGATGGACTCATTATCTTGACCTGCCATTGAGGCGCTATCTGGAGTAAGTTGAACAAAAGATGAGTTGGGGAGAAGTGGTTACATAGTCCCCTTTAAAGGGTGCTGAGGCATGCCATGAGGCTGGCCTGTGTGGAGGTGGAGCTTCTACCAGGATATTTCCAATACGGCTACCTTTCCCCATGTCATATGGGATGACAGGTTGCCTTGTTACAGTGGCGATAGTTTCAGTCTTGGTGATGAATGTTAAGAATCGCATCTAGGCCAAGATCTAGAAGTGTAGAATGTTTTACAGGAGTGCGGTTGGGGGCCTAGGGCCTTCCTCTTCTTCTATTTGGCATAGGGTGGTAGTCTTCCATGGTATGTGGGGTCTATCATGTGAATATGGAGACACCTCCAAAGCATTGATAAGCTTGAGTGTATATTATAAGCCTGGGAAGTATCAGACATGTGCTGGGGTGGTAACCAAGCTAGTACACGACAGGCAATGGAGGCTCAGCTACGTTCCTAGAAATAATTTGCCTGAATAAAGGAAGAATTACAATGCAAAAAAAGACTTGCAGATACTATCCACCACATTAGTCCAGATTTAGCAAAAAATAAAACGAAGGGGGAAGGGACAGTGAGGAGGAGGACTGGGCTTGCCATTTCCTACAGCTGGCTGGATGCAATGGGAGGCGGACACAGCTGAGATCTGGGTTAAACAGCCCCTCCTGGAATCCAGAATCTTGAAACCCATGGGAAGCATCAGATAGTGAGAGGAAGACAGAGAGGCAAGGATGACGTCAGGTCCCTGTAGATCCAACCTTTAATACAGCAGGAGGGAAAACCCAGGGTTCATCGCCTAGCATGGGGATTTAATAACAGACATGCGCAAGAGATCTTGTCAAGGATCGTCTGCTTCTTAGCTGCCTATGTTGGGAAAGACTTCCAGGCAGAAGGGAAGTAAGTCGTGGCCTGACTTCTTGTTTGATTCTTTAGAGACAAGGTTTCTCTGTGTAGCCTTGGCTGTCCTGACACTCACTTTACAGATCAGGCTGGCCTCGAACTCACAGCGATCCACTTGCCTCTGCCACCTCCCAAGTGCTGGGATTAAAGTCATGTGTCACCACCTCCAGGCCCGAGATTGTGTTTTTTGTCTAGTTCACTGCACCATATAGAACTATGTTCATCAGACAAAATAAAATAAGCTAATTGAGCAGGGAGGACCTTGGAACTGGTAGGAGCCTTTCATAGCTTTGTTGAGCTCCATTATGGGTCATGATCTTTCCAAGGTAGAGATGCTTTGGCAGGTCTGAGTGACTTAGATGGTCATGGAGCGCAAATGCATAAAATGCTGAGGTAATCAAAAGGAATGAGAGAAGAGCAAGGCAGACACCGGGGGCTGCCTGAGCTAGTTGGAGGCAAGTGTGGAGAGACTGAGTGCAGCCCGAGCTCCTAGGGAAAAACTTAACAGAAAGCCATGGTGTGCTAATGAGCTTCTGGAAGGCTTTAAAGGGCAGTTCACAAGGGACATAATAAAATGGTACAGGTAAAAAGGTTGAGCTTTTTGAGTGGGTGGTTATAACCCCACCCCCACAAACATGGTATTACTGTCCTCTGTAAGAAAGTATGCTGGGGACTGAGACTGTTTGCCCATCCTAGGGCCCTTTCAGCAGTCATGTGATCCTTGTACTCTTGGAAGGTGAAATGGTCAAGCAAGGCAGAGATAGCCACGGTACAGATCAGGCTGGCTGGGCATACATCCTCTCCAAGGTCCCACTGGCTCCCCTCTGTTCCCAGTGACAATATTCATTGGAGTTACATCAATTTCTGGGGACTCACACCAGTGCCTCACACCAGGGACAGATAAAAGGCTATAGTTCTTAGTGGAATCTTGTGTTTACTGGGACATCATCCAGCCTGCGCAATGGGTCCCATGCAGCCCACACGTACTCAGCCGCTGCCACGGCACTCACTCCCCAATAGTTTTTTTAGCAAAGGACACTTTGAGGAAGGAGAGAGCAAAGGATGGGCAGCAGCAGAACACCCCGTCATGCTCAAGTCTGGACGCTTGGCCTTTATGTGCACCTGCCGTTCTATTGCCAAATCCACCTGGGATCTAGAGACTAGCAGCATTGGGTTAAGCATTGAATGATGAAGTAATAAAGGCGCAACTGGAGCCTCCAGTCCTTGTACACTGATGGCTACGTGTAATCCAAGCACTTGAAAGGCACCTTTGAGGTTCATAAACTGTATTCCGCCTCTCTCCACCTCCAGCCTCTTAGCTGGTGAGTAAACATTGCCAGCCTCTAAGCTGAATCAGGAACTGCTCCTCCCAGAGGCCTCCTCTTGCCTATAGCTTTACCCCAACTTCTCCAGTAAATTTCCGAGCAAACGCTTCACTGTCTGTGTGTCCAGAAAAGGTGAGGGAGCCATCGTGTTATACGAGCATTTGTGTCTTGAAACAGAGGGACTCTGTTGTCAGGGACAGAAGCCTTGGGCTGTTGAACTGTCAAATAGTGCCACAGCAACCTCCCGCAGCACAGAGGTATCCAGGATGGCATTGACAGGTCCAGATATACTAAGCCTAGCTCCACTCATCCTCCCTCCTTCCTTCCTCCTTCTTCTCTCACTCCTTCCCTTCTCTTTCCCTCCCTCCCTCTCTCTCTCCCTCCCTCTCTCCTTTCTTTCCTTACATATCTACTGAGCTGTAGAAAATTATTCCAGCATTAATCAACATGGTGACTAATCTATTTGTACAATATAATGTCAAATGTAAGACCTCACCCCTTGGTTGGGGCTAGGTGACTGGAGAGAAGTCTATCCCATTCCTCTACCGCCCCCTCAGACAGATAGAGATCCCACTAAGAATTCATTAATCAGGATAGTAGTGATATGAACAGACCATAGAAAGCCTCCGTTTAAGCTTTCTTAGTTTTGCGTAGTCGAGGACGGGGATCTGTATTTATTGGACTGAAATTATTTGGTCACTGATCAATTGAAAGTAGGGATAATACACTGGGCTTTTGAGATACTGGACAAATTATCACATAAGATTGCTTAATTGCTTATGGTCTGTTAATTTCCTGGCTCCTGCCTTGACTTTCTATACAACTGAACTTTAAGACAGACCTGGCCTTTTGAGTCATTAGAATGTTCTCCATACTATTATACACTTGTTTTTGTTTTGGGTCTCATGGAGCCCTGGCTGGCCTTGTAGTGATCCTTCTGCCTCCACCTCCCGAGTGCCGCGATAACAGTGCTCACCGCAGTCTAGCCTGTATGCCATTATGAGTTAACACACTGGGTTTGGATGTGTATGTCGATCCTTCAAGTTCAGTCACTACAAGGCACTCAGTCCTCTCCAGGCCACGCAGAACTAAGAACTGGGAACCAGACCGCAATGCTCCTCCCTCCCCACTGTGCTCTGTTCTCTCTCACCAAATGCTGGGACTCCTGAGGCCCAGCTGGAAACAGCCTCTATGGCTTATTGTAAGTTATTAAAATGATACATAAGAATATGCAGATTTTAGCATATAAATGGAATAGGGAAGTGTAGCATAATGGTGACATGGAGTCTTTGCAGCAGTTTTGTGTACTTAGTAGGAGAAGCACGGGAGATGTTCTTCTTACTAATTATTGAGAGGACATTTCCAGAGTGGATTGGAAACTTTAGGAAACAGAGAAGTAAAAGATATATACAGGGCTGGGGAGATGGCTCAGTGAGTCAAAGCATTCAGCGCTCAGTGTAAGGAGTTGAGTTTGGGCCCCCAGAAACCATGTGAAAGCCAGATGCTGTCTCTGTAGTCCCCAGTCTCCTGTGGTGAGTCAGGAGGCAGAGACAGGCCCTAGCTCCCAGAATCTTGAAGGCCGCTTAGCATAGTATACGCATCATGGATGAGACCCCATTCAAACAAGACGGAAGACAAGGATCAGCACCGAAGCTTGTCCTCTTTCACATGAAGACTGTAGCACACCACATGGTTCTCACACTCACACACACACACACACACACACACTCACACACACACACACTCTCTTACACATTCACATACACACTCACACACATA
>OU015743.1:144630684-144708917 GCA_907169655.1 Acomys percivali
CACACACACACTCTCTTACACATTCACATACATACTCACACACATACATTCACAAACACACACACTCTCTTACACATTCACATACACACTCACACACATACATTCACACACACACTCCCACACACTCTCTTACACATTCACATACACACTCACACACATACATTCACACACACACTCCCACACACACTCTTAAACATTCACGTACACACTCACACACATACATTCACACACACACATTGGCACACAGTCTCACACACACACACACACACACACACACACACACACTGTACAGGTGTACATAGATGGGTAAGCTATAGGGCACTTAACTCAGAGTCTGTCTCAGTCTCTAGCTTGTTCTTCTGAAGCCCCCGAAGGGAATGTAAACAAAGAGGGTAAATCAAGACAGTTAGGACGACGATTGCTTCCAGCTTTGTTTCCAAAGTTTAACCTAAAAGTTCAAGAACCGCAAGGAGCCACATGGCGAAGTCTTTGTTTAAGCCAGTGACAAGAGAAAGAGCAAGAATTTTCCCCTTAAGTTATTTAATTTACTTGCACCCAACTTGTGATGTTGGGAAAAAGAAAGAAGGAAGGAAAAAAAGAAAGAAAGGAAGGAAGGAAGGAAGGAAGGAAGGAAGGAAGGAAGGAAGGAAGTCTCAGGGGCCAGGAGTTCTAGTTTGTTCTTAGCCTCACCGCTAAGGGTCACCAGCCTTGAGCACTCCGATAATCAGGGTTGAGGTGCAAATGAGGACCAGAGGCTGGGAGTGAAGAGTCTCTCTGTGGACCCCTGATTAGAAGAAGATAAAGGGAAGAGATAAGACTTAAGCCCTTGTAAGAGGTCAGGGATCTAAGCCACCTGAGGTAAAGATTTGCAGCATGCTCCCCCACTTCCTGACAGATGAATGTGAGCTTTTCAGGTGTATGGATTCCTTTAGGGTAATGGTCCTCAACCTTTCTAATGCTGTGACCCACCAACCATAAAATTATTTTGTTGCTGTTTCATAACTGTAATGTTGCTTCTGTTATGAATCGTAACATAAATATCTGATATGTGACCCTCAAGGGGGTTGTGACCCATAGGCTGAGAACCACCACTTTAGGGGCTGCTTGACAAACAGAGATTAGACCCAAAATAAGGATGGGTGTGATTATGTATCTCTTCTTTGTCATTCATAATAAAGCAGCGAAAGGAAGCACACCGCTTCCTGCATTCTGCACTTTTGCAAATCATCAAACATGAGAGGGGGCTCGTGGGCGCTGGTCAGAAGCAACCGCAAGACTAGGGGCATCATGGGACTTGTGACTGGCACCTGAACCGGAGGCAGTGTGTACATACAGACTCTGCCATCCGACACTAACCTCAGAGAGTCAGTATCACAGTTGACTTCACTTGTAGGCTCCCCAGCTGGTACCCAGAGACTTGGAGATTAGTTGTTGGTATGGAAACAAAACCAAAACCAGAGTCCTGCACATTGGTGTCAGTATTCTGAAGTAGAATGAGATTATATTTGTGGCAAGTGGACGGGACTGCCGGATGCCTGGGAAACGATGGTGGATGTGAGTTATTCCCAAACAATATCATGTGGGACTTCAAAGCTAAAACGTGGAGCTGAACCTGATGAAGTCCTCTTAGGGAGTGCCAAAGTGCTATAAACGTGACAGGGAGAGAAGAGAAATTCTCACAGTGACATTGAGGAACAATTTCTGGAGACAGTCCTGGGAACAGAAATGAAAGATGCAATCTAAGGGGGAGTAGTGCTATGGAAAATGCTGTTTTAGGTTTTTCCAATGTAATTCTCTTAGACATGAAGTTTTAATAACCCAATGTGAATGTATTATTCATATTTTCTTAAAAAAAAAGAATGACAGGCAAAATGGACTTCTCTGTTTAATGGGTGACAACAGAGCCCTGTTACATATTTTCTTTTAATAATGGCGAAGAACGCACATATGTTACAGAGGCAGGGCTGTGGCCACTGTCACTCCTCTGTGTAACAGAGGAGAAAACCACTCCATTTCTCTAGGTGTCACAGCCAAATAATATTTACTCCTGTTGAGTGCAGGGCTGGTCAGGTACTGGGATCCAGTGACAAAAAGACAGGCCCCAGCATCCAGAATAAGTGAGAAGATAGATAAGCTGGGGGAATAAGGGAGAGAGAGAGAGAGAGAGAGAGAGAGAGAGAGAGAGAGAGAGAGAGAGACAGACAGACAGACAGACAGACAGACAGAGACAGACAGAGACCCACAGAGAGAGACAGAGAGAGAAAGAGAGAGACAGAGACAGAGATAGAGAGAGACAGAGAGAGAGAAAGAGGCAGAGACAGAGATAGAGACAGAGAGCTAGTGCAAGAAACCAGTGTTGCTCATCTTGGGGGCGGGGTGTGGTGGTGGAAAGATTTCCATCTCCTGAGTGCACAAGCCAGGTTGCCTTTATTCTTCTCAAGGGCTGTTGTACATTACTCATACGGGGACACCGCCACAGCCCACAGCCTGTCCTTGATGGTTCGATGTTTATTCCTCTTCTGTGGATCCTGAGGAAATGAGAGGAGAGAGGACTGTCCTTCCCTCCCTACTGCTCCGTTAGCTCATTCTGGGTAACGTCAGACCCGTTGCAAACTTAGGCAGACATCCAATCCTAGCTCACTGGGCTTTCCTGTGTTCTGCCTCTATATGGGCAGTGCTGTGTGTGGCTCCCACTGATCTCTTTGCTGCCCTGGTCACAGCATCCATGCAAGGATGCTGTCTCTTTTGCTCCATAGGATTCTAGGCTCTTCTTCTTGATGAGGCTGACTCATAAGAGTAAGTCTAGTCATGACTCTTCTATTGCTTTTGGTGAAAACTTGGTGGCTACATCTAACTTGATACAGTGCTTTCACACTTGGTTTGCTATGTCTTTGATTGGTCAGAAGTTGACTTTACGGATTAATTATCTGGGTCTCATCTCTATTTTCTTATTATGCCATAAAGGATCTTGTCTGTTAGTTTGTTTTCTTTAGGGTGATGGTTCCTTAACTTTATTGCCATTTTTTCTGTTGAACTGTTGTAATGACACATACATTTTATTTCAAAGAATTATTTATGGCCTGCTTGCTAAATATTCTTCTATGATCACTATATACACTCTATTCTTTCTTCTTTTTTTATTAAAAATATTTTATTAATTCATTCATATTACATCTCAATTGTTATCCCATCCCTTGTAGCCTCCCATTCTTCCCTTGCTCCCTCCTGCTTTCCCCCTACTCCCCTCCCATATGTCTGTGACTGAGGGGGAATCTCTTCCCCTGTATATGCTCATAGGGTATCAAGTCTCCTCTTGGTAGCTTGCTATTCTTCCTCTGAGTGCCACCAGGCCTCCTCATCCAGGGGACGTGGTCAAATATGGGCACCACAGAGTTTGTGTGAAAGTCAGTCCCCGCTCTCCACTCAACTGTGGAGAATGTCTTGTCCATTGGCTAGATCTGGGTAGGAATTTGAAGTTTACTGCACTTATTGTCCTTGGCTTGTATATACACTCTTTTCATGGATACAACTTTGTCTCATACTCTTGCAGAATATGATCATAATTGTTTGGCTCACTGACTAGTTGCCTGTTCCTTTGGGGTCAATCATTTGTATTTGTTCGGTGTGGTTCACCTTGCTCACATGTGAGACGTTCTCAACTTTCTGTTGCTCCTCTTCTGTCTGGTCATGGATGATTGGTGGAGGCTGAGCAAGCGGGAGGCAAAAGAGAATCCTGGGGTCCCTTCTGTCCTTAAAACCTGTAGCTTTCAGTCCAGGAATGCAACTGTGTTCTTCACCATTGCATGCTTGATTTTTCTCAGGCTGTAGTCTGATACCTCTGTTTCCAACAGTCTGAGGAAACGGCTCTACCAGGCAGGCCAGTAGCGCTTGTGACGTCTGATGCCTATGCAATGTGTATATTTCATTCAGGTGCCTATTGTTTTTGCCAGGACTTTCTATTTCTGACAGTTGCATTAGCTTTCCAGTAATACACCCCACGGTTTATCTTGAATGGATTGTGTTCTTCTTTAGTCTGTTAAGGAGCTGTGATAGCTACCGCCCCCCCCCAACCCCCGCCTCTGCCCACCTCCTCCTTTATGCCAGCCTCTGCAGTCAGGCCATCATTAGTTATTCCTTGCAAAAATCTCAAGTTCCTTTCCATCCTCCCGCCTCTCTCAACCTTCCTGCACTCAACCGCCAGATTAACACTTTCTAGACACGCTTCTCTTCAGGTCCTTCTGCTCCCCGAAGCTCCGCCTCCTGCATGTAGTCTATGACTGCCTTCTCAGCGGGGTATTTACACTCCAACCTTCCTCTCCTCCAGCAGGGATCAGTGTGCAGTTTCTCTCTCTTGTTTCCATCACTTCAAAAGTTATGTTTATGTCTATTGGGATCATTGGTGTTCACATGGTGGGTTTAACATCATTCAACCAAAGTGGTTTTCTCTCCATTTCCAGAACAGAACCCCCAGTCCCTGCTTCAGGCTTCTGGCTTTGGCTATTTCTCTGCCTCATGAGCCTTTTTCTTCTCTGTACATGGTCAAATTTTAAATGTCTTTTTTTCCCTTTTGGTTATACAGGTACAGCATAAAATTGATCATATTAAGTATATAGTTAATTGCTATTAGGTATGTTTGTGTTGTATAACTTTCACTACTGTCTCTTTCTAGAAGGTTTTCATCTTTCCCAACTAAAGCTCTTCACTCAGAGGTTCCCAAACAGTCTAACTTCTCGGTGAAGTCCTTACCAACTACTGTTACACACAATTCCACTTGACATATCTATGGATTTTACTCCTCGAAACTATAGATTTTACTATGGTTGGTTATATTAACTACTTTTCTGTTGCTGCCCCCAATACTCTGACAAAAGCAACATACGAGAGAAAGGGTTTATTTTGGCATACAGGTCAGAAGTGTTAGCGTAGTGTGGTGGGGAAGTTGTAGTGGCAGGAACTTGAGGCAGCTGGTCCCTCTATATCTACAGTCAGGAAGCAGAGAGCAATCGATGCTTTAGTGCTCAGCTGACTTTTTCCCTTTCAACGAGTTCAAGACTAAAACCCAAAGAACAGTGCCACCCATGCTTATGTTCTGTTTTTCCACCTCATTTAACCTGATTAGGACAGTCCCTCACTATCCTGCCAAGAGGCTTATCTCCTAGGTGACGCCACATCTACTCAAGTTTGTAATGGATGTTAACTATCTGACGAATGTTTCAAATCAGTGGAATCATCCAGTGTCTACCCTTCTGTGTCTTGATTACTTCATGCATGAATGCTCTTGTCCATGTTATGTTATATGTCAGAATTCCATTTCTTCTTAAGGCTGAATAAGTCATACATACATACATACATATATACATACATACATACATACATACATACATACATACATACATACATCCCACATTAAAAGAAATCCAGTCACCTCTTTGAATTGCTTCCCCTTTGGCTTTTGTGAACAGTGTAGCTTTGGACATGGGTGGACAAGTACATCCATTTGTATCCCTGCCTCTGGGTTGCTGAATCATATGGCAACTATGTGTCTAGTCTTATGAGTATCTGCCATAGCATTGTCCAGAGCAGCTGTGTGCACTGGCAACTGGGAAGTGTATTTTGAGGTGCAGTTCTGTAACCACCTCCTCTATGAAGCTTTATGGATTCTCGGCTTAGACAGAAATCTCTTCCCAGAACTGGGAAGGCATCATGATTGGCCACCCTAGAGACATGACCTTGGGTGACAGTATTCTGCATGCATATCACTTTCTGTCCTGCTCTTTCAGTGGGCCGTCTTTGTTTCTCATGCTGTCTTTGTTACAGGCATGTGCTCAGTCAAGGTCAGTGAACTAAGGAACGGATGATGGGTACTGCAATAGCCAGGGTGCTTCTGAATCACCAGGAAATGCTGGCGTCTCCGTAAACAGGGTGCCGAGGAGCACTTAAAACTCCCCTCTGCTGAGGAGGTCAGGTCCTAACATGCCTTTGTCCATGAGGGAAATTGGCAGAGCTTTCTTTGCAGTCTTCCTATGAAGCAAGTAGCAAACCCTTAGCATTGCTACCTGGCTCCCTCACCTCCTTCACATTAAGAAACAGCGTGTGTCTATTGGCATCTGTCGGATTTCCCTAATATGGAAAGCAGGTTGCCACTTGAGTCTAGGGAGATGCTTTGGAAGCATTGTATTTAAATTTTGTTTTCATTGAAAATTTATAGTCACCACCTTGTACTCTAATGTAATGAATAATTAGATGCAATTACAAGGAAATTTAGCAAATTACTAAGCCATCTAGGAGTAAAAAATGAGTGTTTATGGTGTTCTTCCTTTGCTGTCTGGCAATCCAAAATGATATATGATGTGCATGTAGACATCATGCACAAATGCATTTCTGTGCACCTAGCCATTTTCCAGTAAGATCATAAAAATCAGGATAAGGCACCAGAGTCCTGGGACACTAAAGGGCCTGCTCCATAAATATTGAACAACAGGGCAAGATGGGTGACAAATTCAAGCTGTGGAAATTTAACCACAAACATTTTTATGAATGTGAGTTAAAGATAACATTTTTTATTCAAGAAAGTTGGGCTTATCACTTTTCGAAATGTAAGTTTAATTAAGGAAATTAAAAGAGCAAAGTAGAAAAAAAAGAAATGAGCAGAAATACTATCTAGAATCTATTCAGAAAAGGCTTGCATTTGATAAATTGCCATTTGCTACAAGCATTTACATGCTTATTTGATATAAATTTTGCCTTTCCACACAAAAATAACCATTTTGATTTCAAAACTTACTAGACTAATATAGATACATCTCAGTTACAAGCAATTATTTTATATTTCTTAGGGTTACACTTTTAGCTTGTTTCTATATTTTAGCCATTTTAAACAATTGACCAGCAGCTACTATAGTCCACAAAACCTTTTCTATGTCTTAAAATTAGGATTGTAGGAAGGAAATAAACTTTGCAGAATTCTTGATCCTTACTACCCAATTGGTTTCCACAGAGTTTGTGCTTATTGTTTTCAACTTACAGTGTTGTGAATACCTGTTTCATTGTGAGTGTGTCTGTATAATTTAGGGTCATTAAACAATTTTGTTGGCCTATGTGGCAAATTTCTTTCTTTGATTGCAAGTGAGGTGGAGTGAACTTGGAGGCAGTCAGGGTCAGTACTTGGAAGGGAACCCAACTGATCTAGTTGACAGGGATTCACTTTGTTGTAGGTTCTGCCAAAGAAGCAGACCTCAGTTGAGTTCTGAACATTGGTCACAGAAAGAACAGCTCCTGATTTGTGTGCAGCCACCACAGCTGGGGAGCCTCTCCCTGAGAACCAAGAAGCCTACCACAGAGTTGCTATTTCATGAGACAGAAGAAACACAAAACGTGGACCCTCTCGCTTCTGCCTGTGTACTGATATTGTGTACTTAGGTGTTTTCAGCAACCATTGCTTTCAGTTTGCCCAAAACAAGGACAAGAGTCGAGCTGCAGGGGAAATCTGGGACTTGGCAAATTTTTCTGGTGTTGGGTATTAGGACAGCCAGAGCCCAGCTGCAAGGGAGGACAATAAATAGAGTTTCCAAGTTTTTAGCTTCTACAGACTCAAAAGGATGGGCATAGACGATGCTAGACACTACTATCTGACTTCTACTGTGGCACCGGCCAGATGGTTTCTTCAGAGATGAGTTGCCTATTTTAAACCCATCTTAGAATAAGATGTGAAAGAAGATTTCAAATAAGAAAGGCACAGGCAATAGGTTTTTATCTTGAGAGGTAAACTGTAGTATGCTAGGAAAACCTGCAGTGAAAAGAGCCAGGAGCTGATTCTAGTGCCTTCTATCCCACAGGAGGTCTAAATGTTGAAGATGAGTTTCTTTGTATTTTCAATTTAGAAAATTTTTTGGTGTCCATTACACAACAGGATAGTATTTTTTATTCCTGATAATATTTGGACCTTATTTATTCATTTCTTCTAAAAGCAACTTATTTATTATGATCATTTACAAAGTCAGTAATAAGTCAAAGCATCCTTCATCCCGCCTGACTCAGTTCTTGGGAGAGTCTCTCATAATTCTTGAAATGAATGACCCTGGGGAGTGGTTCTCTAGTGCAGAGGCCTGACCATTCCTTCAATCCACTACAGAACTGATTTTGACTTTTCTTTGAATATCGTTCAGAAACATTCTGCTATTCAGGGTAACTAGGAAGCGCTCTGGGAAGCTTGGCTTTTTAGAAAATAGAATGGCCTGTTTGTAAAGGTGGTGTGCACTCAGAGCCAACCACGGAAAGCCACCAACACTTCTTCCCAAGAACTCGCTTAATACTTAGGCTCTTGTCAGTTGAAGCTGGCCTCCAACGTCGATGCTATTTTGCCTGCAGGTAATAAGGCTTTTACCCCGAGGGCAGTTTGGAAGACTGACCAAGGAAGCTGTAGATTAATTTAAGGAAATTGGAATAAGTATGTGGCAAAGTCAAAATATCAGAGTTCCTCTCTAAGCTTTTGATTTAAGAGCTGACTTATTTATTTTATTTTATTTTATTAATTTATTCATATTACATCTCAATGGTTATCCCCTCCCTTGTATCCTCCCATTCCTCCCTCCCTCCCATTTCCCCTTACTCCCCTCCCCTATGACTGTAACTGAGGGGGACTTCCTCCCCCTGTATATGCTCATAGGGTATCAAGTCTCTTCTTGGTAGCCTGCTATTCTTCCTCTGAGTGTCGCCAGTCCTCCCCATCCAGGGGACGTGGTCAAATATGTGGCACCAGAGTATGTGTGAAAGTCAGACCCCACTCTTCACTCAATTGTGGAGAATGTCCTGTCCATTGGCTAGATAACAGCTGACTTCTAAGCCATAGCCTTTGTAGATTTTTTTCTATTCAATAGGAGAGAATTTTTTTAATTTTTATTAATTTATTCATACTACATCTCGATTGTTAGCTCTTCCCTTGTTTCCTCCCATTCCTCCCTCCCTCCCACTTCCCCCCTTCTCCCCTCCCCTATGTCTGTGATTGAGGGAGACCTCCTTCCTCTGTATATGCCTTTGTAGACTTTTAAGGATGGGACCGCACTATCTTGCTGTGTCCCCAGAGAAAGATCTGAGATGGTTTTCCTCAGCTGCTCCTAAGAAGCAAAGGCAACGATCTGTCAGCTGCTGCCGAGAGAGAACCCAGCGGCTTCTTCCAGGTTCTGGAGCTGCCAGCTCTTACCAAGCTCTGGCGGAAAGTCAAACTGGTACCCGCTGGGGGTAAATGGACGAGGCCCCGTTCCAGGTAGAGCCTCATTTCTTATGGAAAGGACATCGAGATTTATTGGTAGAAAGACAGAAGGCTGCCAGATTTTAGGTGTTTTCAACAACCATTGCTTCTGGTTCGCCCAAACACAAGGGCAAGGGTGCAGCTACAAGGAAAACCTGGGCCTTGACAAACAAAACAAAACAAAACAAAAACAAAAACAAAACAAAAAACAACACCAGCACCACCACCACCACCAACAACGACACCAATACCACCACCACCAACCACAACAACAAAACCAAAAGAAAGAGACAGAGAAAGAAAGCCATGCTTGAAGGAATTTCACTTTGGTGCATGTGCGCTATGGCTCAAACCGAGGGCCTCATCCTGATAGGCAAACACTGCACTACCAAGTGCCATCTCTAGCTCCCCTCCCCACCCATGCACCATAAGGATGATTTGGGGAGCCTATAATCTATAATTACCACATATTTTGATATAATCTGCATTTTCCAGGCCAGCTCAAATTTTAAATATTTGCTTTCATTATCCACACGAAACATCAAAATATTCTGCAACCGAGGGTATTTTGACAAGTGATAACTGAATCAAACAAGCCATTAAGCATCACAAATGTGTAAATTCCCTCTCTCAGTTCTGAGCATGAGATTGAGGATTGCAAATGTAAAGCTAGATGCCACTGGCTGGTCTCTTCTGGGCAGCAGAGAAGGTATCGATGGGAGGTTTGACACCATGGACAATTATTCAGAGGCACGTCAAGAGACTTTTTTTTTGTGTGTGGGGTGGTGGAAATGAAGCAATTACTGAACAAATAAAGTTTCCACAAATAGAACAACAAGATAGACTTTTACTTGCACCTGAACAGAACTGTATCAAGCAATGCAAGACATCTACTGATTAGTATGTATGCTTACTGTATTTTAATTTTTAATTAAATTTTCCTTTCAGTAAGGCAATATTATTTTAAAATACAACTGTAACAGTTGTAATTTTCCAGGCTTCTAACATAAATCAGCTCAAATAATTAGATAATCTGCTCAAGTAGGGGAGGCAAATTAGCTAAAAGCAAGGATTTGGTAGTAACTCGACCAGGAATTAAGCCACTTGCTAGATTTATAATAAATTACTTAATCTGGCAGTGACACAATACTAGCAAAACAGAACTAAATTCCTCATGAGAATGTAAAGTTTGACCCAGAGTAGGTACGCGATATCGACAGCTACTGTGAAAAAATACTAATACTAAAATAATGTGAATCAAAGTCTTAGAGAGTCATTATAAGTGGTGTTTACTATGTGACTTAGCTGTGTTTGAAACGATGGAGGAAGTTTTAGCCTGGATCTCTGAGGAGGACAAAGCACAGCCTCTGCTGATTGATGCACACTGGGGATGTGCAGAAGGAATGAGAAATGTGCATTTTCCTTTCTAAGCCACTGAGATGTGGGGCTGTTTGTTATGCAGCCTGCTTTGGTTCCTCCTGCCTAATGCAGAACAAGGCACACACCTCTCTGCTGGATGCACATCTAGGACATATGGTGCATCGCCAGCGGTAAGTAGACAGACAGGCTGAGGACATAGTGTCCAGGCCTGGGGATGGCGATGGCACTTCAACAGAGAGTGGTACGGTATGTATGGAACCTCGAACATTAAGTGACATGAGAACAAGGAACATGTTGGTCACTTAGAATGGCATTGGATTCACTGGCTCAGTTTCAGGAAAGTCTCAGAGGGAGGCTATAGAAACCTCCCACACGCTTCTGTAGCTGGTGCCTCCTTCTTCCCCTGTCAAACAGGATGGAGATGCTGCATTAATGTCTATGAAAAGAGGACCATGGCTGAGTGCCCGAGTGCTCCAAGGCTCTAATGCTCTTGTGCCGTATGTTTATGGGGATGTGTTGCTGGTAGAAGCTGTATGCTCCTTAACTAGATCTTGTCTTTAGAGTCAGCTTGGGATCTCCCAAAGGGACAGCGGGGGGCGGGGGAGGCGGGGCTGCTGGTCTGGCTCTGGATTGTGATGCCAACATCTATTTTCAGGTGATGAACCCTGAAAGCAGCTGTTCTGTACTCCCTCTAAGGAGCACCCTGCTGCTGAACCCAGGGCTGAGATTTTTTTGTTTTCAAACTCTAAGACAGGAACTTGGTGGCAAAGCTTCCCTCATTCTACCTAATGTGTTCTCCAAGTCACTACTGTCTCTGGAAAGAAGAATTGGGTGTTCTCCTCCCAACGCTGTGGCCGTCTATCTTAGTCAACTGGCTGGCAACCCACTTCAGCCCCATATACCCGTGTAGAGGGAAACCTTGGGATGGCGTGCAAGGCATATCACTCACATCCAAGAGACTTCCCATGAATTGCAAGCACCTCACCAAGTCTTGATGGACATCAAGGACATCTCAATTTAGACCATCCAGATTCTGATTCAGTCTTTTCCCAGCTCCAAAAGCATAATGTAGGGTTCTAATCAATGTTTACCGAGTTGTAAGGTCAAAGTGTCTTGGGGGGCTTAGGCTTCTGTATTCCCCAGTCAGCTATTTGCAGCACATTAAAGACACTGACAGATTCCCATATGTATCAGAAACTCTTTGACTCAGTCACTTACTTAGGTTGGGCCTTAGCACTGCACTTCTTAAAGTGATCTGAATTTGACTGTGAGCTGTGATTAGTATGGAAAGTGACTAGCGACCTGGGAAGTAATAAACCTTGACACACTGACTTATGAATCGCAGCCATAATTTATTCCTAGAGCAGCACTGCTTTTGGCCTGTCCAAAGAAATAAGTCTGAAAGGTTAGAGATGGACTATATTTATTCTACCCAAGACACTGCCTGGGTTCCTCCAAGTAGTTAGCTCCTTGGGTGAAGGTGGGGAGCTCAGAAATAAGGGGATGTCCATGTACTTATGGGGTCCAGTGCAGCTCATTCAATATGTTACTTTTTTCATTACATCAATAAATGACCATCTAAAGGTCTGTAAGGAGTTCCTCTGCTATTGTCCCTGATACATTTCCTTTTGCTCAGTGAGCTGGGAATAGTTTGTTACAGCAGCAATAAGAAACTAATACAAGGCTTTCTACTATCTGATCCCTAACCTGCCTAGGTCCATCTAGTAAATGAGAATATCTATCTAGAAGGAGATTAGGGCTGGGGTTGGGGCTCAGTTGATAGAGTGATTATGCGAGCTTGGCAGGCGTGAAGCTCAGGGTTTGGTCCATAATACCATGAAAACCTTCTGTGGTGGTGGATGCCTGTAATCCTAGCACTTGAGGGGTAGAGGCAGGAGAGTCAGACATTCAAGATTATCTTCAGCTCTATAGTGAGTTCAAGACCATCTTGAGATAAATGAGGTCCTGTTTCAACAAAAGTAAACAACAATAAAACAGACAGACAGACAGGACAGGACAGGACAGGACAGGACAGGACAAGACAGGTCAGGAAGAGAAAAATTTCAAAATTGGAAGCCAAAGTCTTTCTGTCTACTTCCAGAGTTGGGCTCCTTATCAGAGCCGTTACTTTATATGCAAATAAGACTTACTGGCTTTTAGAATGATACCTCAAGGCATAGAAGGATCTAGGCATTCTAGCCTACCACAAGCAATAGTTTCAGAAGCAGATGTAGGAATGCCTTCTAGAACAGGATTTTGGGACTACTTTTCCTTAACAGATTTGATTTTACCTTCTGCTGTGTGCCATGTGACCAGCTGAGTAAGCCACGAACCTCCTTATCCTGCAAACTATACCACAAATCAAAAGATGGCCCCATTACAGGAAAGTCCTAGGGCCAGGGGAATTTGTGTGACCAATAGAAATTGTTTCTATACATCTTGGATGCAAGTAAACAGAAACATTACAATAAGAGCATATAGAGAGCCGAGAGTACATACTTTACCAGTGCCACCTGAGAGTTTGTAAGGAATGTAGAAGCTCGGGCTTCATTCATTTCTGATTGCATGAACACTAACCTGTATTTTAACAAGATTTTGATCACAGGGACACACATAAAGTAAGAGACAGATTGATATGGAAGGACTGAACCCAGGAAGATAGCTCGGTTGGTAATGTGCTTGCCATGACAAGCATGAAGACCTGTTTGATCACCAGAAGAAAAGAAAGAGTTCAGCATGATGGTATGTGTCTATAACCCCAGAGCCGAGGAGGCAGAGGCAGGCAGATCCTTCAGGCTAACAAAACCTAATTTTCTGTGAGATTTCCTCAGGGCCAGCACACAGAAGCTGTGGTTCAGAGGAGGCAAAGGCAACCCAAACTTAGTAATGTGTACGAGTTTCCTGTGCGTTACTGTTGTAAAGGCCTGAAAGTGTCATGAGACCATCTGGGGCTTGGTATTGTGTGGGAGGGCCGGAGTCCCTGAAGAGGGCCCATTGTTGAGGGTGAAGCTTCAGTGACAGAGGGACCCCATGATATTATAGAGAACAGTGCCATTGGATAACCACCAAGGACAGCAGTAGCTGTGGTGTGTAGCCAGCCAGAGTCTATAGGATGAGCTGTTTGTGCTGTGGAGGGAAAAACTGGAAAGCAGAGTGGCCCAGGTCTGTTGGAGCCCAGAAGATCATGAGGCCCTGATCTCAGACACTGAGCTGTTGACATTTCTAAGAGGGCTTTGGTTTTGCTTTGCTTTGATTGTGGTTGTACCCTGGCTCTTCCCTCTTGGAGTAGGAAAGTAGGTAACACATTTTTTTTTTTTTGTTTTTATAGGAAGACACAATTAACAGACTTTGATTGTTTTAAAGAAAATTTGAACTTTAAAAGTGTTTGGACTTTTAAAGATCATGGTACTTTTATAGTAATTTATATTTTAAATTGTGACATTAATATTAACATGGAATTTGGGAGCTCAACAACAACAAAAAAGGAGATGCTATGGTTTAATAGCAATGTGTTTCTATGTGAATATAACAAGGAGTCAATTGTGTTGATTGGTTTTTGTCAACTTGCATAAACCTAGCCATTTCTGGAAAGATGGGATCTCAGTTAAGTGGCTGCCTCCATTGGACTGGCCTGTAGGAAAATCTGTGGGGTGTTTTCTTGATTACTGATTATGTGGAATGGCCCAGCTCACTGTAGCTGGTGCCATCCCTAGGTGTTTGGCCCTGAGTGGTACAATAAAACAGGGTGGGCAAGTCATGGAAAGAAAGCCAGTAAGAAGCCTTCCTCCATTGACTTTCTACCTGCCTCCAGGTCCCTGCCCTGAGTTCCTGTTCTGACTTCCCTGTATGAGGGACTGTAATCTGTGAGGTGAAATAAAGCCCCTTTCCTCAAATTGCTTTTGGTCATAGTGTTTATCATAGCAATAGAAAACAAAGTAGGGCACTTGGAATCGTCAAGGAGCTCAAGTAGCCATCCCTGGGTAAGGAGGGAAGATGGAATTTATCATGGACGCAAGGCCAAACTTCATGTAGTTTTGGAGAGGATTGGGTTAGAGGGGTAAGTGTGGTAAGCACTCTGTGGGAAGTAAAGGTTCAGCATTTTCTTCTTGGGAGACTCCAGGACATCCAAACTCTGCCTCACTGGAGCCAGGGACTCAGCAGGTACATAGGGTGTTGGGTAAACATCGGGATGACTAATCATGGCAGAGGTAGTTTGGTGTGGTATTATTAATAACTCCTCAAACACCAAGTTATCTTTAGTCAAGGTTATCTGGCTGGATCCCAGTCCACCCTCATGGGTTCTCTGGATGTGAGGTGGGACAGTGATCCAAATCTCCTGTAAGTGGTTAGATTCTAGCCAGTGGCTTTTCAAGCCATGCCAGCATTTGCTCTTTGATTACCCTGACTCTTCTCCTGATGACTTCTTTTTCTCAGTTTGGATTTCTGTTGAACCTCTCAGACCCTGTTTCTCTTCAATATGCAACCTGAAGGCTTTGCAGACCAATGGACAAGTGGAAAAGGCATGCACTTCTGTTCATGACTGAGCTTCCAAAAACCAAGCAGTTCCTTGATTCACAACTACCAGGGACATAAGACATTGGATGGGAATGACAATTCAGAGGTTAGTAGTATTAGGGAAATCTTGAAAGGCAACCTAATTGGGTAAAAAGGAAAAAGATAGCAATGTGGTTTCACTGGGTAAAAAGCAGTAATAATTGATGTGTTCATGAAAGTGTTTATCATCTATATTTAATTGCTCTGTAGCATAAACTGATTATGTATATTGGTAAATATGTGTTATATTAATATATTGTCACATTAGATTTCTCCACTTAACCCTCTGTGCATTTATACAGGCTTTATAATTCATTGCTTCTTGTAGCGTGGTCATGCTTTCAACTTAGAAAATCAGTGGGCCTTCCCTGGCCTTACGAGCTAGCGGTTCTGCAGCTTGACATTGTGCCTGGAGATTCAGGGCATGGGCAGTCTGGTGGTTTCTGAGCCCAGGGTTGAGTAAACAGATGTCCCGGCGTTGATTTCCCCCAGAATAATTGCATACAATGAGCACAAATGTTTAATTAATCAGGAATCTCATGCTTATTATCTTTTCGCTGGGCTTCCACTGATAATGACCCAGAGGAACATTCTTTTCCTTTGTGTGAATGATATTTTATTTAAAGGTTTTCATTCCATCATCTGCTCCCCTTCTCCTGTTCCTCCCCACTCCCCCTTAGGCAGGGATAGAGTAATACTGACTGAGTGTGGGGTATTGGAGACTATTAGCAATTGGTAGGCACGCCCTGCTCGCCACAGCATTCTACCACTTGGTCTGTCTTGGAACTGTGCTGAAGTCAGAACAATTTAATATTTTATATTCACTCCAAGAAAACTTCCCTCCCTCAAATTAAAGTTAGGAGGAAAGAAGGGAGTGAGGGAAGGCTTGACATACAAGAAAATGAAAGGCCAGTTGTGTATGAAATCAGGTTTGGGTTTTCAGAACTGAATGTTACAGTACAGACTGGCTCACTAATGAAAGTCCTGCTCCCCAAACCTGGTGCATGGCTCAAAACTTTAATCAGGACATTGTTTGCATTAAAGGGCTGAGTTTTCCAGTGGGTAATCAGCAGGAAAACCCAGTCAAGGGCGAACAAGGACAGCAGCCCTGATTAATTAAACATCTGTACAAGGCTAAAAGGGAGACTCCTCCGTAGAACTATTGATATTAATGTCACACATGACACCGGGCTGTTGGCTAAAATCCACATGTAGAGATGACTTGGCATTCAGAGCATAGCAAGTTACATCTTTCTGTGTTATTTCAGCTTCCTCCAGTGTCCTCAGATGTCAGGGATTCCAGGCAGGACAGCAAAGTGCGTAGCTTATCTTTTCAAGGAGAAAGCAGCTGGCTAGCCAGCCGGCCTTGAAGCAGGTTCCGTGAAGCAGGTGCGACTGGCCACTGAAGGGAGGGACCTTGTCTTGGGCCCAGAGTGTGAGGAGTGTTGCTCTGTGGTTGGTTTTCTGGTTTGCTGCTTTCAGAGGTGGAGATAGAACCAGGGCCTTGGGCACGCCAAGGCCTTCTTCTGCCACTGAGTTACGTATAGCTCCAGTCCTGTTTCACTGTTTGATTAAAACAAAATTGAGCTAGTGCCTTGCTAAGTTGCTTAGGTTATCCTTTAACTTGCAACCTTCAGTACCTCGGACCATGCCATAGGAGCGAGCCACAATGCCTGGCTATGGGAGGTAATTCGATGCCCAGGAGTTTTGGTCTGATTGAAGCCCCAGGACTATAAAACGGAAACAAATCCATGCTTCAAAGCAAGAATGGAGACTGAGAAGTCCATGTTAAAGGCATTGGCAGATTTAGTGGGGTCTATTTGCTGTCCTGGCGCCCACTTACACTTCCTCGGCTAGCTGCGTGTTTGGTAGACCACTTCCCTGGGACTGTTTGGATAATGAGGTTCTTATTCACAAGGGTAGAGCCTCTGCTGAGCTCCTCACTTTGCAATCTCATCACTAGGGTGAGGTTTTCACATATGAATGCCAAAGGCGGGTGGTTGCATACTCGCTGACCATGGCAGACTGGCAATTGGCATTTTTTTTACTCCCAGGAGTGGCAGAAGCAGCAGCTACATCATGAAGAGTACAGCCTTGACAGCTGTTGTACCTGTGTGCCTGCTTTTCTGTGGACGAATGGGCACACTCACACACAACTACAGATGTGCCCATTTGCTACGTGTAAACATGGGTATAGTGGCTTCATCTGTTTTGAAGTGCTTGAAAGACCCCAACATGCACTCTACTGTGGATGTGTTGGTTTCCGTTTTAGGTTAAGAATATGAACAACAAAACATTGTTTGTGTGGTGTATTTAGGAAAAGGGAAGGCTTGACTGTCCCTGCTTTGCCCCAGACACTTCATGTTTGGCCAGGCATGCACCCACAGACTGGGAAGAGGGTGGCAGGCTCTGTGTTTATCATCACAGGATTCAGAGGACTTGACTCACTTCCCGCTCTGAGCTTCAGACTGGAGTTTGTGGTGGTGGCTCACCACAGTGGGGAGGATCTACCCTCCCCTCCCTGTATACTCCGTGTGATCTCTGCCAAGGTGTCTCCTCTTGCCTTTCCAGTTAGGACACAAGACAGACTGTGGGAGGGGAAGGAGGGAAAAATCAACATAAAGATTCATGGACTTTAAAGCAGGGAGAATATGAAAATATTAGCGTCCCACGCCTCGGGTTCTGTTTTCTAGTGCTCAGTGGTACAATGCCGAGGAAGAGCCAATGCTGCCCGCCCCAAGTTAAGAGTTCACTTCACCTTATGAGACAATCAGTAGCTGAGGTCTGCCTACAGTCTGTTCTTTCTTGATAGTCACGGTGGGCTTAGCTTTAAAATAAAATTTATGCTGAAGAACATTCATTGAAAAATAGCTGTAAATTCTGTAGCCTGAATTTATGAAAGTAACCTCCCAACTGGAACACAAGCACCTGCCCCACATATGTGGGCATTCTACTGGACGGAGACTACTTCTGAGAACCACAAGAGGTAAATTATTAACACAGTTTTAAGTAACATGGGAAATTTCAAACAAATAGTAAACTTAATATTTCACCTGGTAAAAATATCTGTTAGAACTGTTCGCTGGAATGAACAGGAAGTGTTAAGTTGTACATGAACTGACCAGCAGGCCTGGCTTTCGTATGCTGGAAATATCCCTTCCTTCTACAGCCACCGTGTTTAGTGTAGAATGCTAAATTACACGGATCTCACAGCCTTCTCACTCAGACTCGTTATGTTCATTACCAGAGAGCTGAAATCAGATGGCCAGTGAGGTTAATCAGAGGTGTACATTTCTCTCAGGCCTCCTGAGCACAGGCCAGAGAATGTGTTTCTCAGCTACAAGAAATAGCCTGAATTCTAATCCCAACCACTTCCTGAGGGCTGAGTATGACCTCAGACAACTTTGATGAGGCTCTCCCTAGGAATGGGCCATGGCTGACACCCTCGGCCATCAAGCTAGGGCTCTGGGAGAATGTGGTAGATCGCAGTGTTGAGCTACCTAGGCAGGCCACAGAGCAGGACAGAGTCTCAGCTTGCTATACTCAGTTCCCATTGACAGCTCTCCAGGAGGGACAGCATGGCCGATGCCATTCAGTTCACAAGATGGTACCAGATGGGTCCCAAGAGAAACATTCTCAAAAGCTTTCTTGTCTAGGAAGGCATCTGGGCAGGACAGGGGCATGTTATGCATGGCACGCATGAATGGGCTTTTATCCCACCAATGGTCTAAACTTCATTCTCTCTCCAAGAGGAAGGTGACAGGAGTGAAAGCCAAGGGTTCAGGATGTTCAAGTGGGGAGGGCCTCCTCTGGACTGACCTCTTGACAGGGCAGGGGATGTAAGAATGATTTCAGAGCTGTGGAGAATGGGGCCTCACGCGTGATTTCCAAGTGAAGGGCTTGTGAAAATCACCTGGTCCCCAGATAACAAGAAGAGACCAGAGGATGCTTTGTAAATTTGGATGACATCGAACACAAGAGAGCAGTGTGGAGGACCAGCAGTAGGGAGAAGGCTACTCACTGTGTCCAGGAGACCGGGAAGTCTCAAGGGGAGAGCCATGCCTTCCCCATTACTTCCCAAACCTGGACACGGATTTCCTCATCTGTGCAGGGAAGACACGATGTTGCAAGGTGGATAAGTCCTGTTGCCTTCAGGAAGCAGACAAGGGATTCTTGTCAGAGCACAGAGTAGCTCCCAGACCCCAGGAAGAGGCAAGAGCCCAGGCAACTAGAGAATTATGGCACCATGAGGACAAGGGCAGGGACTTTAGGGCATAGGTTCCAGGTTTAATCAGCTCTAAATGTTTTCCACCATAATTCCACTCTTTTACAAGATCCACAGTCTCTGAAGGACAATTCCAGTTGGCTCAGCTTGGGCCATGTTCCCAGCTGTTGGCCAGAGGAGGGCACCCAAACCCTAAGCAATGGGAGAGAGGCTCCTCAGAAGAAAATTGAGGTGCCAAAGAAAGGGGGAAAATGCAGCCGGGGAGGTGGGAATACCAAGTGTCTTCAGAGCTAGGACAGAACCTTCCAGCAGACATGATTGCAGGTCCTGCTGAGTTCTGTGCACCCGACACCGCTGCTGTCTATAAGGGTCACATTTACTTCTTCAGTTATCCCAGGAGGAAACCGAGGACAGACAGAGAGACTCAGGAAATTGTGTGCATTCTCTTAACACCCTGGAACCAAGATTCAGTTGTGGTGGCCCCTCAGTAAATGGGCCTCTTGGTTATCTGTGGGGCCACCCACAAAGCTCAGAGGGGAAGGAGTTGTAGTGGTATTTTCCAGCCTGATGCTGCCCCAGAATTATGAATGTCTGACACATGCACAGTAGAGTGTTTTTTCCCCCACATAACTAAGCCTTTTGATATAAATTTGAATTGGCATGCTTAGTCTTCTCATATTTCAAATATTTTCAGTAATGCTAGAGGAAGGCAAATGTGCCACCCACCTAGGGGCATACCCACTAAGAATTACCTGGGCACAGGAAGGCATACTATATGCTAATGGGTTATTGGTTCTACCACCACCTTTGGGTCCTTGTAGGATGTCTCTTTGTTTCTGCTACTGGGAGTGGGGGGGGGGGGAGCTGCAGATGTCATGTTGCCAAGTTCCCACTGATAGTCTGCCTTTGAGATCCTCTGAAGATGAGATGCCAAGTTTTAACAGTTTAAGGAGGGAAGCTACATGATTTGACACACACGTACACTTGACACATTCCACACATTCTTTGTGCTTGAATAATACCACCTATAAGTTGGCAAACTGGGGCTTTGCACTGTTGGATGGATTCCTCTTTTAAACTGTATTGTGGGAAAGGGATCTCATACATTTCTAGATCAAGTCAGCTGGACACTATCTCTTTGGTTAGCTGGCCCCTTCTGAGACCTTTCCTGAAGAAAATCTAGACTGTCCTTGAGAAGACTCAACTGGATAAATGACATCTTTTCAACAACAACAACAACAACAACAACAACAACAACAACAACAACAACAAAAACAACACTGGCTAGGTAGCGTTTTGTAGGATAAGCTGTCTTTTAGGTTCCCACATCTTGTCTACAGCTGGTAAGCTAATCAATTAGTTCATAATTGCATTTGGAGATGTATCCATTAGCTTGTGTCTTCAGACCAAAACCCATGAAGAACATATTAAAAAGGGATCTATAAGATGATTTGAAGTCCATATACTTTAATACATAATTGAATATGACATGCAAGTTCAGAGACGGCCCCTCACCCTTCCTGCACCGTGGGCATAGCTGGGCTAGGAGTGTCTAGGAGTGAGGGTATCTGTCCTCTCCCCTGTGACCAGACTGATTTATGAACTGAAGATCATTACCTGCTTTGTTCTACATGCACACTCAAAGTTCATTCCAAGTTCTGAGCCTTAGATTGACTTTTAAGAGAGCTCGCGTCCCCCCAGCTCTCTTTCCCCTGCCTGTCTGCCTCATGTTTCTTACTTCTCTGGGAAAGGCATCTTTCTTTTGGCAAGGCCTTGCAGCCTTCTATCTCTCTTTGAACACGTTCTGCCTGCTGCTTCTGTGTGCTGCTCCCCCCCTACCACAACAGGCTGGAGCAAATGTTTGATATTTTCCCGCTGACATTGATTCAATATCTACTGTGTCAGTCACTGGACTAGGAAGTGTGTGGACGAGCAGCTTCCCAATTTGGTGAGAGTTGAAAATAAATTCTATCACCACGCAATGCTCGTTGTGGTCTTTCTTGTGACATGACCAATGTCCCTCTAGGTTATGCATGCTTATTCTTACCTTTAATAATTTTATACCCACATTGGGAAGATAGACAATCACTGACAACAGAGCTCTGCAAAAGAAGAGTGGGAAAGAATAATTCCTGTTGCAGAGACACCATGTCTTCTAATGATTTCTTCCCTTCCTCTAGGCCCTCTTGCTGTCTTTCTTTGCAGAACAAAGAGAATTTGTTAAGTACGGAGACTCTGTTTTCAGATGACGGCATTAGACATGGATTCTTGACCCAAGGTGACCCACTTGGTCTGGGAACAAGAGTCGTCTACAGAATTCGATTTGGAAAGGCAAGTGGTTTTGAATAATAAAGCCTACATTTCATAGTTTCCATGACGGGACAGATGGAGGCTAAGAAAGGTATTAGCACATACAGAAATAAACAGCAACGAAACATGACAAAAACCACCCCAAATACAAAATGTAGTGTTCTTAATTGGATTTTTTGGCTTAAAATGTGTCTGTTAACTAAAGCCCTCTGCCTTACATGCCCTTGGAGTTTGAATTTATACTATGTATGTGATCTAGGAATACCCAGGTTAAGACATTAACATTAAAAATGTGCCTTATAATGCCTAATTTGTTTGTATGGCATTTAACATGAGTTAGTCCCCCAACTCAAGTAACACTAGGTATCTTCAAATAAAACCCTCTTGAAGACAAGCTCAGTGTCCAAAATTACAAAGCATAAAGATGTTTCTATATGTTTAAAATGTTAACATTCATAAAATAAGGGATCAGAAATATAATAGATGAGTAAGATGTGTATTAGTTACTTTTCTGTTGTGTTGATAAGACACATGGCCAAGACAAAGTATAGAGAAAGATTTTATTTGTCCTTCAAGAATAAGAGTTTATTATGGCTGGGAGGCATGGCAGCAGAGTCCGGAAGCTGAGTGCTCGAAGTGGAGATATGTCAACTGTGAGCGTGAGCTGGAAGCAAAGAGAGCAAACTGGGAGTGGTGTGAGGCTTTAAAGACTCAAAGGCCCCCAAGCATTACTTTCTCCAGCAGGTTTGTACCTCTGGAGCCTCTCCAAACAGTTCTACCAAATAGGGGCCAAGTGTTCAAATACCCGAGCTTATAGGGCACCACATCTTCATGTAAAACACTGTACCATGTAAAAGAAAATTACAGCTGTGAAAAAGAAGTGAAACTTCTTAGTATGGTAACTATAGTAATCAATTTTAATGAGTAGATATAGTGAAGGAAAAAACCTCCTGAAGTAGAAGAAATCTAATTCTAACTCAGAGAGTACCACAGAAACGTAAACATGAGAAGCCAAAGGCAGTTCAGACAAAGGAGACAGAAATCAAAGGATGAGTATTCAAAGAGAAGAGGTGGGAATTTTATAACTATTAACAAATAAAAATGGATCATTTTGTGGGAGGATCCAAGATGGCCGTACCGAACACACACTGTGTCTGATCAGCAGAACAGCAGTGACTGCATAGCAACCTAAGGACTGAACTGAGAACTACAAAACACCAGTGCTAGTGATTCCCTGGTAAGAGGGGTCCACATTGTGTGAAGCATGGGTGGGTCTGGTTTAGGCCACAGAGCCAATCCACAGAAAAGTACCTGGGTCCCTGCAGGCATGTGTGCACAGTCTCCAAAGTCTAGTCACTCGCCTGCTTGTGGGCTGCATCTGCGCTCTGTGCATCAGACTGAATTGAAGACATCAAAAAGCACCAGGGTCTGGGTTTTATAGTCCAGAGCACACCCCAAGGTTTGGAACACAAGTGGATCTGATCTCAGGTCACCTGTCCAGTCCACGGAAAGTTCTCAGGTAGAGCGGGGCTCCAAGGATTGGCCGATGGGCACACAGCACCTTCACTCTGTCTCAGAAAGAAGTGTGGGCTACTTAACACCAGTGTCTGAGTCTCCCTGCTGAGGGGAGAGACACTACAACGTGGAACACAGGTAGATTGACCTCAGGTCACCCAGCTGGTACACAGAAAGTTCCCAGGTCTGACCTCAGGTCACCCAGCTGGTACACAGAAAGTTCCCAGGTCTGACCTCAGGTCACCCAGCTGGTACACAGAAAGTTCCCAGGTCTGACCTCAGGTCACCCAGCTGACCCACCTCAAGAGTTCCCTGATCCCCACAGGTGAGGGGTCTCAACTTATAGCCACTCACCTATGAGCTGCTCTCCACGGCCAGTGAAGGTCAGAAAATATCACCCAACACCAGAGACAGCAAGATGGCTAAAGACCAGTGTAAAAAACACAAACAACAAAAGCATCTCCAGAACCCAATTATCCCAAAGCAATCAGGCCTGCAAACTCTTAACACGTCTGAAACACAAGAAAATGACCTCAGGTCTTTCCTAATGAAGATGATAACAGAAGAAAGGAATAAAATCCATAAACAAATACAGGAAGATATAGCCAAACAGACTGAGGCCCTTAGAAAGGCTATGACAGAGGTCTGTGGAGAGGAAATGAAGAAACCACTGGAAGAAATTCAGGGAAATGCAATACCTATCCACAATTATAGCCCCACACAAAATACTAGAAGAAAAGCTTCATCCCAAAGAGGTTAACTACACCGGGAAAACACAAGAAAGCGCACAAACACACTACCACAACCAACATCAAATAAAAGGATCTAACAGTCACTGGTCATCAATCTCCCTCAACATCAGTGGTCTCAACTCTCCAATAAAGAGACACAGACTAACAGAATGAGTGCATAAACAGGACCCAGCATTCTACTGCATACAAGAAACAAACCTCAGCCACAAAGATAGACACTACCTGAGAGTAAGGGGCTAGAAGAAGAGCTTCCAAGCAAATGGACACAAGACGCAATCTGGAGTACCCATTCTAATATCTAATAAAATAGACTTTCAATCAGAATTAATCAAAAGAGATGGAGAAGGACACTTCATACTCATTGAAGAAAAACTCAACCAAGATGACATTACAATTCTAAACATCTATGCCCCAGATGCACATGGAAAAATGAAAAACCCAGAATAGCTAAAACCATCCTGTATAAGAAAAGATCTTCTGGAAGAATCTGCATCACTGATCTCAAGCTGAACTATAGAGCAAAAGTAATAAAAACAGCATGGTACTGGCATAGAAATAGGCTGGTTGATCAATGGAATTGAATCAAAGACCCAGAAATAAATCCACACACCTGTGGACACTTGATTTTTGACAAAGAAGCCAAATCCATACAATGGAAAAAAGATAGCATCTTCAACAAATGGTGCTGGTCTAACTGGATGTCTACGTGTAGAAAAATGCAAATAGATTCATAGTTATCACCCTGCACAATACTAAAGTCCAATTGGATTAAAGTCCTCAACATGAAACCAGATACACTAAATCTGTTAGAAGAAAAAGTGGGGAAGAGCCTTGAATTCATTGGCCCAGGAGACAATGTTCTGCACAGAACACCAATAGCTCAGGCACTAAGATCAACAATCAATAAATGAGACCTCATGAAACTGAAAAACTTTGTAAGGCAAAGGACACTGTCAATAGAACAAAATGACAGCCTACACACTGGGAAAAGATCTTCCCCAACTCTATATCTGACAATAGGCTAATATCCAAAATATATAAAGGACTCAAGAAATTAAACACCACCAAACCAAATAATCCAATTAAAAATGTGATACAGAGCTAAACAGAGAATTCGCAACAGAGGAACATCAAATGGCCGAGAAACACCTAAAGAAATGCTCTAAGTCCTTAGTTACTAGGGAAATGCAAATCAAAATGACTGAGATTTCTTACTCCTATGTACCAGAATGGCTAAGATAAAAAATTCAAGTGACCAAAACAAACAAACAAACAAACAAAAAACCAAAACAAAAAACCAAAACAAAACAAAACCTCAAGTGAACACACATGCTGGTGAGGATGTGGAGAAAGGTGAAAACACCTCCATTGCTGATGGGAGTACAAACATGTACAACCACTTTGGAAATCAATCTGGCACTTTCTCAGAAAATCGGGAGTAGTGATACCACAAGACCCAGACATACTACATCCCGAAAGATGCTCCACCATAAAACATGGGTATTTATTCCGCTATATTCATAGCAGCTTTATTCATAATAACCAGACTCTGGAAACAACCTAAATGTTCATCAATTGAAAAATGGATAAAGAAATTGGTACATTTATACAATGGAATACTACTCAGTTATCAAAAACAAGGAAACCTTGAAATTTGTAGGCAAATGGATGGAACTAGAAATGATCATCCTGAGTGAGGTACCCAGACCCAGAAAGATATGTATGACATATACTCACTTATCAGTGGATATTAACCCAACATAGATGTCCTTTGAGAGACTCCACCCAAAGGGGATTGGGACCGATCCTTGACTTGTTGATGGACTCTAGGTACAGTGCTGAAAGTGGTTTGGAAGAATCAGGGGATAGAAAGACCCGGAGGGTTCAGGAGCCCCACAAAGAGACCATCAAGGCTGGTGGATCTGGACCCAGGGGGCCCTACACAAAATGTTGCACCAACAAAGGACAATGCATGCAATAAACCTAGACCCTCTTCAGATACAGTCAATGGACAGCTCATTCTCCATGGTTGTGGGAGAGAGGGGACTGCCTCTGACATGAACTCTGGTGCTCCGAATTTGATCACTTCCCTCTGGTGGGGAGGTCTGGCAGGCACACAGAGGAAGAGGAAGCAGCCTATGGCTGTGGTCATAGGGTTGGGGAGAAGGTCTCCTTATATCAGAGGTCTAGGGGAGGGAAATAGAAAGGAAGAGGGAGGGGATAACAATTAGAAAGTAATCTGAATAAATTATAGTAAATTAAAATTAAAAAAATTAAAATTGACCATATTTATAAATCACAAGTCATGAAGTGGATAAATATAAAGCCAAGTTTTAGATTCATTATAATAAAATTAGAAAGCCATAAAGCTAAAATCATTTTTTTAAAACCATAGAGAAAAATTCTTCTCATGAAATATGATTAGGAAAGGAGAACATTTCTCAACAGCTGGACATTCCAAAGGTAATAAGATGATACGCCCAAAATGTTACTAAAAAACAAATGCCAGGGGCTGGAGAGATGGCTCAGCGGTTAAGAGCACTGACTGCTCTTCCAGAGGTCCTGAGTTCAATTCCCAGCAACCACTTGGTGGCTCACAACCTTCTATAATGTGATCTGATGCCCTTCTCTGGCCTGCAGATGTACCTGCAGGCAGAGCACTGTATATGTATAAATAAATATAAAAAATGCCAAACTTATACTTCTATATCCATCTAAAATATCACTCAACAACAACAAGCTGTTTTGTTTTAATAAAGACTCACAGAAAGAAAATGCTAAAGTATTTATTTCAAGTAGAAGAACATTGAACCAAAAGGAAAATAATGAGATACAATAAGGAAAATTAAACCCAAACAAGCATTGCCTATAGAAAGCAATGATGATATTTTATAGAAAGTAATGATGAATTTTAAGGACATAAAAAGTGGAGTGTGGTATTAGGTACCCAACCTATTTCAGAAATGTGCGGGGATACTGCCATTCTGCAGATGTGTAGGTGAAGGGAAATGATTGACACCTTCAAAGTCAAGAGGTGCTTTAAAAATATGAGCGCAATGTCTAAAAATGTCATGTGTATGCACAAATATACAAATGAGGTGTTAAATCAGTTGACAGAACCAGGAAAGATGAAATAAATAAAACTTGATTAATTTACTAAAAGTTAAAAAAAATATAGCAAGGATCATATGGCAAGGTTAGCACAAGATAAAATAATACAAATAGGGGCTGGAGAGATGGCCCAGTGGTTAAGAACACTTCTTGCTCTTGCAGAGGACCTGGGTTCAATTCTCAGTACCCACACAGTACCTCACAACTGTCCATAATTCCAGTTCCAGTGGGTCCAGCCCCTCTTCTGACTTCCATACCAGGCTCATATGAGCAAGATACTGATACAAAAAATAAAACAAATAAATCTTTAAAAAAAGATAATACTAATAATCTTAGATGTGTAAAAGCAGACTAAATTAACGTGCATGGAAATGCAAAAATCTACATGGTTTATAAGAGATTTGGCTAAAACTTAAGGACATAAAAAAGAACAGATGCAAAAACGATGAATACAGTTAAATTTATACCATTTATAAGGCCAAATTCATAATCAGGCATAAAGACTACTACTTAAAAAATCAAATATATACCATTATGTTGCTTCAAAATGAATCATGGTTTCAGATCATATTTTTAAGTCATTATAACTAAGTACAAACACATATTTATTCATCAGAATATGAACTATCACAGCCAACACAATTTTGCTCATGAGATATGAGATTGTTTGTTTACTCCTATAGAGCAAAAACAAAAAACAAAAACAAAAACAAAAAACAAAAATAATTAAGCTTCAGGATTCAATGAAATCTTCTAAGCATTTTTGGCATCATGCTGCTTATGGAAGCATTTTCTTCCCTGAAAAAAAATTCAGATGCTTGGAGAAGTGGCAGTTAGTGAGAGGCCAGCTGAAGGTGGTGGGTGAGGCAAAGTGTCATAGCATCATCATCCAACATGTGAAACTCTGGTTATTGCACATAAGACTGGGAATTGTCATGGAGAAGAGTTGGGACAACTACCTGCAATGCCTGCATTTTCTAACTACACTTTTCAGAGTACTAGTTTTGAGGTACATAAAGCTGTAGATCTCCATTTGTTGTCTCAGTGCTTGGGCTAGAACTTCAAGTATAGATTGAAGAGATATGTAGAGTGGGCAGCTTTGTCTACTCCCTGATTTTAGTGGAATTGCTTGAGCTTCTCTCCATTTCATTTGATGTTGGCTATAGGCTTGCTGTATATAGCCTTTATTATGTTTAGGTATGTGCCTTGTATCCCCGATCTCTCCAATACTTTAAACATGAATGGGTGTTGGATTTTGTCAAATGCTTTCTTGGCATCTAAGGAGATGATCATGTGGGTTTTTTTTTCAGTTTGTTTATATGGTGGATTACATTGATGGATTTACCCAGGCTCAGATGGACACATGGAGGGGTGTGGGTGCAGGGACTGCCTCCAACATGAACTCTTGTGCCTCTGATTTGGTCACTTTCCATTGATGGGGCAGTCTTCTGGACACACAGAGAAAGGGCGATACAGGCTATCCTGATGAGATATCCCCCCAATCAGAGGACTAGGGGAGGGGAATAGGGTAGAAGATGGAGAGAGGTTGGGTATGGAGGATATGAGCAGGGGTAGGGGGTAACAGTAGGGATGTAACATGAATAAATTATAAATAAATAAATGCATTCAGATCTACAAAAAATAAAATCACAGTCATTTTTAAGTCATACTTCTACGGAATTTTGACAGGCAATAACAGCAAAGCTTGAAAAGGAAAATTCAAAACAACAAGAAAAGAAGCCCAATTTGTGTAATAGTTTTGAACCAAGACTCTATTTTTTATCCTTGGTTACTAAAGATAACCAAGGAAGAGAAAAGACAACTGTCGATCAGTGGCCCTCAACCTTCCTAACGTCAGACTCCTTTAGCACAGTTCCTCATGTTGTGGGGACCCTGTTGCTTCTTCATAACTCTACTGCTATGAACCATAATTCAAATATATGATGTGAGTGTTATCTGATATGTGGCCCCTGTGAAAGAGTCATTTGATCCCCCAAAAGGGGTCTCAACTCACGGGTTGAGAAGCTCTGCTGTAGAGGACCATCCCAGCCACAGACCACCAGTGACTGTGGACACCTTTTGCGGTATATATTTGGCTTTGGGAAACACCTTGGAGCATCTTCTCCATCTAACCACAAAGCCAGTCATTACCGATTATCATAAACATGTCTATCAAATCAGTCCAGAAATGTTCCCTAAGAGAGAACGACAGCTTGAGATGGTGTTTTTTTTTTTTTTTTAAATGTGGTGTCTGCTCATGAGGCACTCAGTGGTCCAGGTTCCTGTCTTCCCAGTTTGCTTTAGATGCTGAATGACCATTGTATGGTCCATGCTGGGTTCTTTGGCAGTTTGTCCTGTAGTTAGATCAGCTTCAAGATTGTTCTGAGCTCATCAGTCACCTCACTTCGTATCTTGAAGATTCTCATCTCTGGTCAAAACTTCTAAGCCAGTGCTGGTACTGTGTGCTCCTTAGGAATTCCTGGGCCAAATGCTTTGTCCACATTGTGAGTCATCTCTGCGCTTTACAGCCCATTTTGAACTTGAGAGAATCACTCAAATTTTCTTCTTGGCTAACACCATTTCCATAGTATCAAACAAATACAAAACAAACCGCAAAGCAATGAATCATTACACAAATACACAAAGCAAGAAACATGCATTAAAATTATGCATAACCTAACCACATTTATTACAAATGTATTCCAATATCGAATGGAAAATTTCAACGACATGAGAAACAGTTACCTTTGTACCAACCTAATCATGTCGTAGCACAAAGAATGTGCAAACTCAAGCCCCAGGGGAAGAAGTGTCACACTGCAACCACAGTATATGCGTTAACATCTCCCATCTCTGTGAAGTAACACATGCATTAAAGTTACTGCGGAAGATACTTTGAATATGTCAGTTTATGAATGACAGTGACAATTGCGCACACAGTGTTTCTGGTTCCAGCAGAAGGTAGTACCCTTGTACCTGGAATTTATCTGTGAAGGTGGACTTTCCTTAAGAAACCCTTCTGTGGGGGAGGGAGGGCGACTCTGTGACCTTCACTCTCACCCATGCAGGCCTCAGGGAGGGGCGATCTGGGCCTGGGAATACTGCTGACTCTTAGGTAACTCTGCTATGATTTTCTCCCCTTCTGCTTTTTAAATTAGTGTGAGCTAGTATGGCTTCAAGATCGTTGCATAGCTGAGGCAGCAGAAAGTCACATGCATTAGTTAGGACACAGGCTAAACTGCTGTCACAAAGACACTGAGAAATGCCACAGTTCAGATGAAATTGTTTATTCCTCTATAGGGAGCATTTTGTAGCAAGCCCGCGGCACCTGGCAGGTAGGTGGCAGTGTTCCATAAAGCCACCTGGCTTGCCTCCTATTTTGCTCCATTAGCCCAGAGTGCTGTTCTCACCTTGCTTTCCACATCTGCATCCCGCTCACTCAAGGGAAGGACAAACAGCCACTTTCTTTGATAACATTTGACCTTGAATGTGCACACATAACTTTCACTCCCATGCACTCTCTGCCCCCGACTTGGAAATTAGTCACGTGGTCGCTCTGAGCAGCATGGGAGTTGGGAGATACTGTTTTCAGTTGGACACCATTTTCTTCCCTCGTTGGTGTGTGTGTGCTTCTGAGGGCATTTGAGAGAGTCCTTTCACCATCAGAAAGATTAGACGATATGACAGAAGGAACCGAGCAGGATCTGTCATATGTTCCCAAACACAGGTCATCCGTTATGCGGGAGGGACATTGGAACCTCTCAGAACCTCATGGAGCCTCAGCTTCGCCATTGGTATAAAACTGTCTAGCAGAGTTGTCAGGAACAGCAACCAAGATAAAAACAGCAGGTCTGAGAGGCAGCAGTCAGCGGTCAGCGGTCAGCTCTTTGCTCTGCGTCCCTCCCTCTGCTGAGTCAGAGGTCCCCCGACACACACAGCACTTGCAGGCCACGGGTACAGAGCTGGAGGTGGCCGAAGGTTGGCTGGATTCTGCCTCTGGCTGCTGCTCCCAGAGCCGGAGCCCCCTTTCCTCCTCTTGTACCCTCGTCACATTCCTGCACCTCCCTCGTGGAGGAATCCTGCAGATTGATGACCTGTCACCGAGAAGATGCAGACAGACCCCCGACTCCTGTGTTCTTAAAGGATAGAAGGATTAACGAGGCCTTGGAGTTGTCTTGGTGCCTGTTTCAGAATGGCCCACGGCAGAGAGAGAGAGAGAGAGTCTGCGGCGAGGCTTTGGTCGGTCACGCTGCCCTGAGTATGACCTGTCACGATTTGTTTGTGATCTCTGTGCCCAGTGATGCAGGTCACAGGCCGTGCTCCTCCCAGGAAATCTGATTGTTTGCAGTTGTGAAGAGCAGGGGCTGTCCGAGCAGAGGGTTAAATCACCGAGTGTTTTACAAGAGCCGCTATAGGGATGCCCTGTTTTCTCCTTATATGGCTATTTTTCTCAGTCCGAAATCCCAGGGTGTATTTTACGTGGCTGAAATACACAAACGGAGTCACAGTCTTAGCCAAACACGCTATGTGGCTTTAAAATTAACAAGCTGCTCTCGGCCTCTGTACCCTAAACACACCCGTGCACGCAGTTTCTGTTGAGACTGAGAAAAGAAAGACTCTTTCCTTTTTAGCCACCAAAAACATTTGTTAGGAATGAATTTCTCTAACCCCGCCGCTCCTCTGCGGAGAATGTTTCTTTCGTGCAAGCATGTGGATCAAATCTGAGTGTCGCAATTTTAATGAGCGGGCGATTCTGTGTGATTAGCTAGTTTGGAGGCACACAGGTAGAATCAATCGAGCACAGACATTAAAATGCAGGGGGAGAGACTTAAGTTGGTCCTCAGCTAGCAGGGGCGCGAGGCAGCACAGAGTGAGGCCACAGTGAGTTTGCCACAGGTATGATGTGGAAGGAGCCTCTCTGTGCAAAGTCTAGGGTTCAGGACGGTTTGCGGGAGATGTGGGAGGCGTTTTGCCAACTAGGTCAGGGAGAACGCGGAGGTATTCTTGGTGCAGGGGGAAAAGCCCCAGGAAAAAGTTCATAAATAAGCTATCAAGTCAGATACTTTAGATGATAGCAAACAACTCCAGTGTCTAGAAAAAAAATGGTGTAAGAAAAGGAACACTATGTAGTAGACTGGAAATATCAGGTGAAGGGACTGGACTAGGTGACTGTAGTGCGTATGACTTAAACCCAGAAAGTTAGGCTTGAATTAGTTAAATATTGATTACATTTCAATTTTAAAGTGCAAGTGGCTACTTCCCCTCCACTTCCTGTTTCTTTTTTTCTTTTCTTTCTTTCTTTCTTTCTTTTTTTTTTTTTTTTTTTTTGTTGTTGTTTCGTGTAGTTCCTCTGGATTGCAACTTGCTATGTGGTTGAGGCTGACAGTGAACTAACTGATCCTTCCACTTTTACCTTTCATGTCCTAGGCCTACAGGCTTGGATTACCATGCCCAGCCTCAGGGAAGATCTCTTAGCTGAATTCCAAGCCACTTTCAAAATACCTAATTATGCAAACGTGAAAGGCATTCATTCTTGTCCCCTGACAACAAAACTATTGCTCTACACCTCCATACTACTATGGATGCCATCAATATGTCCCTCAGTTTGCATAGTTTACATGGCTCTACAGCTAATTTATGATGACTGTTATGGGTACTGCATTACCAACATTTGTTTTGAATGTCAAAAACGCATCAATAAATTGGTTTTGCAAAACTAGTCCCACGAGTCAGGACTGATGTATGCAGTGTGGCCAGTCCTGAGTGTGACAGCCCTTTTCTCTGCTCTGCTTGCCAGTGTTCTCCCAGAGCTACATTGGGCTGTTTTGTTTTGTTTTCACCTCTATCTGTTTTTGAACCATGCTTATAATAAGTAAGGCATGGGTCATAATATACCAATCCACTATTGTGTTGTATGGTTTTTAAACACATATGGATTAGGCTCAGCACCGAAAAGGCCACACGAACTTGTTCTTCAAAGACCAGAACATGATCCTGCTGAGGATGGACACTGAACTTGGAGTTCTAGAGATGTCTAGATATCAGATGTGGCTCTGTTCCTGCCTTCCCCTTTCTACTCATAGGACCTAAGCTACCTAGGCATCTCTTACGTGGCTTTGAGGTCGATTTCAAGAAACTAGAACATTGTCTCTTATAATGGAGCCATTGGGAAGAGCCAAGGTCTTGTTTGAGTTTTGAAGAATATTGCATTGCCCTGGCATGTAGATCCATCTTTTCTACCCATGCTGGCCCATGTTCTAAGGGTCTAGGATACTTGGTCAATGTGGGTTGCGCAGAAAGAGAAGGAGAGAGAGAGAGAGAGAGAGAGAGAGAGAGAGAGAGAGAGAGAGAAGGAGAGAGAGAGAGGCCTATTGCTTTTTCAGGGAAAATGGTGCCATTTATTCTGAGAATGTACAGAGACAGCATTTGATTGGGAAAAGACCTTAGGTCATTTATCTCTCACTTTTCAAATGATGAGATGGTGTGCCTCCCCAGTGGGCTGTCTCCTCTCTATTCCACAATGCACCACTTCTCATAAAGAAGTATCCTTCCAACAGGGGGAAGCAAGGCAGGGCTGGGAAGGAAGGAGATCAAGCAACTTTCATTGAAGGATTCATTTTTGATTTAAATATTTTGTTCTAATCTCCAACTTCCTTTTTAACTTGGCAGAATGACCAAAAGAAAAACAACGCTCCTCCCTAGCCCAGTTTACTGCCTGCCAGAGCAGGGGATCTGGTTACTGCCTTCGAATTGTATATGTTGGGTTGTTCAATATATTAGGTTTTTTTTCCTTTTCTTCATCTTCTTTTTAATCTATTGCTTGTATACATAGGGTTTTCTTTTAATGGCATGTCAGAGCGGATATAGTGAAAAAAAAAACACCCAGGAGAAAACATATAGGTCAAATATAGCCAGCAATTTAATACCTTTTCTTTCTTTCCTTTTCCTTTTCTGTTTCTCTGAGCATGTCATGGAAGGTCTCAGGAGTGATACATCCTGTAACTGTAAGCAGCTGTAATCCCCTGGCTGTGATACCAGCAAAAACGTCCCTTCACACTGGACCCATGTGCAGTCACTTAGTTCTGTGCCACCAAGATGAAGTGACAGGGAGGAGCTGCTCTGGGACTTAGACACTTCTCCAAGCTCTGTAATGGATTTTGTTTGTTTGGTTGGTTTGCACCTCCCGTGCTGTCCTGGCAGTCTCTCATAGGAGGGAAGAGAAACCAGGGTGCTGCAGCTGGAGGTTTGAATCTCGGTAGGATCTCCTCAGAGAAGCCGCCAGCCTAGGGCTTTGCAGTCACCTCAGGACACAGGATGTGGCTGACCAGATTTGGTCCCTGCACTTTCCAATGTTTAGTATGCTTTGTCCCCTGAGCCACGTGTGATAATCTCAGCACTAGAGAGACTGGAGCAAGAAGACTGCAGGTTCAAGGCCAGTCTGGAAAAATTTAATAAAATGTTTCAAAATGAAAAAAAATAAAAATAAAAAGAGAACTGGGCATAGAGCTCAGCAATGGGTACCTTGTGAGATCCCTGGTTATGTCATATGCATTTGCACTTTTGCATTTTGTCTATAATGATGTAAAAAAGTGTATTTAACTTCATGGTGTGGTTTTCCAGTATGGATAGAAAATAACCAGACTGGATAATGTCTTGCTCCCATCTTCTGAGAAGCACAGACAGAGATAATGATTTGAGTACAAGTGGTTCATTTAAGAATGATCCTAGGGACAGCAGGTTACTGAGAAGAGACTTGATACCCTATGAGCATATACAGGGGGAGGTAATCCCTCTCAGGAACAGTCATAGGGGAGGGGAATAAGGGGAAAATGGGAGGGAGGGAAGAATGGGAGGATACAAGGGACAGGATAACCATTGAGATGTAACAAGAATAAATTAATAAAATTAAAAAAAAAAGAATGATCCTAGGAGAGCCCAGCAGAACCCTGGGAATGAGACAAAGAAGAAAAGCAGACCATTGTGGGCCATTGGATCTCAATACTGCCAGGAAGATTTCTTGGCCTCAGCACCACTGTCCCTTGATGAAGGGCCGTCAAGTGAACTGTTGGAGGTTTAGATAGCCATTAGCCATTAAGTGTTAGTGGCACCCCCCCCCACTTGCTATGCTGTGACAATCAAAAGTGTCTTCAGACATTTCTAGGGACTGGTACCACCCATGGTTCAGAGCTATAGGAACCTGAGAGACTCTGTCATAGGCTGTCTGGTAGGCTTATACTGTGAGGCAAGGGCCAGCAATGAGTTCCGGTGTGTCTACTGAATTCTTTTCTGGAGTTTGGGGAGATCAGAGAAAGTGTTGATTGCAGAAGTTGCCAGAATGAGGAACCTCATACCGTTTGGCTTTTCATCCCCCTATAGTCCACTCCATGCTAAGTTGGATCAGTGCAAGTGTCCTTCCATGTACTATTTGAAAGGCCCAAGAGAACTTGAGGCTCCTGAGAGAAACACAGTCTCCTCAACAAACACAGCAAAGCTCCCCTGCGACTGTTTTGTGCGGCACCCTCATCATTCTCCATAGACAGCTCAGAGAAGCAAAGAAAGATTCGAAGCCAGCTCTCCCTCCTTGGCACCTAATAAGAAGAGCGGCCTTTGTGTTTTGCCAGATCGGCTTACTCACAAAGTTGGGCAGAATTTTAGGCAGGAAATTATTCTTTTGCGAGGGGGAGACTCCTAACACAGAGATGAATGCTGAGAGAAAAAAAAAAGCTACTAAGAGCAAAGTGGGATTCTGGGTCTGGACAATGGAGATTTCATGGGAGCCTTCAAGGCTCAGACTGGTGAATCATGCCCATAGCGGTGGCTAGATGAGATTCTAGGAGCTTCCAGTAGGATGATCTTTCTCCATCACCACTCCACCGTCACAGCTGTCCCACAGATTGTCAAATAGCCACATTCAGTGGACACACTCTGTTCCCCTCCACTGGACACAGGGAGGCACTTCCTTCAGAAAGTCACTTCCATTTGCTTCCCAGCCATCTTCCTTTCTCCTCGTGTCTCACGGTCTGTATAGACTCCTCAGGTGGCTCTTCTCTTGCAGGCTACCCCTGGGCAGGGACCCTCAGACTGCATGGCTGCCTGGCTTAGTTTATTGCCCAGTGTTCCCGAACAATCTCACAAACTGCAGCATATCAAGTTCCCAGAGTTCAAGACTGGCAACTTCCAAGTCTGATTTGTAGCTCTGCCCCTTAGTGGAGGAGGGCCCATCTCTATCTGGGTAGCCTGTGTGTGCCTGGAGCGCAGCAGGTCCAGAACAGAACCCGCTAGTCTCTACCCTAGCTTTAATTTTTGTCATACTATATATTTTGGTCACATTCTTTCCCCTCCCTCAACTCCACCTAGGTTCTTCCCACCCAACTTTATGTTCTCTTGAGAGAGAGAGAGAGAGGGGGGGGGAGGGAGGGAGAGAGAGATACAGAGACAGAGACAAACACACAGAGACAGAGAGAGATAGTAAGAAAGAAAGAAAGAAGAAAGAAAGAAGAAAGAAAGGAAGGAGAGAAAGAAAGAAGAGAAATCAGGAAAAACAACATAACCCCCCAAAAACTGAAAATCCAAGCAGACAGATAAAAAAGAAAGTCAATAAGATAAAAAGAAAATAAAAAGTACACAGTACACATGGAGTGCATCTTGTTTTGGCCAACTATTCCTGGGCGTGGGGCCTTCCCTGCAGTATGGTTCATATACCCGGTGACACTCAGTTGGACAAAGCTGACTTTCCTTGTCCTAGTAGCTCTCAATTGCACACAGCCTCCTGGTTAGGGGTGGGCCTTTGCATCCATGTTTCTTACTCAGTGCTGGGATTTTGCCTGTTTTGAATCTGTGCAGGTCTTGTGCGTGCTGTCACCGGCTCGGTGTGCTCATGTGTGTGTCGGTCTTGTTGTGTCAGGAAGGTGCTGTGCCCTTGAAGGCATTCAGTCTTCCCCACCCTCTCTTCCACATAGAGCCCTGAGCCTGGAAAGGTAGGGTTTGATAAAAAACAAAACAAAACAAAACAACCCATTTGGGCCTGAGTGCCAAAGTCTCCCTCTCTGCAAACTGTCCAGTTGCGGACCTCTATGTTAGTACTGTCTCTTGCAAGAAAAAGCTTCTCTCGTGAGTTTTAAGAGATATTGTAGCCTATGGATATAGCAATGTGTCATTCGGGATAATTTTTATTGTGTTTCCCCCTAGGCCCATGACCTAGGAGGCTGTGTGCAATTGAGAGCTACTAGGAAAAGGAAAGTCAGTTTTGTCCAACTGAGTGTCACTGGGTATATGAACCATACTGCAGGGAAGGCCCCATGCCCAGGAATAGTTGGCCAAAACAAGATGCACTCCATGTGTACTATGTTCTTGGCCATTTAGAAGTGCCATGAGTGGGTCCATCTCATGGAGCGGGCCTTAAATTCAATGAGAAGGTGGTGGTCCTCCCATAATGGCTGAGCCCTAGTGCTCCCTCCAGCTGTTCTTCACACTGTCTCTTCTTGTGCTCTCCTATTTATCTGAGCATTTCTCAGAAATCTAGGGGTGCTCCCAAACCCACCCCAGTCACTGAGCTCTCTTCCACACACCTCGCACCCCACAGGTCTCTTTCTACTCTCAGTATGGAGTTGCCCACTGTGTCCTCTTCACCACCTCCTGCTACTGCCCTCACACAGCTTTCTTTGGTGTTTGTGTCTCATTAACAGCACAGCCTCAGAACTGGCCTCCCTGCTAGGCTTCTCTACTACCTACCTATGGCCATATGGCCATTCTTTTAAAAGGAACTGTCACCACACTCCATTTTGAAATTTCAGAAGAGGTGCTGTGCTACTTTCATAGCTTAACTGGAGATACGGATTCTATTGTCGCTTGAGGAGTTAGCTTATCAGTGAGTTTGTGAGTCAGTCCTACGTGGATCCAAATCCTAGCCCTTCAGAGAAGTTATTTATTTCTGTCCAACCTCAGAGTCCTCGGTTGCAAATTCAGATCAACAGTACCTGTGCTCAACAGTCCTCCTTTACTCGTGCTTTCGACTTCTGCACTTCCTGTTTCTCATGGCAACCACGATCCCCCAATGTTCCTGTAGTGCCGCAGGGACCAACATAGTTTGAGAGGCGATGATTCCGCTCCTCTGGCTTTATACTGTTATTGCAATAATTTCTGTCTTATTATTATTTGTGTTGTTAATTTCACAGTATGTGTGCCTAGTTTATAAATTAAACTTTGCCCTATGTTTGCATATGTAGGAATGCATAGCACAAAAAGGAGCCAGGGCTATCTGTGATGTCAGACATCCACTAAAGTCTTGGCACACATCCCTCACAGATACAGGAGAGATTGCTGTAGACATATCAACAGTCATAGAGGCTGGCCAGTATGAAGAAGGCAGTAAGTGTTTTCTGCCATTATTGGAGATAGACTTCTGGGATGTCATGGGTATGCCATGAGCTGGCATTTGTGGAAGAGCCCACCATATGCACATATTATTTGTCTTTGATATAGATTCTGGTTCTGGGTTGGGTAGGGGCTTGGGGTCCAGAAAAGGCTAGCACAGCACCAGCACCAGCACCAGCACCAGCAAATGGGCTAGGGAAATGGGCTCCTAGAAAGGACCGGTGAAAGGTGTGCAAGAGAGTAAGGCTGTGTTGTGCTTGGCTGTAAGCTCACTGGGGAGTCAGCCAAAGCACCAACTGACCTGTCAGGATTTGACATTGGCTGCTGAGCTTGGGTTGCTTCCCGTTCAAGATGCTCTGTCCTGTGAGCCACCTCAGGAGCGTGGTTAGAGGGGCTGAGCAGAGCTGCCGAAACTCATTGCACTCAGGCTTTTTGATAATCTGATAAAGTGTGTGTGTGTGTGTGTGTGTGTGTGTGTGTGTGTGTGTGTGTGCGCGCGCATGCGCCTGTGTGTATGGCAGCCAGAAGCTGAGGTTGGGTGACTTTTCTGGTTCAGTACATCTTATTTTCTGGACAAAGCCTCTCTCACTGAAATTGAAGCTTGTGGATCCAGCTAGACTGGGTGGTCAGAAATTTGCAGGGATCCTCCCGTCTCTGCTTCCCCAGTTGACACACAGCTACATACAAGGAATATGAATCAAGCATTTACTACTAATAATAACAAGTTATTCTAAAACAATTCTTTGATAGATATGTAATTTTAAGATTTATTAAAGGCAAAAACAACTTTGCATATTAATGAGATAGATGTGTGCTTTGTTTATTTTTACATAAGAATTAAATCTTGGCTGAATATTTAATACTGCAGGACAGGGCACCTTTACTGTTTTCCCAGAGTTAACTGATATTCTGATTTTATAGTCTTTCATGCTGAGAATGACACTTTGGATAAATACATAAAACAAAGGAAAGACATAAGTTCAGGGTCACTTCAGAAGTTCCTGGAAATTTGTCCTAATCTTAAGTTAAAATGCTTTTAATGATTTTTTTTTTAAACGAAGCTCAAGTCAGTAACTTAAACAGAAACTTTTATTTTTATTATTTTATTTTATTTTTATTTTTTATTAATTTATTCATATTACATCTCAATTGTTAGCCCTTCTCCTGTTTCCTCCCATTCCTCCCTCCCTCCCACTTTCCCCCTTCTCCCCTCCCCTATGTCTGTGATTGAGGGAGACCGCCTCCCCCTATATATGCTCTTAGAATATGGAGTCTCTTCTTGGTAACTTGCTATCCTTCCTCTGAGTGCCACCAGGCCTCCCCATCCAGGGGACGTAGTCAGAAAAGGGGCACCAGAGTTCCCGTGAGAGTCAGATCTCACTGTCCACTCAACGGTAGAGAATATCCTGTTCGTTGGCTAGGTCTTGGTAGGGGTTCTAAGTTTACTGCCTATATTCTCCTTGGCTGCTGCCTTATAAACAGAAACTTTTAAATCAAACATTCTAACCCAAGGCAATCCAGGGATGAAGTAATTTGATGATCATATGCTGAAGAGTGTTGGTAGGAAAATACTGAAAATTTTTTTCTATGATTTCTCCATTATGTTGCTTTAAGATTAGAAAACTTTGTATGTATAGAGAAAACACTTTGGTTCATCACAGGCAAAAGCCTCAAATACGAGCCAAGGTATCCCTGTCAGAAAGGAGGCCTAGTGGGCTGTGTGTATTTATACAAGTGAGGCTTTTCAGATTTTACAATGAAGTTTGCCTCTCAACTCCACTGTCTGGTTCACAGTATTTTTTTTTCAAGACAGGAACTCATTGTGTAGACCATGTTGGCCTCGAACTCACAGAGATCTGTCTGCCTCTGCCTCCTTTAGTGCTGGGATTAAAGGTGTGTGCCACAGTACTTTTAAGAGTTAACACTAGCCCTCTGCCCCCCACCCCGGGTGGTGAGGCCATGGTGCTGTGAAGGCTGCTCTCCGTAGCTGGTCAGCCGGGGCAGTGTTGTGTTTGTCCTGTTTTTGTCACTTTCTTTTTCTTCCTCTCTCTGTTCATGGGCCAAATCCTCTGTCTTTATCTGTCCCACCCACACTGCCCCTGTTACGTTTTGAAAAGTCCTTAAAATCCAGAGTGAGCAGACACATCTCCTTAAAACCTCCTTTTCAAACAGAGCGTGAGCCAGTCCAGAACCGCTTCTCCCTCAGCTTGCTGGCTGCTCAGCCACGTCTCAGTCGGCTGCTGACAGAGACAGACAAGGCTTCGGCTCTTCCTTGGTAGCACTGTCCTGGCCAGGAACATTCTGCGCACATGATGTTTCTGGAACAAGAACTTTTGCAAAGTCTTAACATTCCTCATCTTGTGTCTGTGGGAACACTTCTCTGCAGAATTGTGGCCGGACAAATCCCGGAGAGTGCGAGTTCCTGAGATTATAGCATTCAGGCTTGGAGGCCTCTGAGGGGGCAGTAGGCGCTCTGCTCTAGACAGTCGAGGGACCCGAAGCCAGAGAGGCCAAGGGGAATGGCCCAGAGGCCCATCACCATCTTGAGCTTGGACTTGTGTCCGGACCTACAGAGCTGAATCAAGCTGTATCTTCCCCTTCTCCTCAGCCGCGATGGCACAGCCTGAGTGGTTGCCGTGGAGATTTTAGTGGATCAGGATGGGATGGGGTGAGGAGAAAGTGGCAACACGCTACTGTAGTGCTCCAGGCGAGAGAGGATGGTGGCTCTACCAAGGTGGTGGAATTGAGACAGGTAGAACCTCTGGGGTTTAGTAACTAGTAGGGCGTTAGAAAAAGGGAAAGGGAAGGGTGAACCCCAGGTCTTCACTCTAGTAATTCCATTTGCAGACCAAGGAACACTAAGCAAAGAGTGGAGGGTTAGCCAGGCGTGGTAGCACACACCTTTAATCCCAGCACTAGGGAGGTAGAGGCAGGTGGATCGCTGTGAGTCGAGGCCGGCCTGGTCTGTTCAGGACAGCCAAGGCTACACAGAGAAACGCTGTCTCAAACAAACAAACAAACAAACAAACAAACAAAAAAAAGGAAAAGTAAAGAAAAGAAAAAAGGAGGGTTTTGTTACTGTGCTTATTTGATGGGGAGAACGGGATAAAATAGCAATTTATCTTTGAAGTGCCTGGAGAAAATGTTCAGGCAAATACACAGACAGTTCAGAGAAGTCCCAGGAAGCAGAGAGGATCTGGGGTCCTTAAGGTTGTGAAACAGTAAGTTTGGCCGGGCTGGGTCAGGTAAGGAGAGCGTGTGCGTCGGGAGGTGGGAAGCCAGGTCCCTGTTAGCGCAATGAAGCGATTAGAAGAACCTCAGGCAAAGGAGACAATGAGCCGCTGCTTCTTCAGGAGAGCAACCAGCTGGCGGAGGCTTCTGGAAGCTTTCTGGAGGAGGGTGCCAGGCTCTGTGTGGGCTCCTTGCTGTGAGTTCTCCCATAAGCTGCTCAAGGCAGCCTCGCCAGCCTCAGGGAATGCGGTGGAATGAAGGCACCGAGAGAGCGAGCATAATCCTCGACTTTTAGCTTTTGGCAACGGAACATGTAATTTCATGACGATTATCCTCGTTTTGCCGTTTTTGCAGCACGCTGCTCTTTCTTAGCATCTGCTAAGTACAGCCTTGAAGTGGAGGAGCTGGTGTTAGGATGGGTGATGACATACATGTGACTTCTTCCAAGTTCAAGAGCTGAGACCGGGAGAGCTACCACCTGATGAGGGAGGTCTTTTCCACAGAGTTAGACTGACACCCCTGGCGCATTCCTGACAAAGAAGAGATGACTTGGGATTTCTGAGGGATGTAGCCATGTCGATGGCCCTCTTTTGAATCTGGCAATTGTTACCTATAGTTTGTTTTTTAAGTTATCTACTGTATGTGACTAAGACAATGAAACACCCCAGGTCTCACAAATGAGGTTTCTGAAATGTATTGTTTGGCAGTGTTACCTACCCATGTGAGTCTAACCCATGAAAGAATGCTTGCTTCAAAGGTGAAAAGGCAGGCTGTGTAACACTGAATGCTTAATACATTATAACTATGGTACCTAAACAAACAAAGGAAAAAAAAGTGACAAACACCATGGGCAACCTGACCAAATATCAATATGGTTTCCCCTGGGTAGTGGGGAAATAAGAATGTTATTTCTCTTACCCAAATGTATGTATTTTCCAAGTATTTGTAATGCGGTGTATTATCTTTTAGAGCAGTGTTGCCTAGTGGGACTTTCTATAATGAAGGTAGAAAGTCTAATCGATTGCCAGCAGCTGTGCATGGAATGTGACAAATACGGTCAAGGAACTGGAACATTACTTGTTCTAAACTAGCATCCCAACTCTTCCCCAGGATCTAAATTTGTTTCTCTAGCTCTGTAGGAACACCCTCTCCTGGCCTCCGTGGGCATCTGTACACACAGGGTGCACGTGCACGCACACAGGCACACACACCAAAAACAAAAACAAAAACAAAAAAACAAAAAACAACTTAAGTTTGAGTGGCTATTTGGGGCTAGTGACTACTGTCTTTGATAAGGTAGTTTTAAAGTTGTCATCTAAGGTAATAATGATTATATGATAATGAAGCTGTTAAAATATTATAAGTATTTAAAATCTGGTAATTAAGTTGCAGAGATGATTCAGAGTTTAAGAGCAGTTAAGAACCCTGGCTCCTCTGGAGGAGGACCCAGGTTTAATTCCCAGCACCTACACAGTGGCTCACAACCATCTGGAACTCCAGTTCCAGGGCAGATCTGACGCCCTCTTCTGGCCTTCGCAGGCACAGCACACATGCGGTGCACAAACATACATGCAGATTTTTTTTAAAGCCCATACAAGATAAAATAAAATAAAAAAGTTAAAAAACATAATAATTATTTCCAACTTTGGTATTATACCATAATGTGGTAGTGACTTTGGACTTCATAATAGAGAATGTAAGCTTTTCTTTATTCGATTTTTCTCAAATAATAAAGTAATGTAACACTAGGCTTGTTCATACCTGTTTCAGGTGCTGTTATCCTATGGCAACTGCCACCATTACACACAATAGCATTTTACAATTTTACACTACACGCTTTGAGTCTGCAAAGGAGTTTAAAGTGGGCAGAGCCTATTGAGGTGGGAACAGGGCATCTTGTGGCCAATTTATCGCTGAGAGAAATGAGACCCACGGAGGTTCAGTTTCGCACAGCTATAAAACAAGAAGCAGAAAAAGAAAACCCTCTTTGCCTTGAAGCCCCGGGGATGCTGTTGACCTTCGTAACACGGGAAGAGTAATTTCTGAGAAGGAGGTGGGAAGGGACCTTTCTGAAGGAGCTAGAAAGATGTAAGATTTGCTAACTTTCGTTAAGCCCTTTAAACAAAGTTCATTTTTTTTTTTTTGGTCAGGGTTCGTTCCCTCATTTGTTTTTGTCTTCTATAACCCTCTTAAATTAGTCCCCACAAAGCACTATGGGTCTGTGAACAGCTGCCCTGGACCTACTTGGCTACTGACTCTACGGTTTCCTTGAGAAAGCCAGGCAAGACCCTCCTCCGTCTTTCTCTGGGCTCCCGGCCCCCACACATCCACCCTGCCCTCTCCTGAATGGCGCCCCTGGCCAGACAGAGAGTTGGTGGTATAATTCTACAATCGAAAAGGGCCATGTTCTGTGTGCTGCGACACACTGGGTGTTAGGGAGATGCCCGTGGCAACTCTCTTGGTGTTGAGCAGAGTTAGAGGCCTCTCCACGTGCTCTTTATCTGGGTGGCCCTGCTTGTACGCTTGGAGCAGCAGCCTTTCACACCCAGAGAGCCTCCCAATCTTTTCAAACCCAAAGTTTCCATTCTTTCTGGTGCAAGTTCTAGGAAAAGTCTGGAGCCAGTCGTGATTTTTAAAAAGTAAAATAAAAATAAAAAATTTTGCCTGCCCCGTCTGTCAGTACCGCCAAGAAATATTCACACGAGCGGGCCCATCCTAAAAAAGGAGAGTGGTTGTTTTCTGAGATGGATCTCTGGAGTTCACTCCCTCCCTTGCTCAGAACCACTTCCTTTCCTCAAATCTCCCTTTAAGACCTTCCTGTTTGCTTTAGCCTATGACTGACTCAGGCCTCATTCATCTTTCTTTCCCCTCTCCCCATGACCACATCCTCCCACTCTCCCCTCACTGCCCACGTGAGAGCACTTGCCTGCCTCCTGCATCCCTCCTGCATTTCTCAGCCCCTTTGCCTGTCACCCTACAGCGACAGCCTGCCACATCCTGGTCCCTCCCTGCTCTTCCTGAGCTGCCCTTCTCTTTTCCAGATGTACTTGAAAGCAAGGGCGGGGTGCTTCATCCATCTACGGGGGCGCCTATACCTCGGCTCTAGTTTGCAGAGCAGGAGGTAAAGATTCCAGCGGTTTTCTTGCCTTAAAAGAGGCACTTTGCAAGTTGTATTTCACGAGTTTCAGATTCAGAAACTTGAGACACAGAACACAAAAAGACCTTGTAATAGGCCCGAAAAGAGTCCAATTCCCAGCTGTGCTTCCCCCGGGGATACTGCTGCAGGTAAAGCCCAAAGGAGGGGTGGGAATAAAACCCAGGGCAAGCTGAAGCTGTTGTTCACCTCCAGAATAGAGTTATAATTGTCTCGGCTGAGCCTTTTATTTCCCTGAAGTAATGAGCAAAGTAAATTCCTCCACCAAGTTCTAAGGCTGGATTGACCTTGGGAAAACAATCCCAGTGTGAGCCCAAGTGTTTGAATTCTTCGTGTTCAGGGTGTACACACAGTGCTTACTTCCGAAGCCTGTGCTTTCAACTCCGTTCTTTGGACAGCCGACAGCCAGCCAGTGGGGTTCACCACAGTGTACCACAGCACTTCGTCCCAAGATGGAGCTTTCTCCCACAGATGAACAGGCAGGTCAGTTTGTTTCTGTCTCCACAGTGTTTCATTATGTTAGGTTGCAAGAAAAAGAAAGAAAGAAAGAAAGAAAGAAAGAAAGAAAGAAAGAAAGAAAGAAAGAGAAAAAGAAAAAAGGGAGATGCTTTCAGAATTGATCAACTCAGATTTTGTCTCTTGAAGTGCATACTCCTCATTAAAATGCATTCTTTTTACGTGTGTGTGTGTGTGTGTGTGTGTGTGTGTGTGTGTGTGTGTGTGTGTGTGTGCCTCGTGTGGAGATGAGGACAACTATGGGGAACCGATTCTCTCCTTTCACCAAAATCTGGAGTGCTTCATGATCTTGTTATCCTTGTGCAAGCCCTCCAGGATTTTCCCGTTATCCCAGTTTTGGTCTGTGTGCTCCTGAAGCTATTTCCGTTTCATACCACTGTTTGAGACGAAGCGCACTAGGCATGTGCTACTGTAATAGTCCCATTTTACACACAGAGGATGGAGGTCAAGGCAGCTATAAACAGTGGGCCGGGGGTCTCTGGGAACACCCAGCACAGGCACCTACAAATGAACAGCTGTGTTCAGCACACAGGACTTCCATAGGGTGGGTGAAGCAAATAGCACACAACTTTGCTTTCTAATCAGATTGTGAGTTTCTTGTCTGACTTTTAGTAGCATGTTTTGTTTGTTTGTTTGTTTGTTTGTCTGCTCGCTTGCTTTACCACATCTGACTCATTTTTAAAAATACAAGCAAGGACTGGGGAAATGGTTCAGAGGGTATAAGCACCTGCTGTGTAGGACCGAGAGGGGATTGGAGTGCAGGCACTCATGTGAAAGCTGGACGTGGGATGCCATGTAGCTGGTCCTGGACTCCCACAATGAGAAGAGAGAGGAAAGGCAGAAGTAGGAGAATCTCCTGGGAGCTTGTGGACAGCTAGCTTGGAGGCCACAGTACATCAGCAAGCAATAAGAGAGACTCAGGGTGGAAGGACACCTGAGGTTATTTATTCTCTGATCTCCTCATGTGGTGTGGCATGTGGGTGCTATGACACACACACACACACACACACACACACACACACACACACACACACGGGAGAGGGAGAGAGGGAGAAGGAAAGAGAGAGAGGGAGGGAGAAGGGGAGAGGGGGAGAGGGGGAAGAGGGGGGGAGAGAGAGAGGGCAGGACACACACACACGCACACACACACACCCTGCATATATAAAAATGAAACTATCCAAACAGGTGACAGAGCTCAGCAATATGCTCATGGCAAAGGAAATAAGATTGAGTGAGTCATTCTGTTATGTGTAAAACAAATAACAGAACTGTATTTTTAAAGTTCGATACTGCCTTTGTATGTCAATGCAGGTCCAGTCAATGATGAGATCTTGGTCAGATGGGACAGATGACTTGGGGAAGGGGGTGGAGGAATAGAGAGAGAGAGAGAGAGAGAGAGAGAGAGAGAGAGAGAGAGAGAGAGAGAGAGAGTAACATGGGGCACCGGGTGGGGCCAGGAACTGCCAGAGTCCATTCTGAATGGAAATGAGGGCAGGGTTTCCGTGAGGCCTCTGTGCCACACCTGGGGACTGATGTGTTTATTTGGTGTGAGGTCAGCTACAGCTTGGAGGGCAATAACACAATCCCTATCAAGTAGAGGCCCCCATGCTGGGCTCCACCTGCCTGCTGCCTGATCAATGAAACGTTGCTGTCAACTAGAAGGTAAATGGATTCGTTCACCCACTGGACTCCGCAGCCTCTACCTGGCCCTTCTGCGGGCCCATTGATTGCTTTTTACACTTTCTTGCTTTGGCTGCTTCTTTCCGAAGAAGAGGAAGGAAAAAAAAATAGATTTTATTTCTGTGTCCACCCATTAACCACCCCAACAGAGAGTTTCAGGAAGAGAGAAGTCGAAGCTATAGACACAAGGTTTGGGGAAAGTTTTTACATATAGGAACACCTTTCCAGGTGTTCAGACCCTCGGGCTTCAGAGTGGCCCACAAAAGAATATGAATCAGAAACGAGGCTCTCTTTTCAAAAGCCAACACAAAATAGGACATGGCTTTTAAAATTTTATTTTCTTTTGCCTGAGCAACTGCTCTTGCCACTGGGCTGTGCTTCTCATTCTTTCGTGTCACAGTCAAATCTAGGAAATTCCCTGGGAAGTTCCCTCTATCTCAACGCCAACAGGCTTGGGTTGTTCTTTTTCTTTCCTTTTTGAGTTTGATTCTGTTCAATCTTGAAAGATATTTTTGATCTTTTTGTTATCACAAAATAGATCTTCCTAAAGTGAGGAGACAGAGGGGCGCCCCAGCAGAGGAGCAGAGTGGACCAGAGAATGGGACTCTGGGTCCTAATTTGAGTAGCAGCAGCAACAGCAGCAGGAGCAGGAGCAGCCGCTGCCAGGTGGCTTCCTGTGGGCTGGGCCATTCCCCTGGCCTCAGTAGCTTTCCCTGTAAAGTGGAATGCCCTGCGGGTGTTGAGAGCAAAAACAATCCCCGTGTGCTTGTTAGAGCTCAGTGCGTGGTGCTTCACACCTGCGCGCCTCATTTCTCTATCCTGCGGCACAAGAGCCTGTGAGAGAACATGGCAAACCCTCTGTGCTCTGGCAACGACTGTGTGGGCTGTATCTAGAAACTCGCAGCTAGCTCGCCCCCGCGACTCTTGATCTATTAGGACTCACCTTATCAGCACAACATTGCGATTTAGATTATTTATTTTACCTCTATCTGGTTTTTCATTTCTTTTTCTATATTTTAAAAATTTTTTCCTTGTTGTCGTAAATTCCCTGGAAAACATGAATAAGTATAAGGAGATGAAAGCATGCATGTGTTGAAATGCAATATATGACACCACATATACTAGAAATAGTAACTGGTTTTGTTAAAGGCTTTATGCAAAGAACTAAGCACTTTAAACATGTTTCTCCCCATAGTAACCCTGTAAAGCCATACTCATTGCCCCAATCACACAAATAATGAAGCTGAATTTTGCGATATCAAGTAGCTTATCCAAGGCCACACAACTCATGGGTGACAGAGCTGAGCTACATATATATCCTAATTTGTAACATTAATTTCTAAGATGAAAATACTCTCACCATGGCCCATTTCAATGTATAAACCATTTAAAAATAGCTTGAGAGAGAGAGAGAGAGAGAGAGAGAGAGAGAGAGAGAGAGAGAGAGAAAGCCTAAATATTTAAAAATCAGGAGACAAACTAGTGAGTCCTATAGAAAACCTGTGTTGATTACCACTAGGCAGAACTGCCTCTATGGCTCTGGATGAGAGAGTTAACAGAAAAGAAGGAAGAAAAGATAGACAGTCATGGACTGAGAAAGTCGGGATATGCCAAGTCCACCCATGTACTCAATTACGTATGCATCCTTGGCATGTATTCATTCCACACAAGCTACTTACCAGGCTTGCGATATGTGCTTAGAACATAGACCCGGATAGGAAGAGCTGGTATCTAAGAGCAAAGTGTGTTGGGGTCAGAGAGGCAAGTAGCTCAGCACCTGGTATAGCAGAGTGACCCACGGGAATTACTGAGAGCAAATTAATTCCGTCTTGCACACTTTGCTTCCTTTTTACTGTGTAGGGGGGGTATTCCTTGACAGAGGTGGTGCAATCAGCTTAGCTGTCTGCATTCTAGAGTTAAAAATGAACTAAGCAGAGAAATCAAAGACAAGGGCATGGCATAGATGGTGATGTGGCCAGCAGGTTCTTTGAGTTAAGGCACTTACCTAAGAACCTACAGTCCTCTTCCTTCCCACCCTACACTGGGCACATGGTCAAGACTGGTCAGTATGCAGTAAACAGTGCTGACTGGCTGAATCATTGATAAATAAAGATTTGAGAACTATAAACAAGTTTGTTTGAAACAAGGGGACCAGTACGGGTAGAAAGTAAACTCTGTAAGGGACATAAGGGATGATTGTGAGTGTTGGAGACAGAAGAAGACAGAATCTAGAATGGCGTCACTTAGGGAGCAGGTGGATACAACCTTGCCAAGACAGTCTGTGGATGTGGCCGATCTTTGGCACCAAGAAACAAGAAATGACTCTTGTCTTACACCTTCAGGTGTGTAGGGTGACTTTAGGGATGCTAGAAATCACATCGATTGCTGTTTTCTTTTCAAGTTCTATGCAGGAGAAGCTGAAGAGTAATTGGTACAGTGAAACTGGAGGCTAAAATGGCTTTTATTTGCATTTTCTCTTCTCTTTCTTTGGATGGTCTAAGAGAAGGCTTCTGGTATGGAAAAACCATGAGTAGTTTAAAAACTCTTCCCTGGGACTTAGGACTCACTGGTCCTACACGAAGGGGATCTATAAGTACATCCTCAATATAACTGTCTCCATGACGCCATAGCTGTGGGCAACTCCTAGTCCTCAAAGGCTTGGTCCATAATGAGTGTCTCTACACCCTGCCTCAGTCCTTTGAGGGTGTTGAAGAAGATGTAAATGTATTTATTTTGCAATGGGAAACAGCATAGCTCAGTCACCCACTTGCAGTCCCACAGCCAAATTCTAGCAGAGAAGAGCTTAAGATAGTTCAGGGGAAGGGGGTTCAGCCCTCCTTATCCCCCCATAATGCCAACCTTCTGTAGGGAGCAAGACCTGGCTTGAGGCTCAGTGGCTGGAAAGGATCTTTCTTATTATCTCAAAACTTTGTGTTTTGTAGTGAAACACTGAAGCTGCCTGCCCCAGTTTCCCAACCGCCTCATGACTAGATGAAAAAGTGCGTTAACTCTGATGAAATTAGGCCACCTCCAACCTAAGTGGAGCCCATTTTCTGAGTGAGACCCTGCGTGGAGGCAGCTTGTTCCCTGAAAGGATGACAGAGGCATGCTTCTGTGTGTGCTCCACTCGACAGGAAGAAGTCCCCAGCGAGGCCATTGTTTCCCCCTGATTTCTCACAAGTCCAGAATGTATCTGAGCTCCCAAGGTTATCTGGAAGAGCCATTCAGCTATGAAGATGGGCCAATTGCCTTCCAGCTCAGTAGACAGGATGTGGGGAGGGAAGAGGTGAGAGGATGTGAGGAGGGGTGTAGGGAGAGCGGGAAGCCTGAGTTGTTGGAGGGCAAGAGGAGAAACCCAAGGGCTGGCTCTGAGGCTGGGGTCCCCCTTGCCAGGGACATTTTCTGATGATTGTCTGTAGGACGTGTCGAGGTCTGTCTGGAGAACTGTCACTTTTCATCACTCGGCCGTCACACTCATCACTGTATGCTCATTGTCACGAAGAGTCTTGGCATCTGGTAAAGAATTTCCTGAGGTGATACCTGATACGCCATTATTTGTCTCTTATTCATCTTAGCAGAGTGGCTCCGCTCCTGTCAGAGGTAATGGAGACCATGCCACTAAGAAAACTGGCTTTAATTTATTTATCAATTGTTTCTGCATACCACAAAAGCGGCCTTCTACTTTACAGCTTGGTCTAAGGTATCTGAGAGCCCCCGAAGTTCATGGTTTTCCGGTATCCTAAGGTCTACTTATGGCCTTTCCTGTATATGACACACAACACCACCCTTGTGGCTTGCAGTCTGTTCTCTTCTTTGCTTTCTTTAGTCACAAATCATCCTGAGGCATCCCTTAAGTGCATTTGTATTGTTAAGTGCACTGGCTTGATTTGGTGTTAATTCAATTTGAGTGCCCTTAATATCTTGTGGGGGTGAGGCAATGCAGGCTGCCTGTACCTTGTAAAATTGGGTCCCAGGTCTGCCTGGGAGCAAAGCACCTTTCCCATAGCCATTTACCAAAGTTGCTGATAAAATTTTCATAAGGGAACCTTTTTAGTCTGACCCTATTGTGTTATTCTACCATTAAGTCTTAGAGAACAGAGCTGGCTTCTAGTGACAGCTTGTCACGTTCTCCATTACTGTTGCTGGCCTGGAGAGGTAACTGGCTGGACGGGGTGCAAGCTCCCTCCCTCCCAGCCACTCTTGGCCCATTCTGGGAAAAGCCTGCAGGCCAGCACCTAGGGGCTGATGTGAGGTTGTATCTCTCTGGGTGCCTTTTTGAATAAGCTGACTGCTTTCACCTCAGAGAGCTGGAGGGGCCCCGAAGGATGTTGTGGAACGAGAGAAAAGACAGAAATGACATGCAGGCTGAAGTAGAGTAAGGAGTTACCAAGCACTTTATTTAAAACAACACTAGAAGTAGCAACAGCCAGTCAAACACCAGTGCTCAGACAGTTTGGGCGAGAAAGGCTCAGGGTGGGTGTACGTCTTTAGAGGGATGGAGTTTGAAACCTGGCAATAGCATTTACCCACAAGGAACTCCAGACTTGGTGGTCAGCTACACCTGGATTTGTATCATATCTTAGTGGTAAAGTCACTTTAAGAACCTGGTCAAGCTGAGTGTTGAAGTGTCACTTTTAGTGTCTAAGGAGAGGAGTGTTGACACTGACATGCCCAGCCTATGGTGCTTAATAAGACGATGTATGTAGAGAGCGCCCCTGGGAGCTCCAGGCGCGTTCTCAGCATATCTTCTGCCCGTCTTAGAAACCGGGAGGTCACAGGAAGCCAAACCTGAGAAAGCAGTTGGCAAGCGAAGCCACTATCTGGATGCCCCAGGATGAGAAAATAGAGAAGGGTGTAGAAATTTGTTCTCAGTCCTTGTGTTTTTCCATTTTCTCCACTACCCATGGCATCCGGAGCTTGGGTAGCTTAAAGGGTATGAGGTCATTCTCTGCTTTCTTATTTATGAGACTTCTTAGCTATGGACTAACCTCTTCCAGATTATCCTGCCTTGTGTGGGAGGAGCTACGTATAAGTGGTCAAAGGTCACTGACAGTAGGAGCAGGAGCAGTTGCCTCTGCTGGTCATGGCAGCCCTTCTGAGGAGGGCTTCTCAACACTGTGTCAAAGTGCTTGGCAGATCCAAGCTAAGGGAGTAATCTTTTATTTGGTTCACAGTTGTAGGAGGTTCAGTTCCTGTTCTGTGCACTTAGGCATAATCTCATGCCAGTGGGAGCAGGAGGCAGCGGAGAACATGTCCCCTCACCAAGGCAGACAGGGAGCTAAGAGCAAGACAGGACAGGGCCACGAGTAAGATACCATCAAGAATTTGCTTCAAGTGACCTGCTTCTGCCAGCTAGGTCCTATTTCCAAAGTGTCCAGAACCTCTTCTGTGCCACCAGCTGGGGACAAAACCTCCAATATGTGAGTATTTGGGAGGGAAACATTCGTATTCAAAGCATTCGGTGGTTGAGAAGCACAAATGAGAGACCCTCTTTCCTTTTTGGTTTTTGTTTTTTTGTTTTTTGTTTTTTTGAGACAGGGTTTCAAACCAGATGTAACATCCCTGGTTGCCCTGTCCTCACTTTGTAGACCAGGCTGGCCTTGAACTCACAGAGCTCTGCCTGCCTCTGGCTCCAGAGTGCTGGGATTAAAGACGTGCACCATGCAGGCTTCATATGAATATTTTAGGATTATTGTTTTGGAAGTGATAGAGGTTTACTGTAGACCTTGCGTGATGCAGAGAACACATGGATACCACAGGGAAGGAGGAAAGAGCATCTGAGAGCCTGCCATTGTCATTTCTCACCAGGAAATAAAGACATCATGGTTCTTTCTGGGTACAGATGGGCTCCTTGCTCACTGGCCACAGACACCTGCACCAGGGTGGGCTCAAATCCCGGCTCCACTACGGAAGCAAGTTTCTTCACTTTCCTGTCATTGCTTCCTTACCTGTGCACGTGACTTCAGGGTAGCACTTCCCCAATGGGGGGGGAAGTTATGAGAGTCAGTCCCTGTAAAAACAGTGCTTAGTGCGCAGTGACCACTCGGAGGCACTTTCTTTGACCTTGCCGGCATGTTTGCCAGATAACTGAGTTGTGTGCTCTGCTCTGTTCTGATGAAAATATGCCTTGATGGAGACAGTTTCACGCCTGCGCACTCTGAGCAGCTTCAATGCTGTGCGTTCCCAAGCACGCGTACACAAGGTCTGAAAATGAGGTCGAGCACTGCCCACCTCGGAGTTCAGCATGCCAGTAGTGGATGGTGGTTGTCATGTCTTCATATCCAGGAAGGTCTGGGTAAAATTAATACGTGAGCCAACGCAAGCTCATGTTAACAGGAGGGGGAATTAAGACCAAGTTAAGATCGAAGTCTCCAAGCAGAGGAAGTAGACGCTGCACTGCTGAGTGGAAGAACAGTATGAGCTATCCAGGCAACTGGACCACTCTATGAGCCTAGAATATGCATTTGCTACTGGAGACTTAGACCTATTCACAGCCAGAGTAAGAAGAAAAGACTAGTTTTCAGAAACCGTGGGTCTCCTCTTCCCTGGGGGGGCTGTTGGCTATCAGCCCACCAAGGCAGGAGGAGCAGAAGGCAAAGTGCAGGGCTCGGAAGGCTGTGAGTGCGACGGAGAATGACCACTCTGGGAACCACTTCAGGGAGCTAGTTCAACTTTATTCAGGGAGAACAAAGGCTTTATAGTCCTTGGGGAGTGAGGGGGGTCTTCCAGAATAGGTGTACATAATTGATTGAAATTAGGCCCTTCAAAGATGCTTGATTTCCATTAGGCGGCATGTTCCTATCACATGAACTGGAACCCAGTCTCTAATTATCCTATAGGCTACCAGGGAAATGTGTCAAAAACCATAAATCAAATGTGGTTAGGGGCATCTATGTCTAAAGGTGCTCTCTAGATGAGGTCAGGCAGGGAGTAGGAGGCCCTGCTGGGGAGAGGGAGTCCTTCATCTAATCCCACCAAGCTCAGAATGGCTATCCGGACTGGGAGGGCTGCAACCTCAAACAGCAGGATCATTTCAACAAGAAACCAACATCTCATAAGAAAGCTTTTGAGTCTCTCCATGTGTGCCCATGTGTGTGTGCACAAGTACACACACACACACACAAACACACACACACACACACACACACACACACACACACATACACGTACACATATGTGCCCATGCACATGCACATGGCACCACTTTGGAGTTTTTCATGCAGTCTTTTGTAGGATTCAGACTGAGAGTGATACGTGGTCATTTCAAAGCAGGCTGGGCCAGATAAAGTCAATAATCAGGAAGACCAATTGAAGTCTAGCACTGTGTATATATGGAGAGGGAGACAGAGAGAGAGAGAGAGAGAGAGAGAGGGAGAGAGAGAGAGAGAGAGAGAGAGAGAGAGAGAGAGAGACAGACAGACAGACAGACAGACAGACAGACAGACGAGCATACAGAGATGTTGGTGTGTAAACCTCACTGGAGGAGCAGCTAGATAGGGCCTGCAGAAGGGAGCTGGTTTTGATGAAGTATTGGGTAACACTTGGGACACCAAAGGATATGAGACAGTGGTGAGGTAGGTACGTGCCACATTAGAGTTTATAACATATTAGCGTATCTGTCCCTTGGTTTCCAAACACTATTTGGGAAGTGGAGCAAGCATGAGACATTTCTGCCTTGATATTCACAGTGACAGGTCTGGAACTACATTCCTACCCTTTCTTCTACAGCCCAAGGCAGAGAGGTGGCTCTTTATACTGTCACCGGGGTCTCATGGGGAAGGATGACAGTGCCCAGTAATGCTGACTTGCTTCAAAATACCACGCACAAAAGAAGCTATGGGATTCCTAAGGGAAACCACTGTAGTCCCTCCAAGCTGGACATTAACATCAGACTTGACTGTCAGGGCTCTCCCTCTCACAGCAGGGGCATGGAATCTACATTCATTCTGTCTGGCTGGCCAGAGTCCCTTCTCCACGTCCATCTGTCTGGCTCTCCTTTGCCCTTTGAGGGCTATCCTGACAACGGGAGCCTGCCAGGATGATGTTCTGATGAGCTGCTGCTGTGATCCTGACTTAAACTCCAATGAGCTGCGGTGGCTGGGAAAGAATAGCCAGGAGTGAAGTCTGGTTTGATGTCCTGGTGCACTGGGGAGATGATTCATATACCACGAGGCCCTCAGGGTCCTTGGTTAAGTCCCAGCCCAGCACCCTGCCTGAAGTGAGACTCTGAAGTCCAGCCAAGGAGTGTCATCTGGTCCTGTTTTACCAAACAACTAGAGAGTCTAAGGGAAACAGGCTATGGGAGGAGTGGGTAATGATTCTGTCACTGGAAAAATTACCTGCTGGGAGAGAGAGAGAAGGAATCTATGATGTGTACGGCAAGAAAGTCCAGCCAGGGAGGACCTGGCTCTCACATTACAAGGCTGCTGTTTCAGCAGCCCGAGTGGCATTCTTTTTTAATCACCTGAGAGGCCAAAGGCCTCAGGAAAGGAAGCATGGCTCTTTCTGAAGGGCTGGCTGGTGGGTGGTGAGGGGCTGAGAGCCAGGGCTGCTGATGCCACACTGGGAGGCCTTTGTCTAGCTTCGCATTTCCCCCCCTTAAGACAAGAGGGAGACCCAGAGAGGAGATGCTGTCTTGTTTCCTTTGAGCCTGCTAAAATGGAGCCTCTTTCCCCACCCCACCCCCCCTCCGCCCCCTTTGCCTCTGTTCAGCATTTAGCATACGGACAGTTCATCTCTACCCCTGTTTCTTGCTGCACTCTAGTCTTTCACTGGTCCCACTCTCTGCTTCTGAGGACACTCACTTCCTCTCTACAGTCGGATTGAGTGACATGCTTCTTCACTGCTTAATTAGTTAAGGCTGGGTGGGGAAAGGTGGGCCTCTTATCCAGGCCTGGCCAGAAAGATGGGTTGAAGAATAGGCCTGTGAGCCAAGCTGGTCCAATTAGAGCCAAACTGGAACTTCCATTGGAAATTTCTGAATGGGGAGGTTTTTTTTTTTCACATCTGGAGCTGATGAGGCAATAGCCCAGGAGCTCTCAGGGCCCATCACTGAGAATGAAGACACTGGTGGGGGGGCGCGGGGGGAATGGGTGGAGATGGATTTGTGCTGGTGGCATTTAAACACTGGGTATCCATCTGAGGGCAGGATCTATGCTTGGACTCTCCACTATGACAGCCAAGGAAATTTCCTTTTGTTTTCTTTCACCCACTGAATTTTCTTGCCACTGTAACTGACCCCACTGTACTTGTATGTTAAGCCAAAGTTTCTTTGTCTTTCTTGCTTTCAGTGTCTCCCCTCCTTATTACTGACTTATGTCCTTGCCCCAAAGTTGAGACTTCACATTCCTGACTTTTCTTCCCTGCCACCACTCCCTCACACTTCTTGCTTACACGGGCTATCGGCTATGACCCCTGCAGAAATGAACCCACTCCCATGTTTGTGATTTAGCACAGCTCTTCTTACCCATGCACAGCTGGATAAAGCCAACATGTCCTGCCTCATCTGTGGAGCAGGTACCATCCCAACTCCCTCTTCGTCAATACTGCATCTGGCACCCATAGATCAAACTCAGAACCATATTCTACTCATATCTTCTAATTTCCTCTGCTGAATCACGTGGCAAATCTTTAATAAGCTCCAACCTCTGTTTCTTCCTCCTCTGCTGCTCTCCTCTGGGCTGAGGTGTTACCATGGTTGGCATCCTCTTCTGTGTTCATCACCTATTTCAAACTGTCTTTTCTAACAAAAATTCCTCAATGTATTTAATTTCTCTAAATACCCCGCCCCCATCTCACAGCAACCTGAAGAAGCCAGATTATCAACTGTTGCTCACATCCATACCCCACAAATACTGGCATTCATCAGGAGCCACAAGCGCACATTTTGGGATTGTGTTGATTGCAAGCTTTTTTGGGGTGTAGAAAATTAAAAATTTTTACTAGAAAAAGCAGTATAGCTTATAGTATAAGCAGTATATTTTAAAATGGACATATATATATATAAAGCAGGATTCACAGTTCATGAATTTTGAGGATTAAACATAGATTTCCAAGAAGTTCTGATATTGTTGAGGCTCGCTCTTGACTACAGCCCAAGAATTGTTGGAGATTTCCATTCTCTCTGCCACTGGGAAAGATGTTTGCAGAAACAGTACATGGTGAGTCCAGTCGCGCCTCTTCACTTTGGTGTCTGTCTCTCTGGGTCCTACTTTTCCCTGTCCTTTTCTCTGCCTCTCATTGTATATGTGGGGGGTAGTGGGCCCCTTCCCCAAAGATCCACTTCCGCCCTTCCATGCCATCCTCACACTCAGTGGCCTTAGCAATTTACACCAATAGATGGATGACAAACTGTGCACAAATCTTCTTTCCTGGCTCACAGCTCTTGAGGGCTCCCTTGTCTGTTGTGGGGCCATGCAGGCTCCATTGCATGGTGCAGTAGCTCCTTTGAAGGCGTGGCCTTGCTTGATGGTTCAGCATCAATGCTCCTTCATCTTCTCCTCCAGCCTTTGACCTATAGCTCCAGAAGCCTCATGGCCACTCTTGGGTGTGCTCTGATCCTCCCTGTCCCTCTCTCCATCTCTTGGTTTTTTTTTTCCTAGTAAGTCTCAGCTTGACAAATACTCTTCTTGGCCACCTCTTTTGATATATTGTGTCCCCCAGAAAAAGGGCCGTGTTGCCATCAATTTGCACAGTTTCATTTAGCTTTCTCTGAAAAGAAGATTGTGAGGTATGTAAATGAAAGATTGGATCATTTTTCATTCCCAATCCATTTTTAAATTGAAAAGTGTACATTTATTCTGATTATAGTTCCCCTAACCCAACTCCTTCCAGATCCTCCCGACCTCCCCACTCACCCAAATCCACACCCTTTCTTGCTTTCATTAGAAAACAGGCATCTAAAAAAGAGGAAAAATAATAATGAATAAAATAAGATAAAACAAAACAAAACAAATTTGAATAGAACAAAATAAAGAAACAGAACAAAAAAACCCACAAAAAAAGTACAAGAAACACATATAGAAGCAGAGACACACTGGTATACACAGAAATCCCCACAGAATCAGAAACCATAATATGTAAGCAAAATACTCATAGGAAAAACAGTGTTTTCCACACAAAGCATTATGAGAAAAAACCCTCCCCAAATACCATTGGGTTCACTTTGTGTTGACTGGCTATTGCCGGGCGTAGGGCTGGCTCTTAAATGTGGTTTGTATGCCCACTGAGACTCCACTGGAGAAACCCAGTTATTCATTTGTGTGGGGTTATCAGTTGGAGATGGCATCTGTATTAGGGATGGGCTAATGGTCACTTCCCCTTCTCAGTGCTGGGATGTCATTTGGCACAGATCTATGCAGGTCACGTGTATCCTACAACAGTCTCTATGAGTTCACATGTGCATTGGTCCTGCTGCTGTTGAGAAGGTCTTGTTTCCTAGGTGACCTCCAGCCCCTCTGGTTCTTACACTCTTTCTGCCTCTTCTTCCTCAGGCTTCCCTGAGCCCTGAGAGGAGGGGTTTGATGGAGGCATCCCATGTAAGACTGCGTGTTCCAAGGTCTCATCCTCTGCATCCTGTCTGGCTGTGGGTCTCTGTATTCCCATCGGCTGCAGGAGGCAGCTTCTCTGATGATGGCTGAACAAGATCCTGATCTATAAATATAGCAGAATATTTTTGGAGTCGTTTTATTGCTACATTCCTTTAGCAGAACAGTAATATTTGTTTTCCCCCCAGGTCACTGGCTTATCTAGTCTCAGATTACATCAATTTTAGTTTTGTCAGTGAGATCAAATCCTTGAAAAGGGCAACTTGGAGGCAGAAACAGTCATTTTGGTTCCTGGTTTCAGAGTCTCAGCCGTGGTTGGCTGGGGGCCACTGCTTTTAGGCTGATGGCCAGAAACAAACATTATGGTAGAGGAGTGCTGCTTACCTCACTTAGGCCAGGATGAGGGTAGCTGGGCAAGAAAGAGATAGGGGAAAGAGAGAGTAGAGAAGAGAGACAGGAGAGGGGAAATAGAGGGAGGGAGGGAGGGAAGGAGGGAGGGAGGGAGGGGGGCGAGATTCAGAACAAGAGAAGACAAAAGCATGTCAGGCGTGGTGGCACACGCCTTTCATCCCAACACTTTCGAATTAGAGGCAGGTGGATCTCCGTGAGTTCTAGGCCAGCCTGGTCTACAAAGCAAGCCTAGGACAGCCAGGGCTACACAGAGAAATCTTGTCTTGAAAAACCAGCAAAACAAAACAAAAAACCAACGAACCGACAAACAGCAAAACAAAACAGAACAGAACCAAAAACCAAAAAAACAAACGAAAGAAAGAGAGAGAGACGACAAGAGCAGAGCAGGGGACAAGACAAACATTGGGAAGCCTGAACCCCAGGGCCCCACTCCATCCTATCAAACCTCGTGTCCCACAGACTCTCCGGCTTCCATGCAGTCTATGATAATCCATTGATGAGACAGAGCTGTCAGGATGCAATGGTTAACTTCAGCTTGGGGTTTCTGCTGGGGCACAGAAGCCTGAAGCAGCCGCTCACGTGGCCGGAAGGAAGCAGAGAGAGACGGGTGCAGGTGCTCAGTTTGTGTTCAGACCACGGGATGGCGCCACATTCAGTGGGTCTCCCCTCCTCAGTTCAGCCTTCTTGGAAACACCCCCATAGCTACGCCAGAAGGATGCAGGCCCAAGGTTTTTCCAAGTCTTCCAAGATGACTAATCCTCACAATATCTAAATCTCAAGAGTAAAATAGTGAACAAATCTGCTGAGGGGCTTGGATTACTTTGCCTCTCTAAACTGTGTATTATTTTCTAGTCAGATTGTTTAATGTACACGTATTTCTTTTATTAATTTATACTTTCCTGAGGACCCTTGGGAGACTCAGTTGTTTCGAACTGCAGCTGAAGCTGGGGCTGTGACTGACTTCGGGCAAAGGTGTATTTTTGATTCACTCAGCCATTTATGTTTTTTGGGGTTGAGTGTTGGCTTGTTTCTTATTTCCCCCAGATTTATTGCCATTATTTTATGCATTCTGAGTATGTATTATGAGGTACATATGCCACAATAATGGTTCTGTAGCGCTGTGTCCGTTATTTCTGATAGTCCTTTTCTGTTTATGTATATTCTATTTCATTGGATATTGAAATTGACATTTTGGTTTCTAATTCAAATTTTACTTGAATATCCTTTGTCCTTCACATCTCTATTTTTAACTCTTTTTCTTTTACTGACTATATACTGTTGATAGTCATGAAAAAGCAATGTTATCAAACCTGTCTCTCTTGTACTGTATTTATTTATATCACAGATCTCTCAGATCTCTCATCTATCCCGACCTATCTGTCTGTCTATTACTTAACTACGAGTCATCATTCTTTATCCATCCACAATCTTCCCTTGAACAAAACAGATATGTTACCTCATTTGTTCATCTCCTGGATTCCTACCCCTCTTTTGTTGATATTATTTAAACATCTGTTCTGGGTTACTATTGATACTGCTTTTTCTTTCCATTTTATTGGCTTTTTGTTCCCTTAGACAATAATAAACTGTACTAGATTATTTGAATTCCATATTTTCCTCAAGAAACTTGGGTTTACTTTTTATCTGGGTTTTCTAAGTAGTTCTTAGTATAGAAAACCTACTAATGTCTTGCATGCTTACAGTGTGTTTATGGCACCTTCATATTTAAACCATAATTTGGCTAAATGCAGTATTCTGTATCAGAATTGTATTTTCCTCATTGTTTTGTGCTCATTATTATTTTTTTCTTTTACACCTCGTATCCCTATACTCACAGCTGTTATCAATAATTCTAAAGTCAGTAAGATTGTTTTCTCTTTCCCTCTGGAAGTTTCTAGGCTTTTTCTTCCTTACTGATGTTCTTTTCATTTTAATATGTCAAAGTGTTGATTTTTCTCGTATGTTTGAAGCTTCCTAAGGTCTTTAGTGTTTAATTATGAGAACTTGACGAGTCATGACCTTTCAGCTGTACCCTGCATGGCATCTGTCCACCTCATCTCCTTAGGCTTCTGCTTCCCAGGAGTTAGCATCGCTCCTAGGTTTTCTCTAGTGCCTTCTGGGTGTTTACATATTAGCCCTCACACTATAGCGCAGGCTAACCAAGTACTCACTCTGTAGCTGGCTTTGAATTCCAGGTGATCCTCCTGCCTCAGCCTCCCAGGTGCTAGAATTAGTGAGTGAGAGCCGTCCTCAGCTGTTCTCGTGGTTTCCTCCCCTCTACTCATTCTCCCTAGCGAGTGCTTCCTGTTTCGTCACCTTATGTCATCACGTCACCATATCTTTCCTATTGGTTTTCTATGGTGTTCCTTGTATCAACTGATAAGTTTTTTTTGGGTTAAAACTTAAAAAAAAAAACAACAACTTTCTTTTCATTTCTTGTTTCTTCCTTGTGTTGTCATTTTATCTACTTGAGGATATTTATTATTTTTGTTTAATCTCTGAATCTGTTACATTAAATCTGCTTGTGGTACAGATTATTGAGCCAGTAGTCTTCCTTTCTGCTGGTTAGACCCCTAGGTACTGGGTATATATTCTGTGGACTCGGCTTCTCCCAGAGGCAGCAGTTGTGTGCATGACTGCCTACATGTACAGAAGACCCCTAATTGCACTCTGAGAAGAAGGTCAGGTTAAGCCACCAACATCCAGCTCTAAGTCCCACAGAATGATAGCCCTAGAGACTAGGCTTTGTCTCTTCTGTCAGCCCGCAGCAGTAGCCAGAATCCTCCTTAAATGCTCAGGGAAAAGCAACTTGGGAAGGAAATGATCTCTATAGATCAGTTTGTAAAACTCTGAGTAGAAAGCCATTAGTGGGTCATGAAGTCAACTTAGTGAGTCAGCCAGCATTTTAAAAAATTAAAAATGAAAAAAAAAAGACAGAATAGAAGAGGTTGGAGGGCATCTCCCAAATAAACATATTGTTTTATGAAACATTCTTTCATTCACACACAGATATGTGTTTGTAAGGAGTCACCAGATAAAATGTAGACCTTGTTGTGAGACAAGTTTAAATGGGTTTGGAGAGTGCAGCTTCTGATTGTAGAGTACCAATCCTGACAGGCCTTGGGTGAGGAGACAGGGAGGCAGTAGCAGAGTGAATGCTGAAGGCCAGCTGGCCAGGCTACCATTTCCATGAGCTTTTTGCCCTGCAGGGTGTTGGCATATCTTGTTTAACTCACAATTACCACCTGGCTCATGCTGCCAGCTTCTTTTGCACAACAAAGTCAACAATTACTCTCCCAAAATAATGTGGACAAGAAATGAGACTGAGGGCTTCTCAACCTGTCCTCCATCACTGTCCCCGTACCCTGCCACATGGCAGCAGTTCCACTGCTAAAACCTAGTCTTCTGTCCCTGAGGTGTTTTTCAGGTCAATTGTGCTGGAGGGAGCCAGAGCCCAGGCTTGTTTTCACATTGGCAGAAGCATAACCCTTAGCCGCAACCTTCTCTAGGCCTGCCATGGTCCTGTTCTATCTTCTGTAGCACGCTGTGTCCCTGGCAGCCTTCGCCCCGTCCCCACCCACTTTTCTTCTACCCTTCATCACACCGTCCTGCTGGGGTTCTCACTCTTCCTTCATGAGCCATCTGATTTGACATCTGTCTTTGCCTGTGATTATTGGAACCCCAAATCCAGCCAACAGGGATGTTCGAAGCTACACAACGACGTGTTGAAACCCTGACAAGTCCACCAAGGTTAATAGCTCTGAGGAGATGAGAGAGGTGTGAACAAATAGCTGGCTTCGTGTTGTGGGCTGGGACACTGATTGAAAATTTCCATTTTCTTTTCCTCTTCTTATTGTTTCAAATGGTGGTCATACTCATTGTGGATTCATTGCCTGCAGAATGGTTTGGATATTCAGATAATCATCTTCTAAGTGGTTTCTTTTTTTCTTCTTTCCGATTATGAATTTTGGAATTTGGCCAGTGACTATGCAACCGGCAGGCTGACCAACGGTGTGGGGGTGGGATGGGGGGAGTAAACGGTGCTGGGTAACACTAGCAAATTATTATAGATTAGATGCAGGTGGGATCCCTTGACTTCCCAGCCTGGTAGAAAGCTTTTAATAAAACAGCATGAGGTGGGAGGGGCTGCTTTTGATATAATGTCATGGACTTTTAGGGAGGGAGGAACGGCTGAGGAGAAGGCAGGAGAGTTTAGTGGTCACAGTTGTAATTGTCACAGGCAGCTGCCAGAATGCCAGCTATGTGACAGATGAGCCATCTGTGGATCACTTGCCCTATGGACAGATCAAATTTCTGGTCCAAGATCTTCATCCCCTTACATGCTGTTACACCTGCATGGCCCCGCCAAGAGCTGGTGGAGGCACTCTCCCCCACTTCTCGCTGTAGACTGGGCCAACGAATTCACTTTGACCAATGGGAGATTAGTGGATATGACAAAAACATAGGCATGAAGTAGAGATGGAGTCCCCTCTTGTGCTTTGATCATAGGAAAAACACAGCTTAAGTAAGTGCTTATCCAGGAAGAAGGGAGACTCACAGAGAAGAGCTAATCTGCAGGGTGGGGTGGGTCTCAGAAAAGACCAGCTGTACACCAGCAGCCAAAACCATCTTAATGCATAGATGTGTAAAGGAAAAAGGACAATAAAAACTACTCATGGCTTTCCTGTATTTTTTTGGTGTGTAGGCTTTCGTTATGCAGCAAATTTGATTGACACTCACTTATTAGTACTGTTTTTGGTTTAATGGGGGCAGAGAAACATATTTTTAATGGTTTGTTTTCAATTATGCTATATGTGTGTATTTGTATGGGGGTATGCGTATGTGTCTGCAGTACCCATGAAGGCCTGAAGAGGGCACCACTTCCTCTGGAGATGAAGTTTTAGGCAGTTGTGAGCTATCCCATGTGGGTGCTGGGAACTGAACTATAGTTTGATCCCTGAATTTAAAAAGTATAGCTGCTAAAGCAAATGTTGGTGCCAAGGAAATATTTGTTATTGTTTTCTGCAGGAAGATGATGACAAAGGGCACACGTGAGCAGTTCACAAGATGGATAAAATCTCATATACAGAATGATGGCCATGCCATCCTAGAATGTATTGTTTTCTAGGGAGTATCTAGTAAGTCTTCTTACCATACAAACACAACTTATGAGGGGATGGATGCTAATTGGATCGAGTGTGAGGATTATTTCACAACGTACACACACACTGAAGCCATAACAGACATCTTGACTACATGCAAATTTTGTCAATTACATATCAATAAAACTGAAAGAAAAAGAACAGTCCAAATGCAGTGCTAAGCTCTTCAAAGCATACACCTGGCATGGGCAGTGGAGGCAGTCTCTGACAGCAGCTGAGGAAGGCAAGGAGGTTTGGAGGGGTGGGCTATAGGGAGCTAGTAAGTAGTACTTCAAAAAGGCTCAGTGGAAGGTCGAAGTGAGGGCTTTGCATCCAACTGTGCTTCAAGTGGAAAAAGTCCTAGGCATTTTATGGTCACGGACTTTATTAGAAGTGAGCAGAAACCCATGTTTCAGGGCCTCTAGGGCTCCTAAACTAGCATTGCAAGTTGAAGTGGTTTGGTCTGAGTGACACAGCTGAGGTTTAACACTTACTGTAGGAGATACTCAGTAAATTAACCTATCATTGATAGACACGCAGGAAGCTTAAAATAACCACAACACTGCCATTAATTAAGGAAATAACCCCAGAATAAAAATGTAACTTCTTTTATCAGGTAGAAATGAACCTGAAACCAGCCAGTGGCTGCCTGTATGTTCTGATGGCAATATGGATGCCAGCAGGAAGCCTCTTCAGCGGTCCAGGGTTGGGGTGTGTGTGTGTGTGTATCATTCCTCCTCAGGCACTCCTGAACTCCGACCTTGGTTCTTTTGAAGTAAAAAACAAACAAACAAACAAACAAACACTGCTGAGGTAAGAGCACAGATGATTTGGGACATAGCTCAGCTCCAAAGGAGTCACACTAGCCTTGACAGGAAAACTACAGGTGAAGTCACAGCCATATTGTTCTAGGCTTTTCTTGCATGGGTTTTTGAGGCCATGCCCCTGTACTGAGAAATCAGCCATTGATTGCACCCTGAATTATGTGTCAGATTTCTGATATGACTAATGATTGTGCTGGGGAAAAGCACGAGTTTGCCTCTGCTCGAAGGGCACCTGGCCTCTCCTTGTTTGGGTCTGAACTGTGTTTTTTCACGGGTGGTATGTGGAAGTCCTAACCCCAGTGCCTCGAATTGTGACTTTATCTGGTAGCTTAAAGGAAGTTGTTAGGATGAGCCCTAATCCAACATGAGTGGTGTCCTTTAAAAGGAGGCAATGTGGAGACCAGCCTAGGCACATGGAGGGAAGCCGCGCGAAGATGAAAGCAGAGATCTGTGTGATGCTTTGTAGGTCAGCATGGATTACCAAGCAGCAGTCAGCAGCTAGCAGCCAGCAGCCAGGAACTCGGGGAGAGGCTTGGGACAAATTCTTTCTTCTAACCCCAGGAAGCTCCAAATCCGACAACACCTAGCTTTCAGACATCCCATCTCCAGAACTGCGGGACTATTACTGGGGTTTTCAAACTACCTTGTTACTTTGTAACAATGGCCTCAACATCTGCACACACATGGACCTGCTGCCAAGGAAAACTCTGCTACAGTGTTTTAGTAGCAGACACTTCAACGTCTGTTATAATTGTGGACCCTGCTCTAAACACTTTACCTCTGTAATAGCTTGTATTTCTCATAAGAACGCCATGGAAAGGGAGATTTAAGTACTCTTACTTTGCAGCTGAGGAAAGTTAGGCACAGAGAGTCAATAACCTGCCCACCCACTGTAACAGTTGATGTGCGGCAGTCAGTAGGTGAACTTGGGCAGATTGACTGTCCAGCCTGTGTGCTGCCTCCCGGACATGCGAGACAGGGTACTTCCAAGGGGGGCACCTTGGTTTTAGAGAGAGCTGCAAACTGTGGGCTTTTTCCCCCCATGAAATAACACAGAGTGACTTTATTTCTAATCCCATACGGTGGCCTCTGTCATATTTAGCTTCTAGAGCCCTGCCTTCCTCCAGCATTCTGCTACGAATGTGCCCTACTTCATCAAAAGCATCACTAACTGCCCTAGTATTTAATCCAAGGTTGATCCTCAGAGGTGGACTGACCAACTGAGAAATTGAGAAGTTATCACATTTGGTGATCTACACATGGTATTGATTTTTATGTTACATTACACTAATGCTCGCATATTAAATAAGTGTGTGGTCAACTAAAAGACACGATCAAAATCTACAGCCATTAAGCAGGTATTCTCTCATCTATGAAGTTGTCTGTTTCAGCTGAAGTAATGCACTTCGCATTTTTCCATAATCATTTTGTCTCCCCGCTGCCTGCCCTAGCATTTTAGACTGTTAACATTATTTGAGGAAATCCAGTGGATTTCTTTGTTGGGGTATGTCGCGAACATCTATCTAATCTCAAAAGTTATGTCATTTCTGCTTAATTCAAGATAACTTAAGGCAAGCATTGATCTTAACCTATGAACATTTCAGGCAATGGTGTTTGTGTGTGTGTGTGTGTGTGTGTGTGTGTGTGTGTACTGGAAATATGAAATATAACTGTTAAAAGCTTAGTCTCCTGTACTTTTCCTTCCTTGATTTTTTTGGTTAAGTTGCTTATTCCCTGCCCCCCATTTTCAGACTAGGCATAGTGACACTATGGAGACCTGGGCAGGCCTTCTTTGAGGCTTCATATAATGTCACATCCTATTTTGAAACCTTCCTATGCAGCCAGTGACCAATTCCAATTTGCCTAGCTTCAAGGGTTTCTAGAAGATCCTCCTGTATGGCAAAAGCCCTTCATACAGGGAAAGAAAGATGGACCAAAAAGCATCCTTAGCAGTTTTTTTTAAAGGAACTCTGGGAGACTCCCGTTATCTTTACGTTTATGACCTTGTGCCCTTACCTAGAAGAACTACTGAGTCTCAAGGCGTTGTACCCAAGTTTCCCCTTCTGCAATGGGTGACTTCTGTCTTGGGAACATTTGGGCTTTTCTATTACCCTGTGGGATGTCCCCCTTGGCAGCAGTTTCTGCTTCTGCTTGCTGCTGTGAGATACGTCTTTGTTTCTCTTGATTATTAAGGCTCATGCAGCTGACTGCTGTCAAGTTTTATTTGGGTGTTTGAATATTTTTGAGACCATCTCTTTTCTAGAACTTAAAATCTGTTTTCGAATGCAAATGGTGCAAATTTTAGGTTTGTATGACTGAAAGGCCAAAAGTAAAGAGCTCAGGCCCTTTGTTTGTAGATGAGCACTCTTGGGGAGAAAAGTACTTTCCAGAAACACTTCTGATGTCCTGGGGAATGACTGGACACTTTCAGTTTCTAATGAAGTGCCTTCTCAGAAGTAGGGTCACCTCAGGCTGCACTCCTGTGATGTGGAGTAGGCTTCCTCCTGTCTTCATGGTTGATGTGACCGGATACGTTTGAGACGTTCAGTCTCTTCGCCTTCACAATCACCTCATTTTAGTGCCCAGACCTGGGAATCTTAGCTTCCTGAATCCTAACTCTCTGGTTGACATAAACCTGTGTCTATCAGTGGTTTTGACCGAGGTGTGTGTGTGTGCATGTGCGCCTGCACCAATTCTTGGAAACGATATACTTAAAAAAACTAAAGTAGAACTCTCGGGTTTTCTTTTAGCGGAACTTTGTAATGTGGTGTGTGTGTGTGTGTGTGTGTGTGTGTGTGTGTGTGTGTGTGTGGGCGAGAGTGCATGTGAGCTCATACATGCACCGACATTTCATCAACCAGCAACAAACAACTCAAGAGCTGTGGTCACAGAATGGACCGAGCATCCTCCTGCTAAGTGAGAGCTAATAAATCACCCTTCTCAGGTGGAATCTTTTATTTATGCTTTGGGATTCCAGTTTACTGAGAAAGCTTTGGTTTTCCTTTTTGGCTTTGTCTAAGTTGTGCTTTAGCAAGCAATTCAAACCCAGTTGACATTTATTGGTGAGGACACAGCCTGCTCTGATCTCATGCTAGGGTCCAGCGCCTGGCACATCCGCGTCGCTAGGGGGGTTCCCATTTATGATCACCTGTGTGGTGGCAGACGGTGTGGCTGTCCATGTGCTGTTTATATGTCAGTGGTGGCTGTGAACCATTCCTATGCATTGGGAATTAGGTACAGAGGATTTTATTTTGTTATTAAAAAAAGTTACTATATAAAATCTGAGCATGCAGAAGGGGCTACAATAGCCAGGCATACCAGACTGTGGTAATGGGTTCTGAGCAGAGAGCAACCACATTTTCCAGGACATTTCCCCACTCTTACCTGTTCATGGCCCTCCAAGAACAATGTGAGGCTGCAGGGGTCCCCCCAAGGTGGCCATTCTTGGGGCTCAGAGCTTCTGACTTCCACCCTCTGCAGCACCAAAGATCCCATTTTAAACTCTAAGATCATGCCTTTTGCTCTTGACATTGATGTTTATTTTCTTAGTTTTACTTTTTAAAAAAATTTTAATTTATTAGATTGTGTGTGTCTGACACATGTGTGTTGAAGGGGGCGCAAGGGGAAATGGGGGCGGAAACATGTCAGCATGTGTCCTATGGTGCTCATGTGAAAATTATAGGACAGCTTTGTGCAGGCCAGCTGGTTTCACCTGTTTTCTCCCTGTTTATTTTGAGATCTGTGGTCCAAACTCAGGTTGGCAGGCTCGAGTGTTGAGCACCTTTACACACTGGGCTTGACTCTGGACTTTAAAGATAGTCTGTGGAGATTCTGAGTAACTTGTTCTGATGGAAGTGGTCCTGGCTGATGGGCGTCTTGAGTGGTACACCTCTTAAGTCCTCCTTAGCAGGATGGTGGAGATAGTTCTGGAAAGAACTCCTATTTCACCCTGTATTCAGAGGTCCAGAGATTCATATCTCTCAGGGTGGAGCTTTTTTAGGGCCAGCGTTGACAGAAGGGTGTTACTAACTGTTACATGGAGGAGTTTAAAAGCTTCAAACCTCTTCCAGCATCTAAGAAATATTTCGTCCTGATAACCGTATTTCCCAGGATTCTCCCTTGTGATTTCTAGAAGCCATTCAGTTGACCATCTTTTGAATGTCTATTCTGAGCTGGCAGGGCTCAGTCTCAACTTTGCTGGTCTCGCCATGGTTTTTTTTTCCTTCCTTACAGACTGTGTTTGGGAACAAACAGTCAATTTTGCTGAAAAAAGTGATAGGCTTTTCACTGAAGTGCTTCTCTTCTTCAGGAGCTTCACTGCTCTTACGGACTACTCCATTGAGCGAATGCTGGACACAGGTGGTTCCTTTTAAACTTGAGTCGATATGTTGTTAGAAGTCATGCCATTAGCATTGGAAATCTGTGAAGTGGAATACAAAGGGCCCACCCTCAAATAACAACAACACCCCACACCCCGCACCTGTGCCGCTGCCAAAAACTCAGATTGCTGTTCCACTGGGGGGAAGACAATCTCCTATTCAGAGTTGTTTTGTCTCTGAGGCTGTCATCTTGATGGCTCAATGCTTCCTTACTCTTCTTAGCCATGGTTTCCCCCATCCCCTCCTACCTTCCTGTGTATTGAGGGTACTGTAGACATCTGTTTAGAGCTATGGAGCTTGCTGTCCTTTCTGTTTCCTCTTGCTACTTGGTGTCCCTGCTTTCCCTCTAAGGTTTTTTGCTGCCTTCTCTATTCATTTCACATGCGTGGTTTGGCTTGAAGACGAGTGCAGCAAACACTGATGAAGCCGCTATATTATTGAGGCTTACATGCTCAGGCCCTGGCACTACACAGCTAGAAAAGGGAATATTTGCAAACCATGTTGTCCTTTTCCCAATTTCCTATGTGGTTCCTCACACTTCCCACAGTCTGGGCCTATTCATAATAAGCTGTGACTCTTTGGGGATGACTTGGGTTTTTGCCAACCAGCCTACGGCAGACTCTGTCCATTGACAAAGTCACAGATGCTGACTACCATTGGATGTGGGCTAACCCAATCTTTTCATTTCATACGTGGCAGTGAAAGGCAAAGTAAGGCCAAGTGTCATAGAAGAATGGACAGGGATGCATAAAAGTCTAGAACTCAAGCCCGAACTGGTAAGGAACTAAATGCTTTTGGCCAAATCCCTTGACCTCTTTGAATGTTAGCTCTAATATAACAATCTGAGCTTCTACAACATTATGCATGTCTGGTGACTACGTGGTGTAGGTTTACTAATGGATGCCTCTTCTCATTATGCTTGGCTAGGCAGTTCACAAGCCATCGTGCAGGGCTATAGAGTGGGTACCATCAAGTTAGCAGCAGGTTAGACTGTGCTAGCAGGAAGAAGAGGGAAGGTGCCTAAGTGCCCCCTTCTCTCTCACTGATCTCATCTATCCCACTGGCTTTCATTGTCAGAGCTTGGGCAGGGACACAGAAACCACTGTGGGTATTATTCAATCCAATGAAATTGAGTGTTATAACATTGGAAGGGGTGAGGAGCTGGGGTTAGGAGCTCCGACTGCTTACTTGGCTACCCATAGCAGCACAGTTCCCTAATGTAAGTGTCACTGCAGATTTTAAGAGTCCATAGGAAGCCAATACCACAAGCCAACAGTTCCAGGAGAGCTGACTCACTGAAACTTGCCTGGAAACCCCTGTGGCTGCCCACTGCGCAATGATACTGACACTGGAGAATGCTGCCTTCAAAGCTTTTGCAAGGGCTCTGAGCCACTGACAAGCTCATACCACACGGAGAACTTGTGGGAAGTGGGACTCAAGATCCTCCCTTGTGACATAGAATACATCAGGAGGTGGCTTTGGCACCGAGTCATCAGCTGACAATGAAGAACATGGCCTGTGTATATCTTTTGAAACACTTGCTCATCTTTACCACCGACCAAACACTATGACAGGGAAGAACACAGGAGACCAGGTTTCCATGAGGATAGCAATAGATCAACCATGTGACTGTGACTACTGACTGGAAGTTGCTTGTCTTTATGCTTTTTAAAAAAATATTATTTTGGGGAGCTGGAGAGATGGCTCAGTAGCTAAGAGCACCAGCTGCTCCTCCAGAGGATTGGGGTCTGATTCCCAGCACCCACATGGGGGCTTAACATTATGTGTTAATTTTAATTCTAGGAGATCCAACACTTTCTTCTGGTCTCTAAGGGCATCAGACATGAACATAGTACAAACACACACACACACACACACACACACACACACACACATGTATGTGCGCATGTGTATCACACACATGCAGTCAAAATATGTATGCACAGGAAATAAGATTAAAAAATTCAAAGTATTCATTTATTAAAAAGGAGAGAATAAAAGCATGAAGAGAGGCTCTTTTTTTTCTTTCTGTCCCCTTGAACTTCTTGCAAAGGAGCAAGTCTTTAAATTCCCTATAAGTGGTCCTGAGCTGGTTGAGTTTGAAAGGTCTGTTCTTGTGTAAAAAGAAGAACTCGTAAGCCAACCAACAGTCCCCAGATATTTGGGCCAGTGAATTGCTTCTAGAAAATTAAGACAATGAAAAAAAAAAAACAACTACATTTCTTTTAAAGGTAAAATAGAGATGATCAAGGCAGAAGAAGAAAAAATTTAAGTAGTTTTATCTGAATCCTCATTCTTATCTTTCTTTTTTAACCCTCATTATTTCTTTTTATAATTTTCCCAATCTCTGGTCTCCCACTTTCATCCTCATAATTGTGTAATTTCTTTCCCCTTTCCTTGTCTCCCCCTCCCACTGACGATTGTCCAGAGCTGGTGAGAGCCCCCACACCCATACTGCTGCCGTGCATGGGAGACTGGCCCCAGCTGGAGAGGACCTGCTCCTTGCTGCGTGTATGCGTGTAAATCATGGACAGACAGTGTGAGCAATGTAGGGAATGCCTCCTCCTCCACCACATACATCTTCATCACTGGATTTCAAATTCAGATAATATTCAGGAAGAGATAAGAGCCTTTTTCCCCCCAGCATCCTTTCCTCCCATTGAAACTTCACCATTCCACCCAATGGGAAAGGAATGAGATAATTAGGATTTTTTTCGCCCTTGCAAAGTGTGCATAGTGAGGCCCAAGAGCAGAGTGTGCCAGATGTTGTAAGAACATGACCACTCAGTCCCTTTAGCCACACATGCTGAGGTCATGAAGTCGGGAACCCTGACTCAGGATCGCCATCCAGTGTAGGTGCTGACGAAGCAGCAACCGCCCTGGGTCAGCTAGCAACCCAGCCAACCCCTTGTCCCAGTCTGGCTGAACATGTAGAGGATGACAGAGGACTGTTTTCCAGCCATTCCAGGAAACGCTGAAAGGCTGAGGGTTCGAGACAGCTGGGGGCCTTGTCTGCAGGGGAAGAGGAACGTGTGATGACGCGTTTCTGCCCAAGCACAAGGCACTCACCCTGTGGGAATGGTGGGACGTTGGTGCGCATTTCTAAAACCAATGATAGGGAGGTTAAAATGAGAGGAATCGAGGAAGGGTATGGCTCTGTTTTCTGTGACATCTTTATGGACGTTATAATGTGAATTAGTCATCACTTTCTATAAAAACGAACTGAGACGTGAGAGGGAACAAGATTTTAAATAGAACCTGTAGGCTCAGCTTGTCCCTCATCGAGGCAAGTTACAATCAGTCCCTGCTCTTCCCTACACTCTGGTTTCAGCCCTAAGTGGTGCATTTTCACATTCACACCAAACTTTAGAAAAAAAGTTTCAATAGACAAATTCTATGCTCATTGCCTTTGCTCTCTACACACCTTTGCAGAAGAACAGAATCCTCCTTCCTGGCCTTTCCAATCAGTCCTAGGATGCTGCCTACACCCCCTGCACAGGAATACCCTCCTGGGCTCCCAACGGAGTGACAGTGCCCTAGACAGTGGCTACTAAAATTGACATCTCCCCGGTAGCCTAGGTCTCAGGTTGGTTTGCACACAGCCGCCCAGGAACCCCGTTGTAAAAGCAGACTCCAAACTCCAAGCTCTGCAAACCCAAGTGAGACCCCACTGGACTTTTAGAGAGCTTCCAGGTGAGACAGCCAGTTACTAAGTCACTGGGATGCCTGAAACAGCTGTGTGGGAATTCCTTCTACAGCACACTTTTGCATGGCTCCCTCCGCTGCCTCCCAGCTCAGCAGGTGCAGACATTCGCTAACAGAAGTTCTTGCTGCACATCAGAGCATTTTTTTTTTACAACTAGCTTTCTGCAGAACTATAAAAAACAAAAGAGCTGAACTTAAACATAGCCAAACAATTTTTACCAGAGCAGTAAAGTCATTTCCTCATTGAGCTCTGGGGTAGAGCTAAGAATCTCTGTTCCCTCTGGACTATTAGGCAAATCTACCCACCACCCAATTCTTCTCCTTCAATATTTACTATATAAGAGACTTGAGGTACCAGGTGAGATCTAGTCTCCCTAGCATTTTTCAGACCTGAGTCCCCAGGGCTGAGAGGAGACTGGCCGAGAGCCTAGTGCCCGGTTGGCCTTGTTATGTGTTGCCTGGTGGCTTTCCCAGACCTACAACATGGGTGGTCCGTATGTTGGCAGAGCCCAAGGCTGCGGGAGTTCACAGTCCCCTCTGGGGAACATGACGAATGGCCTCGCTGACAAAAACGTGGTCTGCTTTCCATCTCAGAGCCATGAAGGGTTTCGTTTTCAAAGCAGGAAAACAAACCACAGAAACCAGACACAACACACGGAGGCCACAAACGACGCAGCCATTTTCTCATCTCAAGCAAGGGACCTGGCGAAGGTGAAAGAAAAATGGCTTTGTTAGAATGCTTTGATGAAAATCAAATACGCAGAACCCAGGCAGTATTGTAACAAGACCCCCTTCACCTTACACCGTGACGCTTCCGCTGACCTGGTGGACTCAGTCCCCTGGTGGACTGGCCTACCTGATGTTGGTCTTTTCCAAGACTTTGAATTGTGCTTCCTGCCTGGAGTCTCCCAGAAACCCCTGGGGGATGAGCCGGGTAGAGACTGAGGGACAGTGCCCTACGCTCGCCGAACCTACTGACCTTGTTCTAGCCAATTCACGTCTATAGCCCCACTGAACTGCCTTGAAAGTGTTGTCAGCTAAGGAACATTCTAGATACTCCAGTCCACTCTGATCTCACATGAATTCGAATGAGTGGTTCTAGGGAAGAAAGGAATGGCAAGAAGACAATTTCCCAGGAAGTGCATTGATTTCGTCACATCTCTTCTCTCTGGTGTTGCCCACTATTGCCCTCTGTAGCCCCCAGCTCTTCCTTTAAGGGTGTACCTGGTAACTTGATCAGAGTGATCCTAAGTTAGAAAAAGTTTGCAAAGATTACATCTCTATGTATTGTCAATGGCAAGGCAAGCCTATTAGGGCCCACAGAGGTGAACGTGCAACCTGCCTCTTCCAAGGGATATCTGGTTCCTATATTGAGTTTATATCACAGTATAGGACATGGAGCAGATAAGTGGAAGGGAGCTGCCTGACTAACAATGGCAACCTTTCTGTGCCCCTGGCGCCGGCTCCCTCACAGGTGTGTACATTGTAAGCAGTGTTGCATCCCTTGCCATGGCTGAGTCAAGCCGGGCCATTCGGAGTAGTAGGAGACTTGGACTCAGGAAGAGAAAATACAGCAAGAGGCAGGGAGGTTAGCCTTGTGGACAAAGAAGGCAGCATGAGCAAATCAGGGAGGGCATTCAAGGATGTGGAGGTCATGGTGGCCTGGAGGGGCTCCTGGAAACAGGGGGGCACCTGTTGTTGGAGGATAAGATGTTTGAAACATTTTTTTAAACATTTGAAATACATTCGAAGAGCCATAGAGAAGATGGACAGTAAATCTAGGCATTTATAAAGTGAATTCTGGGGGCCCAGCAAAGGGAGATGAACTGTAGGGAGACAGGTGAGTCTCCCTCAAAATGGACCAGTTGCTCACACTAGAAAAATATCTGTGAAATGGTATTTCTTGTGCATCAAAGGGGTACGGGCGCAAATGAGGGCATCACTGTAAAAAAGATGAAGGGGGTTCACATGCAGACCTCTTAGGTCTGTATTGATGTGGGAGCTAGGCAAATTCAGGAGTTAGGGTTTATCTAGTGCACAGAGGACCTGAGGGGCCACTGTACTGAAAGCGGTGCCCTAGAGAGGGAAGTTCATGGGGGGTGGGGGTGGGAATGTATGTAGAAGTGAGTTTTCTCCCTAAGTAAGTAAGGAATCTGGGGAGACTTAGCAGACCCACATCCTCAACATACCTACTGTTCAGGGGGCCATGAATGCAGCTAGATTGGTAGAGCATTTGTTTAGGATACACAAGGTCCTGGATTTATTCCTAAGCATAGTATAAAACCGAGTATGGTAGTGTACACTAACGAGTCTAGAACTCAGAAGGCAAAAGCAGGAGGATCAGAAGTTTAAGAATATTTGGCTATATAGTGAGTTCAAAGCCAGCCTAAGCTAGAAATTCTAAAAAAAAAATAAAACAACACAAAAATACAGCAACAACAAAAGAGAACTACTTAAGTAAAGAAATACATAAATACATAAAGAAAAGAAACCTCATTGTTTAGGGCAGATGTGGTGACAAGAGCAATTGTAAAGCTCTAAACAGGCCATCAAAGAAACACGCCATGTGAAGAGTGTGACTGCAACACCAAGGAGGCTGCAGTCGTTATACCTCAGTGATGCTGAGCAGGGCTAGGCAGTGTTCCCCCTGCCCAGTGGAAATGGGCCTCTTTGGAGAACTCAAAGAACTCAGTTATTAAGCCCATTGAAAATTGTGAGCCTGGCTGCTGAGGAGAAAGATGCTCAGGGAAAGACGCACTTAAAAAAATTCTCTCCTCTATTTGTATTCTCTCAGAACTTTCCTTAGGTAGGTTTTGCACTCAAACCTCTGTATTTCTGTTTTTCTCTGTCTCTCTTATACACACCCACACCCACCCACCCACCCACACACACCCACACACATACCCCCCCCCTACACACACTGAAAATGTGTATAAATGTGAAAAATTCTGTGAACTCATAGGAAAGCCTTTTGTATCACCCATTTCCCCAAAGAAATGAGTAACTGTGGAGCTATCAGGGCCTTCGTCACCACACAAACTTGGTACTAAACTGTGCGCATTTGCAGATGCTACCCAGGCAAGGTTCTGGTTGTATTGCTCTGGGCACAGGGCTATTTGACTGTTGGGAAATACATATTTAAATATGGAGCACTCCGAGGGCATTTGATCGATATTGCAGTGAAGTCCTGAGTGTGTGACCGCGCCCTCGTCATGATAAACAACAGGTCCAGCAGATCCTCCAACAGGTGAAATTCTCTAGGAAGAAAACTTTAGCAAATATCAGTGTGGAATTTATTCATGTTTTATTTAATTACTTGGGGGCATTTAATGAAAGAATGAATTATTAAATGAGAACATTGATTGTTCCCTGTGTATATAGTAAGGTGATCTCCTGTGTGTGCTTAAAATAGCTCCATAAAATATAGAGCGGGTCACTATAAATTAAAGAAAGTACTGAAAACAGAATGAGGATTGATAACACAACGTAGTCTATAAGTCTGCGTGGAATGGCAGCCACGCCCCCAGGATCCTAAGCCCAGGCCTTGCAGCTGTCTAGACTGGTGGCCAGTGCTGAGCCAGCAAGGATCAGCTGCTACTGCAGAAGCTGCAGGCATCTTAGTGCTGAGTGGGTGGCTCAAAGGCAGCCACACTCTTCCATTGGGCTGTCCTCTGGTTCCTTGTGCCTGGCTTCCTCTTGCCCCAAACCCCATCCTTGCTCCTTGACACTCACAGAACTTGTCCAGTAGAGATGCTAGAAAGGGATGAGAGGGAGGGACAGCAGAGGATTCCTGTCTCCCTGGTCCTTTCAATGGAGGCTGCTGCCCCTTTACCGTGGAGTCTCTCTGTGACTCATCCCTCCCAGCATCTGAAAACCCTCTCTCCTCATCCCATTTAAGCAACAGCAGTAACACTTCCCTGGTCTCCAGCCTGAAAGCGGCATCCCCTTTGCGTGGCTCACTCTTCTCTTGTTTGACAGACAGGCTGCTTATCAAATCCTTCTGCAGTCCTAATTTGTGTGTGCCACCTGTCACCGTCAGGACCTTCACTGAGGTGGTTGGCACTGAGGTAAGCACATTACCTCTGCTATCAAAGGCTGAAAACACTGAAGGACGGGGGACCGAAAAGGAAGGTGGAGGGCCAGAGAGGAGTGGCTGCAAGGATTCTGAGTAGCAGTGTTGGGCAGAGTGGGGAAGGCCAGGTGCAAATCACCATGATAAAATCAAAATAGTGGATAGATGGCACAGAGGGAAGCTCAGAAACAGGTTGGACTTGTTGGCCATGCCAAGACATGGCATCCCTGTGGTATCTTAAGTAGCAAGTATGACCTTGGTGTTTAGGGCTGGGGTGAGTTGAGTCCCACCATGTCAGAGAGCTCCCTTGGATCTTAGAGTTGATGGTGTCAGTCTTTGTAAGCCAGTTTGTAGATGATAAAGTTATTAATAAATCATACAAGCTTTGCTACAGACCTCACTTGGGAGTGCTGGGAAATAGAAAAATCTAGGCCCATTTTGTACAGTGAGCAGTCATGGTCACCAACATCAAGCAGTTTGCCTGGAGCGGTAGCACTCAGTGTTTGAGAGGCAGAAGCTGAGTGCTGCTTGCCTGATGTCACTGGGTGTCCTGCTTAGTGCTTTGTCAACTCAGTCAAGCAAGCTGGAGTCATTTGGGAAGAAGGAATCTCAATTGAGAAAATGTTTCCCTCGCTGGCCTCTAGGCAAGTCTGTAGGGCATTTTCTTGATTAGTGATTGATGTAGGAAGGCCCAACCCACTGTAGGCAGGGCCGCCCCTGGTGGCCTTGGGTTGTATAATAGAGCAGGCTGAGTAAGCCATGGGAGCAAGCCAGGAAGCAGTGTTCTGCTTCAGTTCCTTCTTCCGGGTACTACCTGGGGGTCCTGTCCTGCCTTTCCTCAGTGATGGAGTGTGACCTGGGAGCCGTGAGCTGAGACAAACCTTTTCCTTCCCCAGCTGTTTTTCTTCACGGTGTTTTTTATCAAAGCAATAAAAACCCAAACAAAGACACTGAGCCAGGGTTCTGCTTCAGAAAGGAATCTTTTTCTAGAATGATCTGTGATGATGTCCAACAGCTGAGGTGTGGTTATGTGCTTTTGTGTTCTGTTACTTTTTCTGGGACAAACCTTACCAACTCACTAGAATGCTTATTGGAGCAAAGGAGAGC
>OU015743.1:144709017-144743605 GCA_907169655.1 Acomys percivali
CCCCCCCCCCCCCCCCCCCCCGTCTCTCTCAGGCCCTGATCTGTGTGAGAATTCAGGAGTGTGATAAAGAGCTACAAATAAATACTAGCCACCACCATCATTACCACTGCCATTGTCATCGTCAGTGACACCACAGCCAAGATGGAAGAATATTGAGGAAGAGTGTATTTATTCTAAATAGTGTGCCCAGCGAGGAATGCAAGAAGGCTGGATGGGGTCTCCACCAAGCTCTCAGTAAGCCCCTTGCTTCTCTGAGCTTCAGTCCGGTACATGCACAGCAGGATTGATAATGAGTGAGCCCGACAGCAAGGCTGATGGTGAAGAAAAGGGAAGCAGCTCCTAGTACCTTAGATGGCAATCTTAGGCTGTAAGAGTCTCCTTTTTTTTTTTTATTGCATTTTTTTCATACACTATATTTTGCTCACATCCTTCCTCCTCCCTAAATTGCTCCCAGATCCTCTTCCAAACTTCCACACTTCCACACTTCTTCATGTTCTATGTTCTCCTTCTTCCCCGCCTCCTCTGTCTCCCCCGACACACAATCCCAAACAAACAAAAAAGAAAAAAAAAAACAAGCTTCCAATAAGACAGAAAATACTAAACCAAAACAATAACACATAGAGTGTGTTTTGTGTTGCCCAAGTACTTCTGCGCATAAGGCGAGCCCTGAAGCGTAGCTGATTTTCTCTTTCCCAGCAGGTACAGTTGCAGACAGCTTCTTCCAGACAATATTTCATCACACAGAAGGGGGAGTGAACATAGAGTCTCCTACCTTTGAATGCCACCAGTTAGCTTCCTGGTGCTAGCTCAGTGGGCCATGTTCTGGAGCCAACATGTTAAAATTCCCTTTCCATTTCCAAAATCCATTTCTTCACTCACCTGGGAAGAACAGACTTTCAGGTGTCAGTGGTAGTGCTGTGGGCTGCTCCTTTCAGACCCATGATCTGCCTCAGCTCCTGCCTCCAGTTCCTGCCTTGCCTAAGTTCCTTTCTCTGGTTTCTGCTCTGCTTGAGTTCCTCCCACCTATTCCTGCTCTACCTGAGTTCCTGCCTCTGGTTCCTGTCCTGCCTGAGTTCCTGCCTCTGGTTCCTGTCCTGGCTGAGTTCCTGCCTCTGGTTCCTGGCCTGCCTGAATCTTGCCTCCAGTTCCTGTCCTGCCTGAGTTCCTGCCTCCAGTTCCTGTCCTGCCTGAATTCCTGCCTTGGCTCCCCTGAATGATGGACCATGATGTTGAGTTGAAAGCTGAACCCTCTCCACCTCAGTTGCTTTTGCTCATGGTGTCTATCAACAAAGAAATAAAGTAGGATGCCATGCATGAGGACCTGGGTGAGATTCCCCAGCACCATAAGACTCAAAAGAATTTGTTTCTTGTTGGTTGTAGATCTAGGGAAACAAAGCACTTTAGGCTGTTAGCCATCCTTAGACAGTTAACATCTGTATTCCTCCTAGGGGCAACTGTCTGTGTGCATAAGGGCACATCTTGTTCCTCTGATCTCATGCCTTTATGTTTCATTTTCAGACAAGAGGAAATGGGGCATCAGAGCCTACAGACAAGGCAAGTGGATGGAAAAGCCATTGCATGGATTTTCCAAAAGGCACTATTGAGTAGGTAGCTGCAAAGTCAAGACTTGTCTTAAAAATAAAAAAAAATTAAAAAAGACTGGGTGATAACTCACTTACCCAAGATGCCCTAGGTTCTATGCCTGGTAACCTACACACACACACACACACACACGTGCGCACACACACACACACACACACACACACACACACACACACACACGCGCGCAATCGCACACACACACACACACACACACACAAATACATACAAATACACACACAAATACACATACATAGACACACACACACATAAGCACACACACATGGTAACAAGCAAAGGATGCAGGTCGGGTTACAGCTCAGTAGTAAAGCACTGGCCCAGCATGAGTGAGGGCAGTGTTTCTTCCTCAGCACCACAGAAGGAAAGCACACATCTTTAGAGCCTGGCCTGGAAGCACACAATTCCAGCATCCAGGAGGTGAGGCTAGTAGAATCAGTTCAAGGTCACCCTTGGCTCCATAATTAGTTGATATCTAGCCTGGGCTACAGGCAATCTTGTCTCAAAAATATAAATCAGAGAGAAACAAAGAGATAGATAGAGACAGAGAAAGATTCAGGTAGACCCTCTTCGGTAAGCAGTTAGGAAACCCAGAACAGGCAGGAGACAATTTAGTGGGATGAAATACCACTCATCCTCCAGTGGTCATTATGTGGCTGTGGAAAAGGCTAGCCTGTGGCAGGCTAGACTGAGGAAGCATGGCTCTGTGAGGATAGCATTCTGGGTAAAACACAAACCTGACTAAGGCCTGCCTTGCAACACTTCCGGCGGTGTAGGTAACACCAGCGCAAACCCAGCTTTCCATAAAGCAGAAGACAATGGACGCATTGTCTGAACCCACCAAGCAGCCCTTCACTCCGGCAGCACAGAACTTTCTCATCCGTGTGCAGCCAAAACTCAGCCCAATCTTATCGAGCTAAATTGATTTATGACTGGGGAGGGGCGGGGGGCACCGAAAAAGGGAAGCAGTAAAATAATGATATTAATTCTAATAATGCATTGACTGGTGCTTATATAAATCACTCTCTCCGCTCAGATTGATTTCATAAAAGTAAAATGTCCATGCACAAACCCATCTCCAGCCGCCTTAGACAGCGGCCAGGGCCTGCTTGTGCAGCTAGACGTCGGAGGGTGGGGGGTGGGGGGATGGGGAGGGAAGAGTGGGGGGGGTCTGCTGGAGGTTCGTCGGAATCTTGCCTGGGAAAAGCCTGTGGGATCAGCCCAGAGGTGCTGTGGAATTGGCCACACACGCAAACGCTGCTGCATCTGAACGCTTTTGGCAGCTCATGAAAGCGCCTTTCCTAGAGGCCACTTGAGTGTCCAAACAAAAGGGGATTTTTGTTAGTGAAAGCTGGAAAGAATAACCCATCCCAGGATCAGGCTAATAGGGCCTGGCCTGTTCAAAGGCTGCGCTGGGCTGGCCAGGGTTGGAAGTGTTGCTGGCAGGGACCTGGAGCAGCGCGAGGAGAGCCAAGCATGGCTCACAAGGCAAACCGCTGCTTCAGGGCTGCTTTCTTCGTCTGGAGAGCCGGTGTGGCCCACCTCGGGGCCAAAGCTTCTGCCGAACCTTCTATTACAGGACGGATGGATGGAGAGAGCCAGGGCTTGTTTCTACCTCTCTAGGAGCCCCCTTTCTCCTCTCCAGACTCCGTGCCCCACCCACAAAGCTAGGGCTGGCCTGGGAACTGCCATCACTCTCTGAGTTTGCAGGGTGTTGACAAGCTTGGGCCGGGAGCTTGGGAGGGAAGCAGAGACAGCCATGTTGCGGAAACAAGGCCGCCGTAGAGGCCCTCTTTATCTCTCAGGGCTGTTGCCTCGAGAAAAAACGCTTCGGCTGCTTGCTGATCCAGCACACGGAGAATGCCCAACAATTTGAATTTCAGATAAACAATGAATGATAGTTTACTATGTCTGAACAATTGCAGAGAAAGTAATCGTTCTAAAAGTTCCATCATTTTTTTTATCTGAAATTTAAATTGAACTAGGCATCCTTTACTTCTTAATGTTCAGCACAGTTCTTAGATGTTTCACCCCCCCCTCCTCCTTCATAGAACGGCAAGTGGGACCTGTGACATCACAAGATGTTATGGGCAGGATCTGAAATGGCCCCGCAGGCTAGTGTTTGGAATGCTAGGTCTCTTGCTCATAATGCTATTTGGAGAGGTTGTGGAGGCTTTGGGAGGTGGGGCCTAAATGGAAGAATTAGGTCACTAGGCACAGGCCCTTAGGGGTGTATTAGTCCTGGCCACTTCCTGTCTTACTCTGATTCCTGGCTTGCTGAGAGACAAACTGAAATGCTCCACCATGCCTGCTCCACCATGCCTGCCCCCGCCATGGCTTCTCATGAGCCAAAACAAGCTTGCTCTCCTAAATCATCTAGGGTAGGTATTTTCCTCACAGTGGCAAGTCACTAATAGACAGGGCAAAGAAGATGGTTTGCAAATATAATTAAGGTTACAAACTAGTTGGTGTTTGAGTTAATCAAAAGGGGATTATCTTGGGGACCCTAACCTAACCACATCAGCCTTATAAATCTGAGTCCGGAGACCAGAAATATGAAAAGTTAAGGGCACAAAGAATTTGAGAATGGTTCTGGGGCCTCAGAATTGTAGGCTGCTGTGTTATGGAGAAGCCACTTGCAGGGAGCAGTGGCCAGCCTCTACCAGCTGACAACTATCCCTAATGAACAGGCAGACACGTCAGTCCCTCCTCAAAACGAATTCTGGCAACACCCTGTAAGAGCCTGGTAGAGGACCCTGAGCCTGAAAAACAAAAAACAGATTACGTACATGCCTGGCCTCCATTTGATTTCATCCTTGGGAGACCCTAAGCAGAGCTCATTCAAACCATGTTGGACCTCTACCCTGGAAACAGGCTTAAACAATGTGTGTTGATCTAACTTACAGAGTTGTGTTAACATTTTATACCACAGTAGTAACTAACATATCTTTCAAAACACCCATTAAGGTCCCTGGATTTGGTCACCAGGATGGAAAAGGAAATTGAGGGACACAGAGACCAAGATATAATAGATAAGTTCATGGTAGCAACTTGAACCAGAAGCAACATTGGGGGGGGGCGCAGATCATCACATGATCTCCTGCACAGCTTGGGTGCTCCACCACCTTAGCAAGACCTGTGGACTGACACTCTCTCCTCCTCCTCTTTTTCTTACGTACTTTTCTTCTTAGGAAAGGCTGAAGGAGAAGCCTATCACTCACTTAAGAGACACATAAATAGCTATTTTAACAAGTAAATATAATATCAGCTGAAGTCTGACCGATTCAAAGCCATAAGGATGTATTTTTTCCATGTAGGACACACATGTGTGTGGGGGCCTGAGTTACGGGGTTGGCATGGATATAAACAGAGATGGTGAGCCTGCCAGCCTGGACCCTCCCTGGGCATAGCTTCAACTTCTGTTCTGATGGTGTAAGCAAGCCTTTCGAGTGAAAAAGAAGTTTGGCTGTCTTCTGAGAGGGTCGGAAGACCTTCCGGTATTTTTCATGTCTCCAAATCTCCAGATGTTTTTTTTTTCCTTATTGATTCCCCTCAGTTCGCCTTCCCATGGCTGCTGATGTCCCTCTGGCCTTGCACTGCTCTTGAAAGTGGCCAAAGAGAACTCTTAGGTGTCAGACAGTCAGCATGGAGAGGTTCTCTTTCATCCCCTGAGTGTCTAGAGATGTGGGTTTAATGAGAGGCATCGACCTTTGAATTATACAAATGGACCTCTTTAGCAATCGCTTCCCTTCCCAGTCCATACCCACCCTCAGCTTTTAATCTTCTCAATTATATTTCCTTTTCATTGATTACTACTTTGCCAACTTTCAGACTGAGCATGCAGTAAAACCTCAGCTGCACAGGTAATGCAATTTCTTTTCAAGCCTGACGCCTGCGTATCACCTCCTGAGGGGCCCACAGCCCCCCTCAGACTCTTTTGGGTCTTGGCAGGTCCGTTGGCCTTCAATTGATTTTGCAAGATGGCTCCTTCCATCCGAAGATATAGGCTCGTGGTTAGAAAGAGAAATTTGCCTTGCGGGCTGCAAGTCTCAGAGCTGAAGGAGATTTGCAGGTGCAGAAGGGACATTCTCGAACTCTGGCCTCTGACAGCCTGGCCGGGGAGTAGGCAGGTGATATGCCTGGGAGCAGAGAGCCCTGGGTTCTTTTCCCAACTCCGCTCTGACATTTCCGGAGACCTTCACTGAACCACTTAACTTTCTGTGCTTTTCCTTTGGTGCCATCTGTAAGCGGAAGACAATAGCACTTGTCTGTGAAAACGCTTTGAGGGGTAGCGCATAAAAGACGCAATGTAGACGCAAGAGATGAGCGGGGTGCCCTACAAATAGCCCCTTGTTTTCATCTGCAAGAAGCCGTATTTGAAGGCTAAGACGAGAAATTGAGAAATTTCCTTGATATGTGAGGCCAGGCAGAGGACGTGGCTCAGGACCAGTGAGAAATCCTTTTTGCGGCTGGGGGCTCCTGAGAGGCTGCTGGGATGTGAGCTCAGCGAGGGGCATGCTGGGAATTGGCTGGCAGAACAAACAACTCTGGGGTCTTAGCATCCAGGAGCACCCGAGGGCCATATCTGGACTAGCCAAGCCGCCTGAGAAGCAGCAAGGGTGTGTGGGAGCGGTTATAGGGGCATGAGAGTGGGAGGGGGCGGTGGGGGTGCCTCCGTGTGATTTACCAGCATTGACGTGGGGACTGTGCGGGGGGGGGGGGGGGGGGCGAGGAAGGAGGGAGAGTCAGAGAAGTTTGGGGACATTTTCAAAACTGGAGGTCGTTCAGAGGAAATTACTCAATAAAAACCAGGTTTCTTTAACTGAATAGATCAATTTACAGCTCATAAGGTGGAAAAAGTCTGAGACTTCAAGATTCTGCCTGGGTGGGTCTCCTATGGTTTCCTCCCTTGGCAAAGGCACCGTGGCTTTGGCTCTCCCACCCTGGGTACCCCTTCAGCAGCCTTCAGGGCCAGCATTTTTCTCTCATCTTGTTTCCTTCTCTCTCTGCTACTTACTTTTTTTTCTGGTTAAGATTTTTTTCCCCTGCTCTTTTCTTCCTCCAGGCTTCCCACTTTCAGCTCCCCCATCCCTGCTGCCCGCTCAGAGAGGCCTGTCACAGCCTTGCTTCTCTGATGGCGTGGCTGGATTCTTTTGAGTCCTCCTCAGCATCGTCCTCCCTTTCCACACAGCAGTCCTCTCCCTGGTTTCCCTTCAGGTCCCTAAAGCCTTCCCCGCCCCACGCCAGCGCCCCTTCTCGCCCCCTCGCTGCCTCCCCCCATTGGTTTTCGGCATACTCCCAACACCCCTGTTCCTCTTTGTCTTTGTCTCTTGCTCCTGGGCTGTTCCTGGTGGCCTGTCTCGTCAATTCCGGCTCTGCTTCTTCAAAAGCTCTCAGTGACACCAACCCCTAATGCTTGGCCTTCTTTAAGTTGGATGCTAACCATTGTAGATGTTGGGAGGTGAGGTTAGGTGAGATGGACAGGGCCAGGAGGATCTGTTATTCATCCATTCATGCATCCATCGTCTATTCTTCTATCCTTTCATCTCTCCTTGTATCCACCCACACATCCACCTCTCTATCTATGAATTCACTGGTGGCAATCAAAACTAAGCGTGGTTTTGATCTACAGAGCCCAGGAGGGGAAGGCGGGACATAAATACTCACACATTAAAACACAAAGCAGAAGTATATGGTGCCAAGAGAGCATTCCACTAGGGATGCTTAGGACTTGCTTAGGACTGCAGAATTAAGTGTCCACCCAAAGCTTTGAGAGAATTCTGCTTGGAGACTTCTTAGTAAAGATTGCCCTCATCACTGCTAACAAATCTCCAAGTGGCTGGCCAAGGATTCTCATTCTTTCAATCCAAGTCCAGGCTATTAAGGCCACAAATATAGAAAGGAACATACCTTATGAAAATAAGAGTGACTTAAATATATTCAGACACTAGTGTTAATAGAAACAGGCCTTATAGAACAGTTATTCTTAGCCTTTAATATAGTTTTTTCATGTTGTGACTCTAACCATGCACTTATTACTGTTGCTATTCTTCATAACTCTAATTTTGCTACTGTTATGAAGTGCAACGTAAGTGTTTGATTTGCATGCCATCTGATTTGTGACCCCTTCCCTAAAGGGGTCACAACCTCTAGGTTGAGAACCTCAGTTACAGAAGATAGAAGGGGACACTTAGCATCTGGAGAGGAAGGTGTAAGGAAAAGTCTCATTGTTAGTAAGGACAGCATCCTCCACAATGCCAGGAGGTCTCTGGGGGCTTGGGAACACTGTGTCAACTCCCTCCAATAGTTTAATGGTCTAGGTGTCCCCTGACTGGCCCGGAAACTGTCCCTTCTTCCCTTGGAGCTCGGTGCTTCTGGACACTCAGAAGACCAGAGAGTTGTAGAAACCTCTATCACCTCTTTTTTCCTTCTCACTGGCATCAGTCACAAATCCAAGGCAAGCACTGGCTTTCAGGGTTTGATGGCATCGTAATTGTTATTGGAACTTGCCCTGGATGGATTTACGGTAATGAACTCACCTAACAGCAAAGCCGCCGCAGGACTCTCTGCAGGCAGAGCCTTTTCTGAGTGAAGATGTTAGGAAACCATTCTGCTAAAGGAAAAGCAATGCCCACTTGTGACTTTGAGTTTAGGACAGACACTGTTTGGGTTTTGCTGCCGGCCGCTAACTTTAAACGCTACATTGGCCTGTTGCTAGCCGGCCAAGGCTCTGTTTATTTTGGCATCAAATGTATGTATCACAAGCAGTTTGTGTATTTCTGGGCATGTGTGTATGAGCCTGTATATGTTATAAACTCCAAAACTTTTGAACACAAGGATTCGTGCTCTTTTACAGATTCTTCTGGCCCAGAAAACTGGCACCTGGCAGGTGAGGGCAGCCATGTGCATCAACGAATTGCTTTCAGGCCACCCCGCCCCTTACAGCCACTCTTTGGCTTGGTCAACCTTGGCATTCAGTTCTCTGGCCTCCCTGGATTCCTGTCCTATTGAGTTATGGGTGAGGGAGGTGGCTCCTGCCCAGAAAAGGGGGCTCTGGGGACAGTGGATGCTTTTTGTAGCACCTCAATCCGTAGGCAACTCCTCAAGAGTGCTGACGATGGGAGTTTGCCGCTAGCAGGCCAGGAAGGCACCATGTTTTTGTGGCTTGGCATTAAGCAAACAACTGCTTTTTTGTTCTCTCCCCCAAATGATTTGCCCAAACAAAAGGCAGCTGTCATGGGGAGGAAAGTACAATTTTTCCAGAGTTTGCCCCTTTCAGAGCCCCATCACACAGCGTGCTTTCTGACTGTGCATTTTCATAACTCAGGGTCAGGTTTCCTGCCTAGAAGGCAGGGTTTGCTGCTTTGGGATGTAAAAGCCACTTTTTGTCCCTCCAGAAAGAGTGTCTTCAGCAAGGCACAGGCAGAGGAAAAGTTTATAAGACAGCACCTGCCCACTCCCAGATCCTGAAGGATTTGCCACCCTGTGCATGTGTGCCCAGCAACTGTCCTGGCACTGAGATTTGGATAGACACTGAGTTCTAAAACAGGGAATTTCATAAAGAATCTTCCATTTCTTTAAGAAGTTTAAAAGTCAGATTTTCTGTGTAACAAAGGACTGTTACCGAATTGAATGCCATCCTTTAAAAAAGATACAGTTTATCAATTTGTATCTTATGGAAATATGGTAAAATATGCTAAACAATAAAATTAAATGATATGGAATTTAATCCTCCTTGGAGGCTTGTCAGGATTAGGCCATGTCCTTATCTGAGGAGCACACTCGCTACAATCTTCAGACTTGGGCCAAATGTCAGTTTCCGGGTTAAGGATGGCCTGCCACCTGGCCTGGGCTGCCCTCACCCAGCTCTGAAAACCTGGAGCTGCCTCTCTGCGTTCACATCCCCTCAGTGCTTTTAGATACCAGTGATTTATGTTTTCTCTTTGGATTCTGAGTGCGTTTCAAGAATTTGAGAAAAGTTGCCACAAGGGTCCAGTGGCGTCCTCTACTCTGCTTTTCAACACTTCCGGGCATCCTCCTTTCTACTTGTCTTCCGACATGAAATTTGAACATCAGGCGTACCAGATACCTGCTGTAAGGTCTAGGTATAGTTGAAGTTCATAGACAAGCTGGGAAAGAATTTTCCACATCTAGAGTAGTGCTCTGTCCCCAGAGGGTGATGGAACTCCGGGTGAAAATGCTGGAGAATTCTGTGTTTCCTTTACACATGTTGCAATTTACCACAACTGTTCCGTTTTCCTCTCAATGTATATGCATATAAAACTCAGAGATACATACATATTAACATGTATTCATGCATGTGTGTATATTAACATACATATCTATAAAATTATTTCAGACCATTGGAGAAGAAAAATACAATGCTTTTTACCATTTAATACTTAAAATTTCTTTCCTATAAGTAACAACTATCTGAACAAAAATACTTAAAACTGTCAAATACTACACTGTTGTAGGTTTCTCATGATCAGAAACTTACATCTCATGTGTCTTTGAAGACCAGGTGCCAGGAGAGAACTGAGCCTGACATATACTATGAGCTATTACAAAGAATAAATTTCAAAATAATATGACATATGTCATGCATTTATTAATTATAATAAGAGTTTTATTTTCACGTTATATGTGTATATAACACATACATATACATACACACTGCACTATGTATAATAATATAAAATAAATTGTCATTGGGAAGCTAATGAAAGTCTCCAGGTTGGCTATACGTTATCCAATCACAAATGATTCTCACTTTCAGTAGGTTAAAAGTAGGTAGAAAATTTGTAGACCTTGGAGTTTGCTTCAAAACCAGAAAACAAAACAAGTGACTATGGACTTGATGCCATTTTTGTGAACAAGAAACATATTTGCTTATCTTTCAGGTGCATTTGAAGCAGTTTGCCATTCTGGTCTGCATGTCTATGCTGTTTGTTAGGAACCAGAAAGATGTTTTGACTCAAACACTTTCTTGCCTTTAGTATTTGATCACAAATATTTAGTGGCAACCTTCCATTTGACAAGTAAGCAGAACCTTGTGGCTTTTTTTATTGCTTATGTTCTATTTGCTAAAAAACTAAGTTAACTAACCCCTATTTTTCTTGAAAAAAAAAATGACTGTCATATGCCCTGAGAAGCTTCACAAGTGACTAGTTAATATTGCATATATTTGGGACAGATTTTTGAGCTGCAGGATGAGCAGATACAGACAAAGATTCCAGGCACTGGAATGACCCAAGCTGGAAACTTCCAGAGCTTTGAGATCAGGTGTATGAATACATTCAGTATAAATAAACCCCCATTCAAAAGGCAGGCAATGTGTATGTTTATGTTATAGGTTAATTGACTTTGAGATAAACAATTTTGCTGAGGTGAATTTCATCAACAACAGCAGAATGCCTTTTGATTGTCCTGAACACACAGGAAGGATCTCTGAATATTACTTAAGCTCCGCCCCCTCATTTTGGCCTTGTTGTAGACAGTCAGGCCTCATGGTGTCCTCATCGAGACTGTGTCTCCGCACAGGCTTTGGAAGCAACCCCTCACCAGGTTATCTGAGGTTTCAGGGTTCCTTGGGAAGCTGCTGAATATGGTGTTGGGGGGAAGAGCGGAGCCAAGAAAAGGACTGTAAGAGATATCGGATGAACGCCCTGGAGAAGACCGTCAGCGATTACTTTTGTCTAGATCACAATGTTCACATTTTTTTTTTCTCCATGCTTTGTGCTGGCAGAGAACAATTCACTAGAAGTGCTGGAGCAAGTGACAGTTCCAAGGTCTGGCCCTACTGACTCCAAGGCTGTGAGGGACACCAGTGTAATGCATCATCCTGCAGCTGTGACATGCTTGAAGACCGGCAAAGACAGGGCTGTGTTAAAGTCTCAGTGCAAGCTGGAGGCACAGCTAAGGCAGACTGGTGCTCGGCTTCTACTTTGAGAAGTAGGATCCTTGTGTGTGTGTGTGTGTGTGTGTATGTGTGTGTGTGTGTGTGTGTGTGTGTGTGTGTGTGTGTGTGTTTAATGCTTTATTGGAAAGTTTGGGGATTAATAGGACAAGAATATGTTTTGTTTCTTCTTCCATGTCTTCAAAAGAATAGTTTGCATAAATTTAAATATTTTACATGCCATTATTTGAGATGATCAAAGAGTCCAATTAAGAATCACATTAATCTCTTGAGACTAAGACACAGGCTAGGTGTCTCCCTCCATTTCTCACTTTCATACTTTTAAGATGGGGGAAACAAAACAAAACAAAACCAGGGTCTGGCTAAAGGTGGTGTTGTCACTGTGTGCTCACCTTGAGGCTCTGATTTCCTAAGTCAAGCATCTGTCAGAAGCCTCTGTTAGGTTGCGCTCCTCCTCAACCATAAGCCAGGCAGCCTGAGCGGGGAGGTGGGAAGTTTACCTTCTTCTGCTGTGCTGTGCTCCTGTTCCTGTTTTCCCTTCATTCTCTACAAGAGCATGACAACGATGCCCCCGCTGCCGCAGTTCATTTTCATTGAGATACATCTATCCCTTTGTCCAACTCCATAGGACCTCCATTCCTCAGCTTGGACTACATGGCTCCCTATAGAGTCAGTACAATAGATTTTATACCAGTGAGAGAGGTAGGTGATGTGTTAATCTCTTAGTGAACTCTGTAACTTACCTAACATGTACATGGCTTTAAAACTGACTCTTTTGTGGTATGCTTAAATGTCTTTGAATTTAATCAAATATGGGCGATAAAGCAAAAGGGATAGGATCCAAAATACCCAGATTAATAATAACAATAAGGACAATAAAAATGACTTATAATACATTTTCAACCATGGAGAGGTGAAGCAGTCATGTCTGGGTAGATACAATTAAGCTAGGGAGAAGAAGTCTGGACTCTGTAGGCCTAGTCAGTGTTAGGGCTGGTTTCCCTGAAGTGAGTAACAAGAGGCAGGGGAAAGGGAGACTCCAAACTCCAGGCAAAACCTGTAAAGCAGGTCACTTCAAGAAGGATTGTGCTCCCTGGCTGGACGCTTTCTTGTAACTATAAACTCTAAGCCAGCGGGGTTCTAGGAATGAGAAGTGAGAAGCGAGTGGTACAGAGGTAAGGGCTGGAGGAAATTCTGGATGAATTCTTGCTTCTCAGCTTTGATCAGAGATTGGTATTCTCTAGCTGTGGAAGGACCGGTGCTAATTACCAAAGCTCCTCCACAGCTATGCTGCCTCCTGTGGGACTCACTGTAGCCTTCAGGATCTGCCTGTCCTCGCCTCCCGGTGCCGGCTTTTTACGTGAGTGCTAAGAAGCTGACCTCTGACCTTCATGCTTGTTCAGCAAGCAGTTCACTCACTGAGCTGTTTACTCAACCTTGAAACCAATTAAAAAAAATTTTTTTTTATTTTGTTGATATTATAATATAGGTACACAACTTCCCCCGTCCCTCCCTCCAATCCCTCACATGCATCCCGACTTGCTCTTTCTCAAATTCATAGCCACTTTTTCTTTAATTGTTGTTACACAGATACATATCATACATATTCCTAAATACATAAATACACCCTTCATCAGTGAACCCATGTTTAATTGACACATTTTAAAAGTATATCAAGATACTCCATCTCGTCGGACCCAGAATATCTTTATGGACACTGAGGTAGATACATTTAGGACACACACACACACACACACACACACACACACACACACACACACACGCACGCACGCACGCACACACGCACACACACACACCTCACATACTCCCATAACACAGGTCTTTTCCTTAATGTAAATCGGAAAGGGCATGCTGTTAGGGGTCAGTATAGAAGCTTTTCCCCCCAGAGTTTTGTGTTTGGCCAGTTGGATGAGGCTGAGCTCTGACTCCGTTCTGGTTCTGGAGTGTGTAAGGTAAGTAGTAGGGAACAGAGACTGGGGCTCTGCTTTAAGGGAATTGCCTTGGATGGGTTTCAAAAGACCAGTCTCTGTAGATGGCAGGTGTTGCTTCTGCCGGGGCGAGGAGCTCCGTGGAACTTTAAATCTTCTCAAATGGGAACTTTTTTTAATGTCCTCTCCTTTCCAGATCAACACGCCAGCTTTCAGGTAGGAGGCGAGCTGTGCAGAGAATTAAAGCCATTTTGTTGTTTAGTAGGATCAGATCCTGTTTCTGGCTTTTAGCTACCTTAGCTAAAAAGGCTAAGATTCCCCCAAGAGATAAGAGGCTCTTTCAGACTGGGGGAGTCTCTCACCTTTGAACGTGCCTTGAGCCAGGAATTTAAAGCCCGAAGTACTTCTTTCTCTTTTAACTCCCCATAAAACTGGGGGCTTACCATTGTGACCTTTGGTCTTGAAATGCAGGGAAGCAGATGCCGCCCTGAGCATGCTTGCCAGAGGGGCCCACAGAGATGGCAGAGCAGCAGCTAAGCCTCCTGGGCATGTATCTTCTGGAGGAGCCTGTGGGCCAGAGCTATGAGGGGGCATCACTACCCTAACTTCTCTTACTGCGAGGCCTGTGAGGAACAGTTGTCATGGGATTGAGTGAGCTACTCTGCAGGATATAGCATGAGCAAGAAGACCTTAAAACTAAAGAGAATTCACATGAAACTTGATTTTTGACTTTATCAGCAAGTCTAATTATTTGAGTTGGCAGACCTAGATAGTGGCAATTGTTAAGTGCTGGGTGACAATCACCCACTTCCATGGTCCTTCCCTTTCAGATCTGCCCAGTGCCGGCCAGGCCTAATTTGTTTTTCACCACCTCTTGGCTATCCACTGTTGGCCTTGAGCTTGTGACCCCAGCTACAATCCCTTACTCAACCTTTGTCAGGGGCCAAAGCCCAGTAGAAAGCGGAGGTGACGGGAATAACTGCCCTTCAAAGAGAGACTCCTGTATCCACGCCCCAAGCCAGCCACATTTTCCCAAAGCAATGCTTTTCAAGTTCTACACCATAATAACTAATCAATTCAATAATTAACAAGAGAAGAAGGAAACTAACCATTACAGGACAAAAGCTGCGTGAGCCTCTGGGCTAGACCGAGCACTTACTTCCCCAGAGAACATAGCACGGTCTGCGACAAGTCACTTTACCATTCGATAGCCAGAGTTGTCCAGTTCACGCCTTACTGTAACTTCTGCTCACCCCCAAACTCATCTCTATTTTATTTGCTTTGATTTGACCCAGGTAAACACTAAAGAAAAGGTTTAAATGTCATCCTCCAAGATAACAAATAGATCTTTGGGTTAACTGATTGTTTCAGACTATAGCCTCAAGTTCTGATAGTTCATCCCTTAAAGGTGGGGTGGAGGGGGTGGGCTACTTCTTATGAGTATGGGCCAAAATGGCCCACATTTGTTTTTCTGAAACAGAGTGTGGTGTGAATAATACATGGAACCTTCTAGCCCAGCTCATCTGAGACTCTATGGCTTCGACTCTGTTCTTTCTCTTGCACTGACCATATTAGTGGAAGTCACGTGCTGTGTTCTGAGGACACCCAAACAGTGTGTGAAGGAGAACCGAGGCCTCCTGCCAAAAGGCAGCTTCATGTTAGCAGTTCATCTTGGAAGCAGGCCTTATGGTGCCAGGAAAGCTTTGGCTAGCTACAGCCCTAGACCAAGTATAATATGAGCTAACTCATGAAAGACCCTAAACAAAGCCTTTCCAAATTCCTGACCCTCACAAAAACTGTGATATGATACATGTTCATTGCTGTTTAGTGCCACTGAACCTTGGGCTAATTTATTATGCAGCTATGTTACTAGAGTTGTTAGGGTCAATGCCTGGGACCTGAGAGGCCTAACAACATAGGCTCAACTATCAGTCTTAGTCAGCTAAGTAGAGAGACAGATGATGCTGAAAAGCAGAGGAAGATTTGTTTAATGTGGCCACAGTGGGAAAGGACAGCAAAGAGCTGTGGTGATCACTAAGTCCATCCTCCTGGTCCTGACATAAAATTTAGGTTTAAGTCAAGCAAAAGGCATGTATGGTGTAGCAGCCTAGGTCAAGGTGTGGTCCTGTCCAACTTTGTCTCACACCAGTCTCTCCTGTAAGGTACCCTGATGGCTTGTCAGAACTGTACGGGGCTCCTTCTCTAGATGGTATAAGTCCCTCCTCTGGCTGGCATCAGGATTCAATTTCCCTCCCCATAGAGCCATGAAATTCCTGAGAAGATTTCAATTCCTTGGGTACCCTATTGGCCAAAGGGAAGGTGCCTTAGCTCCTGTCAAGGAAGTTCAGCAATAGAAAAGTAGTGCAGTGACCAGGTGACACCACTGTCTTTTATGCTTGCCAAACTACTATTCAAGCCAGTCACGAGAGTAATGAGACAGAGGAAAGGGGACACTCTGAGTGAGTGGTGAAGATGCTCTGGGAATGCAATGCCCCCCACACTCCCACTGTGTGATCTGGTTGCTGACCTTATTAGACTTACAGGCATCAGGCCTTCTAGAGCAATCGCTTTGCATTTTCTCCCCTGCAGTCTTACAGGACAGCTAGAGCAGACAATGTCTCCTCTCAATTGGAAAAATGCAGGCAGTTTCAACTGCGTCTGTGATAAAGCCAGGACTAGAACTGTGTCCCTCTGACTCCTCATCTGGGTTACAGCCAGGCTTCTATAAAGTGATGCCGCTTCCATTGCAGGACTCAGTTAAATTCCACTCGGCATATTTAATGGTAAGAGATAGCATTTACAATGTACTTGGCATGTGGTAAAGTGCACACTAGCTGGGAGCTGTTACTGTGACTGTGCTTACCATATGCCAAGCCCCTTTCCAGAGACCTCAGGCTGGAGAGCAGAGCACATCTTGCTGAGAAGTTTGCTTTGAGGACTTCCTAAAAAATCCAGCTTCTCTGACGAAAGAGAGATTGGGAGAGATCTGGGGATGGGGAGGAAGTATATTTCTATATTGAAAGAAATTGCTTCATAAGGCTAATGTTTACAGATCTAAGGTCAACAGCCGGATCACACAGTGGGGCCATAGCATTCCCAGAGCATCTTCTCCACTCAGAGTGTCCCCTCTCCTCTGTCTCATTACTGTTGTAACTGGCTTGAGTAGTAGTTTGGGAAGCATAAAAGGCAGTATTGTCACCTGGTCACCGCACTAATTTTCTATTGCTGAACTTTCCCTGACAGAATAGGCAAACCAAGGCCAGAGGTGGATTCCAAAGCTGCTTAGCGGTCATTTCTGCCTCTTCTCAGATGTATGGATGAAGTTCACCACCTCAGTCAAGCACAGCCAGGGCTTCCACACACAGGCTGATTGTCTGAGAAAGAAATCAGTATTGGATAGAAGCACCTCACTCTTTAGTTGAGGCAGTACAGTAGAGCCTCTAAGCGGAGGGCATGTGCTCGGTCCATGATTGTTGGCAGACATCTGAAACCCCAGAGAATCCAATGAAGCCTGTACTATGTTGTTTGTTACTATGTGTACCTAGGTTAAACCGAACTTTTAAAGTATCCACAGTAAAAGATTGACAATGTATCTAAGAATAAGCATTTTATGCTTTAGCAAAAGTTATTTAAAACATAAAATGTCCATCTTTGGAAATTTCCATTTAACATCCCCTAGCCTCAGTTGACCTCTGGTTATTGAAACTGCAGAGGGATGCCATGGTTAAGGGGTGAGAGTGAGAAGGTACTACACTTATTGTCATTTTTCCTCAGATATCATGTATGTTAGAGGTGTGAGAATCCACCATCATATCTTGGGAGAAAAATACCCTGGAATGATCCTTGGGTAGATCTCAAATAGGAAAGGAGTCTGTTAAAACCACTCCTCAGAGTTCACAGGCCAGAGACATTGTATCACTGGGATGGAAGGAGAGCTGCAGAGTAAAACTGTAGTCCACCCAGCACTTAGGAGGCAGAGGTAGACAGATCTCTATGTTTGAGGCCATACTGGTCTGCAGAGCAAGTTCCAGGACAGTCAAGGTTACAGAGAAAATCCTTGTCTTGAAAAACCAAAAGAGAAGTGGGGTTGAGGTAAGGACCTTGCTATTATAATGGCTTCAATGGTGGTAGGTGGCCCTTTAAAGGGGACCCAGAAATAGACCCTGGTGAGGGTTGAGAATGGCTTCTCTTCACAGGTCCTGAACACGCACAGATCCCATTAGATTCCTCTTCGTGTGTGTGTGTGTGTGTGTGTGTGTGCGTGTGCGTGTGCATGTGTGTGTTTTGAATCACCAAATTCTTGTCGTTCTTTGTATGCAACACCCACTAAACCTAGCTGATTTTCCAAGACAAAGAAAACACCACGGTAGGGGACACTGGCCAAAAAGAAGTCCATGACCCTGTCTTGCTGGGCGCTGGTATGTGTAAGGCAACAAACACATGCTATCAAGTGTCCTGTTCCAGCTCCCTAGCAGAGCAAATTCAATAGCAATTCTGTAGGAAAATAAAACAGACCGAAAAATGCCCCCAAACAATTACGGAGTGCCCCCAAACAATTATGGGGTGCCCTCAGAAACAGATAATCAAATTCCTCTCCCTACTCAGAAAGGAATGGCTGGGGTAAGGGGTACGGAGGGAAGGAGGGCGAGCTGCTTGCTGAGCAGGGAGCTCACCCTTATCTTCTGGAAGGCGCAGAGCAGGGCTAAGGGGCCTTTGGTTTACCTGTATAAATACATAAGACAACATGATTTCTTTCCAAGAACGTATCACTTCCTCCCTCGGATCTTTCACTTAAGGCAAAAGCAGGGATGCTTTGGTCCCCATAGAGGCCTTCTCGTTGTTGACATACCCTTCAGCTATGGGCTAGTAGTCTGTGCCACTTCTTGAGTTCAGAAGGTGAATCAGGGTGCCCAGCCTTGCAGCGAGGGCCTAAGCAGATGCTGCAGAGCTTACACCTCACCTGAGCAACATTGCTGGGGCTTCTCCATGTAGAGGCGCAGTCTCTTCTGAGCCCTTGCCTTCCCAACAGCAAGTGAAGGCAAAGGCTGGGGAGAGGGAAATGTGATCTCCAGTGAACTGCAGTATTTTGCTTTCTCTAATCCTATTCAGGTGGTGACTGTAGCAAAAAGGAAAACCAGGCCAATGTGCAGGGTGGATAAACCCCTCATTATTGCTCTCATGGACTGAATTTGTAGCCCAGGGATGATTATTAATGGGCCTCCACTTCCACTCAGCCTTGGAGATGGGGCCTATGTGACGTTGGAAAGGTAGCCAGGAGAGGGTCACTCCCTGGAGTAGCTGGGCCCAGGGAGCTGCTGCCTCCCGGCTTGGCCCCATCACAGCTGGCCTGGAGCCGAGTGGGCCCTCCAGGACTGCCCACTCTGCACCTGTGATGTGGCCCCTCTGCTCCCAAGCCTGTGCTACAGGTGATTTATTCTCCATCAGAGCCTCCCTGAGGTTGGATGTGGGGAGAGAGTGTGCTGAGAGGGTGTGTGTGTGTTGGGGGGGGGACACCATGCTCTACCTTCCCCAGGGAGGAGGTAGAAAACATCTTCTTGCATGAATAATATGTCTTCTCTTTGCTCTTCCGAGGAGCTCGGAGCACCCAGCAGACAGGATGTTCCTCACTCCCAACAAAGCCCTGAGGTTGAATCTGGTTTTGATCCCCCCTCCCATTTTTTATTAATAGACAAGGAAATGACAGCCTAGAGCAATGAGTCTGAGTGAGCTGGCTGCAGCCGGAGCTGCGTTGTACAGCGGGAAGCAGGCAGGGGAGGGCAGGTTTTTGGAAAGAGTCCTCCATGGAGGCAGAACTCCTGGGCTGATCCCACGCTCACTGACTGATGCAGGCTCAGGAAGGAGGCACCAACAGTTAAAAGGCGGGGACACAAGCAATGCTTGTCCCGGAGGCTAGAAACCTTTGGGGAGTTATGTCTATTTTAACCAACAGGGCTTCTCTTCTAAGTTGATGCCACAGGGGCTTGTAGCAGTGTCACTCCCAGACGACCCATGCAGTTTCAGGACAGGGTAGGTGTGCTCCTTCCAGACTGCAGTCTTCCACAAAAGTCTTGGCAACGGTCCCCTGTCTTTGTACTAAGTGGAGGCAAAGGAGAGAGATGTAGGCATTGGAGTTCCACGGCTTGCCATTCATTGTGGACAGGGGCGGGGCTTGCTACCCAGTGACAGGTGAGGCCCTAAACCTCTTTTCCCCTTTTTGTTTCCAGAGACTCTTGTTAACCTGTCTCTCATCCTCTTCTACCACACAGCACTATGATCTTTTTGTAAAGAGCATAGTCTGAGCCTGAGGGGTGTAGCTCAGTGGTATAAGGCTTGCTTAGCAAAGTCAAGGCTCTGTGTTTACTCTATAAGGCTAAAAAGCCAAAGGGAAAACTTACCAATCAACAATCACCCTCCAGCGCCTGACCACGTGAGCTCTGTGCTGAATACACGATGTCCTCTGGTTTTCGAATGACAGTCAAGGGCTTTAGCCAGCATGACAGGTCCTCCCTCCATTCTGCCAGGCAGAGGGTCCTGGCAGCTCCTCATCTCATACCCATAATTCATCCATTTGTTCAGACAGAGCACTGGAACTTATCCAGTACTTCTTATTTCCCAGCTATTATTATTATTTTTTTGCTTTTTAAGATTAATATGGTTATATCATTCCTCCAACCTCCAGCCCACCCCAACAACCTCTCCTTCCTCTCTTTCAAATGAATGGCCTCTGCTTTCCTTAATTGCTATCACATGCATATATGTATATGTATATACATATACATATATGCTCCTATAATAACCTCATCAGTTCATATAACGCTACTTATGGTATGTTTTCAGGGCTGACCACTTTAGTATCGGGCAGCTGGAGCGTTCTTCCCTAGGGAAGACTGCTTCTCTGGGACCCCAGCTTTCCTCAGTTGCCTATAGTCTTTGTGTAGGCTTGAGGCCTCATGGGCTTTCTTCTCATTCACTTTGGTGTGTCCATTGGTGTTGTCTTTGCTCGGCTCTTGTTTCAAGGTAGTCATGTTGGTGGGATTCAGTGGGTGTAGCTTGTGACACTTGTTACCAGGAGACATAATCTCATGGAAAACTCCCTGATCCCTGGCTCTGACAATCCCCACCTTCTCCTTCCACAATGTTACTGGAACCCGAGTTTCCCAGCTAATTTGACAAGGGCTCAGAAGTTACCATAGCAACAGTGCCCAAAGCAATTGCTGACCGGGACTTATGGAATCGTCTACCCTTAGAATCCTCTCTGTTATGTCCCCCTTGCTCTTTAGCCAGCTCACATCACCCCTTCATATCTCTCTTCCTCAGTGCTGCTCTTGAGTGCCCTAAAAGTCTACAGTGCAGGAGTTGAGTGTGGGTGTTTCTGTGGGTCAGCTACACAGTTTCCATGGCAAGGTACTTTGATCCATTCCTGGCACCCAGAACAACGGCCCATCTATGAGGGGCATGACCGCTAAGAGATTTGACCAATGAGATAAGAGAAACTGTCAGTTAGGGGCTTCGAGTCGAGAATCCTCTAGAGGCAGCCATGCTCATCTTCCTTGAGGTGACCTATCTGAAAGCGATAATTGGACCTGCTGCAGCCATCTCTCTGTGTTGCCAGCAACCAACCTGCAGGCCAGAGAGAAGGAAGAGACCTCAGGGAGTACCCTCCCTCTGCCCTTGAAGTCACGTGTGTGGCAAATTTCTCAGGGCTTCAGACACTCTGATTTGAGCTCTTCTCTTTTCTCCCTTGTCTCTCTCCAAATCTTTCTAGTGGATTAGGAACTCAGAACTTTTTGTTGTTGTTGTTGTTGGTCCAGGGCCCAGCACCTGGCTCCCATCAACAGCATCTGGTGTTAATTGTCTTATCTGTCGTCATAAAGTACGGGCTTTGTAAGGGTAAGGAATCTGTTTTGTTCAAAATTGTTAGATAGATTGTTCCGTTCTCCCCGGAGAGTCCCTGATCCCTGATACAAAGTAAGACACCCCACAAATGTTTGTAGCACTGATGTTGTCCAGTGCTCTCCCCACTTCTGCTCTCTCAATTAGTCACCTCTCTCTGTACCAGGACTTTTATTCTGTTCTAATTCTTCCCACACCGTTTCCCACTGGAAATTGCACTTTGCTTAATCCAAGTCGTGGTTGCCGGGCCTTCCTCTGTCTCGGCAATCCCACGCAGCTCTCAGCATTTTGAGGTCTCATGGGAAACTCCAATGACTTCCCAATACACCAGCCTGCTGACACCTTGACTAGCACTGAATTCGCTAAAGGATCCTGAATCCGTGTATCTACACTTTGGGCTCATGCTGACCACTGTTGCTTGTCCCAGTCCCTGAAGGGCGGTCCTCGACTCCTTATTGTCTTCTGTGCCAGCTGCACTCACAGACTTAGTGATTAATGTACGAGAATATTAAGCTATTCTATCTCTACAAGTCACAACCCTACAGATTATTTTGATAAAGTCAAGTCTCTCAAGGGCTATTTTGATGTGGGTGGAACTAACATTTAAACATTCTTAGGGTGTGGGGGTAGGTTTTAGAAGTGACACCGTACGCTGATATTGCACAGCCATTAGGTGTTTTGATGTTATCAGTGGGTGGTAATGGAGCACGGTTTCCTTTCTTGGTCTATCAGAAGTTATTGCATTTGAACTTCTGCTATTAGGTATGTCTGCAAAGAATTGAGACCCCACAGCTGCTGTTTGCTGAGAGGGCCCTCGGCATCCTGTGATCTTTCCTTTAGAAGGACAGAAGGCTACTGTCTGGGCTTCTTACCCAGCCATGGGACTGATACTCAAGGGCACGGATCAGCAACTTTAAATTATTCATGCTAAGTCCAACACCCAGCCAGCTAGGGAGAGGTGAATGCCAGGCAGAGCGACTCTTGTCTCAGTGACAGATTTTGACCCTGGTTATAACACAGTGTCTTCCAGAGACGACATTTTAAAACCCCAAGACCAAGAGAAAGTGGCAGTTGGCTTAGAGTCAACAAGCCTGTCCTCGGGTTATTTTTTCCTTATTTTACACCCCAGTGGCCCAGGGCCTCTTTGGGAGCCTGGTGATGTTTTCACAGCAAAGTACCACTGGGCATGTGTAGCTTTGTTCCGGTTCCACAGGCTTCTGAAGCTGGAGCTGTTCAGGGAGTGGTGAGGCAGGTGTGTGCTCCTGAGTCAAGAGCATCCACAACACACAGAAGGCATGATTTCGATTTTAGTTTCTTGTTGGTGTCTGATTGGTGTGTACAGTACTAGGGTTCACAAAGACAGTTTCAAGTATACCTTATACTTTGATCACATTTGCCCTCCCTTCTTCTTCTCCAACCTCCCACTTCCTCTCTCCTGGCAGCCTCCCGACTACCCATGTCTCCCTTATGTTTTCATATCATGTATATGTGAACAGTTTTATGTATCGATATGAAAATCTTAAGACCCACTTGTAGTGAGAATGCTGGAATGTTGGTTTCTTCACAAACACAGAAATGTTATAAGAGTGTGTTCTGCTTTTCATCCCAGGTGTGGGGATGTGGGGCCGCTTCGGACTGTCCACGCCAGCTGACTACGATTTGCCTTGGGCTTTAGCAGAGGCATGGTTTTGCCAGCTGTGGATAGTTTTTTTGTGATTGTGTGACATTTGGAATTCTGGGAACTTTTCAGAGAGTATATAAATGCTAGGCCCCCGAGAGGTGGGGTGGCTGGTTGCTGGTCGTATAAGAGGATTCTTGTGGTTTGTTAGTAGCCGTGCTCAAAGAAGAAAGAAATTAGGGTCAAGGACCTCTGTTTTTCCTCTCTCCCCTCTATTCTTCTTTCTCTCCTATTTAGTAATAGGGGGTGAAACCAGGGGTGGAGATAAAGAGTGAGAAAAGGAAGAACCCACAAAGTAGTGAAGACCTGCTATACCTACTGTTTTAGGTAGGGTTTCTATTGCTGAAGAGACACCATGACCGCAGCAACTCTCATAAAGGGAAACATTTAATTGGGCCTGGCTTACACTTTCAGAGGCTCAGTCTGTCATCATGGCAGGAAACATGGCGGTGTGCAGGCAGACATGGTGCTGGGGAAGGAGCTGAGAGTGCTACACCTGGATTGGTAGGCAACATGAAGAAATAATGACCCACTGGCCCTGGCTTGAGCGTCTAAAACCTAAAGGCTCATCCTCAGTGATGCACTTCCTCCAACAAGGCCACATCTACTCTGGCAAGGCCACATCTCCTAATAGTGCCACCCCCTGTAACCCTACAGGAGTCATTTTCACTCAAACCACCACCCTCACAGATGAGGGAAAATGTGTTATCTTTGCATGTCTGACTTCAATTACCTTAATTTGATGACCTCAGTTGTATCAATTTTTCAGCTAACTACATAATTCCATTCCTTTTCATTGCTGTATCAAGCAGTCTTGTGTAAATATACCGCGCTTTCTTTATCCATCCATCTGTTGATAGACACCTAGGCTGGCACCCTAGCTAGGCTATTGTGAGCAGTGCTGTACAGGATGTGCAGGTGTCTCTGCTGGATGTGGTTTTAGTAGTCTCAGGGCACATACCCAGAAATGGCACAGCTGGGTCATGTGATAGTTCTCTTTAAATCATATTTTGTAGGAACCTTTGTAGTGGTTTCCATAACACCTAGAGCAATTTATATTCCCATCAGCAATGCGTCACTTCTCCCCTTTCCCTACATCGTTTCCACCACTTGTTGTTATCTGTTTCCTTGACAGTAGCCATTCTGACGGGGTGAGATGGAATCCCGATGGCTAGTGATGTTGAGTTTTTTTCATGTCTACCAGCCATTTATACTTTTGAGAACTGTTTGATTGGCTCTTTTATGATTCTATTAGCAGCTATCTGGTTTGGACAGTGCTGGGGGTTGGACCCAGGGTCTTCTGAATTTGATGCAAGCATCTTGTCTCTGAGCAGTAACTTCATCTGATCTACATACTAATCCCTTGTCAGATGGAAGGCTAGCCAAGATTTTTGACCCATCCTATAGGCTCTCTCTTGACTCCCATTAATTGTCTCTTGGTTAAGCCTTTCTAAGAAACTCCTTCAGCGATAAAGCCAGAAGCATGTCTCCTAGGAGATTCCAAGTTCAGTCAAATTAGCAATGAAGAAGAATCATCATACTGTGTCTGTCTAGGAATGAAAGATCTGGAGAGGATGGGAGCCACCAGAGCACTGAGGGCATCCCGGAAGCTTAAGGGATGCTTAAGCAAAAGAAACACATCATGGAAAGATGATTCAATACAGCTCCTAACTGGCTTGATTGAAGAAATCAGTGAGGGACACAGGCTCACAGCCATAAAATAAAGGCCAATGTCACACCTCATGGTCATCCCATATACGTGCAGTCCCTAACTGCTCACTGTAATATCAGTTTATTTGTTGAGGACTTTACTGTCCCCCTATGTCACCCTGACATGGCTTTCTGAACAGCTAGCTTGCGGTGTGGAGAGGGTGGATCACACTGACCTTTTCACATAGCAAGCACAAGGTCACTGAAGGGGACTGGCTGTGTTTTCTCCGTGATTCATCGGAAACTTGGAGATACCGCCAAAGATGTGTGTCGGAACCGAAGACTTCAGGGCACTTTCCCCTATGTGCTTAGCAAGTGAGAGCTGCTCTTTCATCCAAGTCACTTTCTTCTCCAAATGACAGAGACTTGTTTTTTGCTTTTAGAGTTCAAAGAAAACATTTAGTTAGTCTCAGAAATACGTGTTCTTCAAAGTGCCTTCAAGTGCGAGGATTCTTGAAATGAGAAAGTGTCATCGTGGCCTGCCCTCCTGCCTCTGTCTGGAGCTACGCACATGACTTCAACAGCACAGAGAGAGTTACAGGAATGAAGAAGGGGCTGACTAAGCTCGCCACTTGTCCAGATGTCTTCCCTGGGCCTCACAACCCAGTGACAGGAAAAGGCTGAACAGAAGGCCCCTGAACTCCTTACTGAAAAGGATAGCCAAGGATCCCCATGTGGCTTCTAGGAATCTGGAGAGACTTGCCTATGGAAACTCACAGGTGTGTGCTGTGGTTAAATTCACCAACATTGTCCATAGATGAAATGACTGATGTTGGTAACAGGGGACAGTGCTTCCTGAAGGGTTCTAGGTGACTGAGATGGAGATGTGGGGGAGAATGGGAGGCTGCCTGACCTTAGGTGGGGAAACCCCCTCCACCCCTTGGCACCCCCAGCTCCCCAATAGTTCTTCTGTTCCACATTCCTTCACACTATCCAGAGTCTCCAAACTACCTTCCCTCTCATCCCTGGTCTTTACCTAAACCGTGTTTGGTTGGTGGGCGCTGGCGTCTTCCTCATTAACCCTTCCCCTGAAAAACTTAATGCTCTTTCTGGCTTCCCTTAAGGCCTGGCCTCTATCCCCTGAGCTTTCTTGGTTGGGTTGGAAGCCACATCTCCAAGACCCACAGAACCCTGCATTTCCCCAGCTGTTGTGATATGACCAGCTCGCAAAGCGGCCAGTGTGCTCAGGTGAAAGTGTTTAACGTCAGTCTCCAAGTTACACTGATTTAAGATAAAGATTGAGTTCCTTTCATGTAATCTGAAGTTTGGATATAGAATTTCCAGAGTTGGAAATGGTATCTTTATGTTCAACTGGAGCCTTGGTTCTTAGAATCCCAAATCAGCCATAGGGTTACCTCACCGTGGCAAAATTGCTGCTAGCGTGTGAGCCATCATGTCCACGAAAGGAGAGGCAACATCTCCCAGGCAAGTCAGCTTCCTTTAAGAAGGATTCGTGTAAATTCTATAAAAAGACATATACTTGATTGCCTTTAGCTGGCAAATGTTTTTATTTTATTTTGTTTTTTTTTTTTATTATTTTTTTATAGTTTCTCTGCACCATGAAAGACATTGGCTTCCCACTATAAGGGGGAGAGAGTAGCTTCTGTGTCAACTCCGTCATCTAAACACTCAAATTCTGGTCTGCCTGTGAGCAGCTAAGTGTAGAAATGCATACTGGGGGAAGCTCAGTGGCTAATGTGTTTGCTGTGTGAATATGACCAGTGGAGTTTGGGGTGCCCCAAATCCATTTAAACTCAGGGTAGGTATGGCTGCTTCTCTGTAATTCCAGCCCAGGGTGGCAGAGAGAGATGGAAGCTAGCTTTATTAGTGAGCCTTTGGTTTTATTAGGAGACCGTATCTCAAAAGGATCAGGTGAACTTCCACACGCACATGCACATATGTATGTGCTGCACACGCGCAGACACGCTCACATACTCATGGGCACACACCGTATGTATAAACACATGCAAAGAAGAAAAGAGAAACAAAAAATGTAGCAGAAGTTTTTACAGTGCCTCGACAGTGCTGTGACCCTCATGTGTCAGGTCACAGTATGGAAAGAAGACAACCATCTTTGTAGAGAGTTTGGGAACTCCTTTATGCCAGGACCATCCATCTCCCCAGAAGACTGCAAATGTCCTCAGAGCAGGCCAGCCTGCCTCCTTGGCATCCTCCTTGGCATCCTCACAGGTACCATGGCACTGATGCAGAGGCAGCCTTGGTTGTAGTGGATGTAAACATGTTTTTGTTTTGATCCCAAGTGTGGGATGTGAAATAGATTTGTATAAGGGTGTGCGGGGTTATTCTGCTGAAAATAGAGTTGTGAGAGAACAGGTGATATTTGTCCAGTGGAAGAGGAACTGCCTCTTGCAGGCGCATGGGCTTTGACAACTGATAAACATCCTAGTACAGACTCTGAGAGGAAGTTTTATATATATATATAAAACAAGAGGGGGGGAGGGTTGGTCTTGGCTGTTCATCACTCCACTTCAAGATGGACTGCTCCAGCTTGAAGGCTTTGGGTTCTGGCTGCAGCTCTGGGCTCCAGTGGCTGTGGTTACAGTCACCATCACTGAATTGCTGGTTTGCTGTTTAACTGGTCTATTGGAATCCTGCCAACTATGCCAGGTGGAATGGCTCCAAGGAACTGAGTCTATAAAAGACCCACTTCTTCTGTTCCTATTACCTCTTCTCTCTCCTATCTAGGGTAGGTGGCTTAGAAGGCAGATACAAGCATTAAAGAAGCCCAAATAAAGTAGGTTTGAAGACGTTCAAAGGCTACACTCGGTGGTCCTGTCCTGCAGTTGTCATGGTCACCTTTTGCAACATGCTCACAGTTCTCTGTCTCTCCCCATGATTTCCTTTACTGGATTCTCAGTTCCCCTGTTGTCAGTGCCTCTGTCTCTCCTGCCCCTTGAAAGTGATAACCCAGCTGTAGCCCTCAGTTTCCCTCTTCCAAATCCTCCTCCTTGTGGCTACCCTTCTCCATCACCTTTGACCCCTTTATCAGAAGGGCCACCAGGTCCTAGTTTACACCTGTTATAAGTATGTCCTAGGCATGTTCTGAGGTGATCCAACACAGACCATCCTTCCTTCCCTGGGTGAAGCAGACTTCCTGACACTTTCACCCTCAGTACAGAAACCATACAGCCCCATCCTGAAAAGGAAGTCACTTCCCTTTTCTATGGTTCATTGGGCCACTGCGACAAAGCATTGCCAAGCCCATGACACGCAACAAACAATGCTTTGTTTTCCAGTGGTTCTGGGAGCTAGGAGTCAGTCGGCTTCCCAAAGGTTCCAGGGAAGGACCATTCTCACCTCGTCCAGCCTGTCCCAGCCTGGGCATCTCTTAGTTTGTAGCAGTGTAGCATCAGTCTCTGATCCTGGTTTCTCTTGTCTCTGGGGCTGCATTTTTAATCCTTCATACCCCATCATCATTGTATCAGATTAGGGTACACTCACCACGCTCTCTCGGCGAGTCCACAAAGTCTCCATTTCCTAATGCAGAGCACACTTCTGCCTCACTATGTCCATTATTATTACTTCACAGCAGTGTAGGCTGAGGTCCCCAAAGTGCAAACTGGGCAGTTGGAGGTGTTTCAAAGGGAGGCTCTTTGGGATCAGTTTCTGGGATAGGAAGGACCAGGTGCCAGCAGCAGCCCCTGTGACTGCCTCATCAGTGCTGACCAGGATTTAGAGAGTTGAACCTAAATGGCAACACCTGGTATGACAAACTGACCCTTCTGTTCAGGCTCAAGTGGACCTCAATCGTACCCATGGGGATAACTGTCACCTTTCTCTCTTTATAGGCCAGTCTTGGAGCCAGGAGAGCTAAAGGCTCCACCCACACTCAAGACTGATAGCAGCAGGTGCTACTGAAGTTCAGAGAAATCTGAGAGGGGCTTTAATAACCCTTTGTCCTAGTTAGGTTTCTAATGTTGTGACCAAAACCATGACCAAAAGCAACATGAGACGAAAAAGGCTTGTTTCATCTTAGACCTCTGGGGACACTCCATCACTGAGGTAAGTCAGGGCAGGAACTCGAGCATGGCAGGAACCTTGAGACAGGATCTAAAGCAGAAACCATAGAGGAACGCTTGCTCGCTGCCTTGCTCCCCTTGGTTTATTCAGTTTACTTTGCTGTCCACCCCAGAACGACCTTTCCAGGTACAGTCCTGCCCTCAATGGGCTGGGCTCTTCCACATCAGTGATTAATCAGAGTCTTGCCTTTATGCCAGTCCAGTGGATACATTTTATGCCTCTTCCTACATGAATCTAGCTTCAGTCAAGCTGACGAAAAAACCAAAGAAAACAGAAACAACCGACCAGTGTACTTTCAGCGGCTTCCCACTGAAACAAATGAAGCAGGAGAGCCACAGATGATGATGATGATGATGATGATGATGATGATGATGACGATGATGATGATGATGATTATTATTATTATCATTATTATGTTCTTTCCTCAAAACTTTGTTAAAGCCACATGCCCCTGAATAACTGTATGTCACAGCTGTCCACAGTCCTACCCTGCCCTGGAACCCTTGCTGCGGTGAGCCTTGACGGGACCCTCTGCATCCTCCCTCTCTTCACAGGAGTGCAGCGTGGACCCCATGTCTCAACATTTTAATGGACCCATCCTCGAGAACTAGTTCTTCTAGGAAATATGTCGAATCCCTCCAGATCTGCAGAGTCAACATCCCTGATGGAATGTTGGCCTCTCATTAGGCCCCTGGGATGATGGGTCTGGCTCTGTTTATCAAATTGCGCCTCTTCTTTCTGTTGGAATGAAGGGTGCTGTTTGAAAAAAAAACTTCCTCCTGCAGATGCCCCTGGAGCACCTGGGCAATTGCTCATTTCTGACTGATTTAGTCTGACCCTGCTGTGAACTCACTTCCAGTCAATCAGAACTGACCAGGCCTCCTCAGGTTGCCTCGCAATCAACGGCTCCAGAAAAGACCATTTTACCTCACAGGTCACGGCTCAGGGACAGCAATGCTGCGTGGGAGCTGAGTATGTAAATCCCGGGGTGACCTAGCACCCCATCCCCTTCACGCATTGTCTGTCTGCTCTTTGCTCCTCTCTGCTGCTGCTGCCCTTTCCTCAGAGACTCCTTTCCAGCGAGATCCTGCACCTCCCCGTGTGACCTCCACGTGAACACGCTGTCTGCTTTTCTGTCTCCTTCCCACCATCCCAGAACTCTGTGAGCACTATGGACACGAGGCCTCATTTTACTTCTGGTCCCCTAACATGCAGAGGAGGACTTACCTCCTCATACATAAGCCTTTGACACTTTCTGCTTCTTTAAAAAAATTTTTTTAAATTTGACTTTATTTTGTATGTTTCTGGGTATTTGGGTTGCATGTACCACATGTGTGCCTGCAAAGAACAGAAGAGGGCATCAGATCCATTGAAACCAGAGCTACAGACAGTTGTGAACCTTCATGTGGGTGCTGGGAAATGAACCCAGGTCCTCTGGAAGAGCAGCCCGTGTTCGTAACCCCTGAGCCATCTCTCATCTCATCTCATCTCATCTCATCTCATCTCATCTTATCTCATCATCTGACACTTTCTGCTTCTTATTCCACTTTCTCTTGCCACTTCTTTTCCCAACTCTTCTCTAGTGTCATCTGCTTCCTCAAGGGGAAGACTTCCGAAAGTGCCTGGGAGAGGAGGAGCCATTACTGCCACAACCATGGGGACACTGCGCACCACACAGCACAGGACACTCTCTTCAGGTGATTAGGAATTGTGATCTTTACTGCCCATATTGTCCTTGGCTGGTGCCATAGTTTGAGCAGGACTCCTGGGCCCAGGTCCACCCATCATAATGTTCTTCTTGTAGGTTTCTAGGACCCTCTGGATCCTTCTATTTCCCCATTCTCCCTTGATTCTCTCACCTAAAGTCCCAATAGGATGTCTTCCCCTCTGTCCCACTTTCCTGGTAAGTGAAGACTTTCACAGGACATGCCCCTTGGGCTAGTGTCTAGATATAAGTGAGTATATACCATTTGAGTCTTTCTGCTTCTGGGTTAACTCACTTATTACGATCTAGCCGGTGGACAGACATTCTCCACCATTGAGTGGAGGAGAGTGGGGATTGACTTTCACATGAACTCTGGTGCCCCATTTTTGACCATGCCCCCTTGATGGGGAGACCTGGTGGCATTCAGAGGAAGGATAGCAGGCTATGAAGAAGAGATTTGATACCCTCTGAACATATACAGGGGGAGGAGGTCCCCCTCAGTCACAGACATAGGGAGTAGGGGGTAAGTGGGAGGGAGGTAGGAATGGGAGGATACAAGGGATAGGCTAACAATTGAGATATAATATGAATAAATTAATAAAATATTTTTAAAAAGAATTGTGCTTTTGCTGACTGTAATGCCAGCCACAGTCACTCTCTGGCATGCATACTCAACCCCAAGATGTTTCAGGAACGTGCCCCTTATAGAGACATTGGAAGCTCCATTTGAAGGCAGAGGAACACTGACCAAATTGCTATTGAGACAACAATGCATCTAGAAGACAGTCCCCATGGGTTACCTCTATTGTTTGTTTCTACCTTAACAAACATTTGTAATCTTGTAGTGTTTCAAATTAGAACTTTGGGGTTGTTTGGGGGAGTTCTTTTCATGTACAACTTTTTTTTTTTTTTTTTTACTTCCTCTGATATATTAAAGAAGTAATGCTGAAGAGGTTAGGACCTTCTTCTGTGGGCTGTATTGTAGCTTTTCCTTGGCGGAGGCAACCACCAAGGCAGCTGACCAGAGGCTGGGGGCTGTGTCATTGCTGCACAGAGTCACGGGAACTTCTCGCCCTCCCCTGATATTGCTACAATGTGCCTCTGTGTAGAATCAGTCTTGAGTCGTATCTGGAGGCCATGGTCCTGGGAATGATGCATGAGTAAACTGAGGGACAACTCCACGGACAGGAAGTGCTGTCTGGATTAAGTTCCCCCGCGCCCCCCACCCCCCGTTTTCCCACTGTGCCACAGTGTCTGGTGTGAGCTGCGCTCTCGGTTGCCATAGACACCAGCTCCTCCACGAAGATTCCACTGTGATAGTTATTCACTGATGAGGTGTACTAGACCTAGGGCAGAAAGCCTGCTTTTTACTTAAAGACATGCACGCAGCTGAGACTCCGTGCCAAGGCTCCCAAGAAAGCTGCTGAGCTCAGGGACAGGACCACCTGAGCGTGGCCCTTGCCTTTGCTCTCCTCTCCTGTGCACTTTTCCCTCCTCCCCATCTTGCCCTCTGACTGACCAAAGCCCATTAATATCTCTTGTCTTGGTCAAAAATATTGTGCAGTTACTCTCCTGTCCCAACCTGGACTGAAAAAGAACCTGGTTAATTAACATTGATTACACAGCCCACCGACTGCAAGGAAAAAAATCGATGGCTGGGGTCGCTAATTTGAATGCTCTTCTCTGCCCTTATCTCTTGTGAGAAAAAAAAAAGACAAGATAGTGTGAGAAAGAGAAGAGATGAGAGTATGGAGGATATTTTTTAAGCCATCCAATTTTCAGAGTCTCTGGTGAGGGACATTAGTGATGTGCCGGTCCTTAGATCTCGTGCACTCTCCTTCAGAGTAGCCATTTTTCAGAGTGACGTCTAATTGCCGCAAATAGTCATCGTGCCCATTTGGGCCATGTTCCCAGCTCCCTTCTTTATTGAGAGAGGGAGCGGTGGTATTGATTCAGGATGGCCAGGGAGAATGCAGGCGAATATTAGTGAGGAGCGGAGAGAACACAGTCCATAAACTTTTATGACACGGTGTCAAGCTGGATTGTGAAGACATAAATGAAGAGGACAACACGGTCTGTAATTACCACAAGCCCCCACCTTCCTTCTGTCTGCTGGGCAGACAGTGGAGCTGGCCGGGGCAAATGGCAGAGCGGGATGCGTTGCTCAACTCTCAGGAATGGCGGACTGTAGCCATTGCTCCTCATTGTTGAGAAAGAATATATGGGGCATTAAAAAGCCCTGTGGGCTACAGTGTGGTCCCGAGGAGAGAACACAAATTCCAGTGTCAGTTCTGCCACTTACTGCTAGCCACATGGTATGAAGGGCAGTCACTTAAGTTTGCGGAACAGTAACTTCTCCTTTAAAACACATGGCAAAGACCTGCTTTTGCAGGAATGATGCTAGGGTTAAATGAGATAGTAGGTGTGAACTCTTATTCCTTTAAAATTGCTGGGCTCTTAATAACTCTTTAATTATAATCTTAATAATAAATGTAATTATGTCCTGGGTGGTTTTATGTCAAATTGACACAGCTGGAGTCATCAGACAGGTGGGAGGCTTGGCTGAGAAAATGCCACTATAAGATTAGGCTGTAGGCAAGCCTATAGGGCATTTTCTTAATTAATGATTGATGGGGGAGGTCGTAGTTTATTGTCCGTGGTACCAACATGCATTGGTGGTCTTTGGTTCTGTAAGAAAGCAGCTGAGACAGAAGTCAGTAAGCAGCACTTCTCTATGGCCTCTGCATCAGTTCCTGCTTCCAAGTTCCTGCTCTGCTCTGACTTCCATTGGTGATACACAGTGACATGGAAGTATAAGTCAAAATAAACCCTTTCCTCCCCAAGTGGTTTTGATCATGGTGTTTCATCACAGCAATAGAAACCCTAACAAGGAGAAGTCATTATTCATTCACTCGAATGTGAATGAAGTGTTTGCTATGTGGCAGCACAATTCCAGGTGCCAGGGTAATGCAGGGCCCCCAGCCCTGTGAGTCTTAGAGTCAACGCAGGAAGCACATTGAAGTATAAAATTTAGGTTCTATGCTATATGCACCGCAATGCTATATGAATCTATCTCCATGCTACAAGGTGAAACTAATGTCTAGATATAGTATTCAAGGTATATGGTCAACTGACTCTGTAGCTTAACATGCCAGCAAGTGTGCACAGTTGTGCCCCTCTGTGAGTTGAGCTGTTTTATTTTTCCAAGTGTTAGATGGAGTGTGATAACTGATTTGCCAGGGCACAGAGCTCAGCAGAGAAGCAGCAGAGGCTTCTTCTCCACATAGCATTCAGGGTACAGCCCACCTTGAAAACTGCCAACCAAAATGTTCCCGATGGAAAGAATAAAGATCTAGAATATGGGAAAGAATTCTCACTCCTTACTGCCTCATCTGTAAGTGGCCTTATCCCTATGGTCCATGGCTTCACCTGGGTGGCAATGAGCCGGGGAACTGTGACAAGCAGACAACTAGTGTGTCCAAGTGGAGAAGTTGTTGGGTATAACCTACCTCCATCACAGAGAATTTAGTAATCACTCCCATAGGTGCCAAACCTCAGGATCCGAGATGATCAGAGCACAGAGCACATTGAGAAGATGAAGATGGCCACACATCCAAAAGACTGGTACTCCCTTCCCATCCTGTGTCTGATGGCTGGTATGCAGCTGTCAAAATGGCCACTGAACCGCACAGCTTTGTTTGGCTCCAGGTGAGGCTGTGATTGGTTCCCATTGTGAAATGTTGGCTAAGGGGGATGGTGGCCACCTCTAGGCATCCTTACAGTGAAATCTGTGTTTCTTTCCACTCCTTGTTCCCATCCATCGGCTGCTTTACTTGGGCCTGACAGAGCTGCCTGTGGCTGATTCTCCACACGACCATGTTAGATAACCCCTCCCAACGCCCCACTGACACCAAACTACTTCAGACGCTAAGAAATGAGCAGAAACTTTAGTTGAGTTTGAGGTACGGTGTATTTACAGTTGCATTGTTTCAGACATCATGTGATGTGGTGGAGCTGGCTTATGAGATAAGAGTGAGGTGGCAGCCAGGGGACTTTCCATGCGTGGAAATAGTGAA
>OU015743.1:144745429-144760430 GCA_907169655.1 Acomys percivali
ACACACACACACACACACACACACACACACACACACACACACACACACCTCCTAATAATGTTTTAAGCAAGTTTAACATTCATAGCTAGCCTGGGGCTCGGAAGGCCCAGGCCTTGGGCTAGGCATGACTGACTGGTTTTCAGACAAGAAAAGCAAACTCAGATGCAGGTTTGGAACAGAGTGGTGGCAAGACAGAGGAGAGAAGGAAGGAAGATGGAGAGGTGTGCAGGGGAGGTGCCCAGTAAGTGATGCAAAGACTGCAATTTCCCTGTCTCCACCTGCATTGGCCGGCCCAGGGCTGGGTGGGGATCAGTAGCTGGGCTTGCCAAAGGTCGAGTCATTGAAACAAGCAGTTTCTTTCATATAGAGTATTTTAATCCTTCTGACTCTATAGTAGGATGGGAGGCCTGTGTTATTATTGGAAATGATGTCTATTATTAGGTACCATTTCTCCTCCTGGATGGTGCGGTGCCAAGGCCTGAGAGAAGCTGGGCAGGACCCAGAGAGAGAAATGGTCTGTGAAGGCTGTATTTTCCAGAGCTCAGCAGACAGGCTCTCAGCTTCGCAGCTACTTATTTTATGTCCATCTACGCACACCTCAGCTGTGCTCCCCAGCCTACGTCAGAACCTCTGGGAGGCTGGAAGTAGCTGTGAACAGTGGTGACCTACAAGGTGGGTGGTGGGTGGGAATGCTTCTGCCAAGAGGCCCAGAGGCAAAGCCAAGGTTCTGTTCCTCTAGAAGAGCAAGATGAGAGACACAGAGCAGAGGCTGAGAGAGTGGCCATCCAGCTCCATGACTGAGCAGCTACCTTGTCTCTCAAACATTCTGGGAAAGACTTCGGTGGGCATTGTCTACACAACCCTGACCCAGTTAGTCTCTCTCTCTCTCTCTCTCTCTCTCTCTCTCTCTCCCTCTCTCCTTTTTTTTTGGATACAGGATTTTTCTATGTAGAACAGATTGTTCTCAAACTCACCAGTCTCCTGTCTCAGCCTCCTGAGTATGGGGATTAGGGGATTATAAACAAGAGCCATTGTTGCCTGTCCTAATCTCCTTTTTTTTCCCCCTAGAAAAGCAGTGAGAGTTACTCTAGCAGCTCAGAGAAACCTCGACAATGAAGTCAGACACATCATAGCTACTTCCTGAACATTACCCTCCATCAGTGCTGGGACAGGCAGCATCTAACAAGACAGATATCCCTTCCCCTCCTGAGCTTCATTTTTATCACTCTGCAGTGTTTCCATGGTTGGTGTTTTCCAAGACAGTCCCGAATTCATGTATGCTTTTTTCCCTTTTCAACACAGATGATTCATTAAATGTCAAACCAAATGTGGCCTTATTCAAACACGTTCATCAGATTTTTCTCTTAAGCAGATCCAGAAATCAGAACAACAAATCCTTTGTCAGTCTCTAGGACAGCATTGTAAGTGGTAGTAACTGCAGCTGTATGTCTGCATCTTTAGGACAGTCTCTAGGACAGCATTGTAAGTGGTAGTAACTGCAGCTGCATGTCTGCAGCAGGTGCAGAATAAATGCTTGAAAGGTAACTTATGTACGCTACCGGGGACCTTCAGGAAGTCAAAGCCAGGCAACCACTTCCTGGGGTCACCTCCTGGGTGTACACCCTGGTGGCTCCCAGCTGACCAGGGTATGTAGAGGCAGCAGTTTCACAGTGATGAGTGGCTATCAAATTGTCACAAACATGGCAGTCCCCTGCTGGTGATTGTTTCATCACCACAGGGGCCTTGCTTAGCCGGCCAGCTGGCCTGAGTACGTGCATGGTCTTTGTCAAGGGTAAGAGTTCTTCGGAGGGTCCCTGCTCTGCTCTGTCCTGGACAGTGGCAGCTTGTATACAATGCTAGGTCTTGCTGAGAGGTGAAGATTGCCATGTTTCTTCTCAGACTTCCCTGAGGATGTGGCAGATACCACAGAATGGGCCTTTTCTGTCAGGGAGACCATTTTTCCCTTGCTGGGAAGCCTGCGTCCCTCAGAACACTGCCACACTGGCTTCTGTCACGGAAAGCCATCAAAGCATAGAGTCAGGTTTTGGAGAAGGAGGGGGCTGGATATAGATTTTGGCTCATCCATTTACCAGCAATGGCACCTAATCCATGTACCTGAAAAACCTCAACTTCCTTCTCTCTAAGTGCAGAGAGTTCTGGTGACTGCTGTTGTCATTAGGGTGAGCAATAGTGGCAACCAGCGCCAACAAACCTAAGCCTTATTGTCTCGTAATGAGGAAAATGTATCTCTCCTTCACACAGTCTAACGGGGAAGACCCACGTGAGGAGCGAGGCCTCCTATTGTGTATACTTGCCATCTTCTGGGGACCTGGACTCTGTGTCTACTGCCTTGAATGTGGGTGGCAGAGGGAGAGAGAGATGTTGAAAATAGTCCAGAACAGTAGTTGTCAGTCCCTCTGCTCACAAGATGTGCAGAAATCTAAGCAAATGATGAAAAAGTGCCCCCAAATATTTGGCCATCTAAAATTGGCCCCAATGGGAGTATTTACACCATAGACACTGGCAAACACTCCAAGGCAGGCCCCCTTCAAAGAAGTGGTTGTTTAACATGTTCAAAACTGCCACTGGGACTCTCTGGCTCTCCAGTGGTTGTTCCCGAGGTTGGAGATGGTATTGACTCCATAAACCCTCTGTGAGAGACAGAGGGAGAAGAAAGTGGCATATTCCTGACAGAAGCCTCCAGTGGAAGCTGTGTGGCTACAGTGGCTCTGCAGGCATTCAGTGTCAGCTCTGCCAGCCTTAGAGGCTGGGCCAGTCTCACGAAGTCCCCTTGTCCCTGGTAGAAGACAGGGAGTCTGACAACCTGGACAGCGCAGTGACGTCTGGGAAGGGCAGAGGCACTCTCGTCTGAGTCTCCCTAATCGTCCTTAAGCTTTCCTGCACTGTCTTTCTTCTTCCTGGCTGGACTTTTGACACAGACTGGAGGGATTTTTCTTTTTTGGAGCTGTGAGAACTTGACTCGAAGAGGCTCTCCCTCACAGGAATCTCATGTAGAAGAGCTGGTGCCTGGAGCTGTTAATCCTCACACACAGAGTGCACCCACCTATGTACATGCCCAGTTTCCTAATATTTTCATGTCTGACTCCTGCCATTTTATTTTCTAGGGCCACTGGGAACTATTAACAGGGTTTTCCTACAGTGTGGAATCTGCAGTGAAAGGCAGTTGGACCCAGGGTGGTCCAGGGCCAAGTGACACTGGAAAGGATGTGACAGAATGGTCCAAGCTCAAGTGACACTGGAAAGGATGTGACAGAATTTGCTACTGGAACCTCTGCTTTTCTTACCTGCAGCAAACAATTGTCACCATTTCTCCCAATCTTAGCACCAGAACAAAGGCTCTGCCACTGTAGCCTTGGCTGCATCCCTGTGCACTACAACAGTGGGCTGGCAGCAAGTGCAGGTCACCTCGCTCACTCGTCATCCCAGTGGAGGAAGGGCACTGTTCAGTGCATCTTTGTTTGTTTTTACACACTGTGGGACCACCTCCACACCACCACCATCGCCACCACTACCACCACCACCCAATTTGCAATCAGACCTTACCCAGACTCTGGAACACAGCCCCACATGGCCACAAGCTCTAAACAGCAGTGGATGGATGGTGAAGTCTGAAATGATGTCAACAGCTTGTGCAGGAGCCAAGGAAAATATGTGGAGGCTCTCGGTGGCTTCATCCCCACGCTTGGAGCAATGCAGCTGCGAGTCTTAAGTTTTTCCTTCTGAAGAGACCACAGTGCATCTGGAAGGATTCAGAACCTAGCTCTGTCTGTCACACCTCTGGATGTCCTCCCCTGCCCTCTACCTCCTTGAAGAAGCAAATTTTTAAAGCAGGTCCAAAAGAGACATGACCACAAAATGTGGCAACGGTATTGAAGAAGTATTTGAGTAAGAACTTAACTTCCATGGTGGCAAGCATGCGGTGTGGGGGTAGTGGGGGGGAGGGGGGAGGGCAGGAGGGTTGGGGGCGGAGAAGGTGTGTGTGTGGAGGAGGGATAAGCAGACCAGGACTCCAGGGGTGTCAGAGAGGGAATTCTTAGCCACAGTGGCTCTGAGAGCAGAGAGCTTAAGTCCCCACTTAAGTCCCCAGGCTCCTGACTTCTGACTCACAGAGGTGCCTTCGTTGTGCTGTATGGCTTGAGTCCCCAAAGTCATCCTTCCAAAATTCCACTTGATCTCACCCATGGAAATGCAACCAGAGAGCCTCCCCACACTCCTGGCCTTGGCTGTAGAGCTCAGGGATGCTGAGGACCCATTTCATCCAGTAGGCTCTTTGCTGGTGTGGCCCTCTCCATGGTCAGTCACTCTGCTTTTGAAGCTGAAGTGCACAGCCATAGCAACAGGGGGAGTCTTGAGTGCCCCTGCACTGCATTTTATGGGTCAAATGACAAGTCGGTAGAGTGAGTATTATTTTTCTGAGTCTAGCAAGGCTGTGGAGCCTGCAAGAGAAAGCAGCTAAGCATAACTTCCTAGCTACTGCTGCCTCCTCCTCCTCCTCTCCCTCCTCCTCCTCCCCCTCTTTCTCTTCTTCCCCGAAGCAGCTTTCTCTCCTTTGACCCTCTCTAAATTGCTCCAGCCAAATGACTCTGGGGGGAGGAAGGATCCATGCATCCTGACAACATGATGGGACACAGGGCCTCTCCTCCTCCACGTTGACCCCTGGGCTGGGCTGGGTGCGACTGGCCATCACTGACACTTGGCTCTCATTTTATGGTTGTGTTTATACAGAAAACATACTTTAGGAAAAGAACTCTCCCATGGCTGATGGCCATACCACTTTGTGATTGTAGTAGCCAAGTAGGGCTGGGTCGGATTGCTAGGGACAGCAGAGCCCACCCAAGGGGACCTGGATGCTCTGAGAAAATGGACTAGCATTTCCTCCTCCTCCTCCTCCTCCTCCTCCTCCTCCTCCTCCTCCCTTTGTAGGGAGATGGGGCATCAGATCACCAGAGAGCAGGTAACGTGGAGCCCTAAAGTCCAAGACAGAGTGCACACTTGCATCCTCTCTCCTTCCCTGGGAATGAAAAAAAAAATGTCGTCATAGCTACCAGCTTCCAAGCATGCAGTCAAGGGATACTCCTCACACTGTGAGCATGCTTACCACTGTTCTTCTAGGTACTGTGTTGAAGTTTTGCTTCCCCCTCCTAATTCTTAGACCAAGCAAGCAAGCAAGGTTCCGTCACTCTATCTTGAAGGTTTGGTTCAGAGAAGCAATGTGCCTAAGGTCACCAAACAGAGGCAATGCTTGAGGCTGTCTAACATCAAGCTGAAGGCTCTTGGCAAGAGAACCCAGTTTCTAGTCTTTGCTCTTTGTCCTGACCTGTTTGTTTTGTTTCAAAGGAATATGCCGGGACCAAACACAATAGTGCTAGGTCCGCAGGTGCCCTGGGCCTTTGGCCTCTTTTTAGAGATGCCTCTTCCTCCCATCAGCCCCTGGCCTCTGTGACTCTGTAGAGAACCCCCAGTGTGACTGAGCGAAAACCCAAAGTCTTTCAAATGATCCTTCTGGAACTGTTGAAATATCAATCTGGGGTGGAGCTGGCTTCCAGTTCAGAACATGGCCTCTTGGGAGTGGCCTTCCCACCCAGCTAACTACATCTAGTCTCTCCCACCTACACTGTATGGTAGGTCCCCAGGGCTCACTAGGCTGAGTCCACACAGCTGTGGTGCTTGGGGACACACCCAGGAGGAAGCATAGGTCATGTACTCGGGTCTGAGGACTGAGGCTAAGGGGGAAGCATGAAGAATGGGTGCCCACCCAGAGAGGAAGGGAAGAATGAACAAACAAAATGGCTACACACACACACACACACACACACACACACACACACATGCACACACATGCACACACACACACGCACACATGCACACGCACACACACACACAAGCACATATATATTCAGTCTTAGGAAAGAAGATATTCCTGTCATTTATAATAACATGTATCAACATGAAAGACATGTTAAACAAAGCCAGGCACAGAAAGACTTTCAGGCTCATCCACATGATGAAATTTATGAAACCCTGAATTAAAATTAATACATTTTTTAAAAAATTTAAATTGATTATGTCAGGTGTCCTGTCACAATGACAGAAGGTCTAAAACGTCATTTTTTTCTCCTTTTGTTTCTAATAGTTTGACTTAAAAGTCTTAGAAATTTTACCCCATCATGGCTTCTTGTTGAGGCTTTGACGAGGCAGGAGTCCATGGCAGAAGTTGAAATGAGATTGAGATAGGGCATGGATATTATCTAAATACACTGTACTCACATATAAAATTATCAAATTAAACATTTTAAAAAGAGGACAAAGTTTTATTAAGTTCAGACTGTGACCAGAAGTGGCATTACTTAGTATTTTGTATATCAGAGAAGTTGACCCAATGAGGCTCAGTCAGGAGATGGGTAGAGAGAAAGAAGTTACTTTTAAGGAATTGGTACAAAAGATCACAAGAATGGCTAGTCCTAAGTCTGCAAGGCAGGCTGGCAAAGTAGAGAGAGACCCAAGGACGAGTGGCTGGGCTGGTGTGGTCTCAAGTCCCAAGGCACCAGGAGGCTGGATTCCTTCCTCATTGGGGGAGCATAGTATTTTCTCCTAAGGCTTTAAACTGATCAGATGTAGCCAGCCTATATTATAAAATGCTGTCTGCATTACTCAAGGTCTACTGATCTAAATATTAATTACAGCTACAATGCACCTTACCATAGCATCTAAACTGGTGATTAACCAAAAGAGCTGAGCACTATACCCAGTGGAGTGAGTAAGCATGGAATACGAGCAATCACACATACTTCTCCCTTTTTAATCCTCACAATAGCCCTGTGACGTAGCATAAATCTGATACTGGGGTAGGGAACTAAGAATCAAGAGCGTTAACAAGTTGCCAAAAACAACACAGTTTGCTAACTGGCAGAGCTGGGTCTTGGGTTTGAGATTGCTTGATTCTGGAGCCCAAGGTCAGCACTGCACTCACGCCTGGCTTCATGCTGGAGGCTCTGTTCCAAATACAGAAGTTTCAGATGCGTGGTATGTGGATGGATCATCAGCAAACCTTTGCTGGTGCCTCTGTTTGACCCTGGAGTGTCTGTGACAAGCCAGCAATGCCAGTGAAGCAGTGAAACCACGCCTCTTTAAAAAAAAAAAAAAGAAAGAAAGAAAAGAGAAGAAGAGGAGGAGGAGGAGAAGAAGAAGAAGAAGAACCCTCTTGCCTCCCTCCCTAAACTGCCCCCCTCCCTATCTGGACTACCACCTCCAACTGGTGTTAGTGGGCACACCCTGCATTAAGGGCAGCGCCCCCACACTGTGGTTTGTCTACTCTTCCTTACTGCACTCCAAAAGCACTTCCCTTCTAAGAGTACAGCCTGTCTGAGACCCCTTCCCAGAAGCCTACTCACTCAGAAGTCTCCAGGGGCCATCAAATTGAATTTGGGGTTTCTTCTTTCTCCAACCAATCAGGATGGCTGTGTGAGAGTCTGGTTTAACAGTCCCCCCTCCCCCATTCCTGGCTCTAGACTCCACCCCTCTCCCTCTCCCCACTCCTTCTCTGCCCCCTCCCATTCTCCTCTGACACTAAATATTGGGACAAGGCAAATGAGAAAGGTTAGGAGAATGAGCCTCATCTCTTCTTGACCAACATCCTTGAAGCCTACGCAACACAAGACACTGAAAGCTAACACTCTGTCATGTTGCAAAGCAGAAACCAAGTGTCTCACACTATCTGTGCTGTGGAGGAATGAATTTGTTTTCCATGGTGTGAAGGAGAAATGAGAGAAACCCACATGCTGAGGAGCTGTTGTTTGTTCCCCTGCTGGGTCTCTGTGACACAGGCAAGGGTGGCCAAGCTCAGCACTGGCTTCCTAGCAATGCCACAGCTGGAAGGGAGAGAGGTAAGACAGACAGATTTTGCTTCAACCACCATAGGTATTGCCAGGAGCCTAGCTGGTCACGTTACATTGGAGACAGAATGGTATTCTATCTGAAAGCGAAACCAGAGGGTGCTGTGTGGGCTTACCCAGGTTGGCACTTGGGTCTGGATCTGTCAGCTGATCATCTCAACCTCAGAACAGAAACCTGTAATTATTTTCCATTTTATCAGGGAACTGATGAGTGCAGCATTGGACTCCAATTATAATGCCCTCAAGCCCTTCCCTCCTACCTACTTTTATGTTCAGGACAGCTTCTCTGCTCTTAAACATGCTGCTTTGCATTCTGTGTGTATGTGACTTTAAGAACCAGAATTTACTGCTAAAGTCCTAATGGATAATTTGTCTAATCTCTCTCTCTCTCTCTCTCTCTCTCTCTCTCTCTCTCTCTCTCTCTCTCTCTCTCTCCCCTCCCTCTCCCTCTCTCTCCCTCCTTCCATCTCCCTCTCCCTCTTCTTCAACCTCTCTCCCTCTCTTTCAGATCAAACCCACAGCTTCTCACAAGCTAGGTAACCACTATGACCTGAGCTATATTCCCAGTCCTTGACTTTTTTTACTTGACAGGGTTTTACTATGTACCCCAGGCTGGCCTGGAACTCATTATCTTTCTGTCTTTGCCTCCTGAGCACTGGGATCAAAGGCTTGCCTCACCAACCCAGACCCACTCTCCTTCTCTTTTAACAAATAAGAAAAAAAAAAAACAAGTCAGAGAAGTATAGATTATTTAAAACTATCATGTAGAGAAGCGAATCCTAAAAACTTGGAGTTTGGGAAAGTGACATTACCTGTAACTCGGAGCTGAGGAAAGTCTTTCTTTTCCCGGTAGAGCATAAACATTTGCAGAGGTCACCATCATGTTCAGGGTCTGGTTTGCTTTTATGGGCACTTCCTTTTATGTCTCTTTCTTGGTCTTTATCCTGCCAGCCTCTTCCTCTACAGGCAAAGTGCTGGGGTATTTTATATTTGACAGAAGACTCAAATGTGTGCCTGCATTGGGCAAACTGTATTGCAAAGTTCCTAGTGGCTGAAGAAAAACTGGCACCAACTCCAACACACCTGAAAGTTTGCCCTTGGTTAGTGCTCAAGACTGAAGATGCTACAAAGGTCCTTTGTCATCATCTTCTAGAATATTTAGGGTGGAGATACTGGAAGGGTGATGATACAAATTCTACTGTCATCCTCCATTTCTCTCAGGAGCCCAGATATCCCTCGACATGTAACTAGCTGCACTTGGAACCATTGTTGGTGTCCCGCTTCTTGGATTTATTGTGGTGTTCCTGTGGTGAGGTGTTGAGAGAAAAGGTGATCATACAAAGACAGGAACCCATGAGAGCATCAAGTGCTCAGGACCCCACAGATCACTTTTCCCTGAAGTGAAAGTCTGTCTATTGTCTCAAGCATGAAAAATAAAGCATATATAACTAGGTGTAACTGGGCCCTGGCAAGTCTTTATGTATCCCAAACTGGCCTCGATTCTTCATTCTAAAGTGAAGACTTGCTTTAAATTTTTGTTCAAATTTTAATCCAGGACACATCATTTTCATGCTCAAAATGTTGCAATGGCATCTCTTCATTTTGACCAAAGTCCTCACCATGAAATCCAAGACCCTCAGGACCCAGCCCCGTCTACCTGCAGTTTTATCTCTCACCATTCCTCATCCTTTATTATACTCTAACTACTTGGGCATTTTTTTGGTATAATACCCCCAAACAATACTTGCCTCATGGCCTCTGAACAGTCTGTTTTACCTTTCTAGAATGTTCACTCTATAAAAAGCTAGTTATCTGTTTCTTGATGTATCTGGATTTCTCCTTGAGAAGATATCCTATGCTTTCATCCTTATCCAGACCCCCTTTTTCTTGTGTTTCCCTTATAGCATTAATCTACTTATTTTTATTTATTTTCTGTCTTCTACATTTAAATATGGACACCACAAAGCTGGTGGTTTTACCTGTAGCCCTAGACTAGTCCATCACACACAGTAGGCATTCAATAAACATGTTTGAAAGAACAAGTGCATTCATATTTAATGTACACTTTTTTCTTTTTCTCATAAATACATATATCTATCCTGACTTTGCCTGTGCAAAGACAAGACACAGTGTAACAAAACTTTTAGTATGTTGGGGGTCAAATTCATCAAATACAAGTTCACTCAGCGTTAATGGAACACCTTCCATGCAGAGCCCTTTTCCAGGCTGAGATGCAGGAGGGGAGTCCTAGAACCAGGAGGAATAACAGCTTCCCTTTTCAGCAAGACTCCACTTCTGCACTAATTTTTCACTAAATCTGTTTTATGTTTTATAATTGCAATGAAATTGTCAGAAATTAGTTGTTTACACATGTGCATGTTATAAAATCACATGGTGCTTAAACATACCATTTCTTTAATGTTTCCTCCCTTTTTTATGTCACTGTATCTTTGGGATTATAATTATCCTTTTACACTGCATTGCAGTTTTGGAATTCCTGATGAGGAATAATCCCAGTACTGAGATCACACAATTAACTCTTCAAAATAAGATTAAAAACTCTGCATTCTGGAAGAGAGACTCTGTCTGGTGATTAGTTGCCTGGAAGAGCTTGTTACAAGCCGAATGGAAGGAGCTGTCATCCTGTTGACGGTTTCCAGGGACCAAAGCTCCAGGACCTGCAGTAATTTCATTTGTCATCATTGCAAAGCCAGATGGTCACGTGAGCTGCCAAAGCCTGCATCCGAGGAGGTTCACTTGCCAACTGTCCTTAGCAATCAGAACATGAGGCAGACAAGGAAATACCTCTAACTTACATTATCATCAACAAAAATAAAGGCAATGCAGTCAGATATACCTGTGCTAAGTTCCAAACTCTAGCCAACACCTGTAGTGAGGAAACTTCTAGAAACCACGATGATAACCAAGACCATGGCCATTGTGAAGGTGCTCCAAAAGAGTTTTGATCAGACTGGGTAGCAACACTGTGCCACGAGGAGAAACAAGTGTGACTCTGGGTGTCATAGATGAGCCGAAGGAAATGCTCCCAGCAGGCATAGGCAGCTATGTAGTCTGGGACACATCCTAAGGGTGTCAAAACACTTGTGATACTGAGTCAAGAAGGAGGTGACAGAAAATGTGGAGGGAATCATGACACAGGGCAAAGAGAGTCGTTCTTAATTTTGCTCAATCTTTTAGTCTGTGGGTCTTAGAAATTTCTCAGCCAATAACATCTAATTGAGGTTCCTGCATATCAGCAACTAGCTCATCAGTGTCACTCAGGAGCACGGGCAGATATGACGGCCACCATCTCAAATATTGTCAGCTACTTTGTCTGAAAGAAGAGAACTTTCTACGTCTTCCTTCAGCAATCAAATGTGCTAGCTAACAAATGACCCTCATAAATTATATTCGCTGTTCATTTTGTAAGGGACCTAGACAGTATAATCTTACCAAGTGGGTAGGAAGGAAAGAGGTGATGCTGGTGTGTGTGTGGTGAATAGCGTTAATGGATGGCACCACTCCCCTCTGCCCCACAGGGAGTCCAGGCCCTAACAAGAATATTAGCCAAGCTAAGGGTGAGATACAGGGTAGTGAAGGAAATAACTTGGAGGGTTAGAACCCGGGAACCATGACCAAAACATGAAATTTCAGGCTCAGTCCATAAAGTAGAGGAACTAAGTACGGTGGGTTTGAGAGGGAGCTCTCACATTAAGTCCCTCCCACAGCACCTTTCAATGACAGACCACTTAATTCCAAGGCACATATTCTCCCAGGGGGTCGGCGAGGCCACACCCTAGCTCCTCGGACTGCTACAGGCCCTCTAGGACCTACAGGACTTTTCCCATCAGAACGCTAGCTATGAGAAACTATGGCCTGGAATGCAAGGGTGAAGGGAGCGGGGCGCCTGCTACCTGGTGCCCTTTCCTCTCAGCTTTAGATGCGTTTATTTCATTGTTAAAACAATGTTCTAGTGAGTCTCCACTATCCTCAGGCATAGATGAAAAGCAGAATGTTGCGAGGCTTTTGAAACTCCTGGATGTGTTCCTTCGGGAGGCGAGGGACTTTGGTTTGCTTAAGACTCTGAAGCTGGTTCACGGAGTGTAGTTCAAGGCCACTTGCCTGTGAGTCATGGGGGAGCTTGTCAAACATGTAATTCCTGGGCTTCTCCGCAGGTTTCTTAAGTCAGAACTTCAGAGGTTAGAGCTCATAAATTTGCATATTTGACAAGCTTCCCTGATGCAAATTAACTTTGGAGCACCATTGCCTTACAAGACATAAGATGGCCTTTGCTCTGATACAGCCTGACCCTCCCTAGAAAGAAAAGAGAGCCCTTCTGGTTTTGAGGTCAGTCTCATACCCCAGGGCAGCAGTTTAAAGGTTCCAGGGGGTGGCGTTAATTGGTCCTATTTTTATGACGGTTCATTGCCCCACACTGCTTCCAACCTCCGAACTTTTCAGCTTTTTGCTGGAGTCTGAGCTACCAGTTGCTGAGATGGGAAAGGCAGGTGGCTGGGCTACAGGGTAGGGGGTCTAGCTCTCCCCAGGAGACAATTACACGCTCAGAAAAGGACAATCGTGGCTTGTCCTAGGCAACAGAGGGGAACTCTTGTCAACATTTTGAAAAGCTGGCGCCATGCTTGAGAGGGGATGAAGGGAGCCACTGATGGGTCTGGCTGAAAAACAATTGCTTGTGAGGAGGATCCGTGTCAACGTTGACGCAGCCATGCTCGAATTAGCACCACTGTGGTTAACAAGCAGGATGTGCAGGGCAGGAATGACATGTTTAGTCAGGAAGAAGCCTATGTTTAAGGAAAGGACTCTCAGAAAGGAAGCCGTGAGGGGACTTGGATGAGAAGCCACTGGCTCCTTGTTTGGCTTATAAAAACTCAGAAAAGTTGACATTTAATTGAGCAGAAATGATGCTCTGTGATGCTGGTGTGGCTTCCATCCTCCTGTCGCAGGAGGAACACCTTCTTTCTGACTGCTATACTGATTTTATCAATCACCTATGTCCTCGGGGTTGTACAGCTTTCATATACTCCACAGCTTCCAAACACGCCTTCCCTGTTGAACCATAGTTTGCAGAACGTGCAAGTCTCTGCATCATTTTTTTTTTTTTTTTTTTTTTGCCTCTGTGGGGATCATCTGCCTCTGGCATGTTTGCAGAGCGTGGTGGCAGCAGGGGTATGGCGGTGCGTGGTAGGAGCAGTTGAAGAAATGGAAGAACTGCTCCCTCTTAGCCACTTCTACTCTTTGCCCTCCTGCTCTGTTTGGTTCTGCCATGTGTCCAAATGCTCTTCATTTGTTACATCAGCTGTACATTTCTGCAGGATTGATGACTTCATCCACATGGCTTCTCCCATCTCTTCGTAGAGGGGAACCTCAAAATGGCCAAGTACACCTTTTGGGCTGGGTCTCCTCTGGCTGCCTCACGCTGCATAGGGATGGAGGTGGGGCAGGAGGCTGGTCATGCTACTGACTATATCTTCTGACTATAAGCTTTTATTTGCTTGTCTTCTTCATGTAGATCATTTGGAAGTGATAGCTCCTTTAAGGACCTAGAATCTCTAAAAAGTCCATCTCGGTGCCTGCCTTTCACCCAAATCATCAGCATGTAACATGGATTTCTGGAATTTAATTGGACTATTTTTATTAATACTGCAAACGATACTATTATGATATTTGCTTCAGACTGTGAAATAGCATCTGATTCAACTTCTACATCAGTCACATTACAGATGCCACAAAACGCAGCATTTTTATTCTCTGTGACATATGAAGCAAGCAGCTATAGACTTGTCTTAATTTGGGAGAAAAGTGGATTTGCCTTTTTTTCCCTCTTAAAAGCATTCTTTAATAGAACCCAAAGTGTGTGGCTGGGATACACTGTGCAGTCTGTAGTTGGAAGTGGGGGCTGCTGCTAGCTTGCCACATGGACATGCACACTAAAGATGCAATCTTTGTCACCTTTGCCTCCCCACCCGTGAAATGGGGACAGTGACCATCTTCCTGAAGTTCCTTTGTGGCTGGGATGTAAAGATGAATGAGAGAAGATCATACAAATGCTCCCCCCACGTACTCAAAAGGAAACAGTTGCTGCAGCAATCCAAAGATTTTGAGGAGAAAGATATGTGAAAATCATCCATTTAAGTAATGCTTGGAGCTTGCACAGAGAGCTGGAATCATTTCCAGAAGGCACTACAGGGCGTGGTTAAGAGGAAAAGCTGAGCACAGCTCCTCCAAGCCAGGCCATCTGGCATCTCTCCTGCCTTACCACCTTCTGTTGCCCACCTGGTGGAGGGCCTGCTTGTCCACTGTGGTGGGAGGGGGAGTAGGGGGCTGCTGTAGTGCCACACTGGTGCTGCCACAGCAATCCAGCCAAGAGGCAAGAGAGCCCATTAATTGGCTAATTTTGCTTATAATGTTTGGTCACTGCTTGGCAGGACCACCTGTCCACTGGACTCATTTGGAGATCTGGCCTCCCTTGAAATGATTCTTTTTGTTGAGTGACTCAATGGTATCTTCTCTCTGTTCCACCCTCAGAGTTTACTATAACCTGATTGTTCTCTCTCTCTCTCTCTCTCTCTCTCTCTCTCTCTCTCTCTCTCTCTCCCTCCCTCTCTCTCTCTGTGTGTGTGTGTGTATGTGTGTGTGTGTTCCTAAATTATTTCATTCTTAGTGGAAATTTACTAAAAATTGGTTAATTGTGCTGTACTTCACATCTCTACCCTTTCTCTATCATTTTAGTTCAATGACAGTTTCTTCTGAATATTGCTCTTTTGTTGCAATGTCACCTTTAAAGCTGCACAGGCCAAATATACCAGTTTCGTGGTTCTTATTTAGACTCAGATACAGAGCAATTTTCCATCAATGTCAACATATATTTAAGAACTTTCTATTCAGTCAGGTTCAGTGGTGCACGCCTGTAAATGCCAGCACTCAGGGAGTCAGAGGTAGGTGGATCTCTGTGAGTTCAAGGCCAGCTTAATCCAGGACTGCCAAGGCTACACAGAGAAACTGTCTCTAAAAACCAAAAACAAGAAGAAGAAGAAGAAGAAGAAGAAGAAGAAGAAGAAGAAGAAGAA
>OU015743.1:144766487-144798776 GCA_907169655.1 Acomys percivali
TTTTTTTTTTTTCAGGAAATACTATGTTTTTAAGATAGAAAACAAGACACAATGGCCTGTCCCTAGGATCATCACACACTTGAAGGTCAGGGAAAGGGCAAACAGCAAACAAATTGGCAGAAAAGAAAAACAACAACAACAACAACAACAACAACAACAACAACAACAAAAGTCTGAGGTGGAATTGAGTAGCCAGGGAAGGCCTTCCTGAAAAGGTGACATCAAAGCAAAGCTCTGGGGAGGCAATTCTTGTATGTATTTGGGGATGAACAGGGAGAAGAAGGAGTGTGAAGCAGAGATAAAGGAAGGGCAGATGACAAAGCAGAGTTAAATAGCTGGTCAAGGGCAAGGTCATATAGCCTGTGAGTCTTGGAGAGGCTTTAGAATTTTTGTTCTCACTGTAGAAGCAAGGCATTGGCAGGGGCATCACTAGCCACACTTGCAGGTGCTGTGGCCGTGGACTGACAGGGGAATTCTAGTTCTCTCCTAGGGACCATCCAGAGTTGTGAGAGTGGCTCTGCCACATCCTTACTGGGGGTGTGTGATGGTGAGCAATGACCCATCAGTAAGGAAGGGAAGAATAAGGCTTCCTCCTCACTCAGAGCAAGATCGGGATACTGTGCACATCGTTCTTGTGTGTATCGCATGTGCTCCATCCCAGTCACATGCCCACACCAACCTCAGCAGAGGTTGGAAAACAGAGTCAGCTATTAGTCATTAACCAGACAAAAGCCTAAGGTCTGGTATTAAAGGGGAAAAGGTGAAAGATGCTGGGGAATAGCTAGGCACCTGCCCCAGAAGCCTTTGACTTGGGGAGTGAAGCAATCTGACATGTTTTAAAGCATTGGAGGAAGAGCAGGATGTGTCAGGAGGGTCACATGTAGAAGATTCCAGTGCTTTTAATAATCCTAGCAATGGGACAGTTTAAGGTGAGAGGAAAAGAGAGGATGAGTATAAAAATTGGGGTGTTTAAAGGTGAAGCTAGGGAGCTTTGCTTGTAAATAAAAAGGAGATGTATTAGAAAGAAATAGGTACCAGGCATGAATTTTCAAACAATGAGAAGAACAGACCTCCCATCTGACCAAGATGGGGAAAATTGGATAAAGGCAGCTTTAGGAATGAACTTAAGAGCCAGTTTCTCATATATAAAGTATGAGATGCCTGCCAAACATTCAGATAGAATTTTCTAGAAGGAAGCTGGAACTGGACCCTTCCTTCACTGTAGGAGAGGGCTGCAATGCTGTAACAACTGCGAGTTGCTGGCGTGGGGGATAACATTTACAATTACACAGAGGCTTAACGAGCTTGGGTCACTCTTGGTGTGGACAAAACACATTCATCTAGGACAAAGCCTGTGCTTTCTCTGCTGGGCCACACAGGCAGTGGCCTTTTCTCACTTAGGAACTGCTGGTGTGACCTTGCAAATCCATCAGTAATCCTCTCCCTCTGCACCATTTCAACTTTAATTTGTGACTTAATCACTTTAGGAGATATGGGGACCATGGTCTGACCTTCCCTAAGATGCTCCGTATTGTGTAAAACAGGATTTTTTTTTCAGACTGCCTTGGTCTGAGATGCTCTATTTTATTCACAAGTCACAGTTGACTCCATTTTGAGAATGGAGGATGACTCTTCACCTTGGTGGAAACGTGACAACATCTGTTTGGTACTACTCATTAGGCACAGGTTGATAAATAGCTTATTTATAAAAAGAAAAAAGGTAATTTCAAAGTAAATGGGAGCATAGTATGTGTGGATAGGGTGCATGGGATGTGTTCATATTGAGTCAGGAAAACCAGGCTCAAGAAATCAGACAATCTGGACTGAGGAAAAGGTACACCTAATACTGTTATGATGATGGTGCCACTGTTCTGTCATTTTTTTTTTTTACCGTTCAATGTGAACATCAGGAAATCAATAGGTAAAGGACTCCCCAGTGCCTCAGGGATTGGCCCTAACTCAATACCGGCTTTGACTCAGTCTACTGTCATTGCTATCCCTCTGTTCACCTGCTGAGCTGTCCAAAGCTGACACCTATCCTTCTGCCCATTCAATATTCTGGACTTGGACCTGTTCTTCACCTCTCCAGCCTCTACCATACCTCACTTCAGCTTCTGACTTAGTAGCAGCAGCAGCAGCACCAGGAAGTCTACCAGCAACGTTAGGATTACCACCTCCAGCAGTAACAGCAGCAGGACCAGCATCAGCCACCACCACCACCAGCAACAGCAGGACCAGAAGCAGCAGTAGCAGCAGCAGCAGGACCAGCAGCAAGCAGCTGCAGTAGCATCTCAATCAGATCTCCACCCTGGCTTCAGTATCCTGCTCCTGCAGAGACTATTTGAGTATCATTTGTCTTCCTTAGTCCTAGGTTTCTATGAAACACCTTGAACTCTGCTGAGGCCCCTTTAACCCTTTGTGTCCATTCTGTAGCCTACATGTGTACAGTTACAGAGATTTGTTTACTATGTGATGTGTAATGTGTGATCTGAGAAAGTCAATATTAGTGATTAAGACTAGAATAAAAGAACTTATGTTTGCCTCAGCCAGGCTCTCAAGGAAAGTGGGGCCACTTGGCAAATGGTTGCCCATGGAGCCACCACACTCTGTGAATGCATTGTTATTCAATAAAGCCTGCCGACATGGAAAGAAACAAACATGTTTATCTATGCTTCTAGCATAGCATACTCATGACACCAGAGAAAGGAAACAAAGTAGGTTTCAATCTGGGAGAGAAGTTATGTTAAAAAAGGGATGTCCTAGAAGCCAGGCACCCCAAAAGATAGCCCTAAAAATATGAGATGAAAACAGAGTTGAGGCCAAAACCCCACGAGATGGAAAAGGCAGTTGTGTGTCACAGGGCAGTGGAGAAGGTGGCTGAGGCTGTCTGGGGACAGGAGTGAAATGGAAACAGCAATGCTGCAATGTTCCTGAGGTTGTTCTGGAAGCTCTGGGACCAAGTCTTTGGATTCAGGTAACAGGGGACAAAGCCTTTGTTTCATGGTGACTCTGTTTGGCTGTATGAAGTGGTTATTTACAGTGAAGTCTATTTGGAACAACCCTTTACAAAGACCAGAGCAGCCTTGTGCAACCTTATTCAAGTTTTTTTCATTGTTATCACCTGGTGATTCTTTTTCATTGTTAGCACCATGTCTGTTTTGACAGAAAAGGAACCGCATTATAGAGTGGAAAAGATTGAGTGTTTCATCATTAAGCTTTTGCTGCTGTAGGCTACCTTTACTGACTCATATTTCCAAGCATCTACTTTTGGTTGGTACATGTAGACAAGAGACTTTTGTAACACCCACTCCAGAGGACTAGGTGCAGCTTGAATTATGGCCTCCTTCTCAAGATGCATAGGCTGTAGCCCTATCTCTCTGCACCTCAGTTGATCTTATTTGAAGATCAGAGCATTGTGGGTGCAGTTGGTTAAGATGATGGCATTAGGGTGGCCCCCCAATCCTATATTACTAGTGTCTTCTGAAAAAGTCTCCAATTTTGGACACAGAGATACTTGGAGAGGGAAGATAATGTGAGGAGCTACAGGAAGCAGATGGCATCTCTAAGACACGGAGAGAGAGGCCCAGAGCATATCCTTCCCTCACAGCCTTGAGAAGGATCCAGCTTATCTGACACCTAGATTTAGAACATGGAGCCTCCAAAAGGGGGAGACAATATATTTCTGTTGTCTCATTCACCCAGTGTGTGGTAATTTGTTATAGTCGCCTTAATAAATTAGTGTAGGCCTTTGTACAGGTAACTTCAACAAGTGCACAATAAGACAGTATAGTTAGCCTGGGGATTAGGCATTTAAGCCAAAAATATTTTCCCACCCCAATTTGTTATATAGTCTGATACTTGGTCCCCTAGATTTGCCTCTGTAGAGCTTTTTAGGTCACCCCCTTCCCCGCCCACCAAAGAAACCATCTTTGTAGCTGAAGCAGTTGCTCTGGAAATAATGGGCTCCCATCACACATATTCCTTAAAGAAAATCAGTCATGCCAGTTCAGGGGGAAAAGAGAGAGTCCTTTGCTTATGCCAGCAGGTGGTCCCCATCCTATTCAGGATTCTCGAACTTTAGAATTAGCCTGAGCTAAAAGGCAGGGATTGGCTGCTTCTGTTTACTGTGTCCTTTTGGTATCCGTTCCCTTGTGTCTTCGACTGGAGCATATTTCCATGGCCAGGGCAGTTCTTGTCTATAAAGACTCACCGGTTTAAAGGCAGGGCTACGTTTTATTGTAAGACAGCTCTGAATTCTCATGGAAAGATGGTGGAGGGCACTTGAGGCAAGAGCAGTGGCATTCTTGGTGGTGATCCTCACACAGAGGCATGGGTTGCGATGAGCCAGAAAGCAGAACACAGATGACTTATAAACATCTTTCACTCAAATCAGCTAGGAGGCTGCAAGGGTTGGGATGAGATGAAAGATCAATTGAGCTTAGAGGTTTTTTTTTCCCTTTCTAAGCAGCAGACAGTTTTATTCAATGCAAGCAGAAAACAAATGTGATGCAGCTTCCTGTGGTCTTGAGCCATCTAGTTGATCTCTGAGGGTTGGTAGATAACTTAGTCCTGTGTCCTAGAGGGAATAATGGGTCTTGTAAAGAGGCAGCCACTAAATGGCTTTATGTTTGCACAGATGGGCCCCAAGTTCCTGCAATCCTCACATTCCCAGTGTGATCCCAGACAGAAGCTGTAAAGAAAGTAAAAGAAAATGTCACAGGACAAAAGAAAAAATTTCAAAAATAAACTTAATATATAACTCAAGAATGATATATGCAAAGAACTCAACAGAGGAAACAAATACAAACAAATGAGAAATAGGCAAAATATCTGAAGAGATGCCTCATTACAGAAGACATTAAGATGAGTGAGATGCAGGAGGAGGAGGTGTTGTGGGTAGCATGAGAAATGTCCCCCATGGGCATGTGGAGAACACTAGGTCTCCAGCTGGGGGCGCTCTTTGAGAAGGTAATGGAACCTTTAGGAGGTAGAGCCTTGGTGCAGGAAGCACATCACCAAGATTATTGCTTATTGCTTGCTGTTTTATTTTCCTGTGTGTGGATACAGCTTGATCAACCAACTTCTGGTTCCTACAATCCATGGCTTTGTTGCCATGTCTTCCTTACCAAGATAGACTGTTCCTCTGGAACTGTAAGACAAACTAGGCTCTTTCTCCCCAGAGCTGCTCTTTGTCAGAATATTTTATCACAACAACAGAAAGTAAATTAACTCAAGATGTGTAGCATGATATATTGTAACTTTTGATAACTGCCAATAAAATTTATTTAGATAGAAACACCTCGCCCGTGGATATTCATAGCAGCTCTGTTTACAACTGACAACACTTGTAAGAGCTGGGATGTCCTCCAGCAGGTGAGTAGATAGATAAAATAGTATTCAACACTAAAAAGAGAGGGAAAAAAAATGTCACAAAAAGACTGGAGGAAAAACTTAAGTGCTCGTTTCTAAAGCAAAAAGCCAATCTGAAAAATGCCTCATACTTATTAATTCAATGACATGACAGTCTAAAAAAGACAAAACTGTGAATGCAGTGAAAAGGCCTCAGCTTCCGGGACTTAGACAAGACTTAGACAAGAATAAGCAGCAGAGCACAAAGGCCTTGATGAAGGCACTAGAGCTATTCCATATGGTCAGGGCAGGCCAATGGTGCTGTCTGTAGAACACAGAGGATTTCCAGTAGAATGAAGCCAATATAAAGCATGGACTTTAGTTGTTATGGTGTGCCAACTTGGGCTCACTGGCCCCAACAAGATAACACACCAGTGCAAGATGCTGATGAGAAAGGAGGAGAGATGAAGGGGAAGCAGAGAGAAAGCACCCGGGAAGTCTCTATTTTATGCCTGATTTCACTTAGAACTTAAAAGAACTATAAATAAAATCTAAGTTTTGGAGTGGCATTGGGTTTTGAACTCAGGGCTTCACATACACAAGGCAGGCCCCCAACCTATGACCTACATTCCTAGTTCTATAAGAATCAAATCTATTAATTAAAATACCCTCACTTTGAAATTTCAGCCATATCTAGATTACAGGAAAATAAAACTACTCTACACACCAACAAAAACCTGTCACTACGATGACCATGAGGTGCTTGGTTTTTCCTCCTGCCCAAATCCAGGGCACCTGTCAAGCATTAGTGCAGCCACTAGCCTTAGCAGAACATTGTGAGGCACGCAGCACTGTGGCAACATTTCCTCTTGGGAGAGAAGGAACCCAAGGTTCAGAGAGATGGAGTGACCTGCCCAGAATGACCTGGTTCATTGAGGGCTGAGCTCAGGTGGCCCCTCTAGATTAACTTCATTGACGCTAAAAGAAGCAAGGAATGGGCATCAGGTGGGAAAGCATTTCAAGGTGCTGGGCTGGCTCATTCTCCCAGAGGACTTTGCATTAAGAAAGCATTGGTCTACATTGTACCAGAACCTGGGCAGTGTTGAGATAGGAACCCCGAAAGCTCATAGCTGGCCCGAGACACTCCAGTGGGACACATTATGAAGGCTACAGCTATATCTCTCCAATTCTTTCCACTTCTAGTTTGGATCATGTTACCATCCAGCACCAAACAGGCCTTTGAAGGACACTCTGACGTGCTGTTATGCGAATTAACCGATGCTCTGCGTTGACTTCAAGTGAAAAACTTGAAGAGTCACCAGCTCCTTCCTTCTTTTCAACTACCTTCCTTCCACAGACCATGGTGTTGGAGGGTGACATGCTGGGGACACCTGTGGGAACAGGAGATATTTGATACAAATGACATCTGTGAGCACCGACTGTGTCAGCTGCTTGCCTTGGCACTGAGCTACAAGCTACTTTAGCTTCATTGTCACCTTATAAGGTAGGCTCTGTGCCTGTCACCATTTTGTCATGAGGCAACTGAAGCACACCTAGCCATGTCATTGGCCCAAGCTCACATAGATACTAAGAACAAGCCTGAGTTTAAATCAAGGGAGGATCTTGCCTTCCTGGCAGCTGGCAGAGGTCTGGGTGCATATCCTCTGCTTTCACTGAGCTCTGGAATCCCCTTCAACCCTACAGGGCAAGCACTATTGGACATTAACCTTTGCAGTCAGTTGCATGGTTTCACTGTGTGCCAGTCTGCTGTTTTGGGGCAAGCTTCTTGGCCTCTCGAGGCCTGTTCTTCAACCTGTAAAGCAAGCTTAGCTCCAGTCCTAAGCATGTGGGCTACTGTGAAGGTTAAAGGAAGTAATATGTATGAGTCACCTAGCAACCCCCCCACACCCATTTGATAAATGAGAAGAGGAGTTTCAGAGAAATTAAGTCACTTGCCAAAGATCACACAGCTGGTGGCTATATTGCCTTCTTGGACAGCAGAGAGAAGGGAGTTAGGACCTGTTTCTGAAATGAATGTAATTCACTATAAAATGAGTGTAATTTGGACACCAAATACAGTGGAGAGCATCAGCTTCGAATAGAGAAAATATGATTTAGTGGTTGGTTTTTAAACTAAACAAATTTACTGTGGTCTCTAAATGAGTCTCAGGACAAGACCAGAACATTTCTTCTGCCCCAGATTACCAATATCATACACTGAGAAGGGGAACCAGATGGCTCTCTAGCTGGTGTCTGTGGAAATATATATAGGTGAACTGTTTCTTTATAGCTGTTGGCATATAAAATAAGTCATTATTCTAAATAGAAAAATATTGATGATGTCATAGAGGCCATCGAAAGACACATCAACCTGATCTGATGAGCTAGGAAATCAATAGACGCTTTCCAAACAAGATGACATGCCCTTTTAATTGGTTGTGTGAATGTGATATACTGTGTATTGTGAAGGTCCAAAGTTAATTCTCCTTGGTTTGGGGTTTTGACTGTTGCTTCTGCTTGCAGTCACTTTTGCATCTACTTAATGTATTATTAATAGCAGTGATAGTACCTGCTGTGTGTGCATTTCAAAAGAGGACAAATGCATTCGTTATGTGCACCCCAGCATCACAAGAAGACCAGTGTTTTCACCTACATCCCAGATAGCCAAGGGATTATTCCTGGTGTGGCTTTGGTCAACAGGATATTAGCCAAAGACTGCACTTCTAGTGAGATGTCAACTCAAAGATAAGTGACTCACTCAACAAAATCAATCAGTTCTGGTTGTGGAACAATGCCTAAGGGTCAGAAGTCAGAAAGAGTCAGAAGTCACCTAGAAACGCTGAAGACACACAGCATGCCCCAAAACACTAGCTGTTGCTATGTCTCCAAATGAATCCTCTTCCAGAGTAATGTGCAAATCTGCCCTTGCTGAAATCCCGTGTTAAGAAGTCCTTGAGGCATTTGAGAACAAGGGAGTGGCTCCTCACTGCTCTCTGTATGGCTTTCATGAGGCCTAGGCAAAACTTTTCTCAAACACAGTTTCTGAAGAGAGCAGGCTCATGTAAACATTAAAGGGGTTGCTTCCAAAGGACTTGATATCATTTGTTCATTTCTTGATTTCTTGGTACTTTTCCTTGATTTAATACATTTTTTTTGGTGTACATTTTTGCCTCGAAAATTGAATGAAAGTCTAGAGTGGTCAGGTGTGGGACAGGAGTGGGTAGAATCAATTTCACTTCCTGGAAGGGTAAAATTGAAGAGAACTTAAGGCCAGGCCTCCCTTTGGACCAAGAGGAGCTTTAGCTCAAGGCCGATTGGTCAGGCTAATAATGTGGCTGTCTTTATTTAGTTAGCATGGGATTGCTTGGGTGACAACAAAAGGTAAAATAAAGAACTCGGTCTTCTGTGACATTCTTTTCAGCAAGAGCCTTATTTTTGTAGGAAATGATGTATAAGGAAAGACATGTCAGAGAAATGACTAGAGTGAAGGAAGAGGCAGAGGGCTGAGAAACAGGAGAGGGTGACAGAGAACACCCACGCTACCCTTTTAGCCTCACATGCTGCCTCCCAGATACTGCACAGCTCTGTTTTGACCCTGGGAAGTCCCCACTACACTAGCAGCTGTGTGGACAGCTTTAGTCCGAGGGCAGAGACATAGTTGGAGTTTCAGGCACCACCATGTAATCTTGGCCTCTACAGGTGACCAGGAAGATGAAATGATAGTACCCAAGTGTTATGAACGGAGAGCCTGTGGGCATCTGAGAGCCAGGCGGTGGGAAGAAAGCAAGTATATGACTGACAACTGGGTTAGGAAGAGAGCCTTGGTGTTTACACAGTTGCTTAGGAAGCTGGCTGGTGACACCTGTCAAGCTGTTCCAGAACTTGGGAGGCTGAGACAGAGTTCTGACCAGCCTGGATGAAGAAAGACACTGTTTCAGAACACAGCCTCTGGAGTGTCCTCGTGCATAGAGCACCCTCATCTAAGCAATAGGTGTCTTGCTCCAGAACACTCCTGTATTTGCAATGACTGTCCTAGTTAAGATTCTATTACTGTGATAAACACCACAACCAAAATCAACATGGTGGGGAAAAGATTTATTTCCGCTTACACTTCATAGTCTATTTCTTATGAAGGGACGGCACTGCAGGAACTCGAGGCAGGAAGAAACCTGGAGGCACTGCTTACTGGCTTGCTCACCTTGCTTTCTTATACAGCCCGTACCATCTGCCCAAGGATAACACCATTCACTGTGGGCTAGACACACATTAATTAGTATATTAATCATTAATCAGGAAAATGCTCCACAAACTTGCCTACAACCAAATCTTATGGCGGTATTTTCTCAGCCAGCTCTCTCTCCTCTCAGATTGATTTTAGCTTTTATCAAGTTGACAACACCCCCCAACACATACACACACAATAAAACAAGTAAACAAACCCAGAAAAAACAAACAAACAAACCGACAAATCCTAACTAGCACAATGACCAATACCAATTGAGATTTATCAGTCTACTCCTTGTGAGGGAGGCTCCAAGAACTCACGCCAGCCTTGAAGTGGACTTGGCTCAGCATCCCACACTTTACCCGCCTTTTTCCCCCAGAATGATTGGTTTTGTAGCTGTCTTCGCAGCCTAGGGTTACGTACGGATGAGGCAGCTGGTCAGCTCTTGACTTTCTTCCCTTGAGGATTTCTTTCCTTTGAGTCATACCTGGGATGACAACCCACACTGTGGGGCACCACGGCTGAGTCTTACTCTACTTCAGGCAAGCCGAGTTGTCTTCAATCAGGTGTCTTCTCCCTGCTGATGGTACTCTCCATGACAACCCTGGTGGCGCCAGCCATATGCCAAGATTGGAGCCTGCTATGGGGGCTTCTGGGTGAACAACAGCGTCAGCAGCTGACACTCTCCTTTCTCTGCAGAACTCAGACAACAACACCACCACCACCAAAGCTAACATCCAGTGTGATCCTGGTAGGAGAGGCAGTATTGTCGCCCCCGGTGCTCTGTGTGAATCGGCTCATCGTCATCTCTCCAGAACCTGCCTTCCAGCTGCTGTTCTTGTCCCTCTTCACATTTGAGGAAGCAGAAAGCAACGGGAGCTTGCTAACTCGACCACGGTGCTTGGGAGGGTGTGCACTGAAAACCACTCCCAGGGTCAGTTCAACAGCTGGATTCAACCAGAGTGGAACCAACCAGAGTGGCTTTTACTTGGAGGCCAGTTTCAGAAGGCTCACACAAAAGCCTCTTCCGTGACCTCTCAGACATCTGGGAAAGAAAGACGATGATCATTGCCAGTTTCTCTTTGCTAAAACCATTATTTTATGTGTGTGTGTGTGTGTGTGTGTGTGTGTGTATTTCGGTCTGTGCACACATTGCCTGAGGAGGCCAGAAGAGGTCAGCAAAGGGAATTAGTTACAGATGGTTGAGAGACACTATGGTGGTGCTAAAAATTGAACGTGGGTCCTCTGGAAGAGCAGCCAGTGCCCTTGTTCACTGAGCCATCTTTCCAACCCTGGGGATGCCTCTCGATCCTGCAGTTGTGAGCCTCTGTGTGTGTTTCCTTCAATCTGGTGAGTCCTGTTTCCTTTGGCCATAAGTACCTACCCCTTTTCCTTTATAAGCAGTAGTTTGAACACTGGGGTGAGTTTCTTTTCATTGGGCCGAAGCAAATTTTACTCAGAAAAAACATTGCTTGTATTTCCCAGCTAAAGGAAAGACACTTGGTTGGTGGGGTTCTTTTTTTTTTTTTTTTTTATAACTCTTTAATAAAGATTTAATAGTTACTCAGAGTTGCTTCAACTAAAGAAGATTAGTTAGGAAACCATGAAAGGATGCCAGATCTTCCTTTATTCGTTACCTCATCGCTTATGAAAAGTACATATTTATGAAACAAGCATATGAAACTACCTTATTAGTTTGCATATCGGGTTTAATTTTGTCAGATTTACAAAAAAAAAATCCACTTGCTAAGAAGAGCCTAAGTCTACTAAGTATTGATGTGGGGTTGCTAGGTAGAAACCTCATTAATGTCACAGCTTCGCCAGAAGCTCTGACGTGGGAGGTGACTTCACTTCTCAGCTCGAGTGGCTCTGTTTACTCTCAGCCAGGGGGACAGAGGGCATGTTTGAACTTGACATTAGCCAGTTTCTTGTACCATGGGGATGCTTGTGGAAGGAAAAAAATGGGCCAAATTAAAACTGGCCTGTGGGCTTTATTTTTTATTTCCTGTAGCTAAAAGTGTATAAGTTGAACTGCACTAAATAAAACACAATAATTTGTTCTTGAAATTAGCAAGCACACGTTCCACCCATAAAACCGCTGTTCTGTGATGTGAGACTGGATTTCATTTCAGTGGTCTTGATTTATTGTTTGGTTTTGTTTTATTTTGAGGGGGTGGGGAGGAGACGTCTGCTGGACAGATCTATTAAAATGGCTGAGAAGAACAGATTTGCAAAGGTTTATTAATCCTTAAAAAGTCTGAGTCAGTGAGTTGAAAACATTTAAATGTTAGAAAAAAAATTAAAGGTCTTAAAAATGTGTATGAGTAGCTTGAACCAAATGTTCCGGTGAGAACTCAGAAAGGCCTTCTCCTATCTGTTAAGCCATTCTCTAGGTGCTTGCCTTTTTTCTTAAAATATAGGTTTTTGTTGTTGTTGTTGTTTTTTTTTTTTTTTTTTTTTGTCTGACAAGATAGGAGCATGGTGAATGAGGAAACATGATCTGACCTTGGAAAAGCCTGGACACCGCTCAACAGCCCTCACTCATCAGGTTCCTCTGCTCACCAGAGTGTATGCAGCTCTGAATGGAATGGGCACACATGGAAAGAGCGGTGAGCGTTTTGGCTGCAGGCAGGAGCTAGGGACCTTTGTGGGAAGTTTTGGTTTCTTTGGCAGGCCAGCTTAAAGACAAAAGCTGTCATGAAAGTGAAGATGTCTTAGTAGTGGTGACCCCATTCTATTTGAGTAAGTACCAGACAGAGATTCTTGGGTCGTGTGGCAGTACTAAACATACAGATGAGACCTGAATGGCCAGTGATGCCTGAAGAAACCATCAGAGAGGAAGAGAGAGAGAGAGAGAGAGAGAGAGAGAGAGAGAGAGAGAGAGAGAGAGAGAGAATGAACTGGTAGACACGACTGTCAAACTGCTTTCAGACCCAGACATCACCTCACTCGCTGCCCTGCCAATCAAATAACTCAGTTCTTGTTCTTGGTTTGGTTGTAGTGAGAAGCTGACAAATGCCAGGAGCACAGGTATGAAAGGCTGAAGAATAAGACTGTTTCAGGGATCCAGCTAATATCACCAGTCACCTTCCCTTCCCTGGGACCCAGTCTGTCTATCAGTAGCTTCATGACTAGATCCTACGTGGTTTCAAAATGGCTGCCAACAGCCCAAGCCCAGAGGAAAGAGTGTTAACTTCCCCAGCTGTGTGCCCAGCAAAATAGCATTGTATCTTGTTATACCTGATTGGGTGACTTTACCATCTTGAACAAATCAAATGGCCTGGGAGAGAAGGCGCTGATGGGTCAGGCTGAAGTCCCGGGTTTTCTTTTAATAAACCTAAGATCTCCCCAAGCATGTGGATTGGGAGGACAAGAACCCCTGGAGGAAAAGATGAGGGAGACTGCCTGGGAGAACTAAGAATCTGGGTGTTCTCTACAAAGCAACTTGGCAGAAGGTGAGTAGAGAGCCACAGGGCCAACCCTATGGGTCTCAGTTACTGCCACAGGCTGGGACACAGAAGTCAGGGCTTTGGAGAATTGCCAGGAGTAACTGAATAAAACCATGAGGGCTAGGAAATTTGAACTGTTGGAGGTTAGGTATTAAAACAGTGTACTGGTTTTCCTTCCAAAGTAATACCTACTGGGACATTTGTTTCTGTTTGGAGCTCCCAAGAACACACATGTCACTTATGACAGGGTTTATAAACTTACACAGTAAGTTCCCACACCACTTTATTTAAACACACTGCGGTTTTCTCTAGTGAATGAGACTTCGTTCTGGTAGAAATACAAATTCACTTACAAACATACTCTGAGGAAGTAGAGACAAAGAAGTCTTTAGGGCAGTTAACTTGAAATTCCCTGAAACCATAGCAATAACTGAGATATGATTGCATCTGTTTCTCCCAAGAGGGTCCTCAGCGTCTGCATCTCCCTCGGCTTCCCCATCCCTCCTGAGCATGGCTTGGTTCCTTCTCTGCTTCCAAAACTGCCACAGTTGCCTAGTTCTACGTGTATATTTCCCAAAGCCTAGTTCGGTTTTATAAGTTACTTATACTCTCACTTAAATTTGTAAGATCAACCAATTCCAGATTTTTATAGTTTCTATTCCAGCTTTTTAGTTGATTTTTAACAATTATGTTCCTATTTTTTAAGGTATGTTAGACTCCCCCTCTTTTCTTTTTCTAATTTCCTTTACATTTATTTGTGTGTGTGTGTGTGTGTGTGTTTGTGTGTGTGTCTGTGTGTGTGTCTGTGTGTGTGTGTCTGTGTGTGTGTCTGTGTGTGTATGTGTGTGTGTGCGCATGTGCGTCTGTGTGTGTGTGTGTGTGTGTGTGTGTGTGTGTGTGTATCTAACATGTGGAAGTCCTGAGGACCAGCCTCATGTTTCTCAGGCTTGGCAACAGAGACCTCTACTTACTGAGCCATCACATCATCTAGCTCATTTATTTTCTTTCTTTAAAAAATTCCTAATTTGTTTACTATTTATTTTGTGACCATGGAGTGTGTGGGGATGCTAATTTGATTTTCTTTACTTCAGTAATGTGTTTGAAAGTTTCCATTTGCGTCATCAAACATTAATTTTATTATTATTATTATTATTATTATTATTATTATTATTATTATTTTGTAATTGTCATTTTCTGGCCTTCTTTCATTTTTCTAAGAGACTATAACTTACCTGAGTTGGCATTTTGCATTTTTTGGACTTTATTTTGGCCAAACACACTATCTAATTTGTATAAATATATAATGAAATTAAGAGAAAAATGAATCTTTGTAATCTATCTATAGATGCACATATTCTGACATATATGAGGCTGTCATATACCATGTGCCAGAGAGAACTCACTGTGCCAGTCTTTTCTATCACGGTTTCTCTTTTGAGTTGTAGGAACCTCAGTGAGTTAAATTTCCTCACTATGGTTACAGTTTTATCAAAATATCCTTATATGGATAAGAATTTTGTATTATGGTATGTTATTTTACTGATTTGAAAAATGCAAAATATACCATTTTTACCTACATTCATGCTCTGGTCATGTTTTACACCACTTTATCTGACATTAATTTTGCTGTTCTAACAAGAGCAAATTTCATTTGTTCTGTATTTAGCCACATATAACAATAACTATATTTGTTTCTTTCTTTTCTTTTCTTTTCTTCTTCTTCTTCTTCTTCTTCTTCTTCTTCTTCTTCTTCTTCTTCTTCTTCTTCTCCTTCTCCTTCTCCTTCTTCTTCATTGTTTTTGTTTGTTTGTTTGTTTGTTTTTTCAAGACAGGGTTTCCCTGTGTAGCCTTGGCTGTCCTGGACTCACTTTGTAGACCAGGCTGGCCTTGAACTCACAGAGATCCACCTGCCTCTGGGATTAAAAGTGTGCACCACCATGCCCAGCTAATAGCTATCTTTCATTTAAACTTTTCCATTTGTTCTTGCTGTGTCTTTTGTAAGTAGCACCTAGCATGATTCAGAGGGCTTATGTGTTAGATTGTTTTTGCAACTTGAACTGGTCTTTGTCTGTTTTAAAATTTTTATTTTTAGTTTAAACAATAATATATACATAAATAAACAAATAATGAAATTTATTTTATTTGCCTTTTTATTGAAAAATTATATCATACAATATATTTTGACCATGCTTCTCCTCTCCCCTAACTCCTCTCAGATCCTCGTGACCTCCATACCCACCCAACTCCACATCCTTCTCTATTTAAAACACATACATACACACACACACACACACACACACACACACACACACATCAGAAAACAAAAACAAAAGCAAAATGCACTAACCAAAGACCAATAAGGAAAAAAAAAGCCCAAACAAAGCAATATGAGACAAAAAGTCTTCAGACATACCATTGACTTTGTACTGTGCTGGAGGGCGGGGCCTACCCAGGAGCATGGTTAACATACACACTGAGATGCCACTGGGAAGACTAAGTTTTCAGTAGTACAAGTGGGTACCAATCACAGATCTCTTCTTGGTTAGGGGTGGGAGGCTACGCTCACATCTTCCTCTCAGTGCTGAGACCCCATCTAGCTTAAACCTGCACAGCCCCTGAGCATGCTGCCACAGTCTCCATGAATTTAGATGTGTGTCTGTCCTGTTGTGCCTGGAGGACACTGTTCTGTTTTCTTTTCCACATAGGTCCTTCAGTCCTAAGAGGAGGGGTTTGATAGAGAGATCTCATTAAGGATGTAGTACTCCAAAGTCTCTCACTCTGTGAACATTTCCAGCTGTGGGCCTTTGTGTTAGTTCCCGTCTAGTCTACTCCAAAAACAAGTTTCTCTGATGATTGCGGAGCGAGACACTGATCTATGATTATAGCAAAACATTGTCAGGAGTCATTTTATTTCTATGTTGCTTTAGCCGAACAGTGGTATTTGATTTCCCCTAAGTCCATGAACTATCTAGTCTCAGATTCTTGGCCACAAAAGAGAAGTGTCGGGCATGGGTTCCACTTCCTCGAGTGGGCCTACAATGTAGTCAGAGTGGTTGTTTGCTACCACAATGTTTATACCACTATTGTACAAGCATATCTCTCAGATAGGTCACTGTTGTTGGTCACAGGATTTTGTAGCTGACTTGATGGTTATCTTATTCCTCTGATAGCATGCAGAGTACCTTCTAGTAAAATGAATGCTAGTCAGTAGGGGTGAGCCTACTGTATGGACTTCTCAGTGCTCAATGAACTATATAAGAGTTGTCTTCAGCATTAGAGCCTTACTGTTAGTTGTGGAGAGCACCAACAGCCTTGGCAGTAGCCTGTGATGTTTGGGGTTTTCCATGGGGCCCCCTTTACAAATGACTCAATAAAATGCCTCTCATTGCTGGCACTGAAAGTTTCCCTTGGTGGCATAAGATGTCAGTTTGTGGCATTATCTACTCCAATATTTGATGACTCTGTTTAGATTTCTTTCACGTATCTATATCTTTTAAGAATTTTTTTGGTATCAGGTTTCCATGTGGCCCCTCACATAACCCTCACTGCCAGTTGTTCCTCTCCATCCTCCTCCCATTGCCTTTCTCTTTATCTGTTAACAAGAAATTTATATTAATTATAATTTCTGGTATGTTTGACCTGATGTCTTCTATAATTTTTGTAAATTCCCTTTTAAAAATTCTTACTTAAAAATATTTCCTAGAGTTCAGTTTTTGCATGTTCCTTTCTAGCTATTCAATAGGAAATTCTCCTGTGTATCTTATATATGCCATGGTCACAGATTATATTTTTGCAGAAATATTTATGCATATGTAGGTGTATATAGACATTAAATATTATACATACATATATATTGTTTGGGCTTCTGTACATATATAGATGTGAGCATTTTGTGTGTGTGCGTATGTGAAGGAAGTGTATACATCTTTGTACATGTGTGTATGCAGCTTGGAGGGGAGCGCTGGTGTCAATCCTCCTCAGGGGCTCAGCTGTGATTCCAGGACAGGGTCTCTCACAAAGGCTCAGGGACCCCAGACCAGTCAGTGTTAAATGGCCACAGTCCTAAGGATGCTCGTGTCACCAACCCTCAAAATGCTAGCCTTCAGATTACAGCTGTGCCTTGTCACATATGGCTTTTTACGTGGGTTGTGAGAATCAAACATGTGTCTTTGTGCTATTTTTCTCCCAAGTAAATCATTTTCACTTCCAAAACACTGATTCCAGAAGCTTTGGGCAGATGTGTTTAGGCACATGTCTTTTCTCCTCTGAAGAAAAAAAATAAATAACCTCCTCATAACCTGCTGGGCACTTAGGCTTTCCAATCTCCAAATGCAAACGAGTTTTAAAACCAAGTGGACTCCTTCCTGTACCTGGTTGCTCTCTCAGACTGTCCATCTCTTTTCCCAGCCACCATTTCCCATTAGGCTTGCTGTTTTCTTCTTCCATGGTGCTTACTTTTTCCCTCATCTCGTTGTCTCTTCATATGTCCTCAGTATTTTGAGGTGTTTGAGTGACCTTATCTTCTCACCACTAACTGAGTACTCATCAGGGTCTAGCCTACTATTCATGTGTTTCGATTCCATTTCAACTTTAGAAATTATATTTTTAATCTCAAAAACATTTACAGCCTTTGACTGTTCCGTTTCAACCTCATTTCACATCATTTAAGTTTTTTTTTTTCATTTTAGTTTTCTGGGATCTTTTTTGTTTTTAATATATTTTATTAATTTATTCACATTATATCTCAATTGTTATCTCATCCCTTGTATCCTCCCATTCCTCCCTCCCTCCCATTTTCCCCTTACTCCCCTCCCCTATGACTGTGACTGAGGGGGACTTCCTCCCCCTGTATATGCTCATAGGGTATCAAGTCTCTTCTCGGTCACCTGCTGTCCTTCCTCTGAGTGCCACCAGGTCTCCCCATCCAGGGGATGTGGTCAAATACGGGGCACCAGAGTTCGTGTGAAATTTAGTCCCCACTCACCACTCAACTGTGAAGAATGTCCTGTTCATTAGCTAGATCTGGGTAGGCATTCGAAGTTTACTGCATGTATTGTCCTTGGCTGGTACCATAGTATGAGCAGGACCCCTGGGCCCAGATCTGCCCGTCATAATGTTCTTGTACGTTTCTAGAACTCTCTGGATCCTTCTATTTCCCCATTCTTCCATGCTTCTGTCACCTAGAGTGCCAATAGGATGTCCTCCCCTCTGTCCCACTTTCCTGATAAGTGAAGACTTTCATGGGACATGCCCCTTGGGCTAGTATGCAGATATAAGTGAGTATATACTACTTGACTCTTTCTGCTTCTGGGTTAACTCACTCATTATGATCATTTCTAGTTCAATCCATTTGTCCACAAATTTCCCTACAAGAATATGCTGTCCCCAAGTCAAAGTCTTGTTCATTCCAAGTTGTAGCCACTCGAGGGGGAAGCCAGGACCTGTGGGAGGCTAAGGACCACAACCAGGCCTGAGCACTTCCTGGGCCAGGGGGAAGATACTCTTGGTCTTGGACAGCCAGCTTTACTCAAGGAGACAAAGGAATGGTGGTCTTTGTCCCAGGGTCTGACAAAGCCAGGCTGGCTGTCTACGCCATCTCCTCACTATGGTCCTCAGTAAAGCCATGCTTAGGTGGCCTTTCATTCAAACCACTTCCTAAAACTCTAAAAAGTCCCCACTGTATAGAGATTGCCTCTGGGCATCAGCAGGCTCCTCTCCCTCACTACAGGTTGTGTATAGAATCTCAAAAGCAAAAGACTTTCATATATAGTTGGTTTGGAATTGTAGGAACTCTGGTTTAGTCCTACTGTTTAGTGCTAAGATACTTCTATTTTTAAAAATATTTTATTAATTTATTCATATTACATCTAAATTGTTAGCCCATTTCTTGTATCCTCCCATTCCTCCCTCCCTCCTGCTTTCCCCCTACTCGCCTCCCCTATGTCTGTGATGGAGGGGGACCTCCTCCCCCTGTATATGCTCATAGGGTATCAAGTCTCTTCTTGGTAACCTGCTAATCTTCCTCTGAGTGCCACCAGGCTTCCCCATCAAGGGGATGTGGTAAAAAATGGGGCACCAGAGTTTGCATGATAGTCAGACCCCACTCTCCGCTCAACAGTGGAGACTGTCCTGTCCATGGGCTAGATCCAGCTATTCCACTCAGTGGAATATAACCAGAAAATGCTCCACCACACAACAGGGACATATGCTCAACTATGTTCATAGCTGCCTTATTCATAATAGCCAGAACATGGAAACAGCCTAAGTGTCCCTCAGTAGAAGAATGGATAAAGAAACTGTGGTACATTTACACTATGGAATATTACTCAGCTATTAAAAACAAGGAATTCCCAAAATTTGTGGACAAATGGATTGAACTAGAAATTATCATAATGAGTTGGTTCACCCAGAAGCAAAAAGACTCAAATGGTATATACTCACTTATATCGAGACACTAGCCCAAGGGGCATGTCCCATGAAAGTCTTCACCTACCAGGAAAGTTGGACAGAGGGGAGGACATCCTATTGGGACTTTAGGTGAGAGAAGCATGGGAGAATGGGGAAATAGAAGGATCCAGAGGGTCCTAGAAACCTACAAGAAGAACATTATGTAGGGTGGATCTGGGTCTAGGGGTCCTGCTCAAACTAAGACACTTCTATTGAGAAGACAAATGTTTTCTTCCTTCTACAAAGATGAGTGTAACTGCATTTCTGACTTGAGGGTTGGGGGTGAGAGGGCTTCAGAGGAGACAGGAGAAGTAACACTTCCTATCTTGATGTATTCAAACTGAGTGCAGATGATGGATATAATTTTTTTCTCTAGATAATCCCATATGCTCACTCCCCATTAGCCAACTCCAGGAGATGAGTCATGATCAGTCTAAACCAGACATGGAAACTCCATTCCCTCCTGCCAGAACATGCATTCCAGCCACTCTGTGACAAAGGAGGCTCGTAACAAATCCTGGCCAAAAGGAGGAAATAGACATGTTTTGAAGGGATTAGCCCTTGCTGTTCTTTTGGGGGAAGATTGTATGAGAGATGATGTCTGGAGCTACGGAAGTCATTCTGTAATCATGAATCAAAGGAGACCATCACAGGAAGCCAGCATGTTTAAGAAGGTGGATCAGTGTCAGACACGAAGAATCGAGTTCCCAGTGATAGAGAGGAGCCACTAATATATGTTAAGAGATAGTGGAGGCAGTGATGGATTAATTAATGGTAGCCTGGCACTCTGCCCCTTGCTCCTGAAGTCATTTCTAACTAGTCATCTAAACATCATACTGATGTTTCGGTTGGTATGCTCAGATTAGGGAAAGGCAGAAGGTAAACACTCTTTTATTTTAAAATACATACAAGTATAAAGACTTTAAACTTCATGTACATTATAATTTTAAATCAGGGCACTGATGCACATTTCTATTTGCAGGAATCTCTGGAGGCCCAAGATGGTGGTCAGTGACACTCTTATGCCCCTGGGAATGGATAGGAAAGAATCCCAGAGAGGGGCTGGGAAGGCAAACCAAGCCATACCCGTAATAAGGATCAATAGTCAAGCAGGTTATTGCGGCTTCTATAACTGCTGTTGAGCTATTATTTTTCCACCAGTAACTGAAAAGGAGCATGTTGCTGACGAGCGTGAGGCATTTTGCTGTTGAACACGCCATCCTGGGAAACCTCTGGTTTTTACCATTCAGATTCAGGGAGAATTGTAAATATATTTTTCAACTGAAATTAAAGTTAAATGAAGCTATGATTAATAACAGCTAGAGGCTTGTGTTATTTATTATATTTTGAATTTTACCTCTGAGGTATGCTGCTTTTTAAGTATTTTCTCCTTCCAAAAGGAAAAATGAGTAAAATAATACCACGTGCTGCATGCCTGGTGGTTATCGCATGCCAGCCATTGTGCTAAGCACATCACAAGCCTTGTCCAGCTAAACCCTCCCAAAGCTTCCAAAGTGAGTTGTCAAAATCAACATTTTATATATAGACAAACTAAGACTGAGAGCCCTTGCATAACGGATGGAAGAAACATTTAGTTTTATTTAGATTTATCTTATTTCATGTGTGTGAGGGCCTTGCCTGGTGCCTAAAGGTCAGAATAGGGCATTGGAGTCCCTGGAACTGGAGTTACCAATGGATGTAAGCCACCATGTGGGCGCTGGGAACTGAACCTAGGTCCACTGCAGTAGCATCCAGTGCTGGTAACCATTAAACTATCTCTCCAGCCCCAGAAACCAAAGAACTAGAGGTGACCAAGGAATGCTAAGAGTGAGAGAAATAATCCTTCCTGGGGAAAGCACATCAATTGGTTTTCTAATATCAAATATTCAGCCCTGAAAATATAAACATATAAATAACACTATACAGACTGAACAGGTTATGTTTATATATTTATGAACACACACACATACACACACATGCACACACCACAAATATAATAATTAAAGGGAAAAAGGTCATGATTTTGAATGGGAGAAAGGGGGTTTACATGGATGGTGTTGGAGGAAAAGGAATGGAGAAATGATGTAATTATAATTTAAAAATTAAAGTTATATAAAAATGATATACAGATGTTTGGGTATTATTAATTTTAATATTTATATGAATCTTTGAAAATGTCATACAATTTATTTTATCATATTCATCATACTACCCCCCAGCCCTCCCAGATCCACGCTCATCTTCCTACCCTGGATTTCATTTTTTTTAAAAAGCCATGGAGTCCAATTTGTCCTGCCCAAACACTGTTGGGTACAAAGTCTACCCTACAGAGTGGTCAGACTGCCAGGAACCACACCTTAAGGAAAACTGACTCTCCCTCTCCTGGTGGCATCCACTGCCAGTAGCTCCTCACTTAAGGGCAGGGCTTCAGGCTCATCTCCCAATGCAACACTATGCCGTCTTCTAATAATGCAGCTTAAAATCAGTCTTTGTCCATCAAATCTACAACTCAACAGATAGGCTGGGTCTTCTGGATGGGGTGCCTATTTCATAGTGGCATATTTTGAACTTCAAATTTAATTTTCTAATATTTCCTATGACTTTGAAATAGATTTGGCAGAACTAAACCAATCGATTACCAAGAGAATGTGATATAATTTATTTCTCCATTATCAACCAATTCAGTGTTTATTAATGATCACATGTACACTTCAATTCTATTAGATTCTTTAATCAAGTTCAACAATACTGAAGGTTAAGTGGGGGAAAAAATCAAGGGTTTAGTGGGGCACATCACAGATAACTTGGATATAAGACATTACATGCAGTCTCTGGCTCCCCCCACTTATTGACAAAATATAATTCCAATTTTCACACTGTCACAGTACAAATAGAAGTGTGACTTACGTCTCACAATTTGCATAGCTGATTCCCTTTGACCATTCCATCATCTGTCAGACAGTTATAAAATTGCTTTCCTTTGTGACATCATTCGTGTATATTAAGGCTTCAAAGGGTTTGCAAATTGAAGCATGTCCCTATCACCTGACACGCAAGGAACCCAATTCCAACTGATGCAGTCCGCTCAGCAAATCCATGAATCAGGCCTCTCTGACTGACACATCTACAGCTACTATCTCAGAAAGTTCTTATATTGTTCTGGGTCCTGGGTGCTCCTGTGGCTGGTGGTGAATGTTGAAGACATCACAAGAGAGTGGTGTTGCCCAGAACAAAATCCTAGTTTGTCATATTAACCCCTAATAGAATGATATGGTACAATGAAAAGCCACATTTAGCATAGTTTAGAGATCTTTCTTTTAAATATGATAATAATGAGGGAAACCTAAATGTTTCTGGCTTGAGGCCGTCACACAGTGTGGTGGCTAGCTTTTGCTTCAACTTGACACAAGCTAGTGTCATCAGAGAGGAGAGAGTCACAATTGAGAAAAGCCTCTAAAAGACTGGGCAGTAGGCAAGACTGTTTCTTAATTAGTGATTGATGTAGGAAGGTCCAGTACATTGTGGGTGGTCCTGGTGGTCCTGGGTTATAGTAGATGTAAACGTGTTTTAGTTTTGATTCCAAGTGTGGGATGTGAAACACTCTTGTGTAAAGTGTTTTTCCACTGAAAACAGACTTAGGAGAGAACACGTGATGTCTGTCTACTGGAAGAGGAACAGCCTCTTGCAGGGGCATGGTCTTTGACAAGTGATAAACATCCTAGTACAGACTCTGATATATATATGTCCAGAACAAGAAGCGGGGCTTTTTGGTCTTGGCTGTTCATCACTCCACTTCAAGATGTTCCTAGAGAGAACCGCTCCAGTGAATGCTTCAAGGCTCCAGGATCCAGCTGCTGCTCCAGGTTCCAGCCTCTGCTCTGGGTTCCAGCTGCTGCTCCAGGCTCCAGTGGCTGCAGTTGCACTCACCTTCGCTGAGTTGCTGGTTTGTTGTTTAACTGGTCTATTGGAATCATGCCAACTATGCCAGTGGAATCGCTCTGAGGAACTGAGTCTATAAAAGGTCTATTTCCTCTGTTCCTATTGACCTCTTTTCTCTCCTATCTAGGGTAGGTGGGTTGGAAGAAAGAGAGAAGCATTAAAGAAGCCCAGATAAAGTAGGTTTGAAAAAGTTCATAGCCTACACTGGGTTCTATGAGAAAGCATGCTAAGGACACCTTGAGGAGCAAACCAGTAAGTAGCACTCCTCCACAGCCTGAGCATCATCAGTTCCTGCTTTCAGGTTCCTGCCCTGTTAGAGTTCCTTTCCTGTCTTCCTCTGATGCTGCACTGTCATGTGAATATGTAAGTCAAATAAACCCTTTCCTCTCTCAGTTGTTTTGGTCACGGTGTTTCATCACAGCAATGATAACCCTAACTAAGACACCTTGGTTACATTGAGGCAGCACTAAGACTACCCAACCTGTGTGTTTTCTTCTCCATAGAGAATTTTCTTTGCCTTCTACCTCTGCTTGAAAGACAGCCTTAAACAGGATCTTATAAAATACCATATGACTTGTCCCTAGCTGTCTGGTTGGACCCAGGATGTTCACTGATCTAAGGAAGCCAAAGCACACAATACGACATGACCTGTAAGGCATGAGCTAAGTTAACTTAGATCTCCATGAGCCAAGAAGGGAGAATGAACTATCGTCAAGGAGAACGAAGTGAGGACAGACAGTCAAATAGGGCCAGACAAGAGACCAAAGAAATAAATTCTGAGTTAGATGAAGGAGCCAAAGATTCAGGAAGGTCGGGGGAAATGCAGTTTTCTGGATGACTGGAGGTCATTGGCAGAGAGAATGAGGGAAAAGATGATACCGGGGGGTGTGGGTGTGGGTGTGGGTGTGGGTTGTAGCACTCAGTCATTAACTATAAAGCATGAAGCATCCTGAAGGAAGAGGCAGATGCAGACAGCTGAAAGCTCTGGATCTTCAGACATTTAGAAGAGACTCATGTTTGATTTGAATGGGAACCCGCAGGATCTATGAACAGAAGACCAGAGAAGAGCCACTGTTTCTGTCCAAGGGAGCTATCCATTCATTTCCACTGGGTATGTCACACTCACACCTCAAAGCTTGACAAGTGGGGAAGGACAAGTGGAACTACCTAAATCTCTCTCTCTCTCTCTCTCTCTCTCTCTCTCTCTCTCTCTCTCTCTCTCTCTCTCTCTCTGTGTTTCTCTCTCTCTCACTCTCTCTTTGTTTCTCTCTCTCACACACACACTCTCTCTCTGTCTCTCTCTGTCTCTGTTTCTCTCTCTGTCTCTGTTTCTCTCTCTCTCACTCTCTCTCTGTTTCTCTCTCTCTCTCTCTCTCTCTCTCTCTCTCTCTCTCTCTCTCTCTCTCTCTCTCTCTGTGGGGGGGGGAGGGAGGAGCAAGCTGTGTTTCCTGGAAAGAAACTATAAGTTAGGAAATAGTTTCCTTTAACTTGTCTCCACATCCTGGCTGCTGTGAGTCTCAAGCCACATTTCAGTATTTCTCAGTTTTGCCTGAAAAGGCAGAATCATGTAGATCCGCAGGTGGGGAGCAGGCAGGAGGAAATGAAGTGAGGACAAAACTCAAGACACTGGAAGAAATATCACCCATGGAGAGGCAGATTCTTCCTACCTCAAATGGACAAGAAGAGGAGGATTTACATTTAAGGCCTTTCCCCCACTTGCCTTTCTCATGTCACCAACAGCTAAGGACCTTGTCTGTGACGCATCTGGAGGACTGGCTTCCTTCTTCCAAATCCTTGTTCCATTGCTGTCGAAAATGTCATAGGTTGAAAGTCATTTGTTCCAACTACAAATCTGCAAGGATTCTTTCCAGATCTTTATAGGCTCTTACAAATACCATTCTCTGTGGAACTAAGGGGTTTCTGAGCACATCTGAAATGTTGGGCATCTGTGTGAGCTGTGGGTAAAACGAAACAAATAAAACCCTGATGCATCTACAGCCACACAGATCTACAGCCTGAGAAACTCTTCATCTGTTGCTCTGTTTCATACCCCCCCACCCCACCCCGGGCAACACAGAAGGTAGATATGTGCATTGTTTCCTCCAGGGTTTAGGAAAAATCAAGGTTTTGAGACAGTCTATGACTTTCCCAAGGTCTGTATGTGAGCAGCATCTGGGTGTGAGCAGATTTCTGGGTTGAGTGGCCTCTTCTGCCCTGTGCACTGGAGAGGCTCATAGACAGCTTTAGGTCAACTTAGTAGTAAGGTCATAGGTCAATTTAGTAGAAAGGTCAAAGGAAACTATCAGGTCATGCCATCCCGCCCATTCAGACGACCAAGGCATCTCTGTGATGGGAGCATCCAGGAGGGGAGAAACCAGGCCACTATACTGAGACACGGCAGGAGCTGTCCTGTCCCTCTAAACATCAAGCTTTACAGGAAATTATCCACTGGCTGCTCTCTGCTGTTTTCTCTTGCTCTACCCATACTACTTTACATAGAAATCTGACCCAAGATGTGCTGCAAATGTAGTCACCTGTGCGTAATAAATCACCCCCAGAATAGCAGTTTAAAGTGATAAGGATTAATTATCTCCATTTTAGTAGGTAAAAGAATTCAGGAGAAAACTAGCTGGTGGCTTGGGTTCAGGGTCTTGCAGACACCACCTCCTCATCCAGTGGTGTGAAAGATAACAGACAGGACTTGATGACCTAGCTTGCCAGGCCATTGGAAATCCTTGGTCATGGGCCTGTTGTGGAGATTTATTTCCATCGGAGCAGATTTCCCTGGAGATCAGGGGAAGGGACACTAGAGTGTGCAAAGAAGAACTCCTAACCTCTTTGGCAACCTACTACTGTCACTTCTACCCCCTCTTTTCACTAGCTAGAAATAAGTCACCTGGCCTGCCGACACTTAGGGGTGGTAATCAGGTCTGCTTCTGGAAGTAAGAGATATCACACACACATTTTTTAAAAAGTATTTAAAAGCCACCCCCACAGGGCCAAGGGAGCACTGAGTGATTGTGCTGATGTTCAAGGAATCTGTGACCCCAGCAGCTTTCGGTTAATGAAACTGTTGGGCAGAGGTTGCTTATCGGGACATCCCTACTGAGCTGCAGATGGTAGAGTTGCTCTCATGGGACACCAAAGGGATCCCAAATAGCGCAGAGTCCCACATGCAGCAGGGAATTGATTGCATCACAGTACATCTAGTGTCCAAGCCAACATAGCCAAGAGGTGCTGATGACACACTGGACGCCCCCGAGACCCTGCCTTCACATCACAAGGGGAGACAGTACACTCTTAGTCTCCTCATTTCACATACAAGGAGAGATGGTAACGAGTGGAGAGGGGATGGAAGGGGCATGGAGAGGTAGGGAAAGCAGAGGGAGGCCAGAGAAGAAGTGTCTCTTCATGCCTGGGCGGTGGTGAGAGTCGTGAAAATCATCCTGAAGGAGGAGAGTCAGACTGGTAATCACAAATAGGGAATTTTCAAACAGGTTGTGTGTGTGGGGGGGGGGCAGGGCAGGGCGGGGAAAAGGAAAGAGATGTAAGAATACGTTACAGGTTACAGATGAGGCAGACGTGATTTAGAGGCACCACATTTCCTAAATTTTCACACAAGCCTCGTAGCTATCTTGGGAATAGGCTTTCTGGAATAGTCCTGTTTGAAGACTCCATGCCAATGATCTGTCTGATTTTTGGTCCATCTCAGATGGAAATTCCTGAACAAACTGGCCATTGAGGAACAGTGGCAGGTAGGGTGGGGAGAAACACCTGTGACTTCTCTGGACCTAGCCACAGAGAAAGGAGGTGGATTTCACATTTCACATCTTCTGACTGGCTTCCTCTGATACCTGCTGCATTAACTACCTCCAACCTCCTGTTCCACAGGTGTGTCTGGTTAGTTACTCTCAAGCTAGATAAACTCTGTCCTCTTTACTAAGGATTAAAGGGCACAAGTCTTTAAAAAATTACTTTCATCTTTTGAGAACTTTCTATCTGCATACAAGGCATTTTTGACCATATTACCCTCCCATTCTTTTCTCTAATTCCATCCAGCCCCAGCCCTCACTCTTCATCCCATCAGCCTCCCCACCCCCACATTCTTGTATGTTCTCGGGGCATCCTTTGGGGCAGGCTTGACCTATCAAGGACTACGTCCTTAGAGAGACATGACTGCCCATCCTCCAGAAGTCATCATCAATCAGTAATTTGTCAGCTAGGGGTGAGGTTTGCAAGGCCCTGTCCTCCTCCTCCCCTGGAATGTTGACTGCCTTGCTCCTATGGATGCACCCACAGCTGTTGAGAGTTCTTGAGTGCAGTGACTGAGGCATGTCCAGAAGACCCCATTTCACTCTGATCCTCCCTGACCTCTGGCTCTCACACTCTAAGAGGAGGAGATGTGATATAGATGTCCTGTTTGTGGCCAAGCATTCCACAGACACTTATTCTCTGCATTTTGATCAGTTGTGAAGCATACATCATACCAACAGGGGCCATTTTATTCTGGAGTCACCTCGTCAGGGCCCCAGAAAAATCCCTGTTTAGATAGGTGTGATTAAGTAAGTTTGGTGGTAGTTCACTGAGTATTTTAACTAACCAAGAGTTATCATGGCAGCAATATATATCATAATTTTTAAATAATTACAGTCTAGTGAGGCAGTATTTTGTTCTAGAATAAATCTGTGCTTGAGTTGATGCTCCATGAAGATTTGAAGTCATTGCAGGTCTCAGCACTGAGACAGGTCTTAAGGTCCATAGTACAAAGTAGTTTAGAGGTGTGGAGTTAAGGATAAAAAGAAAAAAGGAAGTTTTTTGATGGAAATCCCAGGCTTACTCTGGGTGTGTGTGTGTGTGATGTCAACTTGCTAAGTTCTGTGGCTAGCTGGTTTCAGGGATTTGTTTATGATTATGGTACTCAAACTCAGGGTGGAGCAGAATTGTCCAGAAACCAAGGAGAAGCCTGGTACCTTCATTACTCATTTTCTTCCTCTCCACCCCCCTCTCTATACTGTTGAGTAAACACTTTAGAGTATTCAAGCTGGAAAGATAGAATATTCAAGCTGGAAAGATGCCGTTATCTGTCTTCCCAACCAGACGGCCATGCATTGGCCTGGCTTCTCTCCTGATGTATAATTGTTTATAGCTCACTGACCAGTTTAGCTTACCACACCCTTCACCGTGCTTTACTTCCCTTTTACTTTGGGGTTACCTCCATAACAAAAGGAATTTAAAAAAAATGGCAATCTATACTGGCCAAGAGTTTGACTTTTTTTTTTTTCCTTGACAGTTCTAATTTTTAAAAGAGAGGTTAAAAAAAAAATTAGAGTAAACTGTTGCCTCTACTGACTTTAAAAACAATGCGTGCTAACTAAGATTTTGGAAGTTTGGTGTGAGCGCTTTGTAGGTGAAGTCTGTTATCCAAGCTGACTTTGCAAAGGTCAAGTACCGTATGAGTACAGCATCCAGTAAGCCAAAAGCTGCCAATGAGGCACGGGAAGGGGCTCCTAAGGCCACAAGAGGAGGGCCCGTGTGGACAGCTTCTCATTTCTTTCTTTACCCTGTGATGAAAACAAGAAGAAGCTCCCAGGATTATTGGTAAGAATCACCCAACCAACCTGGACTGTGCCCTTTTACTTGAGAAAGTACTCGCATAGTGGTCATCGTATGTTGAATACCATTCTGGAAGATCCTGAACTGTTCACCCACTTTTTGCAACTGGAGGGGCTGTGAGACAGAAACTGTTGTCATTTTGCAAATGGTGAGGTGGAGGCGCACCACTAGCAGGTAAATTAAAGCACCTCCAGGCTTGCTGACTCGGAGCTCACACTGCTGCCTGCCAAGCTTGCCAGTCTTCTGTGACGTGCATCTGAAGTTCTCTGAGACGTTTCTTGTTTTGTTTTAATTACATATTTAATCACTTTACATCCCATAGCCCCCTCCCATCTCTTCTTCCAGCCCTACCCTACCTCCCTCTTCCTCCTTGTACCCCCTACCCTACCCCTCAGGAAGGGGGAGCTGCCCCCACCATACCCCACCAGCACATCAAGTCCTATCAAGGCTGAGCACATCCTCTTCCCTTGTGGCTTGGTGGCAGCCCCACCAAGGGAGAAGTGATGGAAAAGCAGGCAGCAGAGTCCATGTCAGAGACAGCCCCTCTTTCCTTTCTAAGGGACCCAGATGAAGGCCAATATGTGTAGAAGGTCTAGGTCAAGTCTATGCATGGTTTTTGGTTGGTGCATCAGTCTCTGCAAGCCCCACCCCACCCCCCGCCCTACCTGGGCCCAGGTTAGTTGGCTCTGTTGGTCTTCTCATGGAGCTCCTGTACCCTCTGGACCCTTCTATTCTTTCCCCAACTCTTCCACAAGACTCTGCATTCTGCCCAATGTTTGGTTGAGAGTCTCAACATCTCTTCTGACGCACTGCTGGGTGCAGCTTCACAGAGGACAGCCATGCTAGGCTCCTGTGTGCGAGCATAATAGAATATCCTTAATAGTGTCGTGGGGTGAGTCTCAGGTTGGGCCAGGCATTGGGTGGACATTCCCTCAATCTCTGCTCTATCTTTATCCCTGTACATCTTGTAGGCAGGGTAAATTTTGGGTCCAAGTTTTTGTGGGTAGTTTAGTGTTTCCCTCCCTCCACTAAGAATCCTGTCTAGTTAGAAGGTGTCCTCTTCAATCTCCATGACCTCTGCTACTAGGAGTCTCAGCTAGAGAATGACCTATATCTAGAAGTTTCTTTTTAATCCCCTGTGATCCTCAGAGCATAGGCATCCTTGAGAACACAGGGATTCTGTTGGCTGGGAAGCTGCATCTGGCTGGGCCCCCGGAGTTGAAGAGTGAGGCACCATTCAGATCCTCAGGGGATTTCCCATTTCACAAACACCCTCCCCACCCCCCAGCTTTGTCTGCGCAGAAGGAAAATGCCGGTGAGGGGGAGACTGAGCAGCAAGCTGCCACCCATGTGGGATTGTGCTAAGACAGGCTGGTATTTGAAAGGCTGTAACCATGTGGTTCTGGTTGTGACCCTATGTGTGAAAAGTGTCCATTCATTTATTTGTGCTTTTTATGGCCACTGTGCGAATGTGTGTACTTGCCGTGGACCTTCTAACATAAACAGAGGATGCTAGTGTAAACTTCCAATAGGACCTGCTGTGTATGTTTCAAATCCTCCACTCCAAGAATTTAAAATCAACAATTGTCTTTTTCAAAAAGAGCCAGTATTTGTTTAGCAGTGCACAGACTGATCAGCATACTGGGAGTTACTATTCTTTTAATGAGGCTGAAGGCCAGAAGGAGATCAGAGTTCCTTGGTATTATGTGGGTTCCCTAGGCCACAGTCCACCCTGCGGGTGGCCGGGATGTCCCTTAGGCGGGGACCATGAAGTCCTAAAAGCTGGAGACCTCGCTGCTCCCAACTTCCGTTTCCTCAACTCTTAAAGCGTCAGGACCCATCACACTCCACCCTGTTGTCTCCTGGAAAGCGTCATTGAGGCTCTTCATCCTGATCTTCAAAGGCAACGTAGATTTGCTGCTGCTCCTGCAGCTGTGGCAGTCGGTACACTTGTCAGCTTTTGTCCGTCTGCAGAGGTACCAGTCAAGGCTTCTCCCTGGAAGGTGATTTCTGAAGTGATATTTTTCAGGAAGCAAAGAGCAGAAGTGTGGAAAGTGTTCCATAGAATAGCTTGACATGGGGCTTTTCCTCCTTCGTGGGCCTCCAAAGCTGGGAGGATGAACATGCCCAGCAGAGGGCGCCACCGCGCCGGCGCTCACAGTTCTGTGCAAGCCAGGCAAGAGGATGCTCAAAACTACTGAAGAAGGATGATTCCATACTATTCCGCCCTACGCCCCCCCTTCCCAGTACCCCTTCCAGGCCTCACCTGCCTCGACCTCCCTCTCCCTTCAAGCCTCTTTCTCTCTCCCTCCTTTTCCACGCTGTCTCAGTCTTTCTTTCCACCCATCTCTAACTCCTAACCCCTCCCTAACTTGAGCAGGGCACTCCGGGGAGCCTCCAGTCTAGTAACTGAGTGTTAATTATGTCTGAGTGGATTCTAGAGAAAAAGAAAACCATATACTGTATCAGCAGAGAAATGGTTTCACTATGAGGAAACTAATGATGCTTTTATCAGGAACAATATAAAGATTGCTTTTTTACTAGTGTGTGTCCCGTAGGGTTCAGGGCTATGAGATATTTCTGTATCTGGCTTGAGGTTCCTCTGAGCTTTTACATAATCAAATCAATATAGCCATGATTCACCCTCTGGCAACAACTGCTTGCTGCAAGTTTGCAGTTGCTCCTTTAGTGGCTAAAGGGAAAATAAATAAATATATAGAAAGGAACTTATTATGAATCGGTAGCCATTGATTTGTTCGGTCTTCTGACTTCCTTTTTAATTGCACCGCATACACATGTTCTCACACGCGGGCAGCCTGATCCCATAAGTTCACGGTCAGCCAGAAATGAGGTGGCCAGCATCGCCTGAGGGCTTGCCACTGTCCGTTTGGAAGAGACAGCTTCCTTGTTCAGAGAGAATAAAGCAGAGATGGAGCTGGGAGCTGGCTCACTCACAGGTCTGTACATTGTCTGCATCCTGTTTCTCCTTGCCGTGAATTCCCTACATTCCGGGCATTATTTTGGCTCTTGCCTTTCTCTTTCAGTTATCTTGTTTTTGTATCAGGAATTTCCCTCCCCTCCCCTGGCAGAAACCATCTGCCTAGGACCTAGATCTGTCCCTAGGGCTGTCACCGAGGCCCCAACTTTACCCTCCCATCCTGAAGACAACTGGTCTGGACCCAAAGAGAAAGAAAGAAAGAAAACTGGTCTGGACCCAAAGAGAAAGAAAGAAAGAAAGAAAGAAAGAAAGAAAGAAAGAAAGAAAGA
>OU015743.1:144829087-144842966 GCA_907169655.1 Acomys percivali
TCTCTCTCTCTCTCTCTCTCTCTCTCTCTCTCTCTCTCTCTCTCTCTCTCTCTCTCTCTCTCACACACACACACACACACACACACACAGACACATACAGACACACACACACACAGACAGACACCATACCATAAAAATCAAGTTTTATTAATCATCATGTACTATCAGCAACAATTATTTCAATTTGTTATTATTTGTTAATCTTAAAACTAACAAAGAGGAATTCTTAACTGTAAAGATACTACTCTGTCAGCAAAATATTTCATGTGTGCACCACAATTTGTACTTATTGAATCAAAACATCCTATCTCACAGTCTAGCCTCTGTCCCACCGTCTTGAATTTCCAACACAAATAAAAGAGGTCACATAAAATAACAGAACAGATAGGACCTAAATTGTGTTTCTTTACCTTTTCCATCACATATCCTTCTTGGAAAACTATATTCCTCAAATGCAGGGATCTGTTCTTACATGTGGAGACAGATGGCCTCTGACATGAGCCACCGTGGTCCTTAACTCCAAAAGGGACAAGTCAGAAGCTATGTGGATACAACTTTATAAATTAGATGCTGCGTGTGATATAAAGGTTATTAAATGTTGTGAAAACACTGAAACAATAGACCCCAAGGAAACGGAAATGTCCCCGGGACTCTGATGCTGAGAGAAGACTCCTGAGTGGGAACTTGTCTCCTAGAAAGGGTTTTCATACCATCCTAACACCAGGATGCAGGATGAGACTTAAGCCAAGAGAGTGATGGTCCGTGGTAAGTGAGTCCATACCTTGAGCAGGACAGTTCAGACACACATGTCCTTGGCCCCCTATTTAAACTTCAGTATCATTTCAGGACCTGGAAGATGGACTTGGCGAGGTCTCTGGGTCTCTTTATCCCAATATATGTAGCCGCACTGAATAAGCCCCCTCACACATACACTGTGCATTTGGCTCTTTTAATTGACTTGGTGAGGAAGGGTGGCTGAACCTGCTTGGAACACAGGCTGCAACTCCAAAGTTCACCATGAGCGGATAATGAAAATGGCTAAAACATACACGGGTCCTGGGGACTTCCGCTCTCAGTGGCCCCACCTTGGTGGCTACGGCGGGGAAGTCCTCAGACTCATTTGCAATATGACATTATCAAATCATCCTAGAGTACCAGCTCAGGCGAGGAGAACTTATGTCCTGAAATAAGGGTCTATTGTCTATCTTGCTTAAACTATGCATGCTTTTCCACTTTTGTATGTTCATCCTTTAATCTCTTTTCTATTTTGCGGTACAGGTTTCTGCAGGACCCTGCCATCTCAGGCCAACATCTTGTCTCAAGATTCTTTGCCTCTCCCCTTCCTCCCAGGATGGAGACAGTGCTTAGCGCATGTGTAGTGATGGGGCTGTTTCTCCGCAATCGCCAACAGTGAAAGGGTTAGCTCAGCCCTGTGGGGTTTGCCCTTGTGAACCGCACCCTCCTCCTTTTTCATTTATTACCTATGCGATTGGGCTTGGTTTTTCCCTGAGACAGTTATATAAGACTCTTGATTCTCCAAATCCACATTAGCTCACCTCTACTCCCGGTGCTTCCTCAGCCTCAGAGGACCAAAGCGGGGGAAGAAAGAAACAAAGGCAGGAAGCACTGAGAAAGCCCCAAAGACTTAAGCTCGCTGGACCCACCTGAGTATGAAGCTCTCAGTGTCTAGGGCTTGGTTTCCACACTCTTTTTTTTTTCTTCTTCTTCTTCTTTTTTCCACAATGGAGGGGACATATCTACATATCCGTGGACGTGTCCTGGGAACAGGGTCCAAGTGCATCCAGGAGCCAGAGAAATAGCTCTCAGGAAACTTTGCTGGCTCTTGTCTGTCTTCCTTAGGGAGAAATTCAGTTCTGTGAGTTGGAGCAATTCCGTGTGCCCATCTCAGACCCCGCAGTTTAGATCTTCATTAAAAGAAGGCCCGTTGAGGGGCTTAAACACAAAACTCCATATAATGGTGAATACTCAGAATTACTTTCCACCTGATACTGCTTCATTTAATTGGACTAAAGCAAGCTCCCCTGGCTCCAGACTCCCTTGAAATCCTGCCCAAATTTGCCTGGCTCCTGCGTGGGCCTGAGTAAATAAGCGGCAGGTGCGCCGAGGGGTTGCGAGCTGGGCTCCCATGAACCGTAATGTTGCTGCATGACTGATTCTCCCACCCTTCGGCCCTCCCTCAAAATCCCAGGACCATCCCTGCTTATGCAAAGAGTAGGCTCCCTAGTGCCGTCTTATGAAGAAGTGGTGGAGCAATTTCATTTAATATTGCTAGTGCCTCCATTAACCCGACTATATTGCTCTCCATCCTCAATTTAAGACTCCCTCTTTCTCTTGATTATCGCTATATTTCCGAGCACCTGAATGTCCTCCCCAGACCTGTAAGTCAGCCTGGAATAAGAGGAATGATAGGATGATCAAAAGCTACTGTTCCTTGGCTTTGGAGTAACGCAGCCTTCCTGCGTCACCCCGGCGGCTTTCAAATGCAGCCCGGGCGCTCCCTCTAGGTGGCTCTGGCGTTTTCTGTCCATATTGTCTCCTTTATTTCTCTCATCTCCCACCTTCCTCTTTGGGGTTTTCCCTTCCTCTCCCCTCACGCGGGGAGGGGTGGATAGATAACAAAGTTGGGGCTTTCGCTATGGTGCAAATAAACAGAAGCCCATTGAATGACAGAAGGCCCTCGACTTACCGCGGAGTTATCTGAAGACGTGCCTATTATAAGGTCAGCTTAATCCTCAGGATATAACCTGATAGGATTTAGACATTACCCTCAGATTATGTGTTGAAGGCTTGGTTCCGAGCTAAGAGATCCAATCACTGGGTGGTAAGTGCTCTGACCTTATCAATGAATTATTTATTGATGGATTCATTGTTGAGGGAACTATCAAGAGGTGGTGGCACCTGATTGGAAGAAGTAGGTCTCTGGCAGCAAGCCCTTGAAGGGTGCACATTGTCTCTGGCTCCTGTTTCCTAGCCACTCAGAGGCAAGCCACTTCTTTATTCACATACTTTTGCTGTCATGCGGTTCAGCCTCATCATAGGCCCATACCCATAGAGGCAGCCATGCAGGGTCTGTCTAACTCTCTGAAATCAAAATTTCTGCGAGTCAAGACTATGGCTTCCCTTTATTTTAAGCCACTTTCTGGGTATTGTGTGTGGATGACAAACAACTACCTAAGCCAAATCTTCCCTTTATTTAAGCTGTTTTCTCAGGTATTGTCTCAAGCTACCTAACTCATTATAGACTGAAAGTGTACTTAGCACAGCTAACCTACAAAACGTCAGAGCTTAGCCTACGTGGCTGTAAATGTGGTCAGAACATTCATACTGGCCCACAGCTGTAAAATCACCTGCCTAACATTGAGCCATTCTATAAGAAAATGCAGAGCATTCTCTGTAATTTATAGATTACAGTATTGAAAGAGAAAAATAATAGTTGTGTGTGTATGGTTCTACACCATCATAAAGTTAAAAAGTCCACTGTCAATTCACTCTAATTAAAGAACCCTTTGCTTTGGATGCTTTTTGACTAACACCTAGGTGTCTGTGACTCTATGTGACTGATTGGCTGGCTGCCTCAATCATTAATCCCAATATCTACTAAGTGACTACTATATGTCAGGCATGCCTACTAGTGTTGGGGATGGGTTTTGAATGAATCTGATAAGGGTTTTGTGCTCATGAAGTTTAAATTCTACCAGGAGAGAGAGAGAGAGAGACAGACAGACAGACAGACAGACAGAAGAAAATAAATGAAAGTAGAGTAAAGGGTTAGGGGCTGGAGCCCATCACCATGTGCTGCACACACTACTTTGTACGCAAGGGACCTCCCTTTGTGTCAGTTCTCCATATTCTCCAGTGATCAGGATTGCCAGGGTGGCCTCAGAACACTTTCTCTAGCAAAGCAGAGCCAGCAGGATACCTAAGTCAACACCCTATACACTTGCCATCACCCAGGCCATCCCTGGCTTTGCAGAAAGCTAGTGTGGGACCCTTGGAGGAAGAGCCCCAAGCTTCCCTCTGGAGAGGAAGCCTGGGAGGAGAAAGCAAGACTGAAACAACAGGAAGTAAAATCCTGGTGCACACTGCTCCTCCCTACAACTACCACTAGAACCACTCGCCCTTCCAGCACTCTCTTGACAAGCCTTGAGGACAGCCATGGCCTTTCCCCTGTCCTATCTCTTGCCTGCTGCAGGCGGCTCATTTAGGACTGAATGGAAGTCACCATTCAGAACCTAGAATAATTGGGTTCATAGGTTCAAAGACAAATCCCTTGGGCTTTGCTGCCTTCAGGGAGCTTCCGCTGCAGCCCGGCCATGTGCTCAGAGGAAAGGACCCAAAGTCCAGGCCAAGCTAGGGAAGAAGGGTGCATAAGCTATAGGTCTTTAATGGGCAGTTCTAGGCTTGATGGGCTGAGGAGGCCCAGAGGAAAGCAGTTTAGCGACAGCTGCTCTTGGATCAGAATCTTGGCTCCCCTGGTCTCTATTTACCTGATTTGAGTCATGGTGGGTAGAACCGGCCAGCTGACCTTACTCATGAAAACTTATTTTAGTTGTGAAAACTAAACTAAGAATATACTCAGAGTAATAGACTGGCACAAAATGATGACCTTCACTGACATTTCCTGGGAGAGGTTTTAATTTAATTTAATTTTATGTTTTATTTTTTGAAGACGTGCCCTGAAGAAACGTCATCATGTCTATACTTTGTTTTAAAGTGTTCTGGGTAAGTTGTGAAGTAAGCACAACTGCCCCCGCCCCCCGCCTTTTTTTCTCTCCTCTGGAAAAATCTCTAGCCAGCACAACCCCCAATGACTTTTATTCAAAACATGGGTCAGATCATTCATTGTCATAGTTCTGAAAAACATCTTCTTGTCAACAACTCCAAAATAAAATCTCCAAGCCAGACCTCTGACAATAACTCCAGACTGAGACATTCAACTGCCAAATGGATTCCTCAAAGCCAAAGTCCTAAATAACATATTTTCTTCCAACCCATCTTAGCCTGACTCCCTGCACCTCAATCATCCTTCCCCTTTTCGCAAATAGAACCACTGTTACCCGGATGCTTGAGCCAGAGGCAGGAGGAGAAGCCTGATCACTTCCTGCCTAACCTCCCATGCCCCCCCCCCCCCCCCCCCCGCCACACACACTAGCTTTCTCTAGTGGACTTCCACCTGAGATTTTCCCAGCAGTCATTCACCATATCCACAGCTTCCCTCTCCTGGGCAAAAGCCTAGAAAATTCATCCCCTGGTTTAACACTTGCCCCCTTGTAATCCAGTCCCATCAAAGCCAGCCTCATCACCTGTAAGGTATACACCAAACCCTTTACTTCCTTTCCCAATCCTTGTGAAGAGAACAGGTCCAAATGGGGCCCATTGGCCTATGAGCCCTGGGATGCATCTCATCTCTTTCTCCACCTTCTCCATCCTTTTCCTCCAGTCTGCTTCTTTTCCACAAATCTCCAGCCACTTTGGCAAGGAGCCAGCCTCTCTCCAGCTCTCCACTTTGCAGTATACCTCTCCAGGATGCTGCTGCTGCTTCAGCTCAGTCTCCCACCCACCTCTTTCCTCCCTCTTCTTTTTTCCATGTCCAGTTTCTTTCCATTCTTCAGAGCTCAACTTACATTTACACTTTGAAACACCCCACCCCTTCATTCCCAGTCGTAGGATCCTAGTCTCTTTACTTCATAAGGGCATGGCCTGCCATTAGTGCACACCACGCGGAGCACAACGCCCACTACCCAGCTTGTCAATTAACGAATCAAGCAAATTAACTTTTAACACTCTACTGCTTTCTTTTCTTGCTTGCTTGCTTACTGACTTCCTTATGTACATGCAGGTGTGCCTGTGCCACCGTGCCCCAGAGGCAGGTCAGAGGACAGCTTGTGGGAGCCATTTCTCTCCTGCTACTTTGTGGGATCCAGTGTCTGAACTCAGACCATCAGACCCACTACTAGTGCCTTCACCCACTGAGCCATCTCGCCGGTCCCCACTCCTCGTATTGCAAATGCTCCTCTCTGCTCACACTGGGCCCGGAGCCCTTCTTGGGAAGTTGCATGCCTTTCCCACACTGTCATCTGCCTGTAGCTTTGCCCTACAGCACCTTAGTAGCAACACCAGCACCTTAGTGTCCTTGAAAGGTAGGTTGGATGACCAGGTGGATGAAGCGGTACCTCTGTATACATATATGTGTTAGTTGTATGTGCTCTCTCTGCAATCCTATGTTCCTCTAGGCTGGCCATTCAAGAGGCCCCTGTAAACGAAGGCACTACAGACGCTGGAAGATGTTAACATCAGACTCCAGTCTCTTGCGGCCTTATTCCTGGTCCCAGCAGAGGTCCTTACTTCTCCCTTCCAAGGGTACTGTTGCCTCTGTTGCTCAGATCAGCATGTGAGCCTCGCCCTTCCCTGGGTGATGCTGGCTTCCTTGTCAGTCTATGCTAATGAGAAGTGAATGCTGCAATCTTGGGGCTCACTCTGGGGTCGCAATTACGTAAGGATTATTAATGAAGCAACAATGTCAAAATTGTGTGAAATCAAACTCAGATTTAAGTACTTAAAATAAACAGATATAAAGTAACAGATGTCCCGTTTTGTTCTCAGATGATTTCATCCCTTGTTAAAAATAAATGTCTGGCTTGAAAGGAGAAAAAAAAAAATAAAAGGGACTTTACTCCCATGTTAAAAATTAATTGAATCCAGAGATTGGTAAAGCAACCAAGTGGTGTAGGGTTGTTTCCCCACCCCCTCTCTTAAAGCAAAGATATATTCGTGTTGATTTTTATTTCAGCAAGTAATGAATTCATTCCATAGTCCCAACATTGATAGGCCAAACACACGTCCTTTGAAACCCAAAGGGAAAATTTCTCCAAAGTTATTATGTAGATAAGGGAGGGGCCCAGAGTATCTATCTGAGGAGAATTTACTTCTATGCAGAACCCCAAAGGACGCAACAGAAGAGGCTTTGTGGGCAGGACTCCTGGACAGCTCTCTCCTCTGCCCAGGTTCCCAGGGAGAGTTCCTGCCTTGGAATCTCAGGGTGGAATTCCCAGAGACGACTTCTACTGAAATTAGTAATGAAAAAGGCAAATTAGGTCATCTTGCCCGTCCCCCTGCCAGCTTCCTACACTGTGGTTAATTTTCTCCCCCTTTGATCAGACACATTTTAAATGTTTCAAGAGATGGAAATTACACAAGTTGTGTCCCTCTAGAGCCCCACTGTCTACTGATGTTGCGGGACCTGAGCTTTTGCCTGTGAGACCCCTGAGGAGGTTGTTTGTGAGTTAGCAGTTAACTGCCTTTACGTTCCCCACATTTCTCAGCAGTGTGCTAGTTAGGCCCAATTCATAGGCATAGGGAGTCTGGAGGAATGACGCAACTCACAAAATGGCCCTGGCAATGTTTGAAGGCGAGGACTGATCTGCAGAACCTGAAGGCAAAAACTGGGGGGTGGGGGGTGGCGGGAGGAGGACTGCTACTGAAGTCTTTGACTAAAGGGACAGCAGCTCTTAGGTCTGACACCAGCGCTCTGCACAAGAGAGCTGCATGTAACAACACTTCATACAGGAGGTTAAACAGGCCAGAGGAGAAACCATGTGTTCTAGAAGGAAAATACACACATTTCCAAGTTTTTACAGACTTACGGGGGGGGGGGGGGGGGGGGAAGACACTGCGAATTTTTTAATGAAATAAAAATTTTCTCTGCTCTTGCTTCAGACCCCATCTCTGAACCTCAATACCTGGGCAGTGGGCAGACTACTAAGCAGTTACAGTGGAAAATAAAAGATAGATGAAAGTGGTGCTGGTTGTACAGTGTAGTGGGTATGCTTGCGCTGGCAAGGAGAAAGCACGGAAAGTCATGCCGCCAGTCCCAGAAGGAAGCAGTCTTGTGCAAGGTGGAAAGATGTGGCCGCTGCACCCGCGCAGCCTCTTGCACCTTGCTGCCTTGCACGTCCTCTGCCCCTCGCTAAACGAAGGGCAGCGCCTGAACCAGAGACCTGGGTGCTATTCCTGTTTCACACAGTGTCTCTGTTTCCCCTGTCTGCTCCTCACTCTGCCCTTGGTTATGGACCGAGAAGAATGACACCAAATGTTCTTCAGCGTGCTTCCAGCCCTCCATGCTACTGACTGTGGCAGACACTGCTGTTGGCAAATTCCCAAGCATTCCCTTTCACTTCCTTATAGGGTGCCCCTCAGTTTGGCTTTGAGTGTCACTACGCTGAAATGCTAAAACCCAATAAAGTGGAAACCTATTCTCCAGCCTTCCTTGGAGCTGGGGTTTCACCTGCTTGGTTCTGGGCAATTAGATGTACATAGGCACCTTAACTTAGATGTCTCTGCCTCTGTGACCTTCGCCTTCTTCTTCGCTGCCATTGTGCGATTATGGGTATGACACATAGAGAGGAGACTTGGCAATCGAAATATTATAGCTCTGCCAGACAAGCCCTAAAATGACAGTGTCTGTCTGTCTGTCTGTCTGTCTGTCTCTGTCTCCTCCTGCCCTCCTTCTCTCCTTCATTCCCTCCTCCCTCCCTCCCCCCTCCTTCTGCCTCTCTCTCTGTGTAGCCACCATGTGGCTTTCTGTAGCCACCAAAAGCCTTCCTGGCTGGTACAAGCTATCATGTCATTGGAAAGTCCATGTTCCTCCTTCCTTGCAATGATGTGCTGAAGGCCAGTGTTGAGGCACAATAGCTTCTTGGAAGAACGTTTGAAGCTCTAACAAGTTATTGATATATTCATTCAAATAAGGTTATCAAAGTAATGATTCATTACAATGTCAGGAGCCTAACGGACCAGATTGGGATTAGACTAAAAGGTGTAGCATGGGAGTCCTGACAGCGACAGTCTCAGCAATCTTCTTATTGAGTCACTAAGGGACATGGTTTGGGGTCAGTGAGGTGTGGGAGTAGGCAGAGTCTGTGGAGGATGGAGAGAGACCGGGAAGGATGTGGCAGAAACCAAGTCTGCCTTGGATGCTTCTCAGACAAGTTCCTCCTGCGAAGCATCCACTCTCAGGTAGCTCAAGGGCGGCAGGAGAGTCCCACAAAGCATACCCCATGGGTGTGGAATTTGATTTTCTAGTATCCGACTACATGTTTGCTGTCTGGGAATGCTCCCCTGAGACTCTATGTTAGCCCTCTCTCAAAACTTCACTCCTCCTTATCCTGACATTTCCTGAGGCTCCGAGGACCTTGTCGCTTTATATTGAAGCCAACACTTGTAGAGGGACCCCATATGCAAGGCAGCATTTTCAACTGCTCCCATGTGCCGAGCCCCTTGGTCCTCAGTACTCAGGTTCTATCATTCCCCAGAGGCCTGGGGTGTTTCCTGTTCTCCCGACAGGACAAGGACCCCCATCTGCTGTGGGAAAGCACTTCCTCTTCTTCCTCCTCTTTGTCATTCTCCTGCTCTTCACCGCTTCTCCTCTTCCTTCCAAACCATCACTGAAGGTCTCTGCTGCCAACAGCCGCTCTGCCTTTAGCTGCTTTGGCTGTAAAGAAGTGCCTGTTCCTACAAGGTTTGTAATGAGAAATTACTTCATTACTTTTTTTGAAGCTCAGGTGCACCGGCAGGAACTCATGGACCCAGGAGAAAAAGGATTCAAAAGTGAACAGCACATTGAAGTCAGTTCCGGCACTGCACAAGGTGAAGACCCCCTTCCCCCACCCCCCAGCAGTGTGCCTCCTCCCGAGGAGAGGCCCAGGGATGGAGAAGGTACTCCTGAGGGATCCAAGCCTCAGATGATCGGGTTTACATCTCCTGCCGCTGACGGGCCCCTGCCTAGCCTTGTGGCCACAGACCATAAGGTCCCCTCATGCCTCATAGCTTTAGCTCTTTGTCTACAAGTAGGGACTGGCATTTCTATGGCTCTTCAAGGTTTCTATTTGGATACCATGGACTCGGCCTCAAATTGCAACAAAAAGGGCAGCATAACCACACTGGACACTTCAATGGCAGTTTAAGACAAGAGATTGGCTAAAAACGTGTTGAATGCTTTCGGAGGGAAACATACAAAGCAGCTAGAAAGTAGAGGTTAGGGTTTGTACCCTGTGAATGCCTCCTGCGTACTGTCACTCAGCAGCACTCCTGCGTACTGTCACTCAGCAGCAGGCACAGGGCTCTGCAGCCACCTCCTGTTGCCTACTGCCACTGCCATCTAGAATTAATTGAAGTATTGAAATAATGACTCCTTCGGTCTCTGGTACTGGTGGCCAGTACTCTGTGAGTACTCCCCATTGGTAGAATCTACCCAAAGCTGGCAAGGAAGTCTGGGAAATGTAGTTTGCAAGCTTCTGGAGAGAAATAGTGAATATGGGCTAACCAAAATAGCGCTGACACTGCTTGATTGACACAGTTCCTGGCAGTTACTAAGTATTTGGATATGTTGGTGGCCTTGCCCATAGCATATTATTATCTTTGTTTTTATTTCTGCAATTGACAATAAGTGGCACCAGAGGATGGTTAGTTCACCATTCTGGGCTTCAATTTCCTCGTCTGCCCAGTGACAGGCTTGGCTAGGTGAGGGTTAGGATCTCTCTCTGTAAATAATTCTCTTCTTCCCTCATTCATTCAAACAAGTAGCATTTGTCAAGCATCTCATTCAAGTCAGACACTGGAGATGGGAGGGTCACTGTGGCTTGTAACATCAGCAAGATCAGGCTTGTGTGAGAAGCCACTCTCCCGTGAGAAAGACAAACAAATGCATAACTGTGCTACTCTTTAATTCTGACTTTACTTCGCTGTTAGGGACATGAAAATGGACTCCCAGTCCAGTGCTCCTCTCTATTTATTTCTCTCCCAATCTGATTACTTCAGCAAAGGCCTCTATCGAGGGAAATGTCTTCTGCCACTTTCAGATGCACACGCAAGCAACAGTCCACCCCTCCAACAGCCTTTGTTTCCCGCCGTCCACCACCCCTCCCCCACTTTGGCCTCAAAATCAACTTGTCAACAGCGTAGAGGTGAGATGAGTCCCAGCATTGGACAGCAGCTGGGGACCTGGTCAGCACCTGCAGAGCGGTCAGGGTAATAGGGAATGTAAAAATATGAATGCTCTGGGTCTCCGTGATTTCCCTGTTTGCCCACTCCGTCACTCCGCTACCCATGGATTCCCCACTATTACTCATGACCCTAATGTGGGGTGGGAGACCCTGTGTCTTCCATCTTGTATTGCTGCTCACTCTGAATGCATCTCACATATTGCCGTGGAAACGTCAATTCCCCGAGCCAAGAAGACCCCTGTTTCCCAGAAGCTTCCTCTACAAACTCTAGAATATAGATGAGGCAGGTCCAATCACGCGCTGCCTCTGGGCCCAGCGGATTTGCAGCACACCTGCATTGGAGGTAAATCGATTGGCGCTTCTTAATCCTGGCTACCACCAGGCAGGTTCTCCCCTACTCATTGAAGCTTAGTAGCAACATGCCCTTCACTGTAAAGAGAATTTTTTGTCCTCTCACTTGGGACTAAAGGTCAAAGTTTAAATCTATATTTAATGCCATTTTCTGAAAACTGGATTTGTGATTCCCTTTATGCTGGTATTACATATCTTAAGGGATTTCAGGGGGAGAAATCTGGGAAGCCCAGTTTCAGAGAGTGACCTTTACTTTAAATGTGTAAATAGGATGGAGCTTGTGTTTCTGGGTTTTAAACCTTCTAATTGTGCTTCCAAAGAGTTCTGGAAAACATAGGCTGTGCTGACTGGCTACACAGAAGCCACTTTGAAAAGATGAGACTTTGACGATCATCTGATGCGGATGAAAGGCCGGAGGTTAGGCTTTCTAGGGACAGTTTTTCTGAAGCTTTGTACCTTGAGCCACTGTGAGCCCACATTAGAATATGCAAATAGCGTGGCCTTTAAGTGTCTCAGGGAAAAGGGAAGTTCACATTTACTTAACTCTACTTTTCCTTTGAATTTTATAAAACATTATTGAAGTGGCATCAGAATATCATTCAGAATGTCAGTTTTAAAATATTTCAAATATTTACCTAAAGGTTTTTTTTCCCCAACGGCAGCTTCCATAGTCTGAATGTGGCACTAAAAGTTCATATGAAATGGACTGTCTTTGTACTTCATGTGCTCAGGGTTGCATATTTGAAGGTGGGGACCAGGGCTTCGCCTTTTGCCAGGACAGACAGACAGCTTGATGGGTGGACAGATAGAGTGGGTGAGAAATGAATAAATTAGTAAATATATAATAATAGTAACATTATTAGTCAATATGTCCTGATAAACTGATATTTTTAAAAAATGGTTCCCGTGTTATTTATTGTCACACAGTCCCAACCTTCCAGACTCCTAAAATCCAGCAATTATCTTTTGTTTTAACAGACAAGTCCAAGCTGGCCTTGAGCTCCCGATATTCTGCCTCTATTTCCTAAGAACTAGGATTACATGCATGCTACCAGGTCCAGCTTACAACTGTTCTTTGTGAATAAGATGGTTTCTTGTTCTTGGTTCCGTGGAAGCAGGAGGAAGGAGAAGTGCTAGCTTTCATGAACTACAGAAGTCTGTCATCTTCTGGGAATCTAAACATGTCCTGCCCTCATCCTGCCCTAGGATGTTCACAGCGAGGCCAGAGCCTTTGGACCAGCCTGCCACCATCCAGATGCTGACTGCACAGGACCACAAGAAGGGACATTTTTCCTTACAAAGGGAAACTGGGGTCCAGGGAAGGGTCTAGGTGGCTGAGTGGCAGGACCAAGTGACAGCTCCAGCCTGTTGGAGCCCTTAGCTCCTTCAGGTTCCACTTGGATGTGAGATAAAAGCTCCCTGGGCTCTCGCTGTGGAAAAGATAACTCTATAAAGCAAACCCTTTCCCGTATCCATCTGTCAGATGCTTTCTGTGTTAGAAAGCCAACTTGGGGAGCAGGTTGCAGCAGATGCAGACTGCTGTTTGCAGCTGCCTTAATGACCATATCAGGTCTCTTTGTGGTCAGCCCTAAGCAGGCAGGCTGGACCCAAGTTGTAGAGCCTGGGGCGAATTTGTTCACAGTTTACAGCCACAGTGAACTCTGGTTTTGAGAATGGCAACTAAATATCTACTTTATGGTCGCCTTAAACTTCCCTCTGAGACCTTAGCTGTCACCCTCATGACAGCAACTTCCAGCCTTGCAAACCCCCTCAGGGATAGTCAGTTCTCCAGGGTCTGCCCCCTCCTAGCTTTCCTTGGTTGGCCTTTGTTTTCTGAGCTCCTCCCACCGCCTTCTCATCTGTGTCCCTTTGGCCCCAAACAGCTGTCACTGAAGCCACTGTTGACCCTTGCCTTTCCAAAAGATCTCTCTTCCTCTGGTGTCCTTTATTTAACGGGGGCTGCCTTAGGCGAAGCTGATTAAACCTACCTCTCCACTACCACACTTTCTTCCCTGGGGCTTTGTGCTACCTCAGGCTTTCTTCTTACCTCTCCTGTGATCTTTTGCCTTCTGTCCTTCCAGCTCCCTTCAATTCTCCCTCTGCACTTTGTTTCCATGCGACCTTGTCTATTCTTTCACTTTTAACTATAGCAGACTGGAGGACATGTTTTTAAACACACACCTACACACACACACACACACACACACACACACACACACACATCACCACCACCACCACCTTTCTCCAATGCATGGCTATTTCTCTCTCAGCTCCTCCCTTCTCTTTTGAGGCCAGTGGCCACCATGCCAAACTGAGATCTCCCCCTGCATTATCGTTGCCTGAGGCCCTTTTGTGTTTCATTTTCCTAAATCTCAGGGCCTAAGGTGCTCATCCGATCTGCTCTCCTGAGGTCTTATTTCCCCTCCTTTTCCAGAAGTCCTTCTTCAAGTCCATTCTCAGCACACACACACACACACACACACACACACACACACACACACACACAC
>OU015743.1:144853159-144931903 GCA_907169655.1 Acomys percivali
GTGTGTGTGTGTGTGTGTGTGTGTGTGTGTGTGTGTGTGTGTGTGTGACTAGACTGGGATGATCTGACAGGGAAGGAGAAAGGAAGGAGAAAGGAAGGGGAGGCAAGGACGGGAATATGGGAAGCTAACACTAAGGCCATTTGAGGAGTCCTATGGAAATCTAGCACAGTGGAAGCTTCCTAAAAAATACACATATATGAAGGTAATCTAAATGAAATTGCTAACTAATGGGGGAGACACAGCCCCAACTACACATCTCTTCTCACCACACATGGGGTACATATGAACTCACAGAGACTGAGGCAGCATGCTTAGCTTCTGCATGAGTCTGCACCAGATGGGGTCCCAGTGCTGAGAGAAGAAGGGGGCACATGCCCAGTTCTTAACCCAGAAGCTGTCTCCAGTTGATAGTCACTTACAAATAAAAAAATACTTTCCCAAATGGAGTCTCACCGAGTACACATAGGGGCAGGTCCCAGCCCAGTGTTTGTGCCCAACACAAAATGAACTCAAAGGCATCTTTGGAGGCTCTTTGTCTCATAATGTTTTGTTGGGATTTTTTTTAACCTTAAAGGTTCTTTGCACACACACACACACACACACACACACACACTTTTTTTCAATTTTGCTAAGGGGTTCCTGTGAGTGTGAACACGTGAATCTTTGTATCTATATGGGTTTCTTTTGCTTTTTCTTTGGCATTTTTTTCTTCTTCTGTTTGTTCTGACCGAATCTGAAATGCTTTTGTTTTATTTCATTTCACTATTATTCTTTAGATGCCTCTTTGTTTTCTAACAATAGTCAGAAAGGGTATGGATCTGGGTGGACGGGAGAGGTGGTGGAAGGAATTTGGAGGGGTAGGGGAGGGGAACCGTAATCAGAATATAGTGCATGAAAAAATCTATTTTTAATAAAAGAAAAAGGAGGAAGAAGAGGAGGAGGAGGATGATAAAGAAGGAGAAGGAGGAGGAGCAGAAGAAGAAGAAGAAGAAGAAGAAGAAGAAGAAGAAGAAGAAGAAGAAGAAGAAGAAGAAGAAGAAGAATCGCCTCTTCCCCAGCAGCATCTCCCTGCTGTTCTTCCTTTGTCCATGTAAGCTGGAAAACCCAGTGGAGTATAAAGCAAGCGCACTGCTCATCAGAGAGGAGCACTGTGGAGGAAATCTGTTCTCAGAACACCAACTAGCACCAATCGAACCTTAACTTGGGTGATACAAAGAAACGTACATGTGACATCACTGATGACGGGCTTACTTTTTCAGGTGAAGGAGAGCAGCGATTGTGGGAAGATTCCATGGAGCGACTGACTACTAAGGCCCAGCATAACAGGACCATCTCAGTTTACTCTCACAACATCACCAGGAAGTAAATCCTGTTAGCCCCACCTCACAGATAAGGAAATTGAGAAACCAAATAAACAACCAAGATGTCACAACCAGTGAGGAGACTTTCAGTCCACACCGGCCTGAACTCGAACTCCATCCATCTTGTTTCTTGTAATTCCCTTACCACTCTACCTGACTGATGAACAAATATCTGAAGGCTCATTTTCTTAAAAGAATGTCTACCAAATGAAGTCGAATCTCTTCTATTTATTTCTTTGTGAAAATCACCATAGAAGTGTTTCTCCTGATTTAAGTTATTTAGTGGATTTTATCCTTTTAGATTAGTTTATCTTTGGTGTGTGTGTGTGTGTGTGTGTGTGTGTGTGTGTGTGTGTGTGTGTGTTGCATGCATATGAATATATGGGCACTTCATGGACACAGATGCAGAGGCCAGAGGAGGGCGTTGGGGGCCTCCTGCTGTCAAGCTCTACCTTACTCTCTTGAAATGGTCATTCACTGTCCCATAAGCTTGTGTCTCAGTTAGGCTGGCCAGCTTGTGAGCTTTCATGGTCCTCTTGTCTCTGCTCCCAATGCTGGGTTTACAGACATGCACAGATATGACTTTAAAAAAAAATGGATGCTCAGGATTTGAACTCTGGTCCTCATGCTAGCATAGCAAATTCTCTTACTCACTGAGCCATGTACTCAGGCCCTGTATTTTTATATAGTGGGATTCAAAGTATGTGGGGGGAGGGAGGAGTGAAGGAGGGCCTATACTTGGCTTTCACTCTGAATTCATCGTGTGCCAGTAAGCATTTCTGATGCGGCTGTTGCATGACTCACAGTATTGGGTTTGGGAACAAGAAGAAGTAGGTTTCAGGATGAGCTGGTGCTGATGCAGAATATGGTCCAAGCATCACCAGTTCTTACCCCACCTGCTGCACAGAACCTGCGAAGCTGGAGGCAGACAACGAGCCCACAGCCAGTTCTGCTTGGGACTTCATGGCCACCACCAGCAGTGACCTCAGCCTGGGAATCCCTGGGATGAGAGAGGCGACATGGTGAGAAAGAAACAGAACGTCCTTCCTGTCCTTTTTTCCAGGCTTCTCCTGGAGCAGCTTTGCACTTCTGTGATGGTGCATGCTTTCTGTTTTCTCTCTTGCCAGGCTTGTTTGGCACTTGCTGACATACTACTCAGATGGAGGGACAGGAGAGGAAACCACATTCTCAGCTTTGGAAAATTCTCTTTTACTAGCGGGGGGTGCGGGGGTGGCTCAGTAGTTAAATGCATTTGGTGCTCTTTCAGAGGACATGAGTTGGCATCCCAGAACTTCCATCAAGCAGCTCACAAGATCTCATTACTCCGGCTCTAGGGGATCTGACACCCTCTCTGGCTTCTGCATGAACCTGCACCCATGCGTACATAGCTCTCCCACATACACACAACACCCCCTGACACACACACCATGTATATGTAATTGAAAAATAAAATAATATCTTTTAAAAAGAAAATGCTCTTGATAAAACCAGCCAGAGACAGAGAGAGGTTGGCACTTCGGTATGGTTTGCATACTGTTTTTTATAAGTTTACTTTATGGCAGAGACTTTCTGTAACATCCTGCCTCAGATCGTTCCCCTTGCTTCAAGACTTTTAGTCCATGTCATCTTCTCTGACCATGGATATGGACATGTGCAGAGCTGTGTGTGTCCTTTTTTTTTTTTTTTTCCAGAATTCCCATCAGTGTCTGAGATGGCAGTTTGTATGTTCTCTTGTGTGATGTCACTCTCTGCAAGCAGATTGTCAGTACTCTGGGGACAGGGGCATGTCTTTCTTACTCTTTTCCTGCAGCCAACCCGGTATTGTTGCTGCAGACGAGCAGACAACCTTCATTTGAATGTCTCTAGTTAGGAGATTCTTAGATTCCGGAGATGAGGTTACTTACTTGCCTCTGGTGTCTGATCAGTATCCTGACGTCACATGTTCCTGAGTCCGTGTCATAACTAAAACCCAAGAATTCTCCCTTTAGAGGATTCTTTTCTGTTTGTTTATTTATTTATTTATTAAATTTTATTATTTGGATTACATCCTGTTATCCCCTCACTTGTATCTTCTCGTCCCCCCACCCCACCCCCCGGCTCCCTCTTTCACCCTAACCCTCCCCTAGAACTGTGGCAGAAAGGGACCTCCTCCTCCCCCACCATATGACCACAGACTATCAGGTCTCATCTGGATAACCAGCTTGCCCTTCCTATGAGTGCCACCGGACCTCCCCATCAAGGGGAAGTGGTCAAATAGGGCACACCAGAGTTCATGTCAGAGGCAGTCCCTGCTCTCCACACAACAGTGGGCAGAATGCTCTGTCCATTGGATAGATCTGAATAGAGGTCTAGGTTTACTGCATGCATTGTCCTTGGTTGGTACAGCAGTTTGTGCAGGCCCCCCTGGGTCCAGATCCTCCAGCCTTAGGGTTCCTGGACCCTCTGGGTCCTTTTCTCTCCCCATTCTCCCATACTACTCTCTGTCCTAGAGTGGCTAAGATCAAAAACTCAAGTGTCAGCACATGCTGGTGAGGATGTGGTGAGAGGGGAACACTCCTTTACTGCTGGTGGGAGTGCAAACTTGTACAACCGCTTCAGAAATCAATCTGTCACTTTTTTTACAAAATTTGGAATAGGGCTACCTCAAGACCCAGCTATTCCACTCCTTGGAATATACCCAAAAATTGCTCCACCACACAACAAGGACATTTGCTCAACTATGTTCACAGCAGCCTTATTCGTAATAACCAGAATTTGGAAATAACCTAGATAACCCTCAGCTGAATAATGGATAAAGAAACTGTGGTACATTTACGCTATGGAATACTACTCAGCTATTAAAAACAAGAGAATCTTGAAATTTGCAGGCAAATAGATGGATCATCCTGAGTGAGTTAAACCAGACCCAGAAAGATACACATGGTATATACTCATTTATAATTAGATATTAGCCCAACATGGATGCCCTCTGAGAGTCTTCACTCAGCAGGGAATCGGGACAGATGCTGGAGTCTTCTTCTGTAGGAAAAAAAAATGAAAAAAGTTTTGCCAAAAACTTGGGTCATGCTGGGCACCCTTCTAAACAGGTTCCTCAGTTAAGAATCACTATGGGCCAGTACTGGGGTATAAATGCCTAGCAAAACCCTGAATTCGTTCCGCTATCAGAGATGGAATTTATCTACAAGATGAAGTAAGAAAGCTTCTGGGACAGCTTCTTATTCTGACTTACCTTCGGGGCCCTCCTGCCCCTACAAGCTTCTACCCCCCCTTTCCCTGCTTGGCCTCTGCGCCCCTCATTCCAGGAGACTGTGGCCTAGCTCTACACTTTAGGTAAGTTTCCTGACATCTTAATTTCTTGATCACCTGGGCTGACACGCTCCTGATTTCCTTCAATGTGTCTTCTTTCCACTCCTGGGAAATTGCTGTCTGCTCTGGCGAATGTTCCCACCTTCCTCTGCGAAAGTGAGAGAAGGAGAGGGGGGGGAAGCCTTTTAATATTTTTAGCAATGTCTTCATATTCTGTCAATAAATTACCTCCAGCAGCCTTTAGAGACCCTATTGGCTCCCGCACTGACCTCTTGTTCCTTTTGTGCTGGGAAACTGGCGTATTATTTATCTCAGCCTCTCTGGCACGCTCCCTTTCATTCCTCACCTTTGGTTCCCTTATCATGCTTCTGCGCTTTCTTAACTTTGTACTATAATTTCTGTGGCTGAAGCACTGTTTGACTTTTCTCATAGTTTCTCGCTTTCCTTGTTTTGATTACTGCCGCCCCACCCCCCACTACACATCTTTCGGAGCTATTTGCTTGCCCTCTTCCCCACCCTTTGTGTCTTTGTTGCCAGGGTACGTGCGTGCTCTGAGCGGTTTCTGTTCATTGCTGTGACATGCTTCTCTGTCCTCAGATGTTCTTGTGCCCTTGGAAGATCTTGGCAAGGGTGCATTGTGTTACCCTTGGGTGACAGGCGTCTCTGTGTGTTATTCTAAGAGGGACTTCTAAGCCTTCCTTGGGGTGTCTGCTGCTTTGGCAGGACTGTCCTAACAAAACGCTACAAGGGTAGCTCCGAAATTTCAGCTGTGGCTCAAGCAACTCAAGTTTACTCTCTCCCTTAAGCTTGTGGGTGAGCTGCCAGCAGGACTGAGCCCTTCTGTGCTCTCTGCCCATGGCCTGTGGGTGAACATCCCCTTGCTGTCTCTTTACACACTTAGTCTTTCCTCTTGCAAGAACAGCCCAGCATCCCTGTGTGGGTAGGTACATGTGTGCGGAGCCCAGAGAACTACCTCTGAGGTCTTTCCTTCAAAATGCTGTTGACCTTATTTGAGACAGGGTCTTTAAATGGCCTGAAGCTCTGCGAATCAGAGCAGCTGGCCAGCCAGTGAGTTCTAAGAACCCATGTGTCTATGCCTTCCCGATTCCAAGAGAGCTTCATCACACTCAGTTTTTGTGTGTGTTCTGGGGATTGAACTCAAGTCCTCCTGCTTGCAAAGTAGACACTTTACCAAATGAGCCACTCACTCAGCCCCAAACTTTCTTTTATTTTATATATACCAGACACGTTGTACTTCCTGACAGTTGTGTTCTTAACTTAGCCATCTCTTAAAGGGCTCTGTCTCCAAACACTATAACGTTTTGTGATATATGGAGTTAGGAATGGAAATGAGATTTTGCCCATAGGATGGACAATACTCTGTGACGTTGGACTATATATAAGTCAAGATAGAGAACGAGGTGCCATGATTCACAAATCACCAAGTTTCCACAGTGTAAGTGGCATCATTTACAGGCAGCCTTCAAGCCTTCTCAAGCACTCCTGTAGGTAGTCCAGTGCATTCCAAACGTATAACTCCTGTGCGTCTACTTCTTCCCACGTTGGGGCTATCATCGCTATGATGGAACACTGTGACCAAAGCAACTTGGGGAGCAAAGGGTTTCTTTGGCTTATATATCAATATCACTGTTTATCACTGGAGGAAGCCAGGACAAGAACTCAAGCAGGGCAGGGACCTGGAGGCAGGAGCTGACATAGAGGCCATGGAGGGGGTGTAGCTTTCTTATAGCGCCAAGGACCATCATGCCAAGGAAGGCCCCACTCACAATGGGTTGAGTTCTCCCACATCAATCAGTAATTAAGAAATGCCCTACAGGCTCCTTATACTCCAGATGCCTCTCTGTTCACTGGGCACTGCTGCCAGTGTTGAACACCACAGCCTCTTCTGCTGGGCAGTGTCACATGTTTGAATCTGTTACCTCTGTTCTTAGACACCTGCCATGGCCTGGACCAGACTGAAGCTCTCAGTGTCACAGAGTGACAGCATGGTTCCACCCTGTGCTCTGCCTCCTTTTTTGACAAGCTTCCCCTTCCCTTCTCTGGTGCTCAGGCACTAATCCCTGTGGGTTGGGCCAGGTACACCCAGGCTCTACTGACCTCTTTGCCAAGGAGATAACGTACATCTGCTTATTCTATCTTTCAACCCAATGAGGTCTCCACAGGGGGCTCCTAAATACCTTCTGTAAAGAGATTTTTGAACTGACACACTCAAGTGTGCTTATAATCTTTGTATTGATTTTTTTTTTGCACCCTATATCTGTAGGTTAGCATCTTAAAACCTAAGCCTTAGTATGATGATATTAGGAGGTGGATAATTGATCATGTGGGTGGAACCCTAATGAATGGGGTTAGTGGCCTTATAAAAAGCCATTAGAGGGCTTGCTCACCCTCTCCCTCTGCTATTTTCCATTAGGGGATAACATCAGAAGACTAGTATGTGTAAGCCAGAGCGTGGATTCTCACCAGGCATGCTGGCACCTCTGTTTCTTGAGCACTGGGAGGAATACATGTCAACTGTTTAAGCCATCCAGGCCAAATTGGCATTTTGTTGTATTAGTTGTATTATCCCTAATCAGTAAGGATGCTGCCCCATAGCATGCATGGGTTATGACTCCATTACATACAACTGGACTCCGAATGCCATTATAGCCAGTAGACTGTAGATGCTCTGCTCTCAGCTGTCAACCTAAACAGCATCCTCCAGCATGTCTTTTTTTTTTCCATCTGAGGAAGGTTATCACAGGTGTAGAACTGGAAATTGAGCATGGAGGTGGTGGTTGACTCAACAGTTCATCAACGTGTATCCAGCCATGTACCTGCCAGATGTTACCCTATGTCAATAGTAAAGATGATTTAGTATTTATCCTTAATAATATACTTTAAATTCTTGTGAAGAGCGGCCCACGGTAAGAAAATCTTTATTGTAGTATTTTTGGTGATGAGCTAAATGCTTGTACCAGTGACAATGGGAGCACCAAGGAGGACCCAGGGGTTTTTCCAGAGCATTTATGGTGGAGATCTCCCGTCACACCAGAAAGCTCACAGCAGCAAATTTTCCAGTCTTCATCTTCTACCCATGCTCTGTTACACGATGAAGGGTGACATTGTGTAACCTGCACTTACCCCCACTTGACCTACAGGCATCAAACCACCACCAGTCAGATGCCATTGTCCTAACAGGCTTGGATCCAATTAGGTGTCCTGAGAACTTGGGATCAGAAAGCAGAGACAGAGAGAGGCATACCAGGCATCTTGGATCAGAAGGTCATTGAGAACTGGACCTGAAATTGATATCAGAGCAATCCATGACTTCAGAAAGAAGAGGGTGAGAACCAGGTTGGTGCCCCGTGCCTATAATTCTAGCTCTTGGGTAACAGGAGTAGGAGGGTTGCTATGCATTTGTGGCCAGCCTGACCTACAAAGTAAGTTACAGACAACCTTGTAATAGAGTGAGACTTGTCTCAAAAAACAAAAACAAAAACAAAAAAAACCAAAAAAAAAAAAAAAAAAAAACCAAAAAAAAAGGGGGGGGGATGTCCTCATGCCATGTGTGACATTACTAATTTCCTGGCTCCAGTCCCCAGGGAATCCAACAGTATTCCCTGCCTCTTACTTTTCAATGAAATCGTCCGCTGCACCGGGCATGGTGGCGCACGCCTTTAATCCCAGCACGTGGGAGGAAGAGACAGGCATATTGCTGTGAGTTCAAAGCCAGGTTGGTCTACAATGTTAGTCCAGGACAGCCAAGGCTACACAGAGAAACCCTGTCTCCAAAAACCAAACCAAATCAACAACCAGCAGGCCGTTAGCCTTTCTGCTTCAACTAAACTTCTTTGCTTTGCAACCAGAATCTTAATTACAACCTCCCGGTTATCCACCAGAAGCCTTGTGGTACAACTTTTGCATCTTGACCTGGAAGATGCCTGCTCAGTCTTCAGCATCCAGCTTAAGTGCTCTTGTAAACCAGGTCTACCAGCTCTTCTCCATCACCTTTCAGGGCATAGCTCATGTTCATTGTATGGTGGTATCATTTCTCTAGTCTAAACACTTCACTCTCTGGACCAGAGATCTCTAGAAACCAGTCTCTGACACCCAAAATGTGCTCTGTAAATTCTGGAAGACCTACCCCAATGGCTCTGACATGGTTGTGGAAACTGACTGCCAGTTGGCACAGCAACACCCTATCGGCTGCTCCATCTCCCAGCCATCAGAGACTCTTAGTTTGTGCTGCCTCAGCTAATATGACAGTCCTCTAACTTCCATCTTTTTTTTTTTTCAGTCCTCCTAGTGTCCAGGATTGCTGGCTTACTGGGTCGCCTTGCTCTGTGCAAACTTTACTACCTTGGATCAGTGACAATTCCAGTGCGCAACACGACCTCCCTCGGGCAGGGCACACACTGGCTGTTTCCTGGGATCCTAGAACTCTCTGCTGAGTTTTGGCTCCTCTTAATGGCTCTGTGTGGTTGCCTGGGGTCTGTGATACCTGTGTGGCGCCTCACAACAGCATCCCGACCCGATCTAGCCATCTGTTTGTTTTGGCTGCGTCTCCTTCTTTATGATGCCTCTTCTGAAAAAAGAGGAACTAGTAGCTACTTCCTTGTCTTAGTCAGAATTACAGGCTACTCTGTCGACTGCGGAGAAAAAAGAAATGTCTCCAGATCTGCAGTGGTTTTCATAGTGGGCAAACACTATTTGTTTGAAGAAATAGCAATGCCCACAACGGTATCCCTCCCAGTGTCTTCACATTGACACTCTTTATGTGGTGCCCATGGCCAATCCATCAGAATGCCCTGCCAACTGCCAGCAATATATTCGATCTGCTGACTTACTCCTGTCAGCCTGGCACAGGAGGTGGCTCCCAGAGAGCCTAACAGCCTTGAGGTATCTCTGCTTCACTTTCCTCTTCCCAAACCTGAAGGGTTTTGAAAGGCAGGTGGTTTCTTTCTGTCAGCAAATCTGATGCTCTAGCCTTGGTAGTGATGGGTGTGGGTACTTAGGGAGGAGGCAGGTTAACTACATTGTGGTTGTGACACCTTTGCCCTGTGACACCCTGTGGCCTTTCTGACTCGTGTTTCATGGGGGGAACGTGAGCCAAAGGTTCAACTTTTAAATTTTTCAAAATGGATTTCCCTGCAGCTAACGCTGGCTTTTTAGAAGCTCGGTGGCTTGATAAGGGCCCTAGAATGAGAATTTCTGGCTAAAATGTGACCTGCACAGGCTGTGTATCTTGTGGTGACAGGTACAGATGGATGGCCAGGGTCAAGCCTTCTCTTCTCAGAGGTTTCTGGAAAGGCTCTTTGCTTCCTCACTTCAGATTAGAGATGCAACATTGCCAGGCCAGGCGATGTATCACACTGGACCATCTTAAAACAGTCCCCTGGCAGGGACGAGTGTGAGTGACTAGCAGGCAAGGCAGAGAGCATGTTTGTCTTGATTTCACCCCTCTGTGCAGCCTCAAGTATCTGTTAAGAAGACTCTTTCATCTGGGGACAAAACGACACTTGTTTAGAACAACTTCTCAGTAACGACAGCTTGCAGCTGTTCGCATCTGACTGTAAACAACCCAGAACCGATCTTCTGAAACAAGGACCCGACTTTGTGATTTGGAGCAGGCTAAAAGTATGTGTAATAAAAGAGGAAGAGCACTTAGCAGAGAGACGGGAGCCTCGATTTCTAACGATAGACTCATTTCTAACAATGCCACTTTGGGCAAATCATTCTATTTCTCTGGCTTCATTAGTGACCTCAGTGGGAGTCGTTTCAGTAGAAAAACTGACATCCTAATTGCGAAATCCATAGGCTAATTTTCATTCCTCATCCTCTTTGACAACTCCATTGCACTTGGCACTCTTAACTGCCCTTTTCTTCTCAAACCTGTCTTTGCTCTGGGCTTGGGGATCCAGCCCCCGGGAATTCTCTCGCTCCTCAGCCATTCATCCATACAGCCCATTTCTGCCCCTTCTGTCACCCGACTGCCCTTATGCTCCCCAGGGAAGGCCTGCAGATTTTTATTCCGCAGGGACACCACATCTCACACTTAAATTCCACCAGTGATCTCATCCAGTCCCAGGGAGCCCCATGTCTTTGCTGGGAACTGCCACCTGTAGGCTGGAAGTGAAGGAATCCTCTCCTACAGGCTGCTTAGTTCCTGGCTCTGTGTAAGATGCCCCACCCACTCCACTTTGCCCCGCCCATGCTGTGCTCTTGTCCCTTGCATATCCCCACACTGCCCCAGTGCCCAGGGCCTTTTGTGCTGCTCTCTCTAGCCACTTGGTATCAGGGCCAACATAGTCTTTCTTGGTTCTCTTTTGTTAGCAGGATGTTTCCATCTGTCCTGCAAGCAGTCCTCCCTTTGTCACGGCCCTGCTGCTGTCCTTTGGGTCTTTGGGATCTTGTTTTTGTTAACCAGTAACTGAACTAGTAAGGGATAGGTCTGGTTGGAGAGGTGGTTAAGTTAACAGCTGTTTGTAACTACAGTTCCAGGGGATTCAAGACTCCTTTTCTGGCCTCCAGAGGCACCAGGCTTGTGTGTGGTAGCATACATATATGTAGACAAACACTTATAACATAAACCAATAAACAAGCAAACAAACAAACAAATAAATAAATCTTTGAGGGGCATGGTGGTGCATACCTTTAATCCCAGCACTTGGGAGGTAGAGGCAGGCAGATCGCTGTGAATTTGAGTAGAGCATGGCTAACATAGTAAATTCCAGAACAACCAGAGCTATGCAGTGAGATCCTTTCTAAAAAACTTAAAAACAGAAACAAATGAATAATGGGTTTAGCTGGTGTAAAGAAGATCAAGCTTTCTGTCTCTTCTCCGGAGTTTGGACTTTATTTCACATGGCAAGAATTCCTGTTAGACAAGAGCCAGAACCACACGGCCGCCCCACATTGGCCCTCAGAAGGCCTCCGTTCTCTGTCCTGGCAATCATCCTTGCCATGTGCTATCATCTGTATGCTTCTCGCCTCATGGTCATGAATGGTTGTGCCTCTTGCAGGTCAGGAAGAAAGGGGAATGTGCTGGGCAAAAGCACACCCACATGAACACCTTTCCTCCAGAAGAACTCTCCTGAAGGTCCACTCAGCTCAATTGCAGTGGTCCCATGTCAGAGCCCTGTCATGTAGCTGCTCTTCCTACCAGAAAGACAAAGAATATGGCAACACTGAATGGCTCTGTGTGGTTGCCTGAGGCTCATTCTACCTTACTGTAAGCTAGGTCATATTCTCAAGAGAAGATCATGGAATTGAAAGAGAACACAGTTCCTGAGCTCTGGCTCAACACACACACACACACACACACACACACACACACACACACACACACACTGTTCTGTTATTTCCCATCTTGTTGTTTGAGTAATATGCTTTTTGAGAACTGCAGCCTGACCACCTTCTCTTTGTTTCTGTAATTCATTCAAGTAATTGCGTCAGGAAGCTGACTAACACAAAACCTCCTCAGTAGCCTTAAGACACCCTTTTTCTTGGTCCTGACAGCCTGAGAGTAAAAGCCCTGATAAGGCTTTGAGGTCTCACACCTGAAGCATGTAGGCTTCTTGAGTTCCTCCACAGCTTTGCATCCTGGGAAGAAGCATTTACCAGGATTCTAATAAAAATCAATGCTATTTATTTTGTGTAACTTTTTCTTTTTTGAGTCAGAGGCCTCAGGCTGGTCTTGAACTTCTGATTCTATGTCCTTAGCCTCTCAAGTGCTGGAACTATGAGTGTATACCGTCACACCTGGCTTCGTGACTATCAGTTTTGTCCATAAACAGCCTGTGCTAATTCATGTCTATCAACTAACTCCACTGGAAGAGGTTGTAGGAACAGGGGGCAATGAGACTGGGGGAGAAGACCTGGAACAGGAGTGAGGTTGAGGCATGTCCAGACCCCCAAAATCTCATCTTGAGATGAGTAAGGCTGTTCCCTCCCTACCCTGGGCCCACATGTCCTGGTGTACATAGCTTGGCGGCCAGATTACAGATTAAATTTCATCTCTTCTTATAAGGCCATGTCCAACAAGCACCTAGAATTCCTCTTCATACACCTTATAAGGTGCTCCCAGAGCCTTCGCCCTGGCCAATGATGTACACTCACCCCAAAGCCTCTATCCACTTCCCAAAGGTTTAAATAGCCTTTGTTCCTCCCAATTACAAGAGCCGTCTCACTGCAGCTGCTTCTGGCATAGCCACCGCTGCCTTGGCTCTCCATCCCCAGCTGGTCCTGCCTTGCTCCCCGTCCCAGGATCCACTGGTCATGATGAGGCTGTCACACCATTAAAGGTGGGGAAATATGGCCAGGAAGAGCAAGGGCAGAGAAGAAAAGCTCGGGTTTGTTCGCTTCCTGTCCTGTCAACATGTTGCCTCTAAACACAATGAGAGTCAGGCCCAATTGGCTCCTGTGTACTTGCCTCAGAACCATCCTCAGGAGAGAAGATGCTCAGGCCTGTCTGAACAGGCAGACCCAGGCTTAGCAACCTCCTCTTCAACCGTGTGTGTTTTGAACCTCCCCGACTCGCATCACAACGTGTGCCCCAGTTCATGCTGCCCTTAGATAGTTCTTCTCCTTTAGGTGAGTGAGTTCACTTTTCAGCCGTGTGCAGTGCCCTCAATCATTCCCTGCACACTTTAGCAATGGGGGTCTCAGGTGAGCCATGACACCCCCAGGTTCTCTTCTAATGGAAGAGGCCACCATCCCTCCAGGTTGCCACCAAGAGTCATCTTGTAGTCACCAGGAGCAGAAAGCTTCATGAGCATTCAGCAAGCACATAGTAGGGTTAGGTGGCCCTTAGTTAGATTCATGGGAAGGAGAAGCGGTGCTTTCTCTAGTCTGAACTTTTCACAGGTTTTCCAGCATTTAATTTTAATGTCACCTCCTCTACAAATCTCTTCTGGGACTATCTTAACCCCTGATAGCAATAATTGTGGTTAGATGCCTCTTTTGGAGGTTCTCAAAAACCTTTCAATCAGTAGAATTAATCCTGCTGTAAATATGAAATACACTTCCGCAAGACTGTATCAAACCACAAGCTTCATGGGGGTCCCATGTCTGGTCCAGTGGCCGAGAGAGGAAAATAGGCTCAGGCTTGGTCAGTGGCTACAGTATTGCGAGTACAGTGCCTAAGTGCCTAACACAGAGGAAATACCTACAGAATGTATGACCCAACAAGGCTCGAGTGATTTAAAACATCCTCATGGGAGGTTTAGTTTGTTTTTTTTTCTTCTTATTGCAATTATTAGTGTTGTTTTTTTCCCACAGAACTCCTGCTTTTAATATTACAGTACCAAAAGGGGGGAAAATGAGCGAGGGAGAGATGTTAGTGAACTATAGCTTCCATCTGGTTATCATTATTTAAATTCTGGCTTTATCTTTGTGGGTAACTGAAGCCTGTGATTTAAGCTATCTCTTGCTAGGCTTGAGTGTCTGGTTCCCGCCCAACACTCAGGTTTTCAGAACGCGCTTTCCTGTGTGTCAATATACATTACTTGTCACATTGGTGTGAGTCAGAGGAGAAGTTTAATCTCTGCTGTTAGATTGTTGTCATGTGTCAAACCACGCAGCCTACGGGGAATGACTGCGATGCACAGCCAAGGCGGGCTGAGCCATGGTCAGCCTGCCTCCAAGACAAAGCTGGTCCTGTAGGCTAGGGAAGGGAAGGCAGAAGGCACAGTGCAGTCCTCCACACTGTAAGGCTAAGTGACTTTCATTTTCTTGCCTTTGCAAGCCTTAAACCTGGCCGGTGTCTGGAAATACGCATTTTTTTCCCAAGTGACCACAGGCTGCTTCTTCTACAGGCAAGGTCAGGTGGAGTTGGTGAGTGAGATGACTTACAATCTCATACATGGAAACTAACCAAACAAGGCAAGGCAGGTGTGTGACTATGCAAGATCATGTCCACTGTAAGCAATAAAATAAGGGATATATATATATACACACACACACACACATATATATTAATAAATGTATAATATGACATATATTATACATGCAACCTCCTTAAGGAGGAAACTAGGGTAAGGTTTGTCCTGGTGGCTTTTTTCTTTGCCTTCTTTCTTTCTTTCTTTTTTCTTTTTTTCTTTTCTTCTCAGAGTAGACTAGGAAGAAAAAACCCACAGAAACAAACTTCCGTCAAGCAAATGGGTACTAGATGTTCCATATTAAAGGAGAAATGGGCACAAGGCAATCTCCTCACAGAAAGACGCCCACACACTTGAAATAGTTTCCTAGAAAGACAGACACGGCTTCACTGGGTGAATCTCAGCACACTCCAGGGCATTTTTATGGCACCTTCCAAATTCTCAATGGCTGATCTTGTGGTGTGACAGCAGCATGCCACATTCACTGCACCAGACAAGGCAGAGGGGAGTAAAATTTGTCATGTATGTAAATTGTAATCACGTTGGATGGTTGAATGTGCTCTTTTAGGCATTTTAACAGTGTGTGATGCTGTCCTCTCTGCAGGACTAATAAGCATTAGCCATAATGAGGTCAGTCAGTCAGGCATTATCAGGGGATTTAATTGGGACATGGGTCTCTGCTGAAGTGAAAATTAATAACTTTTGTCAATGTTCTGGTGAAATGTTCTGTCTTATTAAACTATGAGGGTCAATTAGAAAGCATTATGTAATAAAGTCCCCAGCAGCAGAGCTCAAATTGAGTTATACCACAGTCATTATTCCAGGGCGAATGCATTTGAAAATGGAAAACCAGAGTGCCATATGGAGGATTTGGGTCAGATTTACAAGCATCGCATGTTAAGGCTTCAACAAGAAGGAAACAATTAAATGTAATACTGAAATAAATCAGTGTGAGTGGGCGGTGTAGGGCCAGGAGCCTGGGGCAGGCTGCGGCCCTGGAGCTGTGACACCGCAAAGTGGCAGTGTTTTAGGAGGCTTGTGTCAGGCTGCGCCAGTCCCCGCAAAGCGCTTGGAATGCTGGAATCTGGGGCACACCTGGAAGGCGAGAGCCTGCACACGGACTCATATAAATAATTCTTTATTGTGTGGCTATTAAGACGAGAGATTGCTTTTATTAAAGTGCAAGTTATAGTGGTACAGCAAATTAAAGAATTTTAAAGCATACTAAACAGCCACCGATAGTCCCCACTCGGTCATGTTTTACGTTACTTTAAAGGGGGCAGTATATTGTTAGGGAGATATAAAGCCCATGAAAGCACAGGGATCTGACAAAACAGCTCAGGCGCCTCTTCCAGGCAGAAAGGCTCCCTAGGAGAGGCGGGCTGAAGTTGGGAATATTACCCCAGGCTTGGAGGAATAGTGGGCAGAAATGCACTCCTCCTTCTCTGACGCTGGGGAGGATGCTCTTATTGTCCCACTCTGGGGAGAAGGGTATCTTCAAACAAAAGTTTCAGAGATGTTCTTCAGATAACACGAATAAAAGGATGAAGAGAGTGCAGGAAGGAGGAAAAAAGGAAGACAATATGCAGCATCTGTGGTGTCTCTCGTTAAAGGACTAGAGTTTTCTACTGTTTTCTTGGCTGGCCAGCTCAATTTTCTGCAAACATTGCCTCTGGTGAAGGGGGTGGGGGGGGACCTGATGCTCCCTCATTATCCTCTATGGCACTTACATTTGCCACTAAAACAAGCCAGAGCAGTGTCCTCAGTGTCACCAAAGCCCATCCTGACCTCCACTCAGTAACTGCTACTCTGCTCGGCTCTCCACTGCCCCACGCCCTCAAGACGCAAGACGCAAGATGCACGTCTGCTCTCCTCTCTTACTCCCTCTCCTCATACTAGTCAGGCAATCTTTTAATAAGACCCAGACCTGACCATGCTGCTCTACTTCCTGTGACCTCTTAGCTCCTCCACTTTGCAGGGAGGGTAAGATCTGCAGTTGCATTACAATGAGCAGCACATCTCCTGCCTAGGGAGGGAGACCCAGAGCCAGGCTTCCTGCTCCTGTGCCACTCCCAGTTGCATAAACATTTAGGGCTTGTCTTGGTTTGCTTTCTGTTCTTGTGACAATACACTGACACACACACACACACACACACACACACACACACACACACACACACCAAACAAAAACCAAACAAACAAAAAACCAACCAACCAAACAAACAAACAAACAAAAATTTGGCTCACACGTCATCGTCCATCCTTGAGGAAACGAAGCAAGGCAGGAAGTGAAACAGAGACCATTGGGGACTGCTGCTTACTGCTTTGTTCCTCATTGCTTGCTCAGTTTTTATACAGCTCAGGACCACTTGCTCAGGGTGGTACCTTCCACAACAGGTTAGGCTGTTTCACATCAATCAGTAAACAAGCAACTGCTGCCACAGACTTGCCTGAAGCCAGTCTGATGGAGGCCTTTTCTCATCCCCTCAGATGACCTAGTTTGTGTCAAGTTGGCAAAACGAAAGAAAACAGTCAAATGAACCTTGCCTGGCACAGGGATCTTATTCCCAGGGGGATGCAACTCCATATTACATTGTTCTGGAATGTTCTTTCTCTTGCATACCTGGCTGGGTCATCTCAGTTTCATTCATAGCTGCCTGTCTTTGGCTATTGCACCTAAAGAAGACCAGTACATCAGCACTATGGTGTGTGTCTGACGTCCCTGCTCCTCAAGAGGTTGAGGTGAGAGGACAGAGAGGTAGAGAGCCATCCAGGGAACACCATGAGACTACTGAGGGGGGAAATGAAGTACTTTATCCAGACTCCCATGTCTTCAGTCCGCATATGCTCCTCAATAGTGAAGATGTGATACCACTATTGTATGCTTTTGAGAAAACATGGGAAAATGGAAGTTGTCATTTTAAGGAACAGACAACAGACAAAAGAGCACAAGCACTTCGATGACTTTTCTCTCTGGCACCTGCTAACGTCTGAAAGTGCTATGATGGCAAACTTGTCTCTCCTGTCCCCCACTGAGTTTTTAGCCGTGGGAACAAATAGCGGGTGTGTGAAGCAAGTGAAACCAGTGACTAGCTCACTGGGAAAAAGACTTGCCTTAGAAGAAACTCTGACCTTAACTCACTTGGTTGCTTTTCTACTGCTGTGATAAGACGTTATGACCAAGGCAGCTTACAAAAAAAAGTACTTAACTTAGGCTTATCATCTCAAAGGGTAAGAGCAAGGCAGAAACACTTGAGGCCTTACATCTTAATCCAAAAGCAGGAGACCATGAGAAAGACACGGGGAATGGCATGAGGTTTATTTGTTTGTTTGTTTGTTTGTTTTAAACCTCAACGTCCACTGCTGGTGGCACACCTCCTCCAACAAGGCTACACTTCCTAATGCTTCCATAACAGTCTACCAACTGGGACCAAGCATCCAAACATGTGAAACTATGGGGCAGGACCTTCTCACTCATACCACTCTGCCAATTTAACTTCCTACCCAAGCACCAAAATGCCCCTGAGAATAGTGACATTATATCTACCAGAAGGGCGAAGAGCTTGAGAACAGAAACTGCGTGCTCCCAAATTGCTTCTTTCAAACCATTTCCTGAGGCACTGGGTCCTCCTCAACCACACCTCCACTTCTCCCACTGGCTGTGTGCTTGTGTCTACCCCAGTTCATATTTTGAAATGCTAGGCCCCCAAGCTGATTGTCATAGGAGGGAGAAACTTTAGAAAGCCTTTTAGGGAACCTTCCTGAATGGGATTTCTGTCTTTATCAAAGCAAAGGGCTCCAGGAGAGCTCTCTCACCCTATCTCAGAAACCCCAAGGGAAGTCCTTGCATTGGTTCTCTAGTGCTGTGATGAAACATGGTGAACAAGGCACCTTATAGAAAGAGTTTAGAGGAGCAAGTCCATCGCTATCACGGCAGGAACTGTGGCTGTAGGCAGGCATGGTTTGAGGGCCAGCTGAAAGCTCACACCTTGAACTGTAAGCAGGCAGCAAAAGTGAATGAACTGGAAATACTGTGTGGCTTTTAAAGCCTCGAAGCCTGCCGTCTGTGACACACTTCCTCCAGCAGGGCCAGACCTCCTTAGTTTCTCCAAACAGTGCAAACAAACTAGGGACCAAGTATTCAAATGCCCAAGACTAATGGGGGCATCTCATTCAAATCACTGCATGCCACTTCCTGGCCCCCGTGGTCTTGTGGCCATGTCATAAAGCAAAAACGCATTAGGACTACCTTCAAAGGTCCTGTAGCCTTTCCCAGTCTCAACACTGTTTAAAAATCCAAGGTCTTTTCTGAGACCCAAGGCAGTCTCTTAATTGGAACCCTTTACAAAATCAAGAAGGGAATCACAGACTTTCAACATTATAATGGCACAGAGCGTGCATTACGATTTCAAAAGGGAGGATTAGAAACACAGTGAAAAAAATACTGGACTAAAGTCTCTAGCTCTATGTCCACTGTAAAAAGGCTTACATGTTTCTGCGCTTCTAGCTTTGCTGTCTGCAAAATCCAGCCCCTCCCCACACCTTCCCCACTCTCTCTCAGCTTGTTCCATTCCAGCTGTCTTGGCAGATGTACCAAGGCTCTTGTATTTCCAACATCTTGGGGTCTCCAGTACAACGGAGGTTTTACTATCCTAGCTCAGAGCTTCACCCAGGGTCCTCTCAAAGCCTCCATCCGGGGATTCCACTGCCACAAACCTGGGCTCAGTGGCTCTCTGAGTCAATGGAGGGAGATTCTATGACCCTGTTACTTGTGTATCCTTCATGACTCTAAAGCCAGCACCACATGGTGCAGCTTAGAACGAAGCTTGGCCCTCTTGAATCATGTTTCCTGCAACTTGTTTGTTGTTTTATTCTAGAAGCAAATCACTTAGGCCATAGATTTCCGGAAATCCATCAATGTAATCCACCATATAAACAAACTGAAAATAAAAAACCACATGATCATCTCTTTAGATGCAGAGAAAGCATTTGATAAAATCCAACACCCATTCATGTTTAAAGTTTTAGAGAGATCGGGGATACAAGGCACTTTCCTCAACATAATAAAGGCTATCTACAGCAAGCCAATAGCCAAAATTAAAGTAAATGGGGAGATACTCAAGGAAATTCCTCTAAAATCGGGAACAAGGCAAGGCTGCCCACTCTCTCCATATCTCTTCAATATAGTACTCGAAGTTCTAGCCAGAGCAATAAGACATAGATTTCCTTTTGCAAGATGGAGGCTTATCAGGTCGGGTCCTGGCCCTGAGGGAAATCTTCCTTTATTCCACTGCAGGTCAGGCCTGTCCTTATCTTCTTGATTTCCTCAGCACAAGCCATGGCTGCAACATTCAGTTTTCTGCTTCTCTCTTTCTGGTCCAACTGTTTATTTCTTCAATTCTTCTTCATTGTAGACCTGAATAAGATTGATTACCAAGAACCACATGATAGAGTCAATGTTGTGCCACCTTAAAAATCTCATTTGCCAAAGAAACTAGTCCATCACTTTTAAATCTAGCTTCAGGCAAGTTCTTAAGCAATGGACAGCAGATAGTCACATTTTTGCCAAAATATCACAAGAATGCTCTCTATCCCTGATACTAATATTATCTCCCTCTAAGACTTTTTGAACTTGGCCTTACAGTCTATGATGCTCTAGCATTGTTTTCCAAGTTCCTACTAGAAGGACCCATTAAACTCTGCATCCAGAGTCTAAGTGCTTTTCTAGTTACTCTAAGAACAACATGATCAAATCTGTCATAGCAAAAGCCCATTCCCTGGTACCAACTCTGCCGTAGATACTTTTCTACTGTTGTGATAAAAACACATGGCAGCGTGGATTAAGAGTCCATCACCATCATAACAGGAAAACATGGCAACAGGCAGGCATGGGGTGGAGAAGAGTGGAGATCTCTCACAGCTCAGGCATCCAACAGAAAACCAAGAGAGCAAAGTAGAAATGGTGTGACTTTCAAAGCCACAAAGCCTGTCCTCTATGACACAGGTCCTACAGCAGAGTCACACTTCCTAGGCCTCCTCAAATAGTGGCACAACCTAGTAGGACATCCTTTTTGAAACACCACAGCCCTCATCAGCACCCAAACTTGTAATCATACTGAACTAGCTTGAATTGAGCAAAGCTAGCCAACTATAAAAACATACATACATGGTTGCTTCATTCATATAGAAGTCAGAAGAGAGTAAAATTGTCTGGTGGGGTGGTGTATACATATAATCCCAGAACCTGGAGGGCAAAGGCAGGGGGATTGCCATGAATTAGAGGTCACCTTGATCTACATAAAAATTTCTAGGCCAGCCTGGTCTTCATAGAAAGATCATATATCTTTTCAAGTAGTAAGTAATAGTATTCTAAAACCATGGTAAAAATTGCAATACAAGACATTATTTTTTAAAAAATAATTTTAAAAACAAAACAGTTTTAAAAATAAAAAAACATATTGAGAGTAATTATACCTGAGATTGGTGGGCATCGGTTGAGGTGACAACATTCTTTGTCTTTACTCAGTGACAATTTCACTAACATCCATTCTTTTCCTTTTCTTCACGGTCCCCACTTCTATTGAAGGAAGCTCAGTATTTCAGTGCCAGTCTCACCCCCAGTCTACCAAAGGAGAAACTGAGGCACAGTAGAAATGCAGTCAATTATCCCATGACATTCAAAATGAAAGTCACACTCAGAAGAAGGATTTGTAAAATACTGTGGGCTTGGAAGTGGGCAGCAGCCTGAGAGCCTGAGCACACTCGTTTCCCGGCGTTTGCTCTATCTCTGCTGAGCACAACTGAGCACACTCGTGTCTCAGTGTTTGCTCTATCTCTGCTGGGCACAACTGAGCACACTCGTGTCCCAGTGTTTGCTCTATCTCTACTAGGCACAACTATTCATACCATGGCTGAACACTCGGCTACATGTGTTCACTGCTGAGTCTTTTACGAGGCTCGACACATCCATTATCTCTTCTGAGGCTCCTGTCGACAGTGTGGAAGGTATGTGACATTTTCACCGTTGTTTCAAAGTGGACTTCCTGAATCTCTTGATGCCGCTTCGTACCATCAACAGCATTTAAGGCTTCCACACATTAGAGTCACTGTGGCCCACACCTGAGCCAGAGCAACAGGATGCAAAAATATATCCAGCAGTCATGGTAGATATGCTGGACGGGATAAACAATCTGGAATGGGAATGGCACAGGGCCCTTGAGAACAGCTAACCTCCTTACTGATCCTTCCACTATCAGGAAAAATATTTCTGGCTATTATCAGGACTTTCCTACATTTTACCACCACATATTAAAATATAAAATCATTCCTAAAATGATCAAAAACCAATTCATAATCGTCTCTGCCTTAGATGGAGGTGGGTGGGACCCAGAGTGGGCCCTGGACTTGAAAGGAAACTAAAGAAGGAAAGGGGTTAAAAGGGTGAGAAAGAAGGAGGAGGAGGAGGAGGAGGGGAGAGGAAGGGGAGGAGGAGGGGGAAGAGGAGAACAGAGAGGAGGAGGGGGAGGGAGGGAGGAGAAGGAGAGTGGAGGAGGAGGAAGAGAGGAAGGAAGAGGGTGGAAGAGGAGGAGGGGGAGGAGGAGCAAGGAGGAGGGGGAGGAGGGAGAGAGGGAGGAGAACAGGGAGGAGGAGCAACAGCAGCAGCAACTCACAGGCACATTATGCCAGTGTTGCCTCCTGGTCCAGGGCAGCCTTGGCTGGCATTTCTGAACTTCTACTTGCGTGTTCTTCATTTCTCACATGAGCCCCAGACTGAAGGCAGTGCAGGGCTCCATGAGAGAACCAGTCAGGGTACCCAGAAGCACTTTGCCTCATGCTGCCATTTCCCTCCTTGAGCAACAAATTCTTCTTTCTAACAGAAGCGGAGGGGCTTCCCACCACAAGGGTTTCGGCATCATTTGTATTGCTGGGTTTCCCAGGACCACACTTTGGTCTGGGGAGAGAGTTTTGGCCTCAGGCATCTTCTGATATGTCAGGCTGCAAAGAAAATGTGAGCCAAGAGTTCTGCTTCATGTTGGCGATTTCTGAGAAGCTGCTATTTTCTAATCATGGAGAAAATGGGAAATTTCAAAACCCTCAACATTATCAAGTTGTCTGGGTATCAGTGGGAAAGTACAGATCACAAAGTATTTCTCAAGTGGTTTTAATAACTTGCTTTCAGTATTTTCCCCCAGGAATAATAACAAATAAAAAATGCCACTTTGCATTCTGGAATCTTTATTGTCAGAATGTCTGAAGCAATTCCAGAGAGATTCCATAAAAGTGGTCCAATGCCATATGGTTTCTAGGAAAAATATCACTTCATAACTTCAAATGATGAGGGGAAAGAAGGATAGGTGAATGGATGGATGGATGGATGGATGGATAGATGGATGGATGGAGAGATGGATAGATGGATGGATGGATGGATGGGTGGATGGATAGATGGATGGATGGATGGATGGATGGATGGATGGATGGAGAGATGGATGGGTGGATGGATGGATGGATGGATGGATGAATGGATGGATAGGTGGATGGATAGTTGGGTGGATGGGTGGGTGGATGGAGAGATGGATGGGTGGATGGATGGATGGATAGATGGAGAGATGGATGGATGGATGGATGGAGAGATGGATGGATGGATGATGGATGGATGGATGAACAGATGGATAGTTGGGTGGATGGGTGGATGAGTGGGTGGATGGAGAGATGGATGGGTGGATGGGTGGATGGGTGAATGGAGAGATGAATTTTAAAATCGGTGAATAAGCAAACTTCAGCTATCGGCATTTAATTCCATAGGACGATACCTATGTATTACTATCCCAGCTTGAAAACCAAACTTTTATCTAACATATATTGAGATTCTTTTTGATTATAAAAGTAATATGAGATCATCATAAAATGCTTCTTTATATAAGTAGATACATCAAAGTTTCTTACTCCTAGCCCACAAAAAAAAAGCCTTTATGCCAAGGGAAATGGCTCATTGGTAGTCTTACGATCTCATACATGTGACACAGCTGTACTCTGGCCACACATGCTGCTGATATCTGTATTAGGACTCTGAAAGAGGTCCTAGAATGTGAGCATGGGGCATTGCTCCTGTGACTGGCGATACTGTATGACACAGTTGACTAAAAGAAATGGAGATGTTCCCAGGTAGGTCCATGGGAACTAGTGGTGTCTCTGAAAAGACAGGCTAATCCTGAGGACAGAGATAGAAAGCACAGAAGGTAATAGAAATGAGGAAATTCCTCTATTGGTGGCCTTGAAGGTAGGGAGGTGTATGTGGGGAAGGGTATTGGAAGCCTCTAAGAGCTAAATTTAACCCCAGAAGCCTTGAAGCAAGCTCTTACCACGACAGAGAATCCACTGCCAAAAATCTTAGTTAGCTAAAAAAAAAAAAAAGATTGCTGTCAGTGAGGGCAGCCTGGCTCACACTTGCCTTATGAGACTCTAAGCAGAAAAACAAAACAAAAAACAAAACCCAAAAAACAAACAAAAAACCAAAACAACAACAACAAAAAAGTCAAGCTCACTGGAATTCCTAAATTCTATGAAACAGTAAATGTGTATTGTCTTAAGTGGCTAAGCTTTGGGGGAAAAAATACTATCTGCAATAGAAATAAATACTGTGGTCTACTTTTTTGCTACATGTAGCAACTTCCACTTTTTCTTCTTTGTGGCAAACTATAAATGTAAGGGTGTGGTGGTTTGAATAAAAATGACCCCCATAAGCTCCTAGGGAGTGGAACTCTTAGGCGCGGCCTGGTTGGAGTGGGTGTGGTCTGGTTGGTGAAGGTGTGTCCCTGGGCACAGAAGCTCAAGCCAGTCCTAGTGGCTCACTCTCTTCCTGCCGCCTGCCAATCCAGTTACAGAGCTCTCAGCTACCTCTCCAGGACCATGTCTGCCTGTGTGCTGCCATGCTTCCCTCTGGGATGGTGATGAACTAAACCTCTGAACTGTAGCCAATCTCAATGAAATGTTTTTCTTTATAAGAATTGCTGTGGCCATAGTGTCTCTTCACAGCAATAAAAACCACAACTATGACAAAGGGTCTACAACGTGTGTGTGTGTGTGTGTGTGTGTGTGTGTGTGTGTGTGTGTGTACATGTTATCGGTTGGTACATTGTTCATTTACAAATTAACATTGTAAGACTTTGCAGATTAGTCACCCTTCAAATTAAACATTGCTTTCTTGCCTTGTTGCCTGCTTGTTTTTGCTTCTGTGGGTCCCACGTGAGAAAGAGGAAGTCTTTCCTAATATTTTCTGTGGTATACAGATATAGAGAGATTAGTGTGTATCTAAAAACTGTTTTCCTCGAGAAAAGCGTGGTTCAGAGGGCATTGTGTTTCAGACAGCATCCTTAGCACATGTTGGCTGCATGGCCCACAGAAGGAGCTGACAGGTGGACCACAGAAGTCAGAGGGAAAATGGCTACTCTCTGCCTGGTGCCTCTACAAACTGGGAAGAGAGTTAAGAGTTAAACTTTGATCCTTAGTGGAAATTTGACCCCTACAGGTCTTGTTGTCTGAATGACCTCACATGGGCTTTGCTTCCTGCTTGGCTAGCTGTCCATAGTGCTGGCACCATGTGCCATGGTTGGGAACCTTTGCCAAGTTTTCAAGCCCCTCTTGAAGAAGATCTGAGGGTTTGTCTCAGTGCCGTTGGCTATTGTTGGCTTCATCCAGCCTTCCTTTCACTTTGACAAATGAAGAAGTATAACATTTCATACCCTTCTCTGTGCCATAGCAGTACCGTGATAGATGACCCTGTGTAAACGTGTACCCTTGCTTGCTTCTGTCTTATTTGAAATGTTCTATAAGTAGTTCTTTAAAAAGACAGTAAAATGATTTTATGTTCTTACATATATGAAGGAGTAAATAGGCATGTTTCGAAATCTTTATGTAAGATATTTGTAAGGCATCAAATTCACAATAAATTGTGCATAAATCAGTTCCCCCAAACCATCCCCATAGATCAATTCCAAGAGACCACCCTCTTGAGCATACCTAGGAGCTGGCTGTGCTCCCCAAGGACAGACGCAGATGTGATCCTCACTGCGTGACAGAGGGTAGGCAGGCTTTTACCATGGCCTCATTTTGCAACCCTGCACACTTATTTCCCGAAGCCACTGAGGCCACTGAGGTCACTGAAGCCACTGAAGCCACTGAAGCCACTGAAGCTAAGTGAGTTCAAAACCACATCTGTGTCTTCTCATAACTCTAGAAGCTAAAATTCTGTTATCAAGGCATTGGCTGTGGTAGGTCTTTCCATGGGCTGAGAAGATAGGGTCTGTCTCTACCCTTCTCCCATCTTCTGATGGTTTATTAGCAAAGACTGGCATCCCTTGTTTCACAGAAAGCCTTTTCTCTCTGTCTTCATATGGTCTCTCTTCTGCATCCAAACCGTGCTACTTCCTGTTTGTTTGTTTTAATGAAACCAGTAAAATTAAATTAAACTGTTTTTCTGCTGTGATAAAGGCAGCTTCAGGGAGAAGAGGTTTGTTTGGTTCACACTCCTGAGGGACACAGTCCTCTGTGGTAGAGAAGACGTAGGGAGCAGGTCAGGAAGGCATGGCGACAGGAATGGGAGCTGGCTTGTCACATCGTATTCACACTCAGGAAGCAGGGTGAGAACAGGAAGTGCAGTCAAGCCATGAAGTCTGAAGGGCCAGCTGCAGTGAATTACTTTCCCCCAAAGGGCTCCACCTCCTGAAGGTTCCTCAACCCCCCAAACAGCGCATCACCAGCCAGAGATGAAGTGTCCCAAGGCTGAGCCTGTTGGGATGTTTCACATTCAAACCGTAAGGAACTCACTGTCTGCCTTTCCTGAATGAAGTCAAATCCACTGAATACAAAGGTTAGGACTTCAATAATATTGAGAGGAAACAAATTTCAACCCGTAACACCTTGGCAAGTCACAACTCTGTCCCCAGATCAGTTAAACAGGGACAACACTACCCCTTTCATTGTTAGGCTACCTCCAGGCACCAAATGGAAGGGCAGGCCAGTAGCAGGGCACTTTCTCAGTGCCTGGTGCTAGGTATTTGCTAAAAAATAATAGCTAATTGTCAACTGAAATATTTGCTATGACTTTTCCTTGCACTCCTGTAGGAGAGGCAGGAACCTGAGCTCAGCTGGCAGTCATGTTCGTGTGCTAGCCCAGTGCCCTCCCTGTTCATGGGCTAGCCCAGTGCCCTCCCTGTTCATGAGCTAGCCCAGTGCCTTCCCTGTACATGGGCTAACCCAGTGCCCTCCCTGTTCATGGGCTAGCCCAGTGCCCTCCCTGTTCATGGCTAGCCCAGTGCCCTCCCTGTTCATGGGCTAGCCCAGTGCCCTCCCTGTTCATGGCTAGCCCAGTGCCACAGTGTGGAATAGATCAGCTCTTATTTGTTAAGAGTATTGCTCCTTTTCCTTGTTTGGCTGCTACATGGCAGTTGTTTGCCACGACACAAGCTTCTCTCTCCCTCGGAGACTGCTTTCTGCTGCAAGTGTGTTGTTTGGAAAGTGCTGACGCTGCTCCTCATTGGCAGTGCCAGGAGCTGTTGCCAAAGCTGCTTACTTGAGCAAGGCTCTCCGTACATGGCAGGGCTGCTGCAGATGGACCTACAGCCAACCCAACACAGGAAGTGAAGCCCTGGGCTTCAACTTTCACAAAACACATGTGCGCGTGCACACACACATACACACCCCACATATGCACACACAAACCACAGACACACACACACACACACACACACACCGCACCATACACCACACCACATACCACATAACACAGATACATACCACATACGCTCAACACACACACACACACACACACCACACATGCACACACAAACCACAGACACACATACACACCGTACCACGCACATCACACCACACACACTACACCACATACCACACAACACACATACATACCACATATGTTCAACATACCCACACACCACATACGCACACAAAAACCACAAACACACACACGCCGCACCACACACACCACACACCATACCACATACCACACACCACACATACATACCACATACCTCAACACACACACACACACCACACCATATACACACACATCACATACGCACACACATACCACAGACACACATACACACACAGCGCACCACACACCACACCACACCATACAAGACACATATATACCACATACACTCAACACACATACACACACACACACACACACACACACACACACGCTGGAAACTCCAATCAGTACTCAAAGAACTTTTAAAAGGGATAAAAATCACTCAATCTCTTTGATGCTATTCAAAGGCTTCTTTTACATCTGAGACAGCACATTCTAAATTCCTAACACATCTTGTGTCACCAGCTCCCCCCTAGCCCCCCAGCATGGACCCTCTTAATTCCATAATTTAGCAGGTCTGAAGACACAGAAAGATCTCACTGAGGTATAATTGGGTATCCTGCCCAATTCAAGTTGGATATGATGCCCACCTTAGCCTGGTGACTGGTGCCCTGAGCAGAGAGAACAGGGCTGGTGGCAAGGGAATGAGCCTTGGACAGGAGAGCAGAGCTGCCTGTGGGAAAATGTTTGCTATCCATTCTGCCCTGACACTCCAAGAGTGGAGCACAATTTCTTTTGTGATTGGAAGTAATGTAATCTACAGGAAAATCAATGTGGGCTGACAGGAGGCTCACCCAGCTGCTCTGCAAACCAGGGACACTGAATCACAGCAGGCCGAAGGCAGGTGGCAGCCAGGCGATCTCTGCTGCCTCTGGGAGAGGGTGGCTCTGCACAGCTTACACTCCAGAGTGCTTCTGACTCCCAGAGAACCCAAGGACTGACTGAGCAGCCAAGGGCTGAGCAGCTAAGGAGAGATGGGAGTCTAGAGCAAGGCAGGGACTCCTGCAGGGAGAGAGGAGGCAGGAGAACCCTGGACTGTAAACACAGAGGATAGGAAAGGACAGACTAGTGCACACACAGGCTCCTGTTTCAAATCATTTACCTTATTACTTCCTACTTTTTAATTTAAAAAATATTCAGGCTACGTACCCACTCACCACTCCAAGACACTCATGCAGAAAGAATTCTCAGGCATAAACAAAGCAGGAGGCTTAACAAAAAAAATAAAAAATTAAAAAAAATAACTCTCAACACCCCAAAAACATCTGTGCATCTGCTGGCCTTTCTGCTGCTTAGTTCAGCTGACTTCAGCACCCCCACAGCAGCAAAGGCAGCAGTTAGCAGGTGTCACCCCAATATGGCTGTGAGCTGCTTCTCGTGATCTGGAGGCATAAATCAGAATAATAGGTCCGTGCCATTCCTGCCCCATAGGTCCCCTTCATCGAAGTCACAGCACCGGCAGCCTTCTGGCTCCTGGCTGTTTGCCTTAGAGCATGGCAAACTACCCCTTAATTTTCGGGGGGGAGCGGGTGCTTTTCTGGAATCACATAGCTCCTCTGTACAGTCATAACATACATGCATCCGATTGCATGGGAGCATGAGGACAATTGGGTTGAGAAAGTGATGCTTTGAGATGCAGAAGGCAGACTTGGCGGCTGGCAGGGGAGGAGAGTGGTACTCATTGATACTCACCACTCAGCCCTGGCATCAATCACCAGGCGCCTGGGGAGGCCCGCGCGGAGTGGGCAAAGAGTAGGAACCCGCAGACGCCTTCCCGTTATAACAGAAAGGAGGTCTACACAGGCCTGCCTTCCCCACCTCCTCTTCTGTTTTGAGAGTCTCTTGCCTCCCCTGCCAACTTCCTGGCAAAGGCTGCCTACTTCACCCACCATGATCTTGGCATAAACCTAAGAGGCTAAGGAAGTTGTGACCTGAAGCTCAGCTTTTTGAAGTGTTTGGGGGGCACTTCTGGACCTGGATTTGGCTCGGTTCTCTTTCCCCCTGTACCGTCCCCACTCTGCAGCAGAGCTGACAAGGGAGCTGGACAGCGGGACAGCAGGATCCAATAAATCCGAGGCCTGTCTAGGTGCTTCATTTATCAAGAGGCCTAATTTACCCGGGCCCTTTAGACTAATTGCAGATTTGCGAAAACTGCTGAGAGTGGAGAACCGTGTATTGTGAATGTCCCTTGCCATATTTCTGCTAATGTGTTTCATCTGGAGTACATAAAGAGGCAGGGATGCTGATTTTAGACACAGCACTTTGGGGCTAATCCAGCTAAATGATTAGCCCTAAAATTCTGCAGTGATGTCATTTTCCCTACAGTGCTCTGCCAGTCGGCTTGTTTGCTTTATGGTGAGAAGTTTGTGTCCCCGCCCCCACCCCACCGAACCCCCCCAGCTCACATCATGGAGAACTCTGCTCTCCCTGGCTGACACCAGCAACAGCACAAGATCTCCCGACTGCTTAAGTCTGTTCTAGATGACCCAGGCTGCCAGCGGGGCCACAGTAACAGAAAAGACACCTTCTCTTTAGGGACCCTGTAGATATCTCTGTTCTCTGCTACCCTACACAGACCGGTGAGTATTGAGTCCTGCTTCTGAGTGAAGAACAAGACTGGTGTCCTTAGAGGTGAAGGTCCCGGCCTTGTCCCTGGCTGTGCGAGCACATGCTCACGGCTCAATCTGTCTCAATGCCACCTGCCTCCTCTACAAATAGACATGAACACTTTTTGCTGGATGTTTGCAGAAAGCTGGGAAAGGGATCAGCATAGAACTCTGGGTCACACAACTTCAGTCTCAGCTCTGTCACTCCTGCACCTTGGAGCCCTGCTTACTCCTTTGCACTCTTGCTGCTCAGTTTTGGGCAATACAAGCAGCCTTCCGGGCATCTCGGATTGAGTGTTCACCCAGTTGGCTGGCTCCATGCTCAGTGTATAGTGACTTTCACGATATGCTTGAGAAAGAAAATCTGGCCTGTAGTTGTGGAACTTTGATGCCCTTTACACTCTGGGAAGTTATTTTTTCCAATAAGTGTAAATAACTATGCATTTTACTGAGTTTATAGACGCATATTCCTAAAGTCAATTCAACTGTCCAGGTTTCTTCGCTATGTTGGAGAGAAGGGACAGAATAGTCTCTTCCACACATTGGCACAGCCCTCACAGATTATGAGAGCACATATCATCTGATATTTCTAATGGTCATTAACTACCTGCTCAGTGCCTGCCAGGTACTTTGGTATAAGCGCGTTAAAGACAACCACCCAGTCAATCTCAGCCACAGCTCTCCCAAGCGAGTTCACGTTCACCGTGCCACCAAGAAGACAAGATTATTCACTAGGGCAATTTGCCTGAGGTGCACGTCTGGTGAGGGGAAGACCAAAGGTTCAAATATGGCTCCAGCTTCCCCAAAGCTGGTCCCCATAGCCAGGACACTAAACAGAAACAAAACCACATAAGGGGCATCTGCAAATGCTATTATAATCTGGTGATGGTTTTCTGAATCAGCTCCTTCTACAGCAGCGGCTCTCAACCTTCCTAGTGCTGTGACCCTTTAATACAGTTCATGTTGTGGCAACCCCAACCATAAAATTATTTTTGTTGATATCTCATAACTGTAATTTTGCTACTGTTTTGAATCATTAATGTAAATGGTTTTGGAGATAGAGGTTTGCCAAATAGGTCATAACTCACAGGTTAAGAACTGTTGCTCGAGAGGCTGCCTCTATCTTGGTGCCCCACTTGGAGGAAGAAGAGCCTTCAATGTGAGCTTGTAAAACCAGTGTCCCTGATGGAACTGCTCGGCACATAACCTTCAGAAGTTGGCTGTGGTTTGCATGGGTGTGCAAGGTGTTCACGAGTGGGCAGAATAAATACGGCTGTGCCTTGGACACCTTCACAAAGCCTGTCCTCTGCAGAAAAATGCTACCACACAAAACTTCAGCCTAAACAACAGTTAATGAGCAGACCAGGAGGAGTGGAGGATGAAGCACTCCCCCTGCTCCATGCTCCCAAAGTCTGGGTGCTAAGTCATCTTAGTAATTGGCCTGCTTAGTGGGAGTATCTGTCCTGATGGCTCAAAGCCTGAAGCCGAGACTCACCACCCAAAGCCACGGAGGCAGCATTTGTCTTGCATCTCCTATCTCCTGGCTTGAACAGGGGGCACAGGCCAAACTGCATGATGGATTCCTCACACATCATACCATAAATTCACCGAGGGCCAGGCGCCGTGGGTCTCGCCTGTGTCAGCATGCCAACACGCGGCCCCAGAACCATAACGTAGTGTTCTAGGGGGAGGCTGAAATTAATGAAGCTCTGGCTGACATTTTGAGCACGCACACACATATCTCAAGATTATCCCTCAAGCATATTTCTTGTGGAGAGAGTAGTTTTTCCATATTAGAAGGTGATATTAACCTTCCCTAGTCCATCACTTGCTCTAATCCTTCCCACCTGTAAATATTTCAGATAATAATATCACACTGGCTGTGCCTATGTCTTATACACGTGGCTTACATCCAAATTTGGGAGGAAATGGCACGGTGTACTTTTTCTATTTCAAATATCCATCCAAACTAAAGAGGGTGCATGAAAATGCATTGACTTTGGAATCTTAAAGGTCTGCGTTCAAGTCCCAGCATTTGGGTTACTAGTGCAAGAATGTTGGAATTTGCTTGTCAGCACCCTGTCTACAGGTGTAGATCCCTACAAAAATGATTTTGAATAGTTAGTCCGTCCAGAATATTTGCAAGTTTGTACTTTGAGTATTTCCAATATCATAATAAGCAATGTGTTGCAGCACTCTTTGTCTGAACTTTTTTTTTTGAAACTTACCAACATCATTCATAAAATTAAAATTATCTCCTCTTTTCCTGGCCTTGGCTTGAGAGGTGCATCATATTCCTGTCATGGATCAGAAGCACAGCACTGTCTAGGGTAGCTGGCCAAGGGTCTGGAACCCTAAGTGACAACCATCCCAAATACATGTTTACTTGACTTGTACAAATTTAAAGCCCTACAGCCAACTCTTAGAAAATCAGTAGACTAGATCAGGGTAGGGGTTTAAATTTTACCGCCTGTATTGTCCTTGGCTAGGGCCTTAGTTTGAGCGGGACCCCATGACCCAAATCTGCCTATCATAATGTTCTACTTGTAGGTTTCTAGGACCCACTAGATCCTTCTACATTGCTATTCTCCCATTGTTCTCTCATCTAGAGTCCCAATAGGATGTCCTCCCCTCGGTCCCAGTTTCCTGGTAAGGGAAGGCTTTCATGGGACATGCCCATTGGGCTAGTATGCAGATATAAGTGAGTATATACCATTTGAGTCTTTCTGCTTCTGGGTTAACTCACTCATTATGATCATCTATGTCCCCTGGCGGGGGAGACCTAGTGGCACTCAGAGGAAGGACAGCAGGTCACTGAGAAGAGACTTGATACCCTATGAGCATATAGAGGGAGGTAATCCCTCTGAGGAACAGTCATGGGGAGGGGAATAAGGGGAAAATGGGAGGGAGGGGAGAATGGGAGGATACAAGGGATGGGATAACCATAGAGATGTAACAAGAATAAATTAGTTAAAAATAAATAAATTTAAAAAAAAAAGAAAAAGAAAATCAGTAGACTGCCTCATAGACATGTGGGTCTCCAGTTCTTCTTCTGATCTTCTTCTGAATGAGACTAGCTGGGCATGCACAGCAGTAGTCACACAGGCAGCAGGCAGCAGGACCTCAGAAAGGCAGGGGGCTGCTTCCTCCAGATGGGCAGGCTCACTGTTCCCAGCTCTTGGCCAGCAGGAGCCCTTTCCACTCCATGACTGCTACACTTCTCTTTGGCCTTTGTGTTAGCAGCACCGACTGTAGCATCTTCTAAACCTTCACTCCTAAAAGTATTGTGCCTGGAGCCCAGCACCCAGGCCTGTGTTCCAGTGTACACTCTCAGGCCCCTAATCAGACCTACCAACATCAGACTTCACATTTCTGCAAGCTCTTCACATGATCAGTATGCCTATACAACAGTGCTCAGATCCTGGACGAGATGGTGGTCTATGACCAAATTCAGCCAGCTGCCTGCTTTTGGGAATAGGTTGTCCTGGAACACAGCCTGAGGCATTATATTTTTTTCTTTATCACTTATGGCTGCCTTTGTTCAGAAAGGCAGAACCAAGTGGTTAATATGCCTTCTAGGTCTGAAATACTTGCTATCTGACTCTCTATAGAGAGAGTTTTCCAACACTGGTCTGCAAGAAGGCTTTAAGACCCGTTTTATGATAGGTTCAATGGGACACTCCTAATACTGCAGCTACAGCGCTAAAGAAATGGGCATTTGGAATTTCTACAACTGCCCAGTTTCCTCCTCTTCCTCTTCTTCATATATTTTTTTAACCATGAGTTTCTTCAAAACCATGGAGGTAACCCGCTGAGGATCTTTCACAGTGAGCATCTGACCATCTCGCAGCCTCCCACCCTTCAGGCCTTTTCTCCCATTTAAATCTCTTCCCCATCATTTTTCCTCTTTTCCCGTCCCATGTTTGAGACTTTCAGCTTGACTCAGGTTTTTTGCTCCTTGACTTGGGCAAGATGAGAGATGGATCCACAGCTGGACTACACCCAGTGTGCTTCTCTATAGCAGCACTTTCCTAAGAGCACAGATTTCTCCTCGGGCCTTCTATCAGTATGTCCAGACCTCAAGACACCAAAGGCAGAGAAGCGTCTTGCTGTCTCAGCATCCTGACCATCCTGGACAACAGCGATTGCACTTAAGTTGCCTAAGATGTGTTACATCTCCAAGCTACTCTTAATCTCAATATTTTTAATCATGCACTTCTGCATTCACTCTAGAGAGTAGAAGGCCTTTCAAAGACATTGCAATATGGATCAGATTTGAGCCAAAAAAGTGTCTAGAGCCATGCTCAATTTCCATTGTATTCCTTTTTTTTTTTTTTTTTTTTTTTTTTTTTTTTTTTTTCAACTGACCAGTCAACAAAGACTCATCTTCAAAGTGGACTTCAGAGTTTTAGGAGGTGAGCCAGCTGGCAAGGTGTGCACCACATGGGGCTAACACTCTCATGGGATAGGAGCCTCAGGTGGGCCTAAGGATTTGCACACGCCCTGCAGTAGGGCCCCAAATTCCTCACTTCTAAGTGAGACCAGAGGCACAGCTTTTTTACTCAGGTCTGCCTGCCTGTCTACTGCTCTGGCCTCAGATTGACTCTTGGCCTATTCAAGTGTGGTCCCACAGGGAAAGATGTCACAGCCATCCTGAGAATCCTGGGTACTTCTGAGCCAGCAAAGGGCTCCCCAGTATGTTGTTTAGTGCACAGACATCTCTGTCAGGAACGCTCTCTCACAGCGGAAGGGAAATCCCTCTCACCACCTTCTCCACTCCCCATTTGCCCCTCTTTTCTGAAGAAGCGTCTCTGCCACTGTCTCTTTCCTAGTCCTTCCTTCTCAGAGGATGCCCCCTCACTGTCACTCTCTGCGTTAACGTCTGCATCCCTTTCAACTTCTCCCCAGGCATCCTGTGTTCCTGCATTTTAATCATTAATCTTGAACCATTTCCAAATTTCTAGCATCCAGATGAACAATCCTTTGTATCTTAAAAATTACATTAAAATATATGAAGCAAAAACATGAAAGAGGTAGCCATATAGGTGTCAATATGCCTGTTATGCGTAGACTCAGCAAGGATTTCTTGTGAAAGAAATGTTCAAAATTAGTGAGTGAGGAGCTCCAGATCTGGCATTTTCTCAGTTATTTGCTATTTTGGAAGGCAGTGAATGGAAGCAATGATTGATAAAGGCCCATTAGATATAATAAAGGCAAAATGTATGACAATATTATATTCTTACGATGTGAAAGTCTTTGAACATATATTCACATATCAGCTCATTCATTCCTTATTAAAGCCCAGGTGGAAGATGAGCCTGATAATGACCATTTACAAGTGAAGAGACATTATATAGTGTACACAAAGGGCTCTGATAACACCAGAGAGTGTCCTAGAGAAGTCTTACCATTTGGTACAAATGAATAGAGATCCCCTGCTACCACCACCACCACCACCACCACGCCAGAAGCAAGGGACATGGAGAAGTCTATTCAGAGAAAGGTTGCCTTTTCTGATTCTTCACCAGACTTCAGCGAAGTGCCTGGAGGTCAGTCAACACTGGCCAGTGCTGGGACATAGACTGATGATTCAGTTACTACCAGCATGAAGCATGGTGCCGGGATGGGGCCGGGGGTCAGCATCAACAGAGGCGCACTGAGATGGAAGGAGTTACAGGCTCTGGCCAAGCCCTGGTACCTACCTCCAAGCCATTGGAAATTGCTGTAATGGGCTCCACCAGGACCTGAACTGTAAAGCTCTTCAGGACAGGCTAGAAGTCTGGACTTGCTGCTGGGTGTCTCCTGGTTTACATTTGGTTGTACCGTTGTTTTCTCTTGTGCCAGGGAATGGGGGCCTTTGTAGGCCATACTCCCTGAGTGCTCCCTGCCTTCTGGCTCTGACTGGGCTTAGCTCCAGAGAGGCATCAGTGGAAATCAGGATATTAGTGAAGAAAGTGGGGTTTTGACGGCCTAGCTCTCTTCCTACCACACTTCAGGGCCACCATAGCTGTGGCTTCTCAGATGGCCCTCTCTTGGCTACTGTCACCTTCCTTTCCCTATTCAGGAATTGGTCCTCTCTTGACTCATTTGAATGTGATGTCTCTTTCCTGCTAAGCCTCTGATTGGCACTTCATCTATGAAATTCGGGTTTTAAACATCCACAGGATGTGATATATGGGAAATATCATATTTCCCTTTCTACACAGTTTGCCTATAGGACCACCCTACTGCTTGGGCATATACCCTAGCCATGGGCAAGTTTTTCTTGATGCCAACTAGCTGTGGCAACACAGATGTTATTTTTCACATTTTGTTCAAAGTAAGGAGTACTGTGCTGGACCATGGTGAGCCTGACTTTAACAAGCTTATTAAGAGAAACGGTGCCCCTTCTGAGGTTCCACATCCAAATCGTATATAAAAAAAATATGTTAACAATTTATTGAAAAGCCAATTGATTCAAGATAGCTCCCTTCACTCACGCCTTGCATCCTGGAAGGTTGGGGTATGGGTGAGAGAAATATATAAGACTTAGGGGAATGTGGTTGGAAAGGGAAAGCCAGAATTCCTCCCCCGCCCCCGCCACAAACGTGAAACTCCAGCTTCAATCGCTTCCCCCCACCCCACCCCGCGCCCCAAACCTCAAAGCGAAAAGTACTCCCAGCCCCAGGCATTGCTTGTTTTCTGCCCAAGCCCAGTAAATCAGTCCATTCACAACCACCCAGCTCAGCATCTGATGAAACAGACCCGGGCCCTAAAGAAACCCAGGCTGAGAAAGCCGTCTTCAAACCCAGGGTAGTGTGCGCGAACCTTGGCCAACCTTTCCCAAGTGCTTGGCCCAACACGCAGGTCTGTGCCTGGTTTAGGGTTTCATAGTGGCAGTTTCAAAGCCGTCTCATTATTACTGATGACCGGGCTTGCTGAGAGTAATAGTGTTTTATAGCCCACTGAGCAGAGGGCCCCAGGAGCTATGGGGGATTTGCTGCCTCTGAACCCGTGCGAGGCACCAATCATGAAGTGGGCGGAGGCCCTGTGCTTAGCTGAATCATGTGGAAGTTGCCCAGAGCCCACTTTCAGCGACTATGCTTCCCCTGTAGCAGCTGTAACTGGAACAGTGAACCCGGCAAGGCCTGCCACACTCACAACTGCCAAACCGGTACAAGAAGCTGGGTTCAGATGCCGTGTATTTGGGGGTAGGGTAGTCGGGGGACATTACCAAGTGTCCCAGGGCCAAATCAATCGTTTTCTTTCTTTCTTTCTTATTTTATTTTTAACTCTTAAACAAAACAAAACAAAACAAAACAAAACAAAACAAAACAAAAACTAAATTGTCCACGCTGGCTTTGAATTCACTCTGTAGCCTAGGTTGACTTGAAAACTGCAATCCTCCTGCCTCAGTTTTCCTAGTATCTCGGACAAACTTGTCTTATGAGATGTAATTTCAGTTCATCACCTGGGCCATTGTGCTCAAAACAAGACCCGAAATGTCTGCCATAGGCTCAGGAGTCCAGCTTGGTCCTCAGCTAGTGATGTTGCTATGGAAACGCTTAGGAGATAGAGCATCTAAGGAAAGTGAGCACCTGGGGCAGCAGCAGGTGGTCACTGGAGTTTATAGACTGGGCCCTTCTTCCAGACCGATACTCTCTGGGTAGGAGCTGCCTCTCCAGGAATATCTTTCCAGCCACGATGGGCCGTAGCCCCTGAACCATAGCCCCAAATAAATTCTTCCTCTTTAAAATTGTATTTGGTAGCTGTTTGGTTACTCTTTCTTTTCTTTTCTTCCTTTCTTTTTTCCCCTCAGTGCTCTGCCTTTGAGGTCAAAGGCAGGATCTTCTTGAATACTAGGCAAATACTCCAGCACTGAACTACTCCACCAGTCCTTAAGGGCCCCACTCTTTTTTTGTATGTTGGTTTTTGTTTTTGTTTAGGGATTTTGTTGTTGTTTTTAAATTTTTCTTTTTTGTATTTTCTTTTTTATTTATTAAATTTTATTATTCAGATTACATTCCAATTGTTATCCCTTCACTTGTATATTCCCATTCCCCGTTCCCTCCCTCTTTCACCCTAATCCCCTCTCCTAGTCCTGTGACAGAAGGGGATCTCCTCCATCTGATCACAGCCTATCAGGTCTTATCTGGGTAGCCTCCTTTCCTTCCTCTGAATGCCACCAGGCCTCTCCACCAAAGGGAAATGGTCAAATAGGGGCACCAGAGTTCATGTCAGAGTCAGACCCCACTCTCCACACAGCTGTGGAGAATGCATTGTCCATTGGCTAGATCTGAATAGGGGGTCTAGGTTTACTGCATGCATTATCCTTGGTTGGTACAGCAGTTTGTGCAGGCCCCCCTGGGTTCAGATCTGCCAGATGGAGCCTATTCTTTTACTTACTTTTCTTTCTTTCTTCCTTCCTTTCTTTCTTTCTTTTTTTCCCTTTGTTTTTGGTGTTTGGTATTTTTCAAGACAGGGATTCTCTGTGTAGCTGTGGTTGTCCTGGACTCATTTTGTAGACTAGGCCGCCCTTGAACTCACAGAGCTCTGTCTGCCCTGCCTCCCCAAGTGCTGGGATTACAGGTGTGCACCACCGCGCCCAGCTAGAACCCCATTCTTGATCAGACTTGATTTTCTACCTTTTACTCTTGATCTCCAGTTTTCTAGGGCCACTAAAGTCCTCAGAACAATCAGAACTGGAGCAGAAAGAATTGCTTGAGTTGCCAGGCATGTTTCATCCTTGAACAACTTGGTGTCCACTGTAATATACAGCACACTGGCCAGGATGATTCTCATGCTTGAGGCCAAAGCTCAGAAGTTAACACACTTTGTGTGTGTGTGTGTGTGTGTGTGTGTGTGTGTGTGTGATATACATGGGGGTAAGAGAAGAGAACACACATATGTATGTGGCACATGTGTGTGAGTGAAGGAAAAGAATGATGTCTAGTATCTACCATTCTCTCTCTCTCTACTTGATTTACTCAAGATGGAGCTTGCCATTCAGAAAATCCAGTCACCTTTTCCTGGGGATCCCTGTCTCTGCCCCTAATCACCAGGGTTACAGGTTGGTCCTCTGGCCTGCCCATGTGAGTATTATGTGAGTGCTAGACACTCAAATGCTGGTCTTCAGAGTGGCATAGCAAGTGCTTCAACCACTGGCCATCTCCTTAGCCCCAGACAAAATGTTGTACTTGGAAAGAGGCAAAGATTTCCTGACCCCAGAGTCAGGGCCAACCTCACTGCCTTGACGTGTGTGGGGAAGATAGATTCACACCCAGTTTTACAATTTGCACCTTGCTTGTAAGATACAGAAGTATCAAAAGCAGAAGTAACTCTATATAATAATCCCATGGTCTCTATTCTCAATCTCTGCAAATAGTTTAGGAGGTAAAAGTCCTCTGTTCCTATAGCTCAAGCATGAGTTAACAGTTTGGAGGAGAGCGTGCTGCCTTCCAGTGATGGGTGGAGGTACCAGTCACTGGTTATGAGGCTTAAAGTCCTTAAGCCACCAGCTCAACATATAGCCAACTGGCAGCTGACACCAACGAGAGCCCAGGATGTTTTTCTCTCTGCTGTCCTCTCTCTGTGTGTGACTTGGTCTCTAGATTAGCTGTTTTAGTGGTTACAAAATGTCCCCAGTCCTTCTGGGTGGCACACTCAAGACAAGTCAATTTTAGCAGATGACACGATTCCACGTTGTAAAAACAATAAATCTTTCCTAGAAATCAATGAGTTCCTATTGCTGGTTGAGATCAAGTCACATGACTTCTGGTGGCCAATCACCAGACATGGAAACTATTAGACTTGGTGTACAGTAGTCAGGGTGCATCTTAGAACTTGACTAAGATTATTTGCACATTTGAGAGCTAGTTAGTAAGTACTGATATGAAGAATCAGGTAGCAGGCTGTTGTAGGGAGTTAACAGTGACTGCCAAGCACATACATTCACACACACACACACACACACACACACACACACACACACATACACACACATACACACACATACACACACAAATACAGTCATGGAACTTTGGGTCAATCCCAATGTCAGTAGTCTCCCAAGACTTTATTCTACACAGAATTGTATGCTACTGCTTTCTTAAATAAAAAAAGACTTGTATACTTTACTGAATGACATTTTTTTCCATACTCAGAACATAGAGATCTGATCCCCCCCCCATGAGCCATTAAACATCTCCCTACCCACCTTTACCTGCCCATGCCTTTGTGCCGATCATTGTAGATTTTATACTGTTGTAAAGACTGCTCTGATTGGACATTGTTGCTCATGCACCTGAGCTGCTGTATGCCATTATTCCTGTAGGATAGCTGCCTAAGGTAGGCACTTTCAAAAGATTTAACACCTGGGCTGGGGATGTGGCTCAGTAACGGAGTGCTTGCCTAGCATGATCAAGGCCCTGACTGGGTTTGAAATCTCCTGCAATGGGAAAAATAAAAAATAAAAAAGAATGAAAGAAAACGAATACTGTGCAGCTATTCCCCCTTGCACCAGCCGCCCCTTCTAGAAATCACAGTGACTCTTCATCACAGCATCTTGCTTTAAAACCCTGTTTTGCTTTTTTTTTTTCCTGTCTGTATTCCTTTTGTAAAGCTGGACGTATTTTCAATGTTTATAGGGCATCTGTATTTCGTGGGTGAATTGACCTCTTACACCCACCTGGCCCATTTTTTTCCTGCCTCCCAGTCCACTGCCAAGCTGAGATCTGTTTCATTTACTGCTTTACCACCGTTTCAACCCTCTGCGGTTAGAGCTTTCCTGACGTAGCTCCACTCCCATGAGGGCCAGAGCTAATTCTGCCCCAAACATGCATTTTCACCTTCAGTGGGAGCTTCAGGGACCAACAAGGGCCACCTTGTTCTTCTGCTTTCTTGGCAAGCCCCAGTGTGAAGGTACCACTTCCTCGACCCCCCCCCATGCTGTTCTGGAAACTAGCTCTACAGCTTCTTGGATGTTCACCAGCTCCTATAAAGGACTCTAACACTATTTCCCTAGCTGGCAGTAGAGACCCTGTGTTCACAAGGGACTTAAATTTTTTGGGGGAAAGTAGTAATCTCTACAAGGATAGCCATTCTGTCCTGTATATAAGTGTCTCTTCTCTTGCCTTGGATAGGCCTCCTAGCACCTGACACCTCCCTCAGCATCAACTATGAAGGGAAAATGGAACTTGAAGTTGGCACATATCCTGGCTCCATCCTGTCTTGCTAGCTTGCTCTCTCTAGCATCACTGACCCCCAAACTCCAAGGCTACATGTCTGCCAACAATATAACTTGGGTATGTTACTGAAGCTCTCTTATCTCAGGGTCTTCACCTGAAATGCGGAAGTGATTGTTAGCGTGGTGAGCTTAATACCCGGGAGTGCGAGCTCTTAGGCATACCTGTGAGGAGTTGTCTGGATGGCTTGTGGGCCTGCCTGTGAGGAATTTTCTTAGCTGGGGTATTTGAGGTGGGAGGGTCCATTCAGAATGTGGGCAGCACCATTTCATGAGTTGGACCCAGGACTGAACAAAAAGGAGCCAGCAAGGGGAGCACAGGTGTGCATGTGTTAATTTGTTGCTCCCTGCTCTCGGCTGTGATTGGAGTGTGAGCAGCTGCTTCAAGTTCCTGATGCCTTGACTACCCACAGTGATGAAACTTAACCTGAAATTGTGAGTCCGATAAACCTTTCTCCCTTAAGCTGCTTTGGTCAGGGTATCTCAGCACAGCCACAGAAAAAAAAAACCGAGGCAGATTATAAGGATACATCCTTGTAAGATTGCTGTGAGTTGCTAGACAAGCACCACTCAGAGGTAAGCCAAGGCAAGCCACTGAGGAGGACTAGCAGCACCATTAGGGAAGGACATTAGAGGTGAATTGAATGAGCATGGCCCCCCAAGACTCATACCTTTAAATACTTGGTTGTCAGTTGGAAGAACCATTTGAGAAAGATTAGGAGGTGTAGCCTTTTTGGGACAGAGGCATTGAGGTTTCAAAAGGCTTGCACCATTCCTAGTGTGCTCTGTCTACTTCTTACTTGTGAATCAAAGAGTGAGCTCTTAGCCACTTCTACTGCCACGTATTTGCCCACCGTCATGGACCCTAACTCTCTGAAACGGTAAGGCCCATGACAGGCTTCCTTTATAAGTTGCTTTGGACATATTTTATTACAGCGATAGAAAAGTGACTAGTACCATATTAGTATGCTTTCCATCTCTATAACACAATGTCTGAGGTTGGGTAACTTATAAAGAAAAGAGGTCCATTTAGTCTACCTTTGTGGAGGTCCAAGTTATGCTTGGCTCTCATGAGGCTCCCCTGCATGGTTTTGGTAGGCGATGCTAAACCAGATCTCCATAATCTAGATCATTAGCTTCTATCCTACAGATGATAGAGCATAGGTGTAGGAGAGATCACATGATCAGACAAGATGGCCAACATTCACAAGTCAGGTTTGCCATTTTCAAGTAACTCACACCTGCAAGGATAAGGACCTTGCTCCACAAACCTAGCATGCATCCCTCATGAGAGCCTCCCTTCCTGAAGGTTCCAACACGTCACAACTCCACTCTGTTCGAGATCAAGCTTCTAGCCTGTGGATACATTGGAACCCACAAAACATAGCAAAGGACAATCCTAACAACATGCTGGGGTGCAAGCTCCCATGGAAACCTGTCCTGACATCATAGAGCCTCGGGGGATATGCAGATTACAGATCTCCATAAGGTAGACCATTAGCCTGTCCTACTGGTCATTTTATAGGATACTTTGTACTTTTATTGTAACATTATAAAAGGATGAGTGTACAGAATCCAGGAATAAATGTTCACAGGGCTCCTATGATGCTCCGGAGCTCCAGAGATAGGTTTCCCCATGCTTGACGTATGACTGCAGCAAGGACCATGCAGACCGTGAAGTTAGAAGAGGGCTGGAGAGATAGCTCAGATGTTAAGAGCACTGGCTGCTCCTCCAGAGATCCTGAGTTCAATTCCCAGCAACCACATGGTGGCTCACAACTATCTTCAATGTGATCTGATGCCCTCTTCTGGCCTGCAGGTGTACATGCAGACAGAGCACTGTATTCATAAAAATAAGTAAATCTTTAAAAGAAAAAAGAGTGACTTGGGACTCGGGAGGGGGGGGGGCTGGAGGGGGGGGGAGAGAATGCTACAAATACCTGATGCTAGAGGCAAAGGGACATCCTGGTGTCTAGTCTGGAGACTGTTACTTCTGAGTCCTCTTCTCTAAGGGGCTACAACAATGAGCCAAAGGTGCCCAGCAGATGATTTACATGGAAAGCGTGTTGCTCTAAGAGCCTTGGGGAGCCCTTCTTTCTGGTACTCATGATTTCTAATCTTAAAATACCCTTTAAAAGTATTGAAAACACACCAGTAGGCCAGCTATCAGTAGAAATGAACCAACAGTGGACAGCACCAGGCATTAACAAGTTTAGGTCTTGCCAGTCTCATGGGGCCACGAGTTTTTAATTCACAAGACAATTCAGCATAACATTTTAAAAAGAATTCATTGCATTGCTGTGAATATTGCCATCACTATATAAATTTTAAAGTGGATTTATTATCAGTGACAGTTGGGTTGAGTTGATGGTCTTTCAGCCCTTGTTCCTACACTCAACCTGCTTTTCCAGCAGCGATGTCTTCCCACAAGCATGGGCTGTCAAGGCTGCCTGTCTTCTGTCCTGCTTCTGTGTGTTTGACATTCAAATACACTAACATTTGTCAAAGGAAACAGCAACAAGACTCTGGACAGCCAGGCTTGCCTTATTTTATGCCATTCAGGTCTCCAAAAGAAGTTGCACTGAAGTGGAATTTTTGGGTAAATTGTTTCATATTTTATGATCTTTTAGAAAATAAAAATCAATAATAACCTCTTTTTATACATGAATTGAGATTCCACATGCCGCATTTGCTTAGATTGAAATATACCTATAAGAACTATTTTATAAATTAGGTAAACACAGAAAGCACACACACTAATTTATGAGTTTATTCAACACTATTTATAGAATATCTTCTGCATGCAAATCATTGTCACTCTGAGGATCCAGGGCTTCAACAGCAAACAAGTCAATGTCCCTGCCCGCCAGAGAATGAAATTGCAGTGGGCCAGGCAGACACGCTAAATGATTGCATAGCATAACCCCAGCTAATAGTGAACACTCTAAGGAAAAGCACAGGATGAGGTGCAGGGCGTGGTGAAGGGGCCTGGTGCAGACCCTCGCTACTTAGCTTCTGTTGCTGTGAAGCAAATTAGCACAACCTGTGACTGGCCACAAGAGGAACTTGTTACTCTACTTCTCATGGTTGAGGAATTAAGGTGTGGGTTAGCTGTGTCCTCTGGCTAGGTTTACAAGATATTGTCAAAAGGTCCACAAGAGCTGGCCTTTCCCTCAAGTCTAAGTGTCCTCTTCCAAGCTCCTGGGTAGAACTGATCTCTTAGTGGCACTCAAGGAGTGTGTGCCACCAATGACGTATAAGGTGACAGTCCTTATCACCAATATATAAATATTAGTTCTTCCCTCTCACGTGAGGTCTCATTCTGGTTAGGTCAGAGCCACCAAGGCAATGTTCCTTTTGTTCAACCAAAAGTCAAGTAACTCATAACTGAACTATGAGGGCTGTAGTCCACTGCCTTTTGGTTCTTCTTGTACAAGGAATTATATCAGCAGATGTAGATTATAGATACACATATAAACTGGTCTACCATAGACACACTGCTTTTTGATAAAGATAACAGTTGAACAAAGACATGAAAATAACTGGGTACTGAAACATGTAATGATTATATGAAATGATATGGAATGATTTGGAATGATATGGAATGATATGGAATGAATGTGTAGTGCAGGTGCAAAAGCCCTGTGGCAAGAACTGGTGTAGTCAAGGACTCCTGAAATGCTAGTGTAGTTAGGGGCTAGAGAGTGAAAAGAAACAGTGCATGATGTTAAATCACTGGAAGAGCTGACCATTGGGAACGGTGGAAGTGATGTGCAAGGCTGTGGCAGGGAGTGGTGGAAATTAATTTATAATTTAAAAGCCCTGTATTATTTGCTTGTGAAGAAAAAAATCACATGGTAATTGTAAAATGGAAGCAAAGAGAGTAATTTAAAAGAGCCGCCAAAGTCTAGGCACAAGAGGAAATTAGTTTGAACAAGGTGTAGCCACTGAATGGGGAAAATAAATTCCAGGCAGGCTTTGGAGGGAGTGTGGATTGGAAATACCTCAAGAGCCGTGGTTTAAGAGCATAGACTATGGATCCAAACCCCTCCAATTCAAATCCGTTCTCTGCCATCTACTAGCCGTGTGAGCTCTAGAAGATTATGTAGCTTCTCTGCACATTAGTGCTGTCTTCAGGAAGGTGAACTGCAACAGTAACAGGCAAGTGAGTGACATTTAGAAGTAGGTACATTGTTGCTGGGTTGTTGTTGTTTTAATATATTGATGAAGGATTGGACTGGGCTATGAGAAAAAACAAGAAACACTGGGGAAAGAATGGATGCCTTGCTGTCAGCTCTTCTTGTAATCAAATAGTAGACCCAAATGAGACATTACATGCATGATATGAAAGAAAAGTTGGGGGAACCTTATAGATAGGCTGGGGTCTGAGCCCCAGAGTTGCCACTAACTAGCTGTGAGACCTCAAATAATTAACCAGACCTCTATGATCATGTTTGCCCATATGAAAAATACATAGGGCTCTCAAGCCATCTTCCAGAATAGAATGGGATGCCCACCAGAGCTCCCAGCACACACGAGGCACCAGGAAATGGAACATCGTGGACTCACAGTCTGTATCCTCCAAACTCCATTGCTGAAATTGAAACCTCCAAATTGATAGTATTAAGAGACGAGAGCTTTGGGGTATGTGTTACGGAATCATGAGAGTGTAGCCCTAAATAGATGTGTTGGTACCTGTGCAAAAGCAGCACCCGGAGAGCTCTCTGCTCTCCATCTGGTAAAACACAGGCAGCAAAGAAGACTGCACTCCTGAGGTGGGCCTCACCAGAACCATGCCCAGTGAGCTCTAACGGCTGCACTCCAGAATGGAGGAAGACATATTTGTGCTGGAAGCAAACCATCCAAGTTATGTCATTTTGTTGTCACAGACTGAACAGACTATGACAGCGAGGAGGCCTTGCCTCTGGAAGACAGAGAGAGTCAGGAAGAGAGGGTTTCACAGCTCTTCTCAGCTGGTATAAAATTATTCGCTTTGAACTCGCTGAGGCAGGGGATCCTTTTCAGTACTCTTGGCACCTACTTGACACAGCCTGAGGGAGTGTCAGAAACAGTCTCCAGGAAGTGGCTGAGCAGAGGTCTGGCTTTCCCTGTCCACTCTGCAGGCATCCTAGTTACAATCAGACAGAGAAGTGACTGTTTCTCACCCAGGGGATGTGACAGTGCCCAAGACTGCATTACCAAGGGTCAACCACCAGAACAACGCCCTTCTCATCCCTCAGGAAACAGGACAGGACAACTGTACCCCTAAGAATGAGCTAATCAGTTCTAACTATCTCCCACTTACAGAGAAATTTCCTTCTGATTTATATTTTCACAGAATATAAGCCCTAGAAAAGACCTTGGGTTATTTTTCCCAACGACCTCTTGTCACTCCTCCAAGACCAGAGCTCATAAACAATAGAATCTGTGAAGAGGAAACAGGCTATCTTAGGCTAGGCGATTTGTGAACAACATAAATGTACTGCCCACAGTTTTAGATGGTAGAAATGCAAGAACAAGTTGCTGTAGATGTTGGTATTTTGTGAGGTTTGATCATCAGTTACTGTACTGCAACGTGTTCTCATATGGAAGGGGAGGAGAAAGAGTTCCCTTAGGCATCTGTCCCACAGGTAGTAATTCCACTCACAAGAGTGGGGCCTTGTCATCTAATCATATCCTACGACATTCGATCTTGTAAGGCCACCATTACCTTGAAGATTATCTTTCAACTATGAGTTTGGACAAGGACAAGCATTCAGGCCATTGCACTTACACAGGCAGGTTGCTCCATCAAGGCTTAACCAACTGCTCTACTCTACCTGTCTGTTAGGCCCTGGAAAAGGCACTAGACTATGATGTTTACAAATTAGCATTCTTGTCCTTTATGGGCCTGGTAATTGGTGTTAATTGACACCCTGATGGACTCTCAGGTTACCTGAGAGATTGGACTATTGCCATGTCTGTGGGGGCTTATCTTGGTTACATTGATTGATCGAGGAAGGCTCATCTTGATTGTGGGCAGAGCCATTGCAAAGGCTGGGGATTCTGGAGTGGCTAGAGGTAGAAAAAAGTGAGCAGTAGCGTGTATGTGTGCACCTCTTTCTTCTGATACCAGTCATAATGTGACCAGCTCCTTGAGGTTCCTGTCGATTTGACTTCTCTGCTGTCTTCATTGCTGTTCTGTTGCTGGGAAAAGACACCATGACCAAGGCAACTCTTATGAAAGAAAGCATTTAATATGGGGCTGGCTTATGGTTTCAGAGGCTTAATCATCATGGCAGACAATGTTGAAAAAGTAGCACATATGATTTCACCCTGCACTACTCTGTAAGTATGTACAATTTTGCCAACCAGAAAAACATTTTTTAAATAAAAATGTGAGACTTTCCTTTGTGAGTCTCCATTATATCCACTAGATATTACTATTCCAGAAAATGAATGAATGACACATAGAAATGCCAAGAAAGGAAAGATGGTGTGTGTTCCTACTTTACCAATGAGAAATTAACTAATATCTTCATATTTATAGTCAATGTCTGGTAAAACAATGCCTTGAAGGCATGTGCGGATGGAGCTCCACAGCATGGGGTATGTGGGTACATGGCTGCCTGCTTTCTAGTCATCAGTTGGAGAGTCTTGATTATTTATTTTTCTTTTCTTTTTTTTAAATTAATTAATTTATTTATTAATTTATTCATATTACATCTCAATTGTTAGCCCATCCCTTGTATCCTCCCTTTCTTTCCTCCCTCCCGTTTCCCCCTCTACTCCCTTCCCCTATGTCTGTGACTGAGGGGGACCTCCTCCCCCTGTATATGCTCCTAGGGTATCAAGTCTCTTCTTGGTGACTTATTATTTTTCCTCTGAGTGCCACCAGGCCTCCCCATCCAAGGGACATGGTCCGATATGGGGCACCAGAGTTTGTGTGAAAGTCAGATCCCCTTCTCCACTTAACGGTGGAGAATGTCCTGTCCATCGGCTAGACTGGGTAGGGGTTTGAAGTTTACTGCTATATTTTCTTTGGCTGGTGCCATAGTTTGAGGAGGACTAGAGGGCCCAGACCCGCCTGTATTTTTCCAGGACCCACTGGATCCTTCTATTTCCTCATTCTTCCAGGCAAATCAAAACGACACTGAGATTCCATCTTACACCCATCAGAATGGCTAAGATCATTAACTCAACTGACACCACATGCTGGCGAGGATGTGGAGAGAGAGGAACACTCCTTCATTGCTGGTGGGAATGCAAACTAGTACAACCACTTTGGAAATCTATCTGGTGCTTTCTCGGAAAAATGGGAATAGGGCTTCCTCAAGACCCAGCTATTCCACTCCTTGGAATATACCCAGAAGATGCACTACCACACAACAGGGACATATGCTCAGCCATGTTCATAGCTGCCTTATTCATAATAGCCAGAACATGGAAACAACCTACGTGTCCCTCAGTAGAAGAATGGATAAAGAAACTGTGGTATATTTACACTATGGAATACTACTCAGCTATTAAAAACAAGGAATTTCCGAAATTTGTGGACAAATGGATTGAACTAGAAATTATCATAATGAGTGAGTTCACCCAGAAGCAAAAAGAGTCAAATGGTATATACTCACTTATATCGAGACACTAGGCCAAGGGGTACGCCCCCATGATAAACTTTACCTACCAAGAAAGTGGGTCAGAGGGGAGAAAATCCTATTGAGACTTTAGGGGTGAGAAGCCTGGAAGAATGAGGAAATTATTTATTTTTCTTAAGTATGAAGTTTGAAAATGAAGTCTGATAGGACATAAATGTATGGGAACAGAGGCGGTAGCTCCCTGCCACCATTGACATAAGACATTTGGGGTGCTCTGGGGCACAGATTTCAGCGGACTCATGATGTCTGAGAGTTCAGCAAGACCCCAGGTGAGCGTAAGGTGTGTTACATCCCCAACTAAGATTAATGGGGAATGCTGACAGCCCTGAGAGGCAATGTCACTTTCATTTGAACCAGAACTTGTTTCAAACACAGAAAGAGGTCAATGACATTCTTAGAAACACAAATAACCAGTGAACCCTATCATATCCTTTCTTACCCTTGTCACCCTACTTTATTAAGCAACCTCTTTCAGTAAAAACGGTAACAAGTAAAGGCGGGAATAGGAAAAGCCCAGTTCCTCTTCCTCTCCGCCCTGTCTTCCCTCAGCTATTAGCCCTGAACAGCGTATCAGTAGAATGTGCACAGATCCAGCAGGGAAGCAGAGCCATTGATGTGGTTCTTTATCATGTTTCCACTATGCTAGCAACAAGGTACATGCGCAAGCTTTGAAATACAAGTTGTGTCATTTTGACAAGTTTAGGAGTTGCATGTTCTTAATGTTTCTAACACAAAACAGAGTCCAAAAAAGGTGTGCTCCAAAGTTAAGGTTTTGATGTTTTGCTTTGGTTTTTGTTTGTTTGTTCATTTGTTTTTGTGTAGATTGACACTACATAGCAAATACTATACTTCCTGGGTGGGTGGGGGGTGGTAGCATATGCCTGTAACCCAGCACTTAGGAAGCTGAGAAAGGAAGATTGACTCAAGGTTGAAGCCAGCTAGGCTAGCTATAAGGTGAGGTCAGTCAAAAGCCAACAGAAACCAACAAATCAAGATGAGTCACAGGGGAGAGGGGGCAGCATTGCATTTCCTATGTAGTCAATGGTTTATTTCTCTGTTTCTAATGAAGGACCCATTCATTTTCATTTGCACTGCGCCCTACACATGTTGCTAACCCAGAGCTGATGCTATCAGGTGCTAGAACATGTTGCACCCATAGGGCGAGTTCTGTTCTCATAGATATTGCCCATACAGCGATGGGAAGGCTTTGTGGGCTACCGTTATGCCACCATCTTTTCTGGTTGTAACTTTGATCTTCCACCTCAAGCCACAGTTTCATCCCTTTTAGAAATCTCTGTCATCTCTGGCCAATAATAAAATAAAAACCGTCCTTCATCCCATGGTGAAATGGCATGGTTAACGATACTTCAGGGTCAGTTGGTTTGGGGGAACAAGGGACACACAAGGTGATCACTTATTGCATGCTTTTAAGTCAAAACTCATGGGTCATGATGCACAATCATTCTATACCTAAATTCGTGTAAGGGCGTGCAAATGTTTGTGCTCTTCTAAGAGTATGCCTGACCTCTGTATGCTGAGCTGCCGTAGCTCAAGGAAGAGACAACAGGCAGAGCTGGTAATGCGTGGATGCACAGAGGCCAGATGCTCTCTACTTGAGGCCCTCCTGGAGAGTGAGTGGTTTGGGGGGGGGGGGAAAGTGGTTTAAAGATGAGACTTCCCTGTTAGGAACCTTGGTGGAAAGTGAAACCACCAGAGTCTGTGTACAGTACTGCCCCTGAACTTTTCTGTGAAAGAGTATAAGTGAGTCCGCAGCATTCCCAGTCAGACTCGCCAGTTGAAAAGTTCATGACAACTTTGGGGTTCAATTGCAAAATGCGCCGTTAGGCCAGGTTTCGGGTCCTGTAACAAAAGTCCTTCCCAGTCTGGTGACCACAAGTCAGCCTGACATTTGTAAGTGTGCACTTCCATGGAAGAAACGAAGGCACTGCTTAATTGCATTAGGAGAATTGTACCACATTCCACCAGAGAACACTGACATGCTTTGACAAGCATGAGGAAAACCTGCTCCTCTCAATGCAGGGCCTCTTTCTTTGGGGTCATGGTTATTACCATGGAGATAGCATGCAAAGAATGAGAGAGCTGGTTCCCCTGCTGAAAACTGAGCTGGCTGCTTTTTCTTAGCAGTAATCACAGTTACCACCCAGCATGCTGCCACCAAGACGTCACACTTCCTGTCAGGCATAAGACTGGAATTCCGTTCTGCACAGTGCACTCATAGCATAGGATCCAGGGGTGGAAGAGGTGCTCAGCAACAGGAGAGTCTTGGGTCATAGGGATATCACAAATAAGTAGAAATCATATGTATTGCTGATTCAGTGTTGTTTGTTAACCAGAAAAACAGTGAAAGAATGTGAAATGAAATCCTTGAAAGACAGTCTTTCAAAGTACATATAGGACTCTGGGGAAAGCATTTTTAGGAAGGAAGTTGAAAATTATGGACCGTTTCAAACAGGAAAATTGTGTAAATGGACATTTCCTAAAAGGGGAGTATTTAACTGTGCTTCATGAAAGCTAAGAACCATATTTTTGCAAATACTACACTCTTAACTTCTTAGTTTCATCTTAAATCACCTTCCCCTGCTGTCTTCCACCTCCAAGGCTGAGGCATGAGGCTCATGGCCCCAGGGGCACTGCCTACAACAAAGGGGCCATTGATCAGCTTGAATCTCAAAGCTGACTCTCTGACCTCCTAAGCAAGAAAATAGTCTTCAAAGCCAAGCACTGTTGAGAAAGAAAGGGATTTTCTAAATTCCTTTAGCTCCCATTAGTTATATCAAGAGCAATACCTGGTGGAATAGATCCTAGAAATTTGCTATCTGCCGTCCTCAGAGGGCAGAAAGGACTGTAGATCTAGCAGCTTATAGCCTGAGAGATTAGATCATGGATTGGGAAGAGGCAAGGAGAAATGAGTCCCCCATGTCCCCCACTCTCCCCTTCACATATCGGGCCTGACAGGCGGAAGTCGGGTTAGATCTTCTGAGGACAGCTGACAGTATGAGGGTCACACCTCCCTGACCATTCAGGGGAAGACAACAAGGTTTAGGAAGGCTCCTGTATGGTCACTGCTAACAGTACAATGCAGTGGGCAGTTGTGAAAAACAGAAGGTGGCATGGTTGTCTCCCAGTGCCTCTAGATCCTGGCTTCCCAAGGGAGAGAAAATTGGGGTTCTAGGGCTGTGAATATATTAGAAAGACCGAAGGAGTCGATGAATACTGTAGTCAGGATAGAGGGAATCTCAGGGGCCCTGAGATCAGGAAGCACAGGCCAGACCTGAGTGCCAGCATTTTACCTCAGAAGCCCAAGATATCCAGAGATTGCCTGGTAAAGAGAATCAGGCCACTCTACGGTGAAGATCAGCAAAGCACTCCATGCGGGTGCTCCCCACAAAGTGGTTCCAAAGCGTCCTTAATCATTCCACTCTACCTTGAAATGGAGGACAAGCATTTGCCTTAAGAGGACAGAGATTTAGTTTGAGCAGGACCCCCTTGGCCCAAATCTGCCTATCATAATGTTCTACTTGTAGGTTTCTAGGACCCACTGGATCCTTCTACATTGCTATTCTCCCATGCTTCTCTCATCTAGAGTCCCAATAGGATGTCCTCCCCTCTGTCCCAGTTTCCTGGTAAGTGAAAGCTTTCGTGGGACATGCCATTGGGCTAGTATGCAGATATAAGTGAGTATATACCATTTGAGTCTTTCTGCTTCTGGGTTAACTCACTCATTATGATCATTTCTAGCACAGCAGGTCACCGAGAAGAGACTTGATACCCTATGAGCATATACAGGGGGAGGTAATCCCTCTGAGGAACAGTCATAGGGGAGGGGAATAAGGGGAAAATGGGAGGGAGGGAAGAATGGGAGGATACAAGGGATGGGATAACCATTGAGATGTAACAAGAATAAATTAATTAAATAAAAAAAAACAGAGGAAAAAAAAAAAAGAGGACAGAGATTTCCAAAAGGGACCATGTAAACCAGCACTGAAAAGGAACGAAACTTTCAATTAAAAAAAAAAAAGTTAAAATGAAGAAGTTTAAATTAGGAGAGACATATATGGAGCTAATTGACAGTGGGGTACATGAAGGAAGCTGAGATCAGTGTCTAGAAATACAAGGCATTTGTGCATGTAGATGGAGGGTGAGCCTGTGACCCACTACCTCTTAATCCCCACTGCTCCATATCATCCTATTCAGTGCATACACGTCAACTCCCTTTAAGTCAAAGCAAATTTGGTGTTTGGAAGTGTCCTCAGGGAAGCCTAGGGGCACAAGAAACTTGCTTTAATGTCCCAAAAAAGGCGAGAGCAATTTAAAGTCTCAAGATATCCTCTTGAGAAGTCCTCAAGGCTTGCATCCCTTGAATTAAAATCAAAGATGCTGCAAAGACTTGCTGAGCCCCCTCATACTCCCTGCAAAAGTGGACGTGGAGGAGAGTGTTCTTTTGGGAGGAGAGTGCTATCAGTTGTCAGGAGGGAGTAGGAGATGTGGAAGGAAACAATCCGGACAGCCCTTGGTCCTAAGATAGCCTCAGCTGACACCCTGTAATGGCAAACTAGGAAGACAGAGTTTTGGCAAAGAAGTATCTACACAGAGCTGGCAAGATTCAAGCCCCATCTGTGCCCGACCCTGGAGGCTTGCTGGTCACTGTTTACGAGACTAGACATACCTGTGACTCGAAGAGCACAGAGATGCATGGTGGGTCAGCTCTAAAATGTTATTGACCACCATTTAACGTCATAGACGGCATTGATTAAGCCATCCACACTCCAAAGCAGCCTATTCAGCCTCTGCCAGCCTCACTGCTCTTCAGCAAAGTTTTTGAAAAATCATGCCCGGCGCAAGGAGAAACCTGGCTTGTCAAGAAAAGACATGGAGCCTCGAGAAGTTTCTGCTGCAGGTCCTCTGAAGACCTGCGCAGTGAAGATGAAAGCGTAAGCAGCCCCATTCCCTGTGTGTAGGTCAGGCATTCTGCAGCACAGCGCATTTAGAATGGTGGCTCTCGAGTCTTTCCCCATGTGCCATTGTATTTCAGTGAGCATGTACATTTTATTTTCGATAAAACCTGCACTCATTCTGTTGAGATGTTCAGCTATACACGATGCAGAGCAGAGTCTAGCTACTTAAAAGACAGAAGAGAGAGGTCCAGGACCCTGGGAAGAGTGTCATGCTGGGGTGTGGAACTTTGACAAATGTGTAACAAGGTGTGATTGAAGTGGCCAACTACTCTATTCAAAGGCAACTCTTCACCCCCCCCCCCCCCCCCCCCCCCCCCCAGTTCACAGGCTCAAGAAGCACAGGCCGTGAAATGGGAGAAACGACTAGCTTATTAGGTAAAGTACGTAAGGATGGGCTCATGTGGTCCACACACATTTCTGTCCTCCGAGCTGATGTCAGACCCTCAACTCAGCTCTCATCACTATGCTGGACTTGGTGCTGACATCATCCAATCCACCCGTTCGTGCTTCTACATACATTGACTGTGCTAAAATGCGAGCTAATCCCTGGCTTTGGTGTGTTCCCACTTAAGATAATAGTGCAGATTCTGTTTCAGAAAATAATATACTCGCTGCCTGGAAGAGACTCAAAATCCACCAAGTCCTCCCCAGCTCCCCTATTTGATAAAGGACTCCAATCAAAACATTTTCATTGGGTGGCCCTCCAACACTTGCTGGTCACATACCCCCGCCTTCTACAGCAGCCCATTTTACTGCTTTATCTGTGGCTGTCAGTGACTAAGCTACTCTCAGAAACTTCTTATCCTTCATTTATTGTTAGCTATCATACCTCTACCACTAGAGACTAGTTGATTTTTTAAAAAGTCATTATCTGTGTATGTATATCACAGCAAAGCACAAAATCATCTTCAAGCGTGGTAGTTCCTAAGTCATAGGATTAATTAGGAAACAATCATGTGTTCATAGAGACAAGCACACATGCGCACACATAGTGCTACTCAGGTTTTCAGTTGTCATCCAGAGTGGTTTGCTTACTCAACCATTGGCTGTTCTTTCCTTTAGAAATTATTAACAGATCCAGAAGAGATTTGCTTTTAAGGCTCACCAGTTTGCCTTGAGGTAGAAAAACTATGAATGCAATTTATCATTTTGCCAAACTGAGTAAACCGTGATGAGGCACACCCATCAGATGCTTAAATAAGTGAATCTGGAACTGTCAGCATCTATGCCACTCACTCATAGTCTGGATGTCTTGTAGGTACACCCAGCCAGGTCACAGACTTACCTTGGTCTGCATGCAAGTCATGTGGATACATGCATCTGGTTGTGTACAGACTTTCTCCAATTCTGTACTAAGGAACAGACCATAGGCATCATCAGCATTTTTAAAAGATCCGATTATTTCTTCTCTAATGCACTTCCTTCTTGAAATCACACTGACCATAGGACTCAGCAGCATGCCCTTGATGGTCACTGACATGATTAATGTCTGCTCCAATTTCAGAAATGACAGGCGAGACATCAGTTAGGATTAAGGAAACATTTTCTTTGTTTTCTTGAGTATCAAATAAGTAACATGCGAGGATTTTTTTTCTCCCCACTGACAGCTACTGGGGAGGTGGAACAGTCCTACAGAAGCTACAGGAGGCGTCCTTTGCTGTGTGTGAGATCTGAACTTAACCCATCCCCCCAGGGTGCTCCCCATGATCCCAGCATCCCGGGGGACACATGCCTTCCCCCGGCCATGCAGTCCTTCTCCTGGGCACGTTTACTTCCCTCGCTTTGAAGCTCAGCTCTGGCGAAGGCTTGATTTTGGCCAGCTGAAACACGCAGGCCGCCTCTAATCTGAAGTTGTCTAATTTGGATTTCTTTAAGCTCCGAGGCTGGTACATTCTCCAAACCAATTTTATCAGGGGAGATGCAGCCTATGAATTATGGACGTCAATAGTATTGGGGAAGATTGACCTTCACACAGACAGATAAATAAGTGATAAGTGTGAGACAAATAAGAACATGTAGATAAATAAGTGATAATCCAAAGAAAACTTTTCTTCTCCTTAAATCAGCATCCTGCAAAGTTGGAAGTTATTCATCCCTTCTGTAAGGAAGCATTCTAGAAGTCTCCGAAAGACTCGTCCTTTGTTTATCATGAGCAGTGATCCTGGGGGAAACTGAGGCAGCTCTGCCACATTTCCCTAGCTGCTTTGAGTAGAACAGACACACTTTATGGACAGTGATAAGCGTGCCATTTCTGGTTCTGGAAAACCATCCTAGCCTGAGCCTGGTGATGGGGGCCGTTGTGCAGATGGTGGAAGCCTCTTCGTGAGGTTCAGCTTTTCCCGGGACATTTGCATAAATCCCGAGAGAAAATGAAGAGCAAGTCAGAAGCTTGAGGGTCACTGGCTTTGCCAATTCACTGGCGTCCCTTCCCTCAGCTTTGTTCAGCTAATTAGTCCCTCCAGACAGTCACATTCACCACATGCAAATTATCACAGAAGGGACCCTTTCCCCCTTCTCCTTTTTTAAAAACATACACTTGAATTATACTCTCCTGACATCAGCTCCCAGCCCCACCGAGGGATTTCCAACTGCCTAATAACAAACAGATTAGAGGCCAGAGGACCACTTATTCCTCCAGTCCTCCTCTGCGTCCAGCTGTGAGGCTGCGCAGTGATTACAGTCAAAGGCCAGCCCGGGCTGCAGAGCGAACTCTGATGTTAAAGTGGGAACTCAGCACAAAGGCCTCGGGGGGACCCAAGAACACTAACTTTGTTGCCCATCAGAAATGGATAACACTCCCCCATCTTGTCCCTGAAGGTGTCAATTCCAAGTTGGAGAGCAGCCTCCTCGCCTAATTCAAGCTGGGGCCAGGATGGAGCAAGCTTTCTCAGATATTATAAGCCAGTGTGAGCTCAAAAAAGAATCCAGTGCTCAAGGCCAAATAGCTTCAAAGCTAATAACCCTCCAGAGTCGGTGTGAGAGTGCTACAACTGTCAATGTCAACTTACACCATGCACGGTGAGAGGGAAACTTCAATAATGACATCACGGAGGAAGGGCATAGGGCAGCCGCAGCAGAGAGACATGCGTGGGTCCCTCAGATCTTTGAAGCCTTCAAGGGTTTACCTGGACTAACGCATCTCCATGTAGTCATTGCAGTTTTAGGCTACTCTGATTAAGGACTTAGCACATTCAAAGGGTTTCAGCAGTAGCAAGATGACACGTTTTCAGGAGCACTATTGGATTCCATTATCTCTCTCGTCTCTTCTTCTACGGATATGACTCTCCCCCAGCAAGGGGGCTCCTGTTATGTCCTCTCCCAGACCTCCACACAGGTCTCACATCCTAGACTGGCCCTACTTAAAGTCCAACCAGCCCGCTGGCCTTTATTTATATCTAGCTTTGATCGTCAAACACATCTAGTCCCCACTTTGGCACTTGAGAGTCAGAAGGCAAACCTCAGTGGATCTGAGAAAATTCCTCCAGGACACCCCCTGAGTCCTGGAAAACCTCCCTAACTAATACAGAAGTGGAAGGAGCAAGGCTCCCGTAAGAATATACCAGGGGTTGTGTATGGTCATGGTCATGTTTGAAAGAATAAGTTCTCGCTGAATGCCAGGCTTCTCCAGGGATGGGCTTTGTATCCTGAACACAACACCAGATTATCAAAAGGATGATACTGAAGAGGTTATGGTAAAAAAAAAAAAAAAAGAGAGAACCTTATCCACAGTGGGAATATAATTAGAATAGTCACCAGAAAGTGCAATATAGCTGCTCTTCAAAAGCCAGAAACAGTCTACCACACAATCCCATAATGCCAGTGCTGAGGAAATGACATCGTCAGCCTGCTAACACACCTGATGTCTTCTGCAGCTCCTATTAGTGACACTGTTTAGGAAAGGCATGGAACCTTGCTGAAGAAAGGGCACCACTGAAGATGGGGTTTGAGGGTTTATAGACTTGCCCCACTTCTTGTTCCCTCTCTGTTTCCTGTGTGTGGATGAAAATGTGACCAGTCAACTTCCTACCCCTGCCACCATACTGTCCTTGCCTGTTACCATGACTTCCTCTGCCATGAATGTCTCTATCTCTCTGGAACCATAATCTGAAATAAACCCTTTTCTCTTCTAAGTTGATTTTGCTCATGGTCTTTTATCACAGTGACAGAAGACTAACGAATACTCTAACATAGATATTAATCCACCTTAGTGATCACCAGCAGACCAGTGGGCAAAGAACATGCGCATATACACAACCGAATACTATGTAGACTTTATAAACCCCCAAATCCAGCCAATACTGACAGTGTGGCTAGCCCTGGAGGATCCTATGTTTCATGAAACAAGGTAGGGACACAAAGCCAAACTCATATGATCTCACTTGTGTGGAATCTAAAAAACGTTGACCTCATAGAGGGTTGTGTACAGAGTGGCTATGACTAGACTAGGGAGGCTGGTCAATGAGTGCAGTTCTATAGTCGGCTAGGAGGGATGATTCCTGTGCTCTGTGGCACAGAAGCTTGGGTGGAATTAACAATAACACATTCTGTATCTCATAACAGAACAGGAAGAAGAGTCCGTGTGCTCTTGCCATAAGGAAATAATAAACACTTAAGGTGATGGGTGTGATAGTCCCTACTGTGTTGGTTTGAATGGCATGACTTCCATGCACTCGTGTGTTTGAATGCTAGGCCCGTAGGGAGTGGCATTTTTGGAGGGTGTGGCCTTGTCGGAGGAAGTGTGTCACTGTGGGGGTGGGCTTTGAAGTCTTCTATGCTCAAACTATGCCTAGTGTGGGACACAGTCTTCTTCTGCTGCCTGCAGATCAAGATGTAGAGCCCTCAGCTCCTTCTCCAGCACCATGTCTGCCTGTGTGCTGCCATGCTTCCCACCGTGATGATAATGGACTAAACCTCTGAACTGTGAGCCAACATCAATTAAATGGTTTTCTTTTATAAGAGTTGCCATGATTATAGTGTCTCTTCACAGCAATAAAACCCTAACTAAGACACCTACCCACTGCACACAGTTAACCAAAACATCCCATTATATCTCATAAATCTGTATACATGCTATATGGTAATCAAGGCATGTTTTAAGTTGTAAAGATATTACAGGCTATAAACTCAATAGAACTGCAGTTGTCTTGGGCCTATTGAGGACCACCTCTGAACTCCTGCCTCATTTAAAACAGGGAGGTAATATCTTACAGGGTCAAGACTGTGTGACAATTGTGTAACAGCACAGTTAGGTCACTTAGCATAATAACTGCCCCACCCCATGTAGTCTATGAATGTTACCTATGACAATGATTATTATTACATCATAACAGTTTTTTTAACACTTAAAATTATCACTGTTTCTTTAAAAAATTTAGGTGTTTGAGTGTTTGGCCTATACACTATGGTGTTTGGTTTGTACACTGTGTCTGATGCCTAAGGTTACCAAACAAGCATATCAGACCACCTGGACTGGGGTTATAGACATTTGTGGGCCACCATGTAGGTGCTTGGAATTGAACCAAAGTCATTTGGAAGAACAGTCAATGCTCTTAACCACTAAGCTGTCTCTCTAGCTCACAAATAACAGTACTTGAAACAATTAAAAATATTAGAACTTAAGAACATAAAGCTACTTAGAGGAAAGAAAGAACACATAAAAGGGTTAAAACATACACAGTTCTTCACAAGGCTTACAGGCAATACATATCCAGAAACAGCCTTGCAAGGATGGATTTCAGGCTGGCCTCTAGGACACTGATGGCATACCATAAAGAGTAAACACACACACACAAACACACACACACACACACACACACACACACACACACACACACACACACCTGGAACACATAACTGAATTAGTCAGTTTCCATCCTGATCCTAACAGGAGGGCTTCCCCCTTTTGTTTCAAACTTTTGCTGTACATCATCTTCATGAAAATGCAGCTTACACACACAATGGAGGGCACCCATTTTAGGTACATGATTCTGACACCTTGGGCAAAAAGTGCTCCCATGCAGTTTATGGGACAATTACAGTAGCAAGTGTCACTCCTGTACCAGGAAGTTCCCTTCCCAGTCAACACACACCTGGGCTACAGGGAGCAGTTTTTCTGCTTCCTCTCGTCATAGGTTCGTTTCCTCTGCTTATGGTCTTCAAGTGAGCGGACACAATGCCAGCGGTTCTTCTGCGCCATCCTCCTTTCAGAATGGCCTTTCACTGGTCCATTACCTTGTGAATCTGGATGCTTTCTTCCTTCTTCATGAAGTGGTACTGGGTTGCACGAGTATACCAGATGCTGATACTTTGCTCCATCGGTGTTTGGACTCTTTCCATTTTGGGAGTTACCACAAAGATGCTACAAACATTTATTTCACATGTTTTCATTTCTCTTAGGTATATATATAGAAGTTATCGTGGTTTGATGAGAGAAGTCCCCCATAGGCTCGTGTATTTGACGACTTAGTCCCCAACTGGTGGTGCTGTCTGGGTTATGGAATTTTTAGTGCTGGAGGGAGTATGTCATGAGAGTGGATCTGGGTGGCTCATAGCTTTATCCTACTTCCTGTTCTTCCTCTCTGGGTCTGTGCGCAGTTGAGATGTGATCTCTCGGCTCCCTGCTCTAGCCACCTGCTGCCAGCCATCATGGACTCACCCTCTGGAACCATCGGGCAGTATAAATTCTTTCCCTTATAAGTCGCTTTTGGCCAAGGTTCTTCATCACAGGTCCAAAAAATTAACTGATAAAGAAGTGTGACTTTTTAATTGTAGAAGAAACAGCCAAACAAGTCTCTAAAGGGAATTAGGCCTCAGTGGCATCCTCACAGTATATGGAATCACCTCCCGGTCAAGATGGCCATGTAAGGGTCACAGTGGGGGTAGGGGCACCTGTCCTACCTGGGGAGGAATGACTTCTCACTGACACTGTTTTGAATGGTGGACACACAGTGATATTTCTCCCAGTGATTTTCATTGTTGTATTTAAATTCTCTACAGACAATGTGCCTCCTCACTTACACACCTTTTGTACACTGCTGCTAACCAACATGGATCAGATCAGAATGCTAGCTTCTTTAGTGTAGAAATGTGCCGTCGTACGTCGTTAATCTGAATTTTCCTTTTCCAGAACGTCAATAAAGTTGAGGTCATTGTGGGGTGTCTATTCAAAAAGAAATTTTGCCTATTTTTAACTGGGCTGTGTATAAATCACCCTGTATTATAAGAGTTCTTTGTGCATCCTAGACTTAAGTGTCTTGATATATATATATGTATATATATACATATATATACATATATATATGTATATACGTATATATATATACATATATATATATACATATATATATATCAAGTGCCCTCACCCTAGCATGTGGCTCCTCACACTTGCTGTCCTCTCCCATCCTATTGGTTCTTATCATGGCGACCTTAATGGACTTTAGATTTCTACCATGACTCCTGCCATCCAGTCAATCCATCTCTACTGTAGAGAAGTGAGCCACAGAGGTCAGGAGCTCTACAGGGCCCTAGCTAAAGGAGGCTTTGTTCTTTCTTCCTTTTGCTGTCATTATCGTCTCTGTTTATAAATCCCAGGATTAACTACGAACCCACATGCTACAAGGAACAGTGACATCCTGCCCAGGTTTCCAGGCTACCCTTCTCCTGAGTGCCTATGGTGGGCACTCCAAGAGTCCCACTCCCACCCTCCTTCCCACAACGCAGCAAGGGGCCAAATTCTGAGTTTTGTTTTGGGGGGGGCAATTTTCACAGCTCTTCTGTGTCACAGCTCCCACTTTTGGGGTGTTGTTGTTGTTGTTGTTGTTGTTGTTGTTGTTGTTGTTGTTGTTGTTGTTTGTTGTTAACTTCCTCATCTCCATACATGAGATCTGGAGCCTGTATTGAAGCAGTTTAAAGTCACCATGCCCCTCTCCTGTGGTTCCATCAGGGGTCTTCCTAAGAAGCCTGGGAACTCCAGAATCTTCTAACAAACAGCTGTATGAGTCAAGGTGCTGGATAGCAGAGGTGCAGTTCAGAAATGGGATCCTGGCTGGCAAAAGACAGGAAGGGAAGTGGGAGGCAGGGGAGCCCAGGACCTGTAAAAACTGGCCCATGTGCCACCCGAGGATGCTATTAGTATCTAACTCGTGGGCAGATTGTAAGGATTAAAAGAGATGCTACATGAAAGGCACTTAGCATAGTGTCTGGCACCAAATAATTGCTCAATAACTGTTAGCTATTAGATCAAGATCCCTTTTATCTGACACGGTATGGACTGGTGTTGGTCAGTTAATGGAAAAAGTTGGTTAAAGAGAGAAATCAGAGAAAATTATGCTATCCACCTTCAACATTTCATTTTAACTTAAAACACAGAAGTGTGCATCCACTCACTGTCCTTTGATGTAGATCCAACGCTTTTCCTTTGAGTATGGGGCCATGGATGGGCGTGCCCAGCTGTCTTCCTGCGTTAACCACACCCAGTAATGCATCGCTTAGCATTTCCAGTTTCCATTTCTTTGACGTGGTGCAAAACTTCAGGCTTTCCGAGTAAGAAAGACGAAGATTCCTTCTAGGTGTGCCCAACCACGCCCCCAATCTTTAATCCTATTTCTCCCCGACTCCACTCACCTGTAATGCTTTCTAGCAACCCAGGGCCACTTTGTGAAGACTCCTCTCCCCCCGCCCCCTTTTCCCTACATCAGATTCGCAGAACATTTTATTATGTTGCTTCATTTCAATAAGGCTTCCAGCATGATAAAGAGGATGTGAGGCAGGCACGGAACAAAGACTCTGTGCTGTTAGAGCCTGAGTATAATTCACTGGAGGGAGCTGCGGTGCACACAAGGGAGGAATATTCTAGAGAAGGTTGTATGTATGGGGAGGGGCAACTCAGAGTCAGGGTGATGGAGGAAGGCGTCATGGGTTTCAGCAAACACACCTTTGAAGGGCATCTGTTACCTAGGAGGTGGATGAAGTAGACCAAATCCTACACCTGCTGTCCGCACAGTATTTGTTATTGAGCTCAGTCCTGCCCGTTGGGGTTTTATTACCATAGTTCTAGAAAATAATCAGTGAAATAAGGCTTTAGAAGTTTCAAGGCCCGGGTTCTAGTCCTGCCTCTGTCACTTATACACCTGGTGATATTCACTGACTCTGTCTTAAATCTCCAGAAGAAAAGTCTGATGCTCTAAACAGAGAGATTTTCTCCACGTCGTCTGTGATCTCCCAATGAACTGACGTGAGGAACCTCTGTCCACTTTAGGGTTAGCCTCAGGCACAGTGGTTTCTCTTGTTATTTCTTCGGTTCCCATAAACTCAGATGCCAAATGTCAGGCCATGTCACATTCTAGGGCCTTCAAATTCCAAGCCCAGGAGAAGAAAGGGCAAAGACAAGAACCTGCTGTCCATTCCCCTCAGCGTCTCCTCTCTCCCTCCCTCTGACCTTTCTCTGCTGCCAATGCCATTTATCAGGTGCAGCCCTCTAATCTGGGCTCTGGGTACCCTTGGGACAGTACCGGACATCCCTCTGAGGTCAACAGGCCTGTTCCTCACAAACACAGCTGCTGCCAGATCCACGCCCATTCTCAACATACCTCTTGTGGGTGCGGGAATTTTTGGGATGCGAAGGGAGTGGTATCAGGGACTTCTAACACCTGCACCTGCGCAGCCTTGTGAGGGCGATGCCAAAGAGGGAGGAGAAGCTGACAAGACCTTAAGTTCAAAGTAGACCTTTAAGGTAAGTGGAATCAGGAGCCTTTATCTGCTTGTGGTGCCCACTGCCAAGATGCCCCTTTGCCCCAACTGTACCCCACATCAATTTATCAAAACACAGAATCTGACGCCTCTAAGACCAACAGGTGTCAGCACATGCCAGTCATGGGATGTAGGGGTGGGAGATAAGAAGAAAGGAAGAGGCGGTGTTTGCATGAAAAGAAACACAAATCATAAGTGGTCCAGAAGCCTTCAGGGATTGGAGGGACAGAGAGACTGAAGGGCCACGCCCACACAACTGTGATGTTCCCTAAGGGCACTTACACTCCAGGAATAGCCCACAGGTGCAGAAGCACCTGCCTAAAGGCCACTCTGTGTGTGTGTGTGTGTGTGTGTGTGTGTGTGTGTGTGTGTGTGTACACATGTGTGTATGTTTCTACCACAAACAAACACACAAACAAACAAAGAAAAACTTATCATAATCCAATATTTCGCTAAGCTTTGCCAAGATGAACATATTGACATTCTGAGCACTTTTTTCTCTCTGTCTAAACCCAACCCTGATTTTTTTTTTTTTTCATTTCTCCATCCACTCTCCTTAGGTGGAAACTTGTACCCAAAGAATGAAGGAAGAAAGGGTTCATTCTAGGAAGGATTCCAGCACTCAGGCCAACTCTGGAACCTTCTGCAATAGTGATGCGCTTCTGTCAGAGGGGTCTGGCCACCAGTCTCCATGTACAACATGCCTATGGTATGCAGCATCCATGGTGGGAAGGTGGGGTCTGGTCTGCAGATGGTCCCCTCCTATGTTTGCTTTCAGACCAGCTAACAATGGCTGTACATCAGAGCTCTGGTGTAGCGTTCCTTCAGTTATGGTCAGGCATCCACCGTGCCGCCTGTGTTACATCCTGGTACGACAGAGGCAGACACACATCCGAAGTCTCTACAGCCCGTGCCTGGAGAAGAGAAGAGGAAAGAGTGTCTTTACAGGCCCTTTTTTGGGGAGAGGAATACATTCTGTGTGTTTGCCATTGACCACTGAGGGCCTGGGTGGGTCCCTGTGACTGCCACACAGCACACACTAGTAACTCTGCCTTGATGTTGCTCTCTAGAAGGAATTACTCCCACCGGCCTAAGTCACCTTACAGGGCCCTCCTCGTAGGCATGCTGACAGGCTCCTGGGGAAGCAAGAAGCACATGGCCCATGGAATCCCAGTTTTGTCCCTCTTATGACCTTGAACACATTAGTTAATTCTGTCTTTAAACTTAGTGTATGTCAGTGCAGGATTACACAGAAGCTGAGAGCACTTCTTGGCTCTGGAGGTTGGGAGCTGCTATTCCCTTTATCTGCTGTGACTCACTATGCCTGTCCCTGAAAGCCTCCAGGTACCACCTTAAGGAGTGAGATCTGAGCTAGCATGGATGGCTGAGCCTGGGGGAGGGCCACTGAGTAAAGATGCGATTTAGTGGAAGACACAGAGCTTTCCTCCAGCCTTCTCTGGCTGTTCCCTAGAGCCCTCCATGATGCAGGAGGAACCCACAGCACAGTTTTTTTTATGACTCTAAGTGATCCAGGAAGCAGCCTGTGGCTGCCGTCAGTGCTGGAAAGGCCAAGTTGTGCTAATAGGAAGTGATGGTTGATCCCATTTACCTGGAAAGGTCCAGGAAGGCAGGCTTTAACAGAGGCTTGCGTTCTTGCAGCTCCTCTCCTAGGGCCTCAGAGGCAGGGGCACAGCACGTGGCTGTGCTGCACAGAGCCACAGGATTTGGGAAGAGAAGAACGGAGGGTGCTCTCCAGCCTTACCCTTGGGTTCACCGAGGACCATACTGTTGACTAGCCTTTCATTCGAAGTGTTAGGAGAAGTGAGAAGGGGGCTATTTGGGAAGCATGAAAAATGTCATCTAAGAGCATAGCCTTCACAGAGGGGCAGGGATGGGGTGTAGTAGCACGCATGCACTCCTGTCGACATCCTAGTGACACTTAAACAAGGATAAGGATGCCTAGCCTGTACTGAATTTGAGTAGTTAAGCATTTAAATGCCACAATATCATCAACAGTCTTTGGAACATAGAACTAAACAGTATTGTCATCAGTCTGCCAGTTTACATTGGGGATGTGGTGTCCATTGTCCCTTCAGATTCTCCATGTCTTCCTAGAGCAGCTGGGAAGTCTAACGTCATGTCTCAGCTCCAGGAAGGGCGGGCCAGTGGCTTCCCTAGGACTCTGTATATATGTAGTAGAAAGGTCTCTGCCAACAGCTAAGGTAAACCTCCGACATGATTTGAAAGACACATGCCTGTACCCATCTCTCTTTTTGTCCCTCCTTAGAGGGACTGATGGGTCACCTGATGTCTCAGGCAGCAGTCCTTGGAGCACAGTTCGGAAACTCCTGCCTACTGACAATGCCATCAAGCAGACCTCAAATGACAAGAGACCGCATCTGTCAGTTTATGATCCGCATCACTCAAGAATCGGCTGCTCATGTGTCCCCAGGACTCTGCTATGCTCCTGGGGACAGAGATGTACTTCTCTTCCTAGCATGAGGCCTGGCTCATTGTGTGCATGCATGAGCATATTTCATGTGTGTGTGTGTGTGTGTGTGTGTGTGTGTTTGAACATATGTGCATGTATGTCTGTGTATGTGTGTTTGAGCATGTGTGTATGTGTGGGGGAGTGTTTGTATACCCACGTGTGATATAACAGAGCATTACATATAAAATATTCTCTATCTGTGAGATCATTTACTCCAGTCAGGGACAGCAGCTATCTAATATTTTTATTTTATATCAGAATACACAGGAAGTAGGTATCCTGGCTATAATAGCCCTGCTGTAGTCAGAATTACACAAAACCGAAGAGACATCAGAGAACTGTAGTGTGTTTATCCTGTACTATGTGGCTAAAATCTGTTTATAAGTAAGTACATACCATGTGTGTCTTTCTGGGTCTGTGTTACCTCACTCAGGAAGATACTGTGTAGCTCCATCTAGTTGCCTGCAAATTGCATGATTTCCTTGTTTTTAATAGCTGATTATAGTATTCCAGTGTGTAAATGTAACCACAGTTTCTTTATACATTCTTCAGTTGAGGGACATCTAGGTTGTTTCCAGATTCTGGCTATTATGAATAAAGCTGCTATGAACATAGTTGAGCAAATGTCCTTGTTGTGTGGTAAAACATCTTTTGGGTATCTGCCCAAGACTGGTGTGGCTGCATCATGAAGAATAGTTATTCCCAATTTTCTGAGAAAGCACCAGATTGATTTCCAAAGTGGTTGTACAAGTTTGTACTTCCAATAGTGTTCCCCTTTCTCCATATCCTCACTAGAATGTGCTGTCCCTTGAGTTTTTTATCTTAGTCATTCTGATGGGTGTAGGATGGAATCTCATAGTCATTTTGATTGACATTTCCCTGATGACTAAGGATGCTGAGCATTTCTTTAAGTGCTTCTCGGCCAGTTGAGATTCCTCTGTTGAGAATTCTCTGTTTAGGTCTGTATCCCATTTTTAAATTGGATTGTTTGATAAGTAACAAGGAGGACCCAAGGGAGAATGCTTAAATGTCACTCAGAAGGGGAAATAGAATAGACAGCAGAAGATGCTGAAGAGCGGGAACAAGGTAGGAGAGGGAGCTCGGAAAGAAATGAGGGCGGAGATCAGATCTGGGGAGAGTGGAGGTGGGAGGACAGAGGGCCTGCAGAGAGAGGAGAAACCATGAGCAGAGGCATTTCTGAGAGCTATGACAGGGTAGGCTTCTGAGAGGACATGGGGGTGACTCTAGTTGAGGCTCCTAGTAGCCGGAGTCACGGAGACTGAAGAGGACACCCTCTAACTGGACAGGACTCCTAGTGGAGGGAAGGAACACTAACCCACCCACAGAAACTTTGACCCAAAATTTACCCTGCCTACAAGATGGACAGGGATAAAGATAGAGCAGATATAGAGGGATGACCAACCAACGACTGGCCCAACCTGAGACCCACCCCATGGGAGAAAGCCAACCCCTGACACTATTAATGATACTCTGCTATGCTTGCAGACAGGAGTCTAGCATAGCTGTCCTCTGAGAGGCTTCACCCAGCAGCTGATCAAAACAGTTGCTGAGACTCACAGCCAAACATTGGGTGAAGAGTAAGGAGTCTTGAAGATAAGAGGGGGCAAAGATAGAAAGGCCTGGAGGAGAAGGAACTCCACAAGAAGACCAACAGAGCCAACTAGCCAGGGCCCAGAGGAGCTTGGGGAGGCAGAAGCATCAACCAAGGACCATGCATGGACTGGACCTAGGACCCCTTACACAGATGTAGCCGATGGGCAGCTAGGGCTTCCCCTAGTAAGAGGAGCAGGGGCTGTCTCTGACACAGACTCTGTTGCCTGTTTTTCTATTACTTCCTTCTGACATGGGGGCCTCAACAGGCCACAGGGAGTGGGGATGTGCTCAGTCCTGATGTGACTTGATGTGCTGTGGTGACTTTGTGGGGGAAGGCTCCCTTTTTCTGAGGGGTATGGGAGGGGGGCAGAGGGAGGGAGGGCAGGACCAGGAGAAGAGGAGGGGAGGGGCTATGCTTGCAATGTAAAGTGAATAAATAAATAATTAATTAAAAATTTAAAAAGATTAATAAACTAATAAATAAATAAATAAAATTTAAAAAAAAAAACCAAAAAACAAAACAAACAAAAAGATATCAGTGGAAACAAATGCATTTAGAAAAGCCAGGTGGCTTGCTCCAAGCCTCATAGTAAGTTCAAGTAGAAATAAGGAGAGATTGCATGATCCCTTGTACCTCAGAACAACGATGTTTGTTTCTGGTTATCTCTACCATACATGCCACATAAAATGAAAGGCCAACAAAGAAGGCAGAAAGAGATGGCTTAAGTTCCTAGAAGCCAGAGAACTTTGGGGGCAAATCCTTGACTGTTCACCGTCGTGTAAGTTCATCCACGACTCAAGCCCCGGTGGTGGAGAGGCTCTTGGGAACACTACACACAGAGCACCTGCTTCCCTGACTGTGTCCTCATCTGTTGACTGGGAACAGCATAGCCTTTCCACACAGGTCGCTGTAGGGAAGAGTCAGTCAAAGAAGCTGTGGGGAGCACCTAGCTCAGTGTCTCACACAAAGTGGCCACTCTATGAACGGTATGTTTATCATACTGCCAATTTACAGAAGAAGGAAAAAAAAAGCCACACCTTGCAAGAAAAGAAGGTTAAAAACGGGTCTGAGAGAAGAGACGTCAGTGCCTGAGGAGACAGCTCTCCGGGACATGAAGAATGACCTTGAGAGAGGCTCACCCGGGAGGTGCTGGCGAGGTGAGCGGCTGACGTTTAGCTGAGCCAGGCTTTCTGGGCCTCACTCCGAGGCCCCTCAGCCTGGGAAGAGCGCCCTGCGTGTGGGCTGCCAGCTTCAAGGCGCCGCGTAATTACTTAGCTGTTTACTAGCTCCAGACATCCAGGGTACACTTCAGCCATCAATTAGATCTGCTCATGGCCCCCCTGTGAGGCTTGGTGGTGTCAGGACTCCCATTTTTCAGCCAAGGAAACTAAGGTGTAAACAGGTTAAGCAACCAGCCCAAGGTCACACCTCGAGTCAAGCGGTCACCAGGCGCCCAGGCTGCGTCCTTGCAGACTCCCCGGCCTGTCCTTAGCCCACTGGCCCATGCCGCTGCCCATAAAACCCACCATTTATATCTCATCAGAATGCCAGGTAGTGCACCCGGGACATTAGGAGCTGTATGGAAAGGCCATTCAGCTGATTTCCAAGGCACTGTAGGGTTTTTAAAGAAATCTTTAACCCCTTACTTTGAGAGGGCAACCGGGGGCGACCTGACTTTAGCAGTTACTTTGCTGGGCTTCTGGAACTGGTCGGAAGCGTGCTCTCAGGGTCGGGACTTCAGTCTACATTTTCTCTCTTGGCTCCATTCTGTGGTCTGAATGAGTGGGTCCCCTCAAATTCCTATGCTGAAACCTAATCTCCAGCGCGATGCTCCTCTATTACAAGGTGGGCATTTGGGGGGTAATTTATTATGGGAGCAGAGCTCTTCAAACTGGTGGTATGGGCTTCACAAAACTGACCCTTTTATTGTATGATAGCACAGTCAATGTCTCACCACCAGAGAGTGGGCCTCACCAGACCTTGGAGATGCCAACACCTTGACCTTAGACTTCCCAGACTCTGAAACAACAAACAAACAAACAAACAAAAATCATGTAGCCATGTATAAACCCCCAAGTTCACGACAGTTGCTGTGTTCTGGATCGACTGAGCCACTGTGACAAATACATCTGCTGGTACTCTCTGAGACCACCAATGGGACCACTTAGGAGATCCTGAACTGGTCACCGCGCACAGGCCTCCACTCCAGCTTGCCCCCAGTGCCTGAACTTTTCCATTGTTTGCCATGTGGAGGAAAGACAGGTATTCCATGTTGGAAAGGTTTCCGCGGGTGTTGTGCGAGTTGTCAGGGGCAGGACAGTGGTGTGCTTCTGTGACCTGATGAATAGAAAGCCTTACCCAGGGCTCCCTGCCCTAGCCACACGCCTCCTTAGTTTGCCCATGTTCCAGATTTTACACAGTACCAGCTACTCAAGCCTTTACATCCTACCTGCCCGATAGCATCTGTAGGCTTCCTTGTCTTCTTCCGCACCGCATCCCTTCCCTAAACCCAGTCTCACTTCCCCAAAGTGTCTTCTCAGTACTTCTGGTCTTTTCTACCTAGGAAGCCATGCCCATCCTGGGCCTTTCCTTGTCAGAACTCCCCAGGGCTTTGCTAACACTATTCTAACTTACCTTCCAGTTGCACCTCAGATCCATCATCACACAGCCACCAGAAGGCCCATCCTAAACTGCATAGCCCTACTTTTAGAAACCTGCTTCCTATATTGCCTCGGAATGAAGTTTACATTTCTCAATCTGGCCTCCAAGGCCTCAGCATCTTTTCTAGCCTTTCTTGGCCTTGCACGCTTCTTTCTTGCCACGCTGTGCATTTGGTTCATTTGCATCACGCTGCTCTCAGGCTCCCATGTGGACCTTAGTACTTCCTGGAAAGAAAGCAAGCCCTTTGCCTCAGGCCTTCACAGGCTATCCTGCCTTCCTCTGCTATACCATTCAAGCCACAAGCTCATCCTCACTCCCCAGGCTGGACCAAGAAGGGGAATTTTGCATTACCATATTTAGCTAAGGTTTCTATTGCTGTGAAGCGACACCATGATCACGCACTGCCTCTCTCTCCTGTGTATAAATATATCTGCACCATGTGCCCACAGGAGTCAGAAAGTGTTGGTTCCCCTGGGACTGGAGTCACAGATGGTAGTGAGCCACCATGTGGGTGCTGGGAATTGAACCCAGGTCCTCTGCAAAAACAACCAGTGCTCTTAACTGCTGAGACATCTCTCTGGCCCAGACAACAGCAACTCTTGTAAAAGGCAACATTTAATTGGGGCTGGCTTATAGTTTAGGGATTTAGTTTAGTCCGTTATCTTCATGGCAGGAAACACAGGCAGACGTGGAGCTGGAGAAGGAGCTGAGAGCTCTACATCTTGATCCGCAGGCAGCAGAAGTGAACACCACACTATGCCTAGCTTGAGTGTCTGAGAGCTCAAAGCCACAAGGTCACACCTCCTGAAAGGACCGCTCCCGATGAGCCAAGCACTCAACCACATAAGTCTATGGGGGCCATATACTCTTTTAAACCACCACACAATAGCACTTTATACACGCTGTCCTAGCACCCAGCTATACTTGGGGGAGGGGTCTCTTTTTTTCTATTCCTTCGGGGTGGCCACTGACAGGGCCTTTCATGGTGCCCTGTGCACAGTATCTTGAACATAGCATGAGGCACTTAGTATTTTCTTAGTAAACTTAATTTGACAGCCTATCTGAGTCCATGTTTTTAGCAACTGGTAAGTTAGTATGCTAAAGGAAGACTTCCAACTAGACTGTCCCAAGAGGAACTTGGGTTTCCAAGTTCAGTAAACTCAAGCCAACTCTTCGTTGTTGTTGTTGCTGCTGCTGTTGTTGTCTGGGTTTTTGTTTGTTGTTGTTGAGAAAGCAGAAAGGTTCCATTATCTTTGGAATGTAGTTCCCTTCCTGGTGGATTGAAAGGACTGGGGTGGCACCGTGGTTTCCAGATGGCTGGAGAAACTGGGTCGGAGCCTGTGGTTCTGCTGTTAGGCCAAGGAAGGACCCTGGAGACAACAGCTCTGAACTCCAAGCCTCAGGCATCTACTCATCTCTAGGCAGAGATGGCTCACTCTTGTCTGTTTTTACCAACTAGACTTCTATGTGCAATATTACTTGAGTAAGACTCTATAACTAAACAACAGTTGAGAAGTCCTGAACCTACAGCAAGTGCTAGCTGGGGACATGGCAGACAGGGCCAAAGTCCTTTTAATGCACATTTGTAGCCTCAGTGTATTAGAATCCTTCAACACTTCTATGCTAACAGGGTACCTTGAATGCAGCAGTCCTGCAGACAAATAAGCTGAAACCCAGAGAAGCAGCCCTTTTCTTGTGACCTTTGAGGATCTCCAGGGGCTTCAGGCGTGGAAGGCTGCTCAAGACAGAAAAGTTCAGGCTGTCTGCTACATCTGGGTGGTAGACTGCTAATTGCAGAGGACAGGCAAGGAAGAGAGGAGAAGGGCTGGGGCCCTGTGGCAGTGAGGGGACCAGGTAAACCCCACCTGCCTCCAGCTGCTTCTGCTCACAGCCCAAAGGGGAGGGGCTGGTCAGAGAGCACTTGCAACCTGCACAGCCCCCGAGCATACCAGATGTACCTAGTTTTCCCAGAACCGAGACAGCCCACCACCAAGCACTCAAGGATGTGAGCGTCTTTTTCCAGGTGGAGATTGGATATGCTCAGAGTTGGATAGGAACAGTGGGAAGTAGCCTTCTTGAATTAGAGCCTCCTTATGTGGTGGAGCTGTTTGTCTCCTGGGGTGTTAGTTGCCTCCTGTCTACACCTCCTTGGTAGCACACCTGGAACCAGCCCCGAGGACCTCTCACTCACTTCTAGGTCCTAGAGGGCATAGTCAAGTCTATGTGCAAGCCCAGCTCCTCCATCTCTGTTAACTCTGGGATCTTGGTTAGGCAAGTAAAGTGTGTCTAAGCTTCAGGTATTTGTAGTCTATAAATTGAGAAGAGCTTTAGCTGTTTCACAGCAAAAGGTAGACACGGGACTAAATCAAGATCCTAGGATGACAGGAACTGAAAAAAGATGACACCGTTTCCCTTTCACTCAGGTGGCCAACGTGGCGATGTCATTTCCTTCTGCCAGCTTCCCGCCTTTAGTCAACACTAGGTCCTGGCCTTACTGTTCTGGTTCTCAATCCTCCCCCCCTTTCCTTTCCTCTGCGCTGTGTGTGTGGGGGGTGGGGGGTCTACTAGCATCTAGTCTTAGATTTCCCCTTTATGTGCACTCATGACTATTGGGAGCAGCCTGCTACAAGGCCATTCCTGGGGAGCACAGGATTAATGGGGTGAGGATCAGACTCAGCTCAGAACCAGCATGAAGTCTGGCTGACTTCTGGGCATGAGCCAAGCCATGTCTAGACACAACCAGAGATCTAGAACACTGAGCCTCTGATTGTGCGAGGCACAGGGGCCTAGGAGGGGGCTAGGAAGTGGGGGTGTTCTCCTTTGGAAGAGCTAGCCTGAATCAGAGCATTTCTACTCACTTATCCTAGCCATGTAGAAGGCTACTTGGAAAAGAAAGGGAAACAGACATTGCAATGACCTGCACTAACACCCAAGAATGTTTCTAGGCTGGTATCTAACTGGCCACAAAAGGGCTACTACACACCACACTCCTAGCAGCATCCAGACATGATGCCATGCATTCTATTCATCTGTGCAGCACTCACTGCCTTTGCCAGGGACCAAGGCTGCTGCATGGAAAGTGCACATTTTCCCCTCATGGAAGATTTGGGATCAGTTTCCCTCCACATTCTCCACTTCCCCTACCACCCCAAATGTGCATGTGCTGAAGGCTTTATCCCAGCTGGAGGGGCTAGTGAAGTCACCTGGATCATAAGGACACTAACTTGATCCGTGTTAGGTTTATTAATGAATGAATGAGCCATTAACACGTGGGCTGGTTGGAGGCAGTAAGCATGACTACAAGGGTATGTGTTGTGCCTGGCCACTGCCCGGGCCTCCTCCTCCTCTTCCTCTTCCTCTTCCTCCTCCTCTTCCTCCTCCTCCTCCACTTCGTCTTCCTTCCCTTTCCCCTTTCCAGCTGTACTGAGTTGTTGGCTTTCCTGTCTTGCCACTGGCCCAACAGCTTCAAGACCAGTCCACCACGGATTGAAAACCCTGAAACTTCAAACCATACTCTATCCCCCTTTCTTTTAAATCATTTCTTTCAGAACTTTTGTCACAGTGACAAAAAATGACTAACACAATGGGGCTGGGGGTGGGGGACATGTGATGATGGTGATCTGAGAAAGAGTTGTTTTCCGAATGCATATGGATGGGTCTATTTCCCAGGGGAGTGCCTGGTCAGATCCTCCTGGCAGGAAGACGCAGGGACCTTGGTGCTCTAGCTGCTAGCTGTGGTGGTCCAGGCCGGCCAGGAGTGCCCTCATTTGCAGAGAGTCCAGACGGTGACGTCTTTGCTTTTTGCTCAGGCAGAGGTGGAATTAGGCTGGGTCTTTGGCCCTTGGATGCTATATTCTGATCCTATCTGTGAAATCCTGCTACTAAGGTCAAAGTCTGTTACTTCTGGATAGCCTCTGAGCTAGGTATAAAATGACAGACTCCCTTTCTCAGAGGGGTTCCCTCTTCACCTGATCTGGGGAACCCGGGATCCCCTAAGGAACATTTTGTCTGCCAGGACAAAACAGGGTTGCCGCATCTTCCTCTCTTGGTTTTGGAACTCTGAGAGAGCCTCCATTACCAGCCACTGGTCGGCCCAAGTCAGGCCAGACCCTCCTTGTGGCCTGACTCGGTCTCCACTAGGTGAGTCACCCTTTTCTTACCCCGTTTCCTCACCTGTTTCCCACCCAGCAGCAACGGTGGAGATGGGGAGTGACACACATCCTCATTTGCAGCCTTGCCGGTGCTGTCCAGGTTATCTAAGACCCCATGAGACCCAAAGGACAGACTTCATGGAGAGCCTGGCTTCTTCCTGGCTCTCTTTGAAAACTCACTTGTCATCTGGACTCAGCTTGCCCAAAGCTGGGTGACATGCACTGCCAATGCAAGCAAACGCTGTCAGTTTTATTTTCTTTGGTTTGTTTATAGTCTCAAGGCTTCCGGAGACAGGGCCAGTACACAGAAGGAGATAGACCCAAGAAGACACTGCCTTGGTGAGCCTTGTATGACAGCCTTGACCGTTACATTGCCCAGGGCAGGACTTCTAAGGTAAATGGCCAGTACACATCCTTTTTGGAGTCTCTGATACATTCAAAAGCAAAGTAATAGAGTAATAGCATGGGGTCATAAGCTGCACTTTACTTAGTATTTACTTTGAAGAAACCAACACTTCCACCCAGGTGCAAGTGCAGTGATGGAGTGTGTACACCCTTGGTAGGATTCCAGTTTTAGGGTATTAAGCACATAACTTGGAGAGAGTGTGATGAGCATGTCTTCCATGTCTGCCAGGACAGCTCTATAGCTCCACAGGCCATTCTGTAAGGAATACAGTCCGGCCTGGACCTCCTCTCTGATAGTTCCTACTGGTGGGGAGGGCTGGGAGCACAGTGACATGGGATTTGTTATAGAAAGTGTGACACTGGAAGGCCTATCTCCCCATTTACCCCTCAGAATGGCCCCTGACTCTCACTTTGCATCACCTCGGCCACTTCTCCACATGGCTCAGTGAGTTTCCAAGCAATACCAAGCACTGTGTCAGTCCCAGCTATGAAACCCCCGGTGTCCCCCATCATTGAAGCAACATAGTGCTCTCTCTCTCTCTCTCTCTCTCTCTCTCTCTCTCTCTCTCTCTCTCTCTCTCTCTCTCTCTCTCACACACACACACACACACACACACACACACACATACACACACTCAGAAATGTTCTTGGGTTTTAACATTGTCTTGTTCAGACAAAGACAAAGCCTACTTTATAGACTAGAAAGTGGCAGAACTAATAGGTAACATCTGAAATCAGGACATGAAAGGTAAAGCCTTTCCATTTCATTGTGCCCTTTGCCAACTGTTTATGTCCAGGACCTCCAGGCCACCCCCTATCTGGACTCTTCTCATTTCCTCATAGCCCTGCAATCAGCTAATCTTATTCCACCTCCCCTCTGCTGGACCACTATAAGTCACAGATTAGTGTCTTTAACAAGGCCTCTCCCCATATTCTCAGCAGCCTCTCTAGCTTCTCCCTCTCCTCATCCCCATGCCCACGACACTACCCACTTACCAGGGATGGTTTCTCCCCTCTGGGCTTTGTTGTCTTGTGCTTGGATATGAGCTAAGTGTCCAGCTTTCCTCTCTTTACCATCTCTGGGTCATCTCCCTGTCTGCACTCTAGAAACACCTGCCCCGAGGCTCTGCATTTGCTAGACTGCCTCAGTTCATCCAGGCTGTCTTCCCGTTTCATAACTGATGGTTGATTTTAAGCAATCCTGACCCTGAGGACAAATTGGCTACAATTGAAGGAAATAGGTCTATGACTGATCAGTGCCCTGATAGACTTTTTTATCCTAATATACCAAAGGGTTTTTTTTTTTCTTTTAATACCAAGGACCAAACCCAGGCCTGCCTCATGCTCCATTACTGAGTTAAATCCTCAGCCCTATCCAGACTTGTTGTTTAAGATGGTTTTGCTATATAGCTCATGTTGCCCTCAAACTTGTGATGGTGGCAAGACTGACTGGGCCATCCTGTAGGCACTCCCCTTCCCAGAGCCTGCCATGCCTGAGGTTGCAAGCCCACATCTGAGAGCCTTAGAGCAGCTGCTCTTCTGTATCATCTTTGGTGGGCTAGATGCCACATATCTGTCCCCCTCACTGCCACCTGTGTGATTTGCATGTGTCACCTGCCTTCTCTCTGTCTTCTGAGTCCCCGAGTAGAAGTAATAGTCTGTCGCTATGTATCACACTAAGGTTGTCATGAGCCATTAATGATGGATGTAGCAAAGAACAGTATATGAAGCCATGCCTGGCCGTGGTGGTTACTAGAGTTAGGCTTAACTGAGAGTGGAGGTGCAGCTTGTAACTACCAAGTTTTATTTTGTTACAAGAAGCTAAAAATTTAGTGTTTTTATTTTTTATATTTTAGTGTGTGTGTGTGTGTGTGTTTGTGTGTGTGTGTGTGTGTGTGTTTGCTGTGACTTTTTAAATCTTGAAACATTCACTGTTTTTGAAGAACTGTGCAGGTTAAGCAAAAAAAAAAAAAAAAAAAAAAAAAAAAAAATGTTTGCTGCCTGCCGGCTGCACCACATCTGGACTGTTACTGTTGCCGGAGATTTCCCACCAGTGTCTCCTGAGCTGTGACCTGGGCCCCCTTGCTCACCTCAGCATGTTTCAGGAGGAGAAAGGACTCCTAGTGGGCAGGCAGGTGAGGCTGGTTGTGGTGTGTGTCTGGGTGGTAGGCACAGCTCTAGTGACAGCTGTATTGAGTTTGTTGACATAGGCAATTGTTTAAATGTTCCAGCGGCTCTAATGCATCCTCTGTTAAGCATATCTCAGAGACTGCCATTGCAAACTCATAATGCAGGATTGATTTAAGTGATTTACTGGGTGTGGTACAGTTTCTGATTCAATCCGAGTTGCATTTGATGCCATCAGTGCTGCCGCTAATTCAACTGAGAGTCCATGGATGTGGAAGGTGATGTGCTTGATCTGCAGGCTGGGGTACCTGGTTTGGAAGGTGATGGATCTAGTCCACACTGAGGATTCCAATTCCTCCATGCCTAGTGTTTGCTTCAGCGTATCATGTATGCATTTTTAACAATAAGACTAGCTTTGGGGAACATGGCACAGGTCTCTCCAATGTGCTTGCTGTGTGGCTGCTGCAAGCTTGCTTCGGATCATCACAGGACTATGAGAGCAAGAAGGGAACAAATCTCCGGCTCCACATGTCACCTGACACTGGTATGCCATCACCAGTCTTCTGAGATCCATAGGTAGTCTGAGTGCCTGGCAGTCCACAGCCAGGTTATTGTGTTAAGAATCCTGTAAACACCCCATCTGACATGTGTTGGGGTCCCTATGCAAGCCCTCCCAAGGACAGACACATGGTTTTTAACACCATTTGAAGGACTGAGTGCCATGTTCCCATGAATGGACAAGGAAGAGTTCTTTTCACTGAGAAGAATTTTCAGCCCCTTCCCAAGCATCCATATTCAACCCTGGATGGGATGGGACCCTCCCTTCCAGGACAGGAGTTACTCAAGTGTTCACCAATCTGCCCGGATTGTCCATCCATCCCTAATGGAAGCCACCCCTGCCCCCAGTCTCAGTTCAGACCATGGAAAGTACCATCCTCCTAGTAGAACCTTCATGATGATACTTGCCCTGTGAGTGGTCCCATAGCACGGGGGTCTCCTCTTCAGGGGTCTCCAGAAGCTGGCTTAGCACGTGAAACATGGGAGACATGTGAACATGTAGATAAAACACATTACTAACAGTCACAGTGACTAACATGTGCAGAGCTCCGGGTTCAGACTGCCTCTTAAGAATAAAGTCCCAATGCTAGTTTAGGCATGGTGAACCCGGATGGTGCTGAAATCTAGAGCTCAGGAGATAGGGGCAGAAGGATGTCGATTCCAAAGCCAGCCTGACTCATGCAGCAAGAAAGATCCACTCTCAAAAACCCAAACCAACCAACCAAATGAACAAACAAAAACCAAATAAGTATAATTGAAATTAAATGAACAAAAATCCAGTACTTTGTAAGTACTATCTCTTTATCATTTTCAGTCCTTACGACAGGTCATATGGGAGAAGATTAACACTTCTGTTTGCATGAGGAGACTGGGGTTAGGTGAAGAGAGATGTTGCCTGTAGAGTTTCACATTGGTAGAATTAGATTCTAGTCCAGGTTTCTCAGACCGCAAAGCCAAGCTATTAACTGTTACACCATCACCCAGACAGATTACCTCATCTGCACCCAAGACAAGGAGGCTGGGGACCATAGATGCTGAGGTGGGGAAAGAAAGAAGAGAGAGAGAGAGAGAGAGAGAGAGAGAGAGAGAGAGAGAGAGAGAGAGAGAGA
>OU015743.1:144931913-144944656 GCA_907169655.1 Acomys percivali
AGAGAGAGAGAGAGAGAGAGAGAGAGAGAGAGAGAGAGAGAGAGAGAAGAGAAAACCTATTACAAGTTGATGGTAAACTGAGGCCTGAGGGGCCATTAGAGACAGGTTTCCTGAAGGAAGGCTTTTATATGTCCCTGAAGGGAAAGAAATAAACAAATAAGGCCTTTGACTGGGCTAGTGTCCACCCATGACCAACACTGCCAGCCTTATGTTTCCAGGAATTGGGAATCTGGAGGTTGCATGAGCGATGACTGGTCCTTCAGGTGATGGACAATGATCCAGGAGCTTTGTGGTTCAAGGTAGAACCTGGGCAGAGCTACAGGCAGAAGTAAAAGGGATCCCACCTCACCTAAGAGCCATGAGTCAGCCCAGCACTTCTTAGGTATTCGACCCAAGCTTGGACTAAGTCCTGGTGTTCCCATGACAGTGGACTAGGTGGAACTCTTATCCCCTGCCCCTCCCACTGTTTACCCACAATTCCCCCACCCATCCCTATTATAGAGCCCAGCACACCTTCAGTGCCGCAGAGGCTTTCATCTAGTACAGCAGTATTGAAGGATGACCTCATGGATTGAACCCATCCCTACCCAAGCCTTTATGAGGACTCATCCAGGGAGACAATGGCCCAGGCTATCCCCTAGGCCTACTGAGTCTGCACCCTGAGGCAGTCATAGAATCAGAAGTGTTAAAAGTCCTCTCCTAAAGCTTGACTTTTATTGCCTGGCACAGTGTGTGGTGTGGTGGAGCCTGGCAGAGGGTCTTGAGCCACAAAAATCTCAGTCTCAAACCAGACAGCCCTATGCTAGGCCACAATTCAGCTTCTTCTTCCTCTGTTTTCATCCCAAACCCCCCAAAGCCCATAGATCCTACATGTTCTGGTGGCCTGACCATTGATTCTCCAGGGTAAGTGCTGCCATGGGCACTTCAGCTTAGGGCATTGGGGTGAGAGGGAGTATGGGGGAAGGGGCAGGAATGTTAACATACTGGGCCAGGGAGAACTCAACAGACATCTCCATGTCACTGGGCCCATGTGGTGAGCCAGATACCTCAGTACTCTTGATCTCATTTTATTCACTTAATCCCAAATGCCAGACCCACTTCTGGAGAGGAGATTGAGGCTTGGAGCAGCTGAGGAGCTCACCAAGATCCTACAATCCTAAGTAAATGTTTGAGGAATAAGTGAGGAGAGTGGTACCCAGGGCATGCACCCTCTCCTGCATGGTAAGCGACCAGGGAAGTATGACAGGCCAATTGGACCAAGCACATGGTTGTGTCGTCCACTCTTACCACCCAGGCAGAAGCCAACTCCAGCATGAGGCTGGTGATGGGCCAGAGAGCCAATTCCTTGGAGGCTCAGTAAGGAGCAGCTGCCTGCTCCACTCCCACTGCTTCTAGAGGCCACGGTGGTGGCCCTGGCTGCACACATTTTCCCAGGCTGAGGCGGCAAGTGGGGGGTCCTCAAGTGCAGACAAAGAAATAGCTCAGCCCTGAAAATGGCTTTGAAAATGGGGCCTCCGGGATTCCACTTGGCTGACACACTCTGCCCTGGCCCAGGCCTTGTCCCCCAGAGACATCCCCCAGCCCCTGCTGGCCAGCTGTGTCTCCCACTGCCGCCCACACCAAAGCCCTGACCACACGGAAATGGTTGCTCAGCCCAGAATTCCCCATCACACCCTTTCCCACACAGGGAGGAGCAGGAGAAGGGACAATGGCAGCGAAGACTCTGATGGCTCATTCTCCACTGTGTGGGATTGTGTCCACAGGCTTTACTCAGCCTCTTGTGAGCCAACCTCGATGGTCAGAGGGGACTTTTCTGTCATTCCCGCCTCAAAAGAGAGCTAGCTCTATTCTGAGACCGAGGGTTCTATGGCGCCAGATTCTGCCTAGCAGTGTTCGACCACCTGTGCAGCACCTGCCAAAGGACCAGAGACTGTCCAGCCACCACTAGGCCAGGAGACTTCCAGTGAGCACCTCTAGACACACTTTCCCAAAACTGCTGCCCAGACATAACTTGGAGGACACTGTTTTCTAGCCACTCTTCCTCAAACAGCCAATCTGTCTGGGCATATACTGGTGGTTTCTAGTTTCCCACAAAATAAAGGTCCTGACCATCTTGAAGCTGCATTTCCCAGGGCACCAAGCACAGAATTCCAAGAAAGAGTCTGGCAAGAATCAAAGGAAAGACTATTTAATACAAGTAGCACATCCTTGTAAAACCCTGTTCCTCCCCGACTGCCTATGTCCAACCTCCCTGCCTGCCCATGTCCCCACAGGCTCACCTTCACCCATCAGCCAGTTTGCCCACCTCCCCGCCCGTCCTCCCTGCTGCCTGCCCACCTCCCTGCTGGCTCTATTACCCACATCCCTGCTTGCCCACTTTCCCATCAGCCCTTTTGCCCACCTGCCTATCTTCAGGCTAGAATGCAGATGTCTTTAGTACATTACAAATATGGATTATCAAACTGAAATGAGAAAGCTCAATTTTCATTTTTTTTAAAATAAAAGTCCTGGTTTAGCAAGTTAGCTATTTTTTTTTTTTGAGGCCTTCTCCCCCCCAAAAAAATTTTTTAAAGGATTTTGATGAAAAATTTCTAAAACGTAAGTTCAACACACCAGAAATTACACACTAAATAAAACGTTTAGATAGCCACTTAAAACCGCTTGGGAGGCTACGTATTGTTTACACTCCTCAGGCAGCAAGCTTGAAGTACAGCGGTCCCTTAAGCCACCCACTTTCTGCAAGGCATAGATGGGGACTGGTGACACTGATGGAAGTGATTCCTGAGAGGAGGAGCACCGGGTTCCAGGCTCCACAGCAGAGAGAGGGGCTCCCCAGTTCCAGCCAGATGTGGGGGTTTCCCATAGGAAGAAACTGACTTCAGCTCTGGCTGAGTCCTGCAGAAATTCCAGTCTTCATGCCATGAGCAATGAAGTTGAGTGAGCCCACGACAGAAGCTGCAGTGACCCCTTCATTGGGGAACTTTCTGCTGTGCTGGCCTCTACCTGGAGAGATCTGAAGGTGAGAGGCTGGAGAAGGGCAGCATGGGGAGGGGACAGGAGGAGCATGACAACGGAGAGAGGACACGGGTAAAGCTTCAGTAGTGTCGATCTGGTCTTGACAAGGTCTCCAGCTAAGAGGCAAGGCAACTCCAGCAATGAGCATGGTGGTGGCCCAGGGAGAAGGACAGGTTAGAGTATGTCAATGAGACTGTTGTCTCCCAGGCCAAGGAAAGGCATAGCAGGGTACCCTGAAGGATCTAAAAAAAAAGTGTATTCCATATACTCAGGTAATTCATTTTATTCCTTCTCAAGTCTCTGATGGGGTCGAAGACCAGATAGTTTAGTTTTATAATTAAGTTTAGTTGTTTAGGGGTTAAGATGTTTTTAAGTCTAGATAGATGTTCTAAGTTGATAATGACGAGATAGGATAGATACTGATTTACATTCAGAATTTCAGATGCACCAAGATAGGAAAGACATTTTCTTCAGGGTTGCCAAATACAAATAGCCAAAACACTAAGAATGCAACATTTATATAATTCCTGACTGCTTCCTGGTTCTTCTTGCTATAGGTAGTTTATTGTATGTATGTGTAATAATATAAATGTATATGTAAAAAAATTTAAAGTATTTAATTTTTTAAAAGGTGTACTCCAGAAGATAGAGCCAACATTTCTACCTGGGGACTCCCCCACTCCCACACCAAGGAGCCAGGATGCAGTCAGCAGAAAAGGAGGAGGAAGGAGAAATAGTGAAGAAGTCCCCGGCAACCTCACCTACTGCTTAGAGCTCCTCTGGGACCTGTGTGTCAGTGCAGAGCTTTACTACTAGATTGGACTGGACCAGCAGGGTTTTTGCTTGTTTGTTTGTTTAAACAGTTTAACACGGTGGAATAACTCAGGAAAGTGGCAGTTGGAACTGATTGAGTTGCCCATAGTTGAAATGGTGAATCTTGACTCATAAAGTGGTAATATTTAGAGGTATTCACAAGCTCATGAGAGTGTCTTAATGCCCTTTCACATGGAGAGTGCCCTTGGGGAGCTTCCACCAAGAACAGGTGGAAAATGGCTCCTGTGAACCAGGAAGTGGCCCTCCTGCCAATCTGAACCGGCCAGTAAATTGATCTTAGCCTTCCCAATCCACCCCATCCCTCTACCAATGAGAAATTTATTTCTATGATTTTCTTCTTAAGGCTCAGTTTACGATATTTCTTTGTGACTCAAATGAACCAAAACAGTAGCAGAACTCTCCAAAGCTGAGAGCCACTGTCCAAGCTTGAGGAAAGCTGGGTGATGGTGAAGCTCTGCATCTTTTGCTTCTGATAGGGTCAGACACAGACAGCAGCCATGGAAGCTCCAAAGAAGGCACCAAAAGAAGCAATGCCCCTGTGTGATGATGGAGGGCAAAGAAACAGGACATGGCAAGCAGCATTCGAGGGAATAATGGCATGCAGAGGCGGGGACAGGACACCAAAATCTCATACACATCGATCAACAGCAAGGAGACCAGTCTCTGGACAGACCACAGAATGTTTCTTCTGGTGTCCCTGATCTGATAATGCAGGAACCCCAAATGTTATCGGGGGACAGAAACACGTGTGTAGACAGCCACAGTTCACATGGGCCATTCAACTTGGTGCCAGAAGTTTGGCTCCACTTGCTGTAAAAATTGGGAAGCAAAAGTAAGATTTTGAGTAATGGTAGGTTCACAGTGCTGAAGAGAGGTATAGAGGAGGAAGGCAGCTGTCCTGTATCCAAAGCAACGGGCCTCATAGCACTGGTGGCTATAAAGACCCAAGACCAGGGGCAAGTGGGCATTAAGTGACCAACACAGTCCTTGCAGCAAGGCTGGGCTAATGCTGGTCACTAAGGCTATCCTACCATACACTAACTAGATCATCTGATTCCTGCCCCCTGATTAGGTATCTTTCTTGCTTCTTTATAATGGGGGTGGCAGGAAGGACAAAATTCCTGTGTGGAAATTAAAACTCACTGTCTGCCCCCACTGCACGATGAGAGAGCGAGTTGGTGTTGCCTTCACTCACCAGCTGCTTATAACCACCAGCACCCTCCTTCCAAAGATCCTGCTCCTCACTTCAGGCTTTGTGACTTCTATCCCTCCCCTGGGGCAGGGGCATGGCAGGCAGTGTTCACAAAGAGGCCAGTGGTATTAGTCAGCCTGGTTGTCACAGCAGGCTACCGCAGACTGGTGGCTCAAATAGCAGAAGTTTGTTTTCTCACAGTCTGGGGCTAGATGCCTAATCAAGGTGGCAGTAGGGTCGGTTTCTGGTGACTCCCGCCTGACTTGCAGGTGGCTGACTGCTCACTGGGCCCTCGTGATGCCTTTCCTCTGTGCACATGTAGTGAGAAATCTCTGTGGTCAGCCTTATGACCTCACTTAACATTGCCTCCGTAACGGTTCTGTGGCTGAGGACAGTCACATTGGGATATTCAACTTCAGCTTCACACAGTCCCCCAAAATGTCCCTCATCTGCTCACAGTGGGAGGCCACGGCAGCAGGGAATGCCATCAAAAGTCAGGCTTGAAAGAGGGCTTCAGCCTCCTTCCTCAATTCTCATGGAATCTGGGGAAGCAAGTGCTGCTTCTAGCAATTTCTTCACCTCCACCTTATACCCCCACATGCTTCCCTTGGATCTGGTCTGCAGCTCACATCTCTTTCCAATGTCCAGCACTGGTATCATCTCCTCAGTCTGGACAAAAATCCTTCCTATCTCTGCTGAGAGATGGTATGTATTCTGTGCACTGCAGGGTTCATAGATCAACGGGGTACTATTAGGGCATTGTCAAAAAATAATTCAGCAGCAATAGGTGGGAGGTATGGAACAGAGATCCATGGCACGAGAGCACATTTCCAATTACTGCACTCCGGTCCTACACGCGAGGTAGGGGGAGGGCAGGGATTTCCCTATTCACAGACATTGTAGCAGGTGGATATGCAACGTGGGCATCTTAATACAGGTGTGAAGTGTAGCTGTTTCTGATGCGCTAGAATCCCCCAGTGCGTTCAAACAACTAAGACAAGATCATGGAGGCTCAGAGCTAAAAGGGTACCAGGGGAGACTGAAAGGTGCCTCCTGCCTTAAGACGTTGATGGCCTGTAGGTAGAGACAGATACATAATTAGCCAACCATAGTACAGTTGAAGTGCCCAGATTAAATTATGCATCATATGCTTCCGGCTCCCTGGAAGAGATACATTTATTCTGTCAGGGAAGTGGGGGCACATTCAAAATGAGAAAACTAGGACCCGAAGGGTAAGAAGGTGGAAAAGTTTGCCTGAGGTCAGTGGCACAGTCCAAACCGACTTGGACGCTGGGCCAGTTCTCTGTCCCTCCAAGGTTTGGGATGCTCCATGCCCTGCCTACTTTCTGATGACTCTGATGCTTAACATCCTGGGAGAAGATGCTGGCACGGTTTCTCCAGGGTCCTGGTCTGGATCTCTGGAATGGAATCAGGTGGCCAATGCCTCCTGTGTGTGCTAAAGCCCCCTGTGCCTTGTGACCGGAATTGGGAAGGAGTGCAGGGGTGCACCTGGACTGGTCTGGTCTCACAAGCAGACAGGAAGTGGTGCCTCCTGGGCTAGTCTCAGCAGCTGTTTCTTGCTTGGCATGCTTTGGACAAACAGGCAGATGTCCTCGGGGCGACCTTCCTGACTCAGAGAGTTTGGGAACTGAGGTATTCACTCCCTGGGGTGGAGGGGAGAGGCAAGGACAGGACACAAGCTGCTGACTCACTCCGTCTCACAGACTCCCTGTTCTGATTTTCAAGGCATTGGCGAGAACTGGGGTATGAAGGCACTGACTCAGGATGAACCCAGGACAGACACATGGTCTACTCTGCTGTCCGTGTTGCCCTCCCCCACTTCCAAAGATGGCAGCTGATGGTGTGCATTTTCAAAAATAAGGAGGAGGAAGAAGAGGAGGAGGAGGAGGAGAGATGCTATGGAGGAGTACCAAAGTGACAAACACAATGGAAAATTCTACATGTGATCTCATTGGACTATAGTTAAAGACAAGCACACAGTAGTAAAAAACATACTATTAAAAGTTACCCTCATACTATGTGTCTAAAGTATATATGAAAACATTTGAATTTCTTGTTTAGACTTGGGTCTTGTTGCTACGATACCTCATTATATGTCTGAATATATCCCATAATCCATAAACAAAATGAAGTTTGTTACACGTTTGGTCCCAAGCATTTCCAATAAGGGATGAATATTGTATAAGCCCATCGACAGGGCCAGCTTTGTGGCTGTGTAATCTGTACTGTCACACAGGACTGCAGGAGGGAGGACTCCTTCATAGCTTCCCACCACATAGAGCTTCCCTCTTCTGTTAGTCTCTGTTTTGGGCAAGACCTTTTGGCCCTGCCTTCCAGACCCTTGTGACCCATGCTCTGTGGTTATAAGCCCAGACTGGGCAATGGCTGCTAGCATGGAGAATTCAGGCCATCACGTTGGACTCTCCTTGTCATACCGCAGAAGCTCTCTGATAACTCTGATCATAGCATGTGCTTTTAGCAATAGCCCAAGGGCTAGGAACAAACATGGCAGCGACCTAGCCTGTACTAGGTTTTCAGTCAACAGCCAACACTGGAAAAGAGGACCTGATTCTCGTCTTTCCTTCTCCCCCAGTCGCTCACTGCCCCTTACACTTCCTCCCTGAAGACTAGATATAAGGACTAGATGGTAAGCTGCCCAGCCCCGCCCCAGTCCCGCCCCCGTAGCGCCTGGCAGGGGTGGTAAATTCTTTCCCAGAGTTCTCAGTCTGTTTTCATGCAGTACTCACAGTGGTAGGCTGCAAAGATTAAGCCAAGACTGCAAAACAAGCCTTAGCACAGTCTAGCCTATTACTGGTGTCAAAAAAGTGGCTCTGTTGTTGTTTCCAGTGTCTTCTATCTTGCTATAGACTAGAGAAACCCCTGCCTTTGTTCTGATTTCCGCTAACACCCTATTACTCCAACTCTAGTCCTGAAGGATCAGAGCCACCTGGGAACTCATTAGTAAAGCAGACTCTGTCCTTGCCCCAGAGCCACAGAATCTGGGACAGCCCTTCAACAGTGAGTCCCTGGGAGCCACATGGGCATTAATGTTTGAGACACACCACAACCCCTAGTGCACACAACTGACCTCTGGCTCTGCCTTGTCACTTCCTAATCCCAGTCAGGATGATTCTGTCAAAAGCACAGCCAAGCCCATCACGACAGATTTGTCCGGAGCCTACGGCTCTTCTTGAAGGCTCACTGCTGGACCAGCGCAGACCAGGTAAGGAGCATCAGTAATGTGAAGGGTTGTATCAAAGTGAGGAATGAATGGGAGAGCATCTGGGAAGTAGGCCTAGCAAGAGGTCAGGGGTCAAAGCAGATGTGAAGAGAGCCTGCACAGTGTACTTACATAGGAGCTTAGTCACCTCGGCCACCGTACAGATGCTCCAGAGGAGAAAGGAGAGGGAAGAAGAATAACCCTAAGGTTCCTACTTTGGAGGAACAGGCTGGCAGTACTTTTACAGAAGCAAGGTAAGACAGAAGGAGGAGGAAGAGAAGAAAATAAAGGCAAATTAAGTGTGCCTTCTACTTCGGGTTTCTGTTTGAGTGGGGTATCAATGCAAAGTATTTAACAAGTAGAGCGGGGTACTTGCAGCATTAAGTTCACAGCTCTTTGTACAATGTCCTCCTCCGTGGAGAGCTGAGGGGCTCTGGAAATGCTGTGACTTTGAATCTGAGTTCTTCCTGCTTTGCAGCTGCGGGCAAGTCGATGAGCTTCTGGAGCCTCCACTGCACATGCATATGCCTGCCTGTCGCAGAAGGTTGCAGTGAGGTGAATGGATACCCGCTCATGAACTCTCCACAAACATGCCTGATGCGCGGTGAGCATTCCATAAATCGGGGCACGGGGGGGGGGGTGTGCATCATGACAGTTACATGTCTGTCTCTCTTCTCAAAGAAATAGTGAGGTTCTTAGAGACAGGGCCACTACAGGAAGTGCCTTTGTGTTGACTAGCACAGAGAAGGTACAGGGTACAGACTAGAGAGGCCATAACAGATGTGGTTCATTAGGGGAGGCCCAGGGGGCCAGCATGGCGTCTGATGAATACAGATGTCGTGCCCATTTACAAATGGCCTTCCCTTCCCCACTTCCTTTTTCCAAATCACGGCTTACTGACTTCTAGGTAATGGGAACCTGGCCTCATTCGTCTCGAAGTCTAAGCTCATCTCTGGATTATTCTGCCAACGAAATTTGACTCTCAGGAAAATCTACCCTCTCCAGAGGTTGGTGCTGAGCCTCTGTGCCCGAGGAAAAGCCACTTCTGACGATTCTGCCATGCGTTTGACCAAGACTGTCTGTGTGACCGCAGCAGCATGCGGATCGCTAATGTCTCCGGAGTTCAGGCAACTCGTGGAGTTTGAGTAGACCCAAATCCAGGCCGACTCTGGAGCACTAGCCTGTCAGGGAGGAGTCCAAGAGGTTGTGACAGATTAGAGTACGTGTGACAACAGAAGTCAGCAGGGTGTTGGCACCCTCAGGCCCAGAGCACCTACCCCAGCTGGGGCTTGCTTTAGAATCAACAGACCCGAGGGGCTTACACATGAAAAAACAAAAACAAAAACCTGAGAATCAGGCACAAGTCTCGGTTAGGTTAGGCACAAGTCTTGGTTAGGCGGTGACTCAGGTTGACTCCCTAGACTCAGGGCCCAAGCTACAGATTGGGCATTCCCCATTATTCACCTAACGTTGTCCTTCAGTGTGCCAATAGACAAAGAATACTGCAGCACAGCTTGCTGAACAAAGGAACTACCTTGTTGGAGCTACTTACAAGAGCATGGCTATCCATCCGGCTATCCCCTGGAAGCTGCATCATTGAAAAGTCTCAATCCAATATGGGCAACTTCTAGAAGCCCCACCCCAGCCAGGCCTCTGCTACAGCACCCCCACAACCACATGTAGCTGGAGCAGGAGGGGATGGTGACACCCTTCCCACTAGAAGAGAATGCAAACCACATTGTTTACCATAGACAGTGCTATTGTGCTTACCTCGTGGCCAACTGATGGCCAAAGTCGCAAGTCCCTCAGCTCCCTGCTCATCAGGACACAGCCACATTGCGTACCTTAGTAAGGTATTTCCCTCAGTCATCTGAGCACCAGCAGCCAGCCTCATCTGCTGGAGTGGGTGCAATGGGCTCTTCAGGGACACCTGGGCAGGTGCAGGCAAACAAAAGAAGCCAGCATCATGTGTACTTTTCTCGAGACCAGTTTGACCTATTTATGATTTTGTCTAGGCTACACTGAAGAACAGGGGGTGAGTTGACGGGGCTCCTTAAAGGGGGCTCAGTCTACAATCTCAGATACATGGCTAAAAGGGGTTCGTAGCCTGCTGGTTCATGGTGTGGCACTCACGGATAGCCAATCTTTCTATGCCTTTTCCACATATAGAGCTACTGAGTTGCGACTTCCTGTTTGTATGTGTTCACAGGTCACAATTCCAGGTGGCAGAATCAAGCTGGTTTACAAAACAATTTTACATGAGCATCTCATATACCTGGGGGCATGGTTTTTGCATCACCAGGCACCAGTTGTCAGCCACAAGTCAAGAGTGCCATGTGGGCTACTTTATGTCTCCCATCAGGCATTCTCTGAAAGGAAAACTGGAACACTGGTGGGATGCAGACTTATTTCCGTGAGTGTTAGAGATTGATGAATTCGGGGGAGTTTCTACTCTTTCCTGTGTAACCAGTTTGTATGTTTGTGTGTATGTACAAGTATATTTATGTATATGTGTATGCATAGATATATATACATGTGTATATAAGTGTACGCATTTTCTTCTGTTCAATGCCTTTTCTTTGTAGTTCAGAGTCACTTTAGGGAAAAGCAATACTTGCTAATTTGAGAGAATTTGCTTTTAGTAAGGTTCAATATGGAGCTTCAAAACTGCCCTAAAAGTTTTCCATCCTACCTACCCCACCCCCGCTGCAATGTCAGGGTTCCAATCCATTTTGGGGGAGGTTGGTTTTGTTCATTAACTTCAGGGGCTTTCTGGAGTAATATGTCAGAAAACAACAGCTCTCCACACACTTTCTACTCTGAGTGCAGGTGGGTTCTGGAACATTCTGGGCAGTGTCACTCCTGGTCCCCCACCAGGCTTCCAGCCCACACTAAAGACTCCCATGTGTTCTGAACGTGCTTTTTCTAACATTTGCTCTTATTTTAAAAGTCGTACATGCTCTTTGAATATGATTTAGGCGACAAAGACAAAATAATCACATTTTTAACAATCCAGAGAGAATCCTTACCATTTTTTTTCTCCCTTTATCCTGGGAATTGAATCCCATGCCTCAGGCATTCTGGGTAAACTTTCTACCACTGAGCTATATGACCAGTCCTCTTTTCTTTGGATGGGGTGAGGATGGTCATCACTGAGTTGCCCAGGCTGGCTTTGCACTTGTAATTCTCTGCCTCAGGCCTTCTGAGCATTGAAGCTGCAGGTCTGTATCATCAACACATGCTCATTTCTCAGACTTCTCACTATAGTGATAAACCGTAGCACCACGCCTACATTAGTTGACATTTTTATGTTATTACACCTTGAACACAAATGCAGGTAATGATGTGGAAGGGACATTTGTTTGGCCAACCTACTATTGCTACAGCCTCATGCTGTGCAGACTTTCTGGCCTCTCCTAACATTTCACAGGCACTAGTCTTAGTTGAAACACTTCTCTTTCTGCTCAGACAATCGAGATTGGGTTTCTGTTGCTTGCAATGAAGAGTCCTGGTGGACACAGCCAGTCCAGCTGTTCCCAGCTGTCTCCATTTAAGAGTGTGGTTTGGGGAGCAATGGCATGCTTGTGTGCCCTGCCTGATTAGGTCCTTGTCACTAGTTGTAAGAAGTGGAATTCCTAATCATAGCCTTCACAAGTGTGGGGCGTAGCTCCAGGGAGCCTAAGCGTCTGTGTGGCTGTGAGGAGGACCCAGAATCGAATGCTAGCTGTGCAGCTTGGAGCTTTTACATACAGCAGTTTCCAGTGTCACTGTCCCCTCAAGGACAGGAGGTGACGACTATCACATGGATGAGAAAAACAGATCAGCAAGCGGCGCTTTTGTCCCCAGTGACAGAACTGAGAAATTGCAAAGCCACTTGAGATCTAGCTGGATGCTCTGCTCCTCTGTCCCTCCCAGCATGATTACTCCAGTCTTTCCCCTCCAAGCTGGTGATGGGCCAGGTCACTGTCTCCTACTGAGTTAATCCAAGGGAGTGCATCAGCAAGAGTTAGGGGGAAAAGGTGATGACACAGTATTGCGTGACGACACAGTAGCGATTTCCCATCCTTCACCCTGGAAGGTGACTTTGCTTAGTCTCTTTTCACCGGCGTGGAAGAGTTTCTCCTTCCATTCGCCTTCTTCAAGTCTAAGAAGGCTCCACAAAGCACCAATTTCCATGGCTTATCCATGACTCCTTCTCCAGGCTACTCTTCTCATCTCTTCCCTATTGGTCTATTTACAATAGAGTGAGTCTGCCTAGAACCAACATGCACATTTCCCCATACATTTCCCCATAAGCCTGATGGCACACACATGCATAGCTTGCCCAGACCAATTCCAGTGAGAGTGTCCTTTGAAGAGCACTGAGATGAGACTCAACCCATGTTCTGCTGCACGGCCTCAGTTCTTCTGAACTTAGTGTCTTCATCCAAAACAAAACACACACACACACACACACACACA
>OU015743.1:144944666-144955276 GCA_907169655.1 Acomys percivali
TCTATACCAAGACACATCTGTAAGCCAGTGTGTGCTTTCTCTGTGAGTAGAGAAAAGGGAGCTCTTTTGGAAGCAGAGTTTGGGGACCTTTTATTCCTATGTATTTAGAACCTTTGCTGTTTGTACTTGTCCAGATTTGGATGGCAAAACAGTCTATCCTCTGTGGAAATTATGACTTATTTTTCCAGCTGGTCTGCCAGTTGCCAAGAAATGTCATCTGAATATCATTATTTAATCAAAGATTAGTCCACGCCTGTGACATAGGCTGCAACTATTATCTTCTTTGATTCTTTACATAAGCACACATTTTTTCCCCAAAGATCAGACCTGCGTTTGTTCAGGCCACGGGTGTCTCCTTCTTTATAATGGTCCAAAGTAGCGTCTACTGACCCAGAAAGGTTATGACCTTTTGTAACTTCACATACATGAATGCTAGGGTGTGTATGTGAGCAGGAAGCTATATATGTGAGTGGGCGGAACTTTTTATTTTTGGAGTGCTGAGGATCGAACCCAGAGCATCATGAACGATAAACAAATGCTCTACCACTGAGCTACGTGCAAGCACAGTCATTCCTTGAAAATCTCCACAGAGAGACGGTTCATTCCTTAATCGCCGGGCCTGTCAGCAGGCCTCTCACTTTAACAGCTGACTTTCAGTCCTGTGTTGTTTTTCAGATTACAGCACATTTGAAACAGACTTCAGCCAAGCCTCCAGGAGGCAGAAGGATGGACAACAGTGCAGTACTCACAACCCTGTCACATGGCAGACCTCTTGGTTAAAGCAAGGGAGAAGGCGGGGGGGGGGGCATGATCTCGAGCTGGGAACGTTGACCTAGGTGATGGGAACTTGTGGAGTAGAAGACTTTAGACTGCTCCCACAGCGACCAGAAAAGCTCCAACCCTCTAATGTGCCCGTGTCATGCAAGCTGACCTCCCTTCCTGTTGTCAGAACTACTACCACGTCAATCTGATGCCTTTGCTGGGCAATTCAGGTGACTATTTCCGGTCAGCTCTAACGCATCAGCATCCCCTGGCATTCTCAGATTAGAGCTCGTTACAAGGGTAAAGCTTGTAACCTTGCTCTCAAACTTTCTTTGAACTCTTTTATATATGTTCAGCTGCTTCATTTCTGTCTGCTCCAAGGGACAAACTGTATCCAAGCATCTATTGCCACCATTGCTGGACGTAAATCACTGTCTGTCAGGAGAGAGGAACACAGTGACAAAACTTGGGCCTGGGGCTGGAGCAGTGGCTCAGTGGTTAAGAGCACTGGCTGCTCTTACAGAAGACCTTACGTCAGTCTCCAGCATGTACATGGAGCCTCTCAACCATCTCCAGCTCCAGTTACAAGGGACCTGATGCTCTTCTGATCTCTAGGGACATCAAGCTTGCATGTGATGCACAGACACACATGTAGATAAAATACCCAATACATATAAAATACAATATATAAAAACAAAACAAAAACACTTGGAACTATTTCTCACATGATTCTTCTAAGACACAGTTAAGGCAAGAGAAATCGCTGGCTTTTTTGTTTGTTTGTTTGTTTAAGAGACAAGAATAACAGAGAGCCTAGGCTTACCATCTTTACCTCTTTTCAAAGCCAGCCCATGAATGTGCCAACTCAAGAGCAAAGGAAATCCCAACAATAATGAGCAAGGTCTTCATGCCATGCCCCTACTCTGTCTTCACTGGCTATCTGGCCCCTACTCTTCGCTGGCTAACTGGACTGTCACAGGCATATAAGCACATCTTTTTTTTTTTTTTTGGTTTTTCGAGACAGGGTTTCTCTGTGTAGCCTTGGCTGTTCTGGAGTAGCTTTGTGGACCAGGCTGGCCTCTGCCTCTTGGGTGGGTGCTGGGATTAAAGGCGGGTGCCACTACCCTGTTTTTTTGTTTGTTTGTTTGTTTGTTTTTTGTTATTGTTTTTGTTTTAAATGAGTGCTTGAGTGTCCTGGCGGAGGAAGATGGTTCCCAAAGTAAATCCTTGAAATAATCGTGAGGGGAGGAAAAGCAGCCCTGCACTTGCATTTGTTATATAATGAAAGCCATAAAGTCACCAGCTTCTCTGAGAGACCTAGTCTTCAGATCCAGTTGAAAAGCCCTGCTATGCTCCCCTAGGTAGGTGAATGAAGGCTGGCTGTGGAGGAGGGGCTGCAAGGGAGGTGATGCTCAGATGTCATCCCATTTGAGCTCCAGGTCAGTTTCTGTCATTTTCTCTCCCTGCTGTGCCCACCTCTACCGGGCTCTCCCCGGTTAATGCGGAAGAAGAGGAGAACCAGAAGCTTGTACTTCAAGGCCCAGTTGCTAGGCGGAGAGTGACTCATGAGAACGTCAGGCGAGGATGACAACTGAAAAGGACACATCGATCTATCGGGGCAGGAGCTGAGCAAAAGCCTGGGGGACTCTGGCTTGGGAGAGAATAGGAAACATGTTTGTAAGATCTCCAGGATTTTGGGGAGCTGTGGTAAAGGAGTCTTTCATAAGGCCCATTATACTTCTGGGGTTTATATCGCTATTTGATCTGAGCCCCAACAGGACGGCTACATCTGCTACTAAGCTGTGTTGTAAATGTCTTTAATTTTTATATTTCATCTGAAGGGAGTTGTTAAAGTGAGTTTACGGGGTGATGGCTCTTTGAATAAAAGCCATCAATACTGGAGCAGAGCTCTGTATGACACTTAATTTTCGCTCTAATAAGCCCTCCTAAAACATTACAAGACTTAGGACCCTTTTTCCTTCCTTTTTTCTCTTTCCCTTTAACTTCTCTTCCCTCCTTGCCGTTTTCTTCGCTAGCCATCTTCTGAGCTCCCCTTTCTTGCCTTCCTTAAAGGACAGATTTGAAGAGAGCCTTTCTGCCCAGATGCCTTCACTTCTCCCTTCACCGCCAGCCAGATGTGCTCTTGACTTCTGAACAGGAGAAATGTTTCTTTGAAGTTTTTCAAAGACTTTGCTTTTATTTAGAATTTTCCCCCTTTCTCTCTTCCTCATATTTAACTGGTTGGGAAGCCCCAGGAGGGGTTTTCGCCTGGGCCTCTTTTCTTTTCCTAGGGCATAAAAGGACCGGGATCAGAGGCGCTGCGTTTCCAGAAAGCCTTCTTGTTTCTGCCCTCAATGACTCCAGGTATTTTCTATTGGAGCTGCTGTCCCCAGGAGCAAAGGGAAGGTGGCTTTGGATTTGCCCTAGAAGCACAACTATTAAACGAACAGAATGGTTCTGATGGGAGTGCGGGACTGGAAAGCACACTACCCATTCTCGGAATATCTGTTTTAGTCTCCCATCAGGGCAAAATGAAGTCCCTCTATCATCTCTCTATGTGCTTTCTCAATGGCTGTGAAATTTTGTTCGAACAAAGACCAGTAATGAGAGTTTGGGGGCCACAACGGGGAAAAAACAAGCAAGCAGAAATCCCTTCCAAAGCTAGAGTACCATAATCATCTCTATGTCCGTGTCTTGTGCCCCCCATCCACCACCCCCACCCCCTGCAGCATCCTGCTGGCTAGCTACTCGGTTTGCTTTAAAGGCAGGCTGGGAACCTTAGCGCTGTGGGAGGAGGCAGTGACAGCAAGCTGGAAGGCTTGTTTGGAGAGCGTATTAGTCTCTTGCATGAAGTGTTAGCATGAGGGTTTGGAGTATGGAGTCTAAGTCAAAGCACAACTCCCCAGCTGACTGTATCTCCCAAAGGACCGCAGCCCACTGACATGTTCCCAGGCCCTAGAGAAGCCCCCGGGGCCTGAGGGCATCTGGTGGGAAGTACCTGTTGCCTTCATGCTTGCTTCTTTTTGACAGCAGCCAAGAGACTTTTGGAGGGATGTGTGTTCAGTTCAGAAACATGGATTTTTGTTTTGTTTTAGTGAATTCTTTTAGAGAAAATAGTAATTAGGGGGTTCTCTGAAGATTTATTACTCCGTGAAAATATTTGCATTTCCTAAAATCCTCTGAGGTTGCTGAGGAAGCCATGTAGGTTTAGATGAGTTTTTGTTGGTTTGTTTGTTTTATATTTTAAAAAATGTATTGATTTAAACCCAAGAGTGTGCTGGATTTCATTTATCTAGTGTGCAATACGTTGACTCCTATATCCTAGTTCAAGCATTCATTTGACCAACGTCTAAAGACTGAAACACTTAAGGTAGACGCCTAGAGCCTGCGTCTGAATCCTAACACCAGGCTGCAGATAACCGGGAGGGCAGCAGGAACCAGCTCCAATCCCCTCCTCCTATCAGTTTGCGCTCATTTCATAAGCAACGTGTAAATGCGTCCCTTCCATTCCTGACTCAGGATGAGATTGCCTTTATCTAGCTGAAGAAGAGGGACCACCAAACATCCCCTGGCCCCGCCTTTTCTCAGCTTCTGTTGTCTTTATGTGAGGGCTCTGTGAGTCAGGCCAACAGACTCTGCATGGCGTTGAACACTTCTGTGTTATCAGAAGTGTCTTCTGTCCTCCCTGGTCCTCTCTTTTCTTTAGATCCCAAGGGCCCTCTAAGAAAGGTGCAGGTAAGAAAATTATTAAAATTCCAGTTTCATTCAAACCAAGACACCAAATGACTGCTTGGAGCAGAACCTCCCTCCAACTGTCTTGGATGTAGGATGTGAGTGAGTAAAATTCTATCACAAACACTGAAATTCAGAATTAATTTGTCATTGCCTCATGACCCCCTACAGTCTGTTTAACTCACCTTTGCCTGGCAGGCCAACCAGCAAAGACACGTGTGTCTTCAGCCATGTCTTCGGCAAAGATTCCGGGTCACAGTTCAGCCTCTCACCTGTGCAAATGCAGCAACCTTTTTGCATCTAAGTCTTTAGCTTGCTTCCATCTGAGTCTTTCCGTCAATTCCAGACTCTGCATCACCCTACTTCAGCACCTTCTCCCTCCCCTCTTAAACCGGTTCTCTGTTGCCCACACAGTAAAGCGGGAGCACAGACGCCAGGTTCACAGAGCCCTCCTTGGTGGGGCTGTATTCTTGACTTTGCAACCGTGTCCTGCCTCTTGTTCTCAGTCCCAGCTAAGCCCAGTAATCCTGGGTCTGTCACACTTTCTCCTCTAACCATTGCCAAATCTCTTTCCAGTCGAAGGGGAAAGGCTCTGCTTTTCACCCCACGTCCCAACTGTTTCTAACCCACAAAGGCTCCAGGACCAAGTCACCCATGACACTCTGAAAGAATAAACATCTTTATGAGACAACGTCTTCATGAGATGGGACAACCTCTCAGAGACCCGGCAGGACTGGCCTTAAGTATTTTATTGCGTGGCCTACTGAGTGCTTAAATTTTACTTTGGAAGTATGATTTAAAAAGTGTTTCCAAGGATGTAAAGGGAATTTTTAATAATATCTTTTTTTTGTAAAGCATTTCCAAGGTGTTTGTTTAACTGCAGCTCTGGAGGTTCGGACTCTACAGCTCTAGAGTGGGTGTTGGGATTGCACATTTTAACAAGAACATAAGGAGATTCTGACCCAGGAGATCTGCAAGCCACATTGAGAAACACTGAGGCATATGAATATTGAGTATGTGTTTGTGAGTTCTCTTTGTATATGGATGAAATGCACCAGTTTGCGTCGCTGGTGTGCAATGCTTTCCAGGGATGGCAATACGTTTTATCTCACTTGTCAACACCAATACATCGGTAGGGGCTGTCCAGAGGACCATTTTAAGTAGGTCTCTGGGGCCACATCTGGACTGCACAGGAAAATGTCCTGTGATTGATTGATGATGTCTGCCACAGCACCAAGAGGAGAGTGGTGGCCTGTGTGCCAGGTGTCTGCCGGCATAGCTGGTCGCTATTCTGCAGACACAGAACCACTACTTGAAAAATGAAGATCAAAGGATCATTTGAGACTTAATCCAGCCCACAACTAGAATGGCTTCCCCGTGGACTTCCTCAGGTGACTTTGTAGCAGGAGAAAATAAAATCAAGATGTGTAGTAAAAGGCGCGACAGAAAAGAGCCATGGTGCTTTAGTGAGCATTTGATGTTTGTGCCCACAGCCTCCTTTTCCTCCGTCAGTGGTACCTTGACTTCTCTTTCCCTGAATTTGCTCCCCTCTGACCCTTGCTAGTGCACTACCACACCCTCAACCCCAGGGGTGAGTCCTGGGCATTTACATCAAGAAATGTGTCCTGTGTGGAGCTCCTGGATGCTTTTCTTGAGTGTGAAGTCAGACCCGCTATGGTCATTTGGCTGCCATAAGAGAATAAGTTGCAGCTGATTGGGGAACCACTAAGCAGGATAGCAGATCACATCAACACACCAGCATATCAACACATCAACACACCAACACACCAACGGCAAGCTAGTGGCCTGGAGAGTAGCTGGACACAGGCAGAGCACCTGAGACATAGATGGAGCCTGACCTCACAGCTATCCTACCACCAGATTCTTCAATACACGAAACGATACACTGTCTGCGTTTTCTAATGGGCTGCTTTCAAAATGCTTTCAGCATTTGCTTTCAAGCAGGTCCTCTCAATTACGCGAAGGGAAAAATGGACCTTAGTGGTGTTTGATCCTAGTACAACCCACATACAGCAATGGCTCTGACTAAACAGCCTGAGTCAACACGTATTTCATTGTGGCACTGTCCTCTGTACCACTGTTGCAGTTTTCTCCAGCAAAACCTTCTGGGGGGAAAGGGAGCAGCAAGTCACCATCCCAAAAGGTGGTTGGCTCTTGGTTGGTACCATAGACCTCAGCCTTCAGCATCTGCACCTCTGCAGGGTACCAGGCCTTGGCACACCAGCTTTAATTAGCTATACCGCTGAAGGTCTCCAGAGGGGCCACTTGCCATTGAATGTCTTTTGAACTTAGAAGCGTGTCATTACACAAATAAAGTTTAAAAAAATGAGTAGCCAGCATAACAAGACTTGCTGGTTCACATATCAGCATCTAGACCAGCGATTCCTTCTGTGTGGCTGATAGTCAGAAAAACAAGACGGAATAACCTCCTTGCAGCATGAGGACAGCGACTTCTGCTTGGGTTGTTTTTCCCTTTTTCTTCATCCTAGTGGTTTTCATTTCTCTTCTAGATTAAAGATGAAACTGACAAGAATGAGACAGTCAGAAAGCTGGAAACATAATCGCTTAAATAACGACACCCCCATAGATCTTGTAGTGTTATGCAAATTTTAGATGGGGGTATTATTTTTTCAAAACATCACCTCTGTTCAATGGGATAAAATGCAAATGCTATGTCCAACTTCAGGAAATGGCTCTTTCCCTCTTACTCGTTGTTGGTCCCTTGGGTAGCAGGACTTGTCATCTTACATCCTCTACTTCTGTCTGTCTGTCTGTCTTGTCTCTTTCTCTTTTGGTGTGTGTGTGTGTGTGTGTGTGTGTGTGCGCGCGCGCGCAGGCACGCGTGCATGCATATGACATACATGTACCCACATACACCCACCCACACACACATACAGTGAGAGAGAGACAGAGAAAGAGAAATAGAGTAGCCAAGAAGGAAGCTTTTTACACTTTCTTCTCAAAAACGATAATGTTAATTTCCTCAGCTTAAAAAAATATTGTCAACATCTGGAAAAGAAACAATCTCCAAACACGGAGGGAGAGAGCACTTTCCAGTCTCCCTCTAAAAGTGAGCACTGGCTCTGTAGGCCACCCCTGCTCTTTTCTTTTCCCCACCAAAATGATGCCGTCTGGTTTCCCTACCTTATGAAATATCATCGATCCACTTGGAGGAGAGTGGGCTGTAAATTAATGCATGCGTCGTCGTCTCCCATCGGATGGTGGAGGCTGGAAAGCCACAGCTTTTAGGATGTTAAATATTTATAGTCATTGTTTCAACCAAAACAAGGGCTTGTGCAGAGAGCGGGCTGAGGCTGCAATGGAGAAGCTTGCTTTGTGGACTGCGTCTTTCAAGCGACTTCAGATTGACAGTGTCCATGCAGACCTCTGCCTCACACAGGGAAGTGTAAGATGAATGAAGGAGACCACCAGTCTCCTGGAGGAGTGATCCCAACACCCTGGAAACGAACAGTTCATTTATATTACTCAGTTTTCCACTTGGAATCTGGCAGGCTTGCGTACCCTCTAAACCCTACCCCAACAGTGGAGAAAGACTTTGCTCCCCTCACAGCCTTCTGACAGTTGTCACTATGGGTCAGCAGCACAGCAGACAATAATTGTCTTATCTTGGCTGCCATTACTGCTTGAGTTTTGGATGCCTGAGGTAAAATAGCTGAAATTTGTTGTTAACTAAAAACCTCTCGGCAATTACAGATTTGTGAAAGCTTCAAGATATTTTTTGAACATAGTGTACTATTTTAGAGGATAAAGCTGAATTCTCTTTTGGGTAAAATAACCACGAGGAAGTGTATTTACCTCTCAATCTTGCAAAGGAACGCAAGATAACATTCCGCTTTCATAGCCAAAAATGGCAGGAAGCACATTGTACCAACAACGTAACTTGTAATTAAAAGTTGGCAGGGAAGATTTGAACCCCTGAGACGGGAATTGATATCAAGCGTTGTCTCAGAGAGATCAGCTGGGTCCCAGGAGGAGGACTACACTCACTGCTAGACTCCATCAAGATGGTTTCCGAGCATTAAAACCTAGAAGTTAGAGATCAAGTAATTGCCTGCATCCTCATCTTCCTCTTTAAAAGGTTTAAATTGCCTTACAAAGATGCTAGATTAAATAAGTTCTGCATGCATCTTTAAATTTGAAGGCAAGGGAAAAATAAGGTGAGCTGAGTTTGATAAAGTAGAGAGAAATAGAAATAGATTAATTCATGCAATCCCTGCCAGCTTAGCCTATGACGTGAGGGTCATGAGCTTGGCTTTGAGCTTCCTACAGAGGACACCTGTGAAAAGAGTGTCTGTAAATCTAAAACAGAAATAAATTATCGGTCCAGTGACACAGTGATTCCTCATGCTGTGGCCAATACTCCATTTTCTGAGGCTTCCCTAACCAGAGTGACAAGTCTCAGAGTTTGCCCCCTGTGATCGTGAAGGTCAGAAATTTCCCAAGAATGGACACATACTGCCTTTCAGAGTTTGTCTTCCAAGAAGACTGCCTGGGTATGTAGTGATCCCACCTCCCCATGGTTGACAACAGGTTACATTTTCCAGACTCCAGTGACAATTGCTTTGTGTTCAGACATGTGTCCAAGATCCTTTCTTTTCTTTTCTTTTCTTTTCTTTTCTTTTCTTTTCTTTTCTTTTCTTTTCTTTTCCTTTCTTTTTTTTTTTAATACCTTGACCAGGCTTTTCTGAGAGTAAACATGATGGTTTAAATGCCTCGTACGTGTGTGAGATATCTGTCCATCTTTCCAAAGATGCTATCCACCCTTCAAGTACCATTTTATAGTTGGAGTGTAAAAAATTATAGTGTCCACTCAGCCCCTGGGTCACAGCTAATTGATCTAGGATTGCATGTGATTGAAACCGGGATAATCAGAGTTCTTACTAAGAGTTTTAAAATAAAGCTGGAGAAAGAGTTTCTGCCTCTCTTTGGGGACAGTACTGTAACATGCTGGCCTGGAGACTGCATGGCTGGGTCTGCAACCATGTGTTGGCACACACAGATGCAAACACAGGAGGGGGACCAGGCTAGCCAGCATCATGGCCCCTGGTCCCAGGCTATTTCTAATCTTGCTATTTTGGCATTGCCAAGTCAACACGACTTTCTGTCACTTATAGGCAGGAGTCTAAGGTATTTCTACCCTCCCCTCAAAATTTTCACCTCAAGTTCCCCAAGTTTGCAAACTCAAGAAAATGTACAGCCCTGGTAATTACTCCTGTGTGTTTCCCAGAAGAAGCCTTTTTGATTGGCAGTTCATGTGAGTGCTGATTCTCAAAAGGGCACAAACAATGGGATGGAGAAATGGACAAATTGCAGGACCGTGAGTGTAAGCTAGGGCCTTGCATCAGTTCCACAGTTGCCATCCACAGGCTGACTTGGAGCCCAGCTTTACTGTGCCACAGAACGCAATCACAGGGCTTCCTGACCTTGGCATTTACAGTAAATGTTTAATCAGGGCTGTTTGGCAGTTTGTGTGATTTAGAGGCAATTATGTCAGAACCAAGAGTCAAAGCAGAGTTTTCAGAGTCACTGTATCCTGGGAAGTCTACCCCCAAGAACCAGATGTCTCTAATGTTCATCTTCACTTTCAAAATGGAAGACTATACTTTTTTTGTTACCTAGTGTCAAGTGGTTTTAAATATGGGAATTCATGGTTTAAGAACCTCATCTGAAACCCTGGAAATCATATGCTTAGCTTGTATAAATAGAAGTTGTTAGCTGGGAACTGCATCTTTGTCATAGCCCAACTTTACAACATTGATTCAAAGATGCTATCCTCTGGTGTTGTAACACCCTGGACAGGGAGAGTGTCTGGCCTGATGGGATCCTACTGCTGGCAGCCCCTGTCTTTCTGGGTGGTAGATAAAATTATAGAATCACTCATAAACAAGAGAGCTTTTGATTTGACATAATGTTGCATTAAAGTCAGACGGCATATTTCAGTTGCCACAATGCTTTCAAATATATCCCTTTCCTTCTCTTCTCTGTCTGTCTCTGTCTGTCTCTCTGTGTCTCTGTCTCTGTCTCTGTCTCTCTCTCTCTCTCTCTCTCTCTCTCTCTCTCTCTCTCTCTCTCTC
>OU015743.1:144955286-145008552 GCA_907169655.1 Acomys percivali
CTCTCTCTCTCTCTCTCTCTCTCTCTCTCTCTCTCTCTCTCTCTCTCAAAACAACTGATGTAGAAAGGTTCATGAGGTTCCAATAGAAGCCTAAGGACTGCAGATGCTACTGGAAGAACTAGTCTTTGTACTACGTATTCTAGAAAGTACTCCAGGAGTCTGCAGATTAAATTAGACTCAAAAGAAGCCTAAATAGCTAGTAGCTCAGCCACTGCCAGACAGTTGCTATCACCATTTCCAGGCATCAAAAACAAAACAAAACAAAACAAAACAAAAATTCATCCTGGGTTAGGGCAGAGAAGGGATAATGGGAAACAGGAAGGGACCAGGCTGGAACCTCCCTGTCCTCTGTCAGAGCCTGTAAGGACCTAGTAGATGGATGGGCCTTCAGCCTGCATTCAACTCCGCTACTTGCTTGAACCTTTTCCCATTGTCTCTAAGAAACCTTCAAACAAAATAGATTGCCAAGCCCACCCAGCACAGGGGATAAGATACCCCAGCTCCCCCTGACCTTGAGCATGCATTCTGCTCTCTTAACCCTTTAGGAGCTGGACACAGCTTCCTTTTCTCCCCTCCTCTCCTGTCCACTCTCTTCCTATGGTGCTACCCTTGGTACACTATTTGGGCTCTAAATGCCCACGGTTCTTCTCTGAGACTGCTTTTGTGTCAGGAATAAATTTGTTCCCCAACACAAGGCTACAAATAACACACATAGAACAGAACTTTTTTTTATTTGTTTGTTTGTTTTAAAAAAAATTTTTACATATACACTTATATTATTACACATATGTAAAATAAACTACATACAGCAAGAAGAACCCTAGTGTTTGGGCTATTTGTATTTGGCAACCTTGAAGAAAACGTTTTTCCTAGCTTGATGAGTCTAAAATTCTGATTGTAAATCAGTATCTACCATATCTCATCTCTATCAATGTAAAACATCTATCTACCTCCTAAATACATGCTGATGACTACTAAAGAGATGTGCTTTCATCACTGGGCCTGTAGCAGGGGGCGTTAGGCACCCTGGAGCTGGAGCAACACAGTTCAAACACTGCTTCTGCTATTTACCACCCATAAGAGCTTGGTCAAGAGACACAACTTCTTCCTACCTAAATATTGCTTATTTTAAAAAAAGAAGAGATTTGTTAAACTAATGCTCACTGAGCGGAACACAGTGCTCTCCATACACTGAAGTTTGGAGGATGCTATGCTGGTCGGCTTCCCTCCTGCTCTAAATGGAGGTTCTTTAAAACTCTTAGGACTTCTATAGTACCAAGGAAGCAAATGGTCCCTCATTTTTGGTGCCTTCTCCATGACCTTTCTATTATAGGGTACCGCATTCTCTGCTGCCCCCAGTGGTCTAGAGGTGTATCACAGCTGGTGCATATTTCTCCTTCCCAGGCTCCCAAGCAGTGGAGACTAGCCATCAGTAAGGTTGATCAGTAAGATTACTAGAGGATCCACCTGATGTGATTTCATGAGCTGGGGTGGATGGGAAGGGGATCCCCTTTTCTGACGAATAGGGGAGGAGGAATGGGGAAAAGGAGGAAGGACGGAACTGGGAGAAGAGAAAGGGATGGGCCTACAGCCAGGATGTAAAGTGAATAAACAAAACAAAACAATAAGGGTGCCACCAGGGCCACTCTTCAAGAGTGTTGCCTATCCTGGGAAGGACAGGGGAGGCCATCAAAGTCTGTGGGCTTGGGGTAAGCTCACTTTCTGCCCAAGCACCAGCCATGACTCTGTCTCTTCCAAGCAAGTCCTGTGTCCCTTACAACCCTATGGCATTATGCATAACTAAATCCTTCAGAAATAAGTAAGTATGCTACGAGTTGTAGAGAACAGTGTGCTTCCATTCTTTTGTGCCTCCTATAGGCACAACAGGAAAAATGAGTATTTTTTATTTTCCTGGGGCATCTCTGTCCAGGGTACGTATTCCTGTGCGTCTCCTTGCCATTAGATGGTAAGTTCCTTGCAGGTCCCAGTTATACCCCATTCATCTATGCTTTGCTTCTGGAATGTACACAAAGACTCCTTAGTCTGAGTGTTTGCAGCAGACAACATCTGTATACCTCCTGGATACTCTGTTTTTCCTTTCTTTGCATGCCCCCCTAGCCCCGAACCAATGAGAATAATTTGCTCTCAGATGTATGCAGCCAGTGACCTAGGCCCAAATGAGCTCTAAGGTCCCTCAAACCCACCTTAAATCCAGTCTTACCCGCCATCAGTCCCCCACCCCTTCCTTGCCTCAACTTAATGAGCAAATAAGGAAAGAAAATTAAAGCTAAAAAAATTAACCAGCTTTAGTGAAGATCAATAGAATTCTATAAAGCTCTGGGCTGTGGTATTGAGTGAGCACAGAGCAATCCCTGCACACTACACGTTAAGTTAACTTGAGAGAGAAATACGCTCCTTCTCAGCGGCACGCCTTGCCCTCTATTGTGAACCAGGAAGCAGGGGACACAAATTAAAATAATGTTGATTTAGTTTTTCAAGAGAGTGCCCAGAAGCATTTTCTGCATGGCCAACCAAAAATCTCAGCTCTACTGCAGACTATGCCTTTCTCTGATTAATACAAAGAGAATATTTGATCCCCAGAGCTCGGCCCACAAGTGGATTCTTATTTGGATTTGGGGTTTTGTTTCTTTCATGCTTTCCTTTTAGATTTCAAAATCTTAAATGCCAACTTGAAAATTCCCTTTTCAGCACACCAGCTCTGCTCTAGTCCAGCAGGACCCTATGGAATCGGGATCATTAGTCTTGGCGGGTACAAGACCCAGACACAGTGCAGGAGGAATGCAGGGGAGGGAAGTGTTGACTGTGAGCAGGTACTACAAGGCCACTGTCTTTTTGGCTTTGTTTTCAGGAATGCCTAGAACTCAGAAGATCACATCATCTGTTTCACTCCTGACAATTCAGCCACCTGCTCAAAGGCCACAGATGCCACACTTAAACACCAACTGGGTCGAGCATCCATCAGAAGCCATTCGAGCCCAAGAGATTAGTCCTTGTGCAGTAGAAGCAGCCAAGGTCACAGTGAAAAGCAACCAAGGGCTTGGAACAGGGTTGGTGGGTTGGTGGGTTGGGGCCATAGATGTGAACTTATGCAAAATCTTGACCTAGTGAATTAACCTTTTCCACCTCATCTTCCCATCTTTAAGACAAGAATTATAATGCCTTCCTTCTAGAATGGCATTGAATGAGTAAAGAGTGGATAAGAAGACTATCTGGCCAAGTAAATGTCCTTCGAATGCTGGCTTCCTTCTTAAGGCACAGCCCCTTGAATCCTGGAACAGGACAGTGCCTGGTGAATCATAAACCAAAATGAATGCACTGCTGATTCTGTAGTACTTGGCATTTAACATGAACATAGGAACGATTGAATTCATGAATGGTCAGAACAATACAGCCAATCTTTTGTTGCCAATCACATGACGTTTTCACATGAAAAATCTAATTCCCATTGCACGATGGTGGTACACACCTTTAATCCCAGCACTCAGGAGGCAGAAGCAGGTGGATCTCTGAGTGTGAGGCCAGCCTGGTCAATACAGTGATTACAGGATGCCTGAGGCCTTACAGAGAAACCCTGTCTTTAAAAACAAAATCACATGACAAAACCAAACAAAAACAAAGATCTCATTTGATGTGGAATGTTTAAAAAATATAAAAATCCCGTGAAGGAAATGAAAATCAACTAGAACCATCCAAGTGGATATAGCTAGCACTGCTGTTTTGGTATGTAACTCTCTAGGCATTTCTTGTATTATCTGTGGAAATATTTTGTAACATAAAGAAATCTTCAGACACCTTTTTGTTTGTTTGTTTGGTTTTGGTTTTTTGGTTTTTCAAAACAAGGTTTCTCTGTGTAGCCTTGGCTGTCCTACACTTGCTTTGTAGACCAGGCTGGCCTCAAACTCACAGTGATCCGCCTATCTCTAACTCCCAAGTGCTGGAATTAAAGGCGTGCACACCACTCCAGGCCAGATACCTTTTTTTTTTTTTTAGTATGCTTTTATTGAATGTCTATGATTTACACATCATGAACCAAAATCTCTCTCCTCCCCCAAGTAAAATAAAACAAACAGACAAATAAAAAATCTTGTCACAGAAGCTGTAGTGTATCACACAGTATAGCCTTTTGTCCACATATGTTTACTTTCAAATGTTCGTTGCTACGAGTCATGGGTCTTATTGGAGGCCTACACTATCGTTACCACATCCTCACTGGGACTGCTGTCAGATATCCCGTTGTTGCTGTGTGTCAAGGAGATTCTTAATCTTTGCATCTGCAGGTCCAGCCCCTTCATATGTTCCAGCAGGTCATACATGGGGTAGATGTCGGGGTGAGGTTCACTCAGAACCCTGGATCAGGGCCCACTCCCTTGCCCTCAGGGCAGGACCCACTCTCCTGTTCCTATGTCCTCATGGCAGGGCCTGCTCTCCTGCTCCCGTGTCCTCAGGGCAGGGCTAGCTCACCCCCTCCCTTGTCCTCAGGGCAGGGCCAGCTCAGCTGCCCCCACTTCATCAGGGCAGGGCCAGTCGGCCTGATCCAGCATCCCAGGGCAGGGCCTACTCTCCCACAACCATGCCATCAGGGCAGGGCCTGCTCTCCTGCTCCTGTGTCATCGGGGCAGCAGATACCTTTTGATGACTTTTTTTTTTTTTTTTTTTTTTTTGCCTTTTCAACAGTGGATCATGATTACCTTCTATATCATTTTAATGCCACTCTATTATGTGAACAAAGACCTAAAGCCTATAGCATTGAGTATATTCTAATTTGCTCCAAAGAATGCTCTTTTCAATGTGCCACTTTTAGAAATGATACTATAGGCAGCTGTCTATAGATCAACACCCTAAATAATGTACTCTTCGAGTATCACTCTTGAATACTTCCTAACGCTACATTGCTGGGTGCAGCATTGCTCTGTCTAGAGTCTACTACAAAGGGAGAAGGAGGCAAGGACAGCCTGTAATTAAAACTCAGTCCTTCCCACTGATTTAACTCCCCTTTCAGAGAAAGTGGGGCCACAGTCCCAGCATCAGTTGTGATGAAGAACCAGGGGTGACCTTGGGAGTGGCCTGAGGCTGGCCACCCCATTGGAGAAATGGGTGTGGAGCAGAGCAGGGTCAGATTTCAATTAGGTGCCTTCACCTCCAGCTATTTCACCCCGGGCAAGTATTTTAATGACAACAGCGAAGGGAACTGTGAAATTCAGAGGATGATCTTTTCCATGTATGAAGCAGGGCGGGTTTTGTGTGGCCCTGATAAAAGGATGTGTGTGTGGAAATGTTCTGTCTGCAAATAGCCAAGGAAACTGGGAAGGAGCTTTCCTGGGGGCAGCTCAGGGAAATCAAGCAGCTTTTCTTAACCCTCCAGAGACCATCCTCTCAGTGTGTGGCTTTAAGCGTTTGTTTGAAATAATGTGAATTCCCAGAACATCAGACACACCCGTGGTCAGGAATAAGTGGGGCCCACACCCAAGCCAGAGGTGTTGGGAATCCTGGGCCCTTTCTATTCACAGTTGTATACTGGTCCTGCCTTCTTATCCATCTTTTCCCTTCCTGTGCAACCAACTGTGAAGAAGGTAAGGTGCAAACAGCACACTGCTTCCCTGAGGTCATCATTGGGGACCCTCTCCCATCCCACTAAATGGCCTCTGATGTAAAGAAAGAAAGGAAATAAAGATGTGATTGCTGCTTAAGTCATGTCTTGTGGGCCATTTCCTGATACCAAATAATTTTGTTTTGCTGAGATCTTAAGAGAAGTGGCAAAGTAGAGGTCCTTTCTGAAGCCTGGCACTCTATTAGGTATTGGTGTTTTGGTTGGTTGGTGTTTTGGTTTTTTTTGTTGTTGTTGTTGTTTGGCTGTTTTTTGTTACCTGGGCTCTTCCAGGGCATATGATCTACAGTGGGCCCAGGAAAGGGTGGTTCTGAGGAAGCCAAGAAGAGCCACTGAGAACTATAAGTGTTCTCTGCTCTGTTAGCACGGTAAGGCTTATGGGACTGTAAATGCATTTTGTTCGGCAATAAAAAAAAAAATCTTCAAAGTCCAACTCTCAGGGGCTTTTGCAGCTCTTTGGGCATAGATTGGTAGCTTGACGGGGACATGTGTGCCTCAGACAGGGGCAATGCTAAGAAGCAAAAGGCCGAGAAGGAGCAATTTCCCAAGAAATACTTAACACTTCTTCTGCTGTCAGAGAAGCACAGAACTGAATGCCAGCGAGCTCTGTCACGACATGTGACATTCTGGGCAAACCCCATGAGATGGCAATCTAGCAATTTACCTCTAAAAATGCTCATGAGGGTAAAGTGGGATGATGTTGATAGAATGCAAACGGTTGCAGCAGCAGCAGCCTTACCCTTCGCAGCCTTTCTGCTTACCCACTTTGCAGCAGCCCAACTCCTGGGAAGGTAACTCAGGTGGTACAAGAGCACTGCCAGCCTCTTTTAGACAGTAAGAAAGTTTTGTTTGGGGAAATTGATATGTCTGAAATCATCCTAACACTGAAACATCTCTTTCCCCTGCATAGTCCTAAAGCAAACTCAGTAACCCTGCTACCTGCCTCCTAGGGCCATCTCCCTGGGTTTTCCTGTGTTAGAATTGGAGACAAAGCAGAGCAGCAGATCGTTTATACAGGTACCAATCCTATTCACAAGGCCCAGTCACCTTCTCAAAACCTTGAGTCCTAATACTGTCCTGATACTGACGTTAGCTTGAGAAAGATCCAAATATTCGGTCTATAACATGGGTCAGACCAGCCTATTTAGGTGACACTGCCAAGACCCGCACATGGCCTAGGCCTGTCCTCATAGGCACTCAGTGCATCCTCAACACAGGACTGCATTGCTCTAAGAAGGCCCTCATCTTGGACAAGGGCCCAACTGGGCTGTACTGTTGTTGCTGTTGTTTGTTTTTTGTTTTTCAAGAAAAGGTTTCTCTGTGTAGCCTTGGCTGCCCTTGACTCACTTTGTAGACCAGGCTGGCCTTGAACTTACAGAGATCTACCTGATTCTGCTTTCCCCGGGGATTATAGACATGCGCCACCATGCCCGCCTGGGCTATACTCTTAACATTTCCATAGAGTTCAATAGCTCTCACCATCCCCATTTCCCAGCTTGAGGTCTGCACTCTGCCTGCTTCAGGCCTGTCTCATCATCCCGTTCCTTCTGTCAACCTTTCTCCTTAGGACTCTTCAGTCTTGATGACTCCAGGTGACATCCCATTTTCTGAGAATTCCCTTACCACATTCATCGCTAAGCATGCCAGCAAGGCTCTAGACATTTCTCTGTTCAACCAGTTGACTGGAGAATAGGGAGGAGGGAGTTTTGTGCCTAGTCAATCCTGCCCTTGCAACCTTAAACTTGGGCTTTCCCTGCTATGGAAGGATGCCCAGGTAGAAGTATGCTCCAGTACATAAGTATAGAAGCAGTCAATTCGCATGCAAGATCTATTCACTTAAACTGACGCTACTCCTACTAGCTGACACAAGCTCTTACCATGAGCTGAACACTGTTCTAAGAAATTTACATATAATCCATTTGATATTCAATATTCCTCTCATTTATAGGCAAGTAAATGAAAGTATAGTGATTAAGTGATCTGACCAAGCTCTTACAGCTGGTAAATGGTAGAATGGAGATTCAAACCCATGTTGTCTTGGTGTAGTTTCTAGACCCTACTCATAAACCCCCCAGTGCCTCGCTGACTTATATCTAGAAGCTGGAGCTAAAGAAAGGACAGAAGTTTCAGAAAATAGTCATACATTTATTATCTCTTCTCGGGTGCTGGCCCCAGGTTTTAGAAGGTAAGTATTTATTGCTCATTGCCCTCAGCTTTTAGCTAACCAAAGTTCCACAGGTCAACAGAGTCAACGTTCTCTATAATATTCCATCCCATGCACAGAGCTCTCAGAACTCTGCCAATCATTTGTCAACAGTAAATGGGAACTTCAAGAGTAGGAAGCTCATGGCTTAGAAGGAAAGGAAGTGGCCAGAAAAATCAACCTTCATAATACATCAGTACTTGGTTTATGTAGTAAATTCCACAAACATTTATTGGATACCTACTGTGGGCTTGCTAGGGACTGAGAGTATTGTTATCAAATTGGACACAGTCAGGGTCCCTGACATATGGGGAATCCCTGCAACTGGACAGAAAACCATCATCTAGAATATAGGAATTCCAGTTGTCCTTTGCCACAAGACCACCTGCCCTGAACTTAGTTACTTGCGATGACAGCATCTTTTATTTGCACACAAACCAGCCACATGGGTGGGGCTCAGTAAGAAATACTCCACTCTAGTCAGCTCGTACATAGTACTTTCTTTGGCAGCTACACCCATCTGAGAGCTCCGCTGGGGACCTGTTCATGAAAAAGTTACTTGCAGTTGGGCAATTAGTACAGCTAAGAGCTGGTGCAGCTCAGATATCCCCACATATCTTTTCTTTCTCCAGCCACTTGCAGTCAATCTCCAAGGAAAGGTCCCAAGAGAACAAACTGCATTGTGCAATCATTTTTATTAACTATAAATTTTTTTTTATCAAGTCTCTGTAGGCATTACACTTGCTGATGTCTCATGGCTAACACCAGAGTCTATATGGAAAGATGCCACAGTGAGAACAATCCATGGTATCAAAGACCGGGGCACCAATGGAACAGTGCCACACTGCCTTCCTGGATCAACTCTGTTCCTGCCATCCACTCTGCTTCCCCACCCCCAAGCTCCAATAAAGCAGAAGGCCACGAGAGGGGCATCCCAAGTCCAGATGAAGGGACCTCCCCTAATCAGACCACAGTATCCTTTCCTTATGATCACATTTGAAGCATCCATTCAAGGTGCACCAGACAGATGACCATCCCCAAAGCATCTGGCATTCTTGCCATTAGTTTCATTATTTGGAGGGGATCAATTATTTTCTGACTAGAACCAATATATGGCTACAGAACCTGAATCTGAGACCTGGTGTATATGATTTGGTGTGCGCTGCACCGGTGTGACAGGGTTAATGCAAACCATTGCTGTCTTGGAGATCATCGGACAGTCCACGGGAGTTAGCCAAATGCTAAGGCCATGTTGGTTGCTATGCAGTATATCCTTTAGAGGACACAGGAAGAGGAGCTGACTAATATCTGGGAGTATGGATGACATGCATCAGTGGGTGTCTAGCTGCCTGGAGCTAGAGGTGAGGATACAGCCTTTCAGGCAGGCCTTCCCACCCCCACAATACCCCCACCAAGTCATGTGCTCTTAACTCCCAATTCATCCTTTAACATTTGTTAGCCAGTTATTTCTTTCCACAAAGGGGCCCAGGGAACTCAACAGTTAGGAAAAAGCTCCCCCCTTTCCCATCCCATTATTTTCCTCAAGGTAATGAATACAGAATGATCTCCCTAATTGAAGGGGCAAAGGGCCAGAGAACACTGAAGGAAGGGACTGTCGACGTTTCCAGAAATTCTTATCCCATCACATAGCTTGCATAGCCTAGCCAAGCAGGGAGGTACGCAGTGGTCTCTTCTCGTTGGCAACAAACCATTGCATTGTCTTTGTAAGTCAAGGACCTCTCCAGGTATTTTTATAGAGAGAGTGAGTGGGTGGAGCAGGAGCTACCTGACTTGTAGTCAGGGTTCTGGCATCCAGACTGGGAAAAGTGAGGTAAGTCGCTCCCATTATAAACATTGGCAGCTACCACTTTGCCGAAGGATAAGCTGTGACATCCTGTCTTTCTGACATGATCAGAATTGTATTTGGAAGCAATTCATCTGGCAGCAATATCTAGTCCGATTTGGAGATGGGAGATAGCATAATGATACCCTTAAATTATAAGAGCATTAGGGGTGACTCTGTGCTGGCACTTGATGTAGACACTGCCATTCTGTCCTCACATACCTGTTTTCCATTCTGTGCAGATAAGGAAATTGAAATCCAACAGATCCAGACATTTGCCCAAGGGTTAAACTGTAAATAAATAGTAAAGTCAAGATCAAATTCGGATCCATCTGACTCTGAATCCCCTGCTTCTCTCTGCTCAGAGGTTATTACAATAGCACAGATAAGAGATAATGAAAGCCAGAGCCAGGGCACCAAGGCAAACACTGTAAAGAAAATAGTAGACAGAAGATCCGTGTCAGAGGAAACTGAGGGACTGGACTGTGCAGACATGAAGGTAGGGTGGTAGACAGGAAGTAGTGCTGAGTTCTTCCTGGATTCAGTGAAGCCCAAAGAGGAACAAGGCCAAGAGACAAGGCAAACAGGCTGGCGAAGCCTGTACTGGCAATAGACCTGATATTTCGTTTTCCTCAAAAGAACTGATGAATCTAATTGTATTTACTAGGCCAGCAACAGTGTAATTATTCATTCATTTATACCCAATTCTTCTCTTGTATTTGTATATTCTTCCATTCAAGAAATGGGTGCTGAGGGGCAGAAACAAGGAATGAAGAATTGTGGGGAAATTATTGATTGCTCTTTCATATAAAAGTTGTACCTTGAAACAACTCACTAAGTTCTTAAGGCTAGGCAATTCATCCACCATCCCCTGGACCACATCCCACATGCACTTTGAGACAGTGGTATTGACAGTATCACTCAAGAACCTTTGACCACCTGGGTCCAGACACTGGGACTGATGTCAGGTCTGTGGGTCATTGAGCAAGTCCCTTAAATCTTGGCATCTCTGTCTAGTATTCTAAAGGTCAGAGATGACGAAGACACTTCCTCACTGGGTCTTCTGTGAGTTACTTATGAAGAACATGGATCAGTAAACTCAATTACACTAGATAACATCGTTAGTATCAGTATTGAGAACCTGTGATTCCTATCAGGAAATGCTCTCTTCCCTTGACCCCACAGACCCCAGGCTTGGTAGACAGGATTATCTGGGTTATTAGACCTAGGATTTTGCTGGGCAGAATCTTAATTTCATTGATTTGGACATTTATGCACAACGTTCTCTAAATCTGCTTGCCTCCCATCCTTTTTGCATCCCTTTTACTTACGTTATTCGCCTTGGTGCATAGCCTAAATTTGTGCTGGTTCCAGGAGCCCTGTAGAGATGTCTTCATGATAGTACAGTACCTCCTTCCCCCCAGGAGGCCCTCCATTTCACACTCCTCAGCCAGCTGTGTCAGCCATAGATCATCCAGACCATGGTAAAAATCATTAAGAAGGTAAAAAAGAAAGCAGTTTGGAAGCTCTGGCTTCTGAGGAGTTCCTGGAATCAAACTCTTCTGCTTCCTCATGGCTCCTTCCTCTCCTGAAGTTGTGATGCAGACACCATCTTCATCCCTACATCAACACATTTCCCCACTTCCTGGGCCCAAAGGGAGAAAGGCTCCCTTCTGAGACCCTCTCCTCTGCAGGCTTCATAGGCTTGTCCATCTCCCTCTGGGTGGAGAGAGGAGCTCCCAGTTTCTCTCTCTCTCTCTGACTGCTACTCATCAGTCTTGCCTTAGTAATTTCTAGTTGACAGTTGACTTGACCACCTACTTTTTGAAAAGCCATAGTTCCACTGTTATAGAAGTCTGGCCTTTTGGGTTCTGCCTGCTCTTCCAGTTGGTCATTCTTACACTTTCCCTTATATTCTAGATGTTTCCTTCCTCTTCCCTTAACTCCTGAGAGAATTTTCTCACAGGCTTACCTTTGCCTAGCCCCAGTCTCCCCTCCCTTACATGTCTCTGGGTCTCCTCGCCCTCAGGCAAGCATGTAGCAGGTGGGCCCACTTTGAAGTTTAACTTGACCCCATGACCCTGACGTGTTAGAGTCTAGCCTTTGGGCCTCAAAGTGGACATCTCTTGCCCTACAGCCCCTGTTGTTCTCATTCCTCCTAAATTCTTCTTTCTCATGACTCAGTTGAAATGGCTCCCTCTAGGGTGCTTGGAAAAGCCCTGACTTCCAGAGCAAATGATCTTTTCCTACTTCACATGTTATGGCTTCTGAAGTATGTGCTCACACTGAACAGTCAGCCACACACCCTAGAAATAATTTGGGTCTTCCCTTCCTACTTGTCTTCTGGTTCTCCAATTGCCCCACCTGCAGTGTGTGTTCTTCAAGCAAAGGGCCCAGGGCCCAAGGTCCTTTTCTTCAGTGGCCACACGTCACAACCTTCTGACCTTTTCTATGATAGCAACACTGGTGTGGCCTCATCACTGGTAGTTCCACCACATCAAACCAAGAAGTCTCAACCGTAGCGGCCCACACCAACCTTGGCAACTTTATTTCTCCTCCCATATGTATTTCTCTGAGGGGGTAGGGGATGTGTGGCTTGTAGTAATGCTAGCTCAACAGTGAAGACTCACCAGTGTCTGGAGCCATCTCTCTGAGTTCCAGGCCTTATGATTCATGGAACCCCGAGGACTTGCTTCCCTTTCTTCCTGTCATCACTGCCATCAATCTGGGACTCCCAGATTTATATGTCCTCAGTGATCACATGCTCACTTTTCTCTCTTCAAACTGTCTTAAATGTGTTCCATTCAGACATCACTTCCATCTTTGGTGGCTAGTGGATGACTCTGAGCATTTTAACCTTTTCAATAAAGTTGTCAATAGTTAAGCACAGGGACAGGACCATCCTCATCTCTCTGCTCATGGTACCGTGTTGACAGCAGACATAATAAATATGTTAGGAATACTCACAAGTGAATCAGCATCACAGGGGTCTGAAGCATGACCTCTCCAGAGGCTACTTCTGGAGCAGTGATGTGGTAGTCTCTCCATTTATGTCAAGCATCTTCTGTTGGTCTACTCTTCTTAATATTTATGATCCCTAGTATCTCTTAGAGGGATCTTACTCTTAGTCTAAATGCTTTCTGGGGAAGATTGTGGGCCTTTACTTAATGTGAGGGCTATCTAAAGATAAGTCCCAAGCAGTTCTGAAGGCCATGAATGGAGAATACATCACCCCCAGAGCAAACAAGTGAATGATTACATGTTTATAGGGTGCCAAGTACCCAATTCAATCTAAACATAATTTGTATTTTTTGAATGCTTCTTTTCCTTCCATTGGAAAAATGCTTTCATATAGAAGAAAATCAAAGTTAGACAGTCCTTAGTTTTGCTATCATTAGGTTAAAAAGAAAAGATTAAAGACAAATGTGCCCAAAAGTATCAAAGTGATCAAGCAGTCCAGTGCCTTGCCCTGTGGGAAGTCATTACCTTGAAGAATGCAGTAGTCTTGGTGGCTCCCACTAATGGCACCTATTGGCTGTATTTCTTTTCTAAATCACTGCCAATAATGATAGAACATGCCTCTAACGGCCACTAAGCTCTGTACCACTTACACGGTATTGGTGACCAAGTTCATAACCCATGCTCTGCACAGAAAGCCTGGTACCAGGTTCATACTTGACCTCATAGTGACAGATCTGAGTAGATCAAACAAAACACGCAAAGAAGGTGAAAGCAGGGCTGTGACCGACTTCAAAGGAAACCGCCCTGCCCCAGACAGAGGGCCCTGGAGGTGCCATTGGCACTGAAGGACCAAGAACTGAAAACCAGAAAGCAGTGTGGCAGGGTACTTCTGCTTTTAGAGAAGATGAGCATGTGGGGGCTTGAGATAAATTATTTGCCCATGACATTCATTTAAACTACATTGTCCTTGAAGGACTTCTATGAGGAAGAAATAGTGTAGAATGGGATTTCAGAGCTTACTTTGTGCCAGGCACAAGTCCAAGTATTTACAGCCATTAAATCATCTGCTCCTCTCGATAAAGCCAAGACAAGTATTATTATCCTCCTTTTACATGGGAAGAGACTGGGGAACAAAAGGCTAAGTAACTTGTGAAGGTTACCCAGCTCATCATGACCACTTGACCCACGAAGTCACTAGCCACTGAAGCTATAGCTCCAAGAGTTTGGAGTCAAAGAGGAGGCTAGTGCGGAGGTGATGACAAAGGGATAGCAGCGAGGATGCAAGGGTCCATGAAGAACCATAAAGTCAGCAAGGAACACCTTCTGAAGAACAGAAATAAAATTTTGCTTTTCATGCCTTTCCTTATACTGTGAGAGGTTGAGGTTCCGTGTGGGCATGTTCTTTGTGCATATCTGTTTGAGTGTGTTTATGTATGCTTGACTATGTGTTTGTGCTAGTGTGCTTTCCTGTGAACCTGCCTATGTTTTCGTGAGTGATATGTGTTTGTGTGAGTGCAGGTGTGTGTGTAAGAGGACAAGGAAGATTGGTAACAGGTAACTACAATCATCTTGGGTTCATCAACATTCCTTGTGCCTGCCCTGTACCGTCATACACACAACTGAAGCTATAGCCATAGTAAAACTCCTTTGGCCCCTGACCTTCTCATTTCACTGCCATTCCATTTATTTTTCTTTTAAGTAGCTACATTTGGTCTCTTTTATTCACTGGGACATTAATTTGATCCTGTTGGGGGACGAATATTCTAGTGTTTCAAAAACCCTAAAATCTTGTGTGTGGGTACAGATTCTTCCCATATCTACCTCAAGGGCTACTTGGCCAAGAAGACTTTAAAGAGTCAGACAGGAGATAGTTTGTAATCAGTACCTTGTGGTAGAAGTTTACATTTAGCAAGAAACTCTCTTTGGCCAGCCTGCCAGCATTTTAGGAAGGGTATCTTCCGTGTTGAGATCTAAAGTTGCTGTAGAAGTGATATGTTGGCCTTCTAGGGCTGTCAGTCTAGTGGGGAGGACAAACAAGAGAGAGATCCAGGTGGGTCGGAAGTAAAGGGTGTTGGAAAGACTGAATGATGGGACACCAGAACTTTGGTCCCTTAAGGCAGCCCTCAAGCCTCTGGAACAGCAGCTCTGTGTGTGTTTGTTTCTCCATCACCTCTGCTCACAGTCCACAGGGGCTCCAGGTACCTGTGGCTTTCAGAAGTCTCCATCCAAGCTTTCCTAGAGGTAACTCGACTCACTGCTCTGTATCCTCAGCACCAGTGAAATTACAAGGGCAACTGCTTTATGACCATTTGCTCCCATCTACCCAGTGATGTCTGTATTGTATTCATTGCTCTAGACATGCAGAAGAAGAGACACAGGCCACTGTAGCAACTTAAGATGGAAGCAAAAAGAGAATAAAATTGTTAGTTTATTTGAAATTACTAAATAAATAAGAGACACACATATGCTTACTGAGACTTTCCTCACAACCACAGCAACTATGAGGATTGGGGTTCAGGACCACCCATTCTCTCCCTAACTTTGCTGAAAAATCTATATCTACTTTCTTAAGGTTCAAGGCACAGAAAGGTTTGCATTCTGCTTCTCCTGGTCTTTGTTGAAATGCTGCAGTTGGGGTTGCCCTCCCACACCAGTGCATCATGATAACATCTCTACCTCTGCTGGCCCTTCTAGGGAGCTTTTGATTCACAGGCTTAAGGTGCTGAAATTTTGAGCCCTTCTGAGAATGGATTGTCGCTGAGCTCCCTCTGGGGACAGGGCTGGTCCAGATTGGATGAAAGTCATTCAACAAACATTCCTAGGAGAGACAGGTGTCCGGGGTTGGTGTGATGAGAGATGAAGTACCTTAGGACTTTCCTGAAGAAGTAACGTGTCCTGTCACCCATTGCGCAATGCCCCCATGAAACCAACAACACTTTATCGCCAAGAAACTGTGAACCAAGAAAGAGTGTCAGACACAGGCAGTAATGAAAAGTCATGATTCAACTGCACATTCATAATTATTTCATGCATAAATAGCTTCAGTACAAACACATCTGTCTTCCACGAATGAGTCTACGTCTTTCATTAATGCACCCTGGCTTGCACAGGGTGCAAGAGCTCCCTTGGCCTACTCCCGCTCTCCATCAACTGTCTACCATCAGGGTGTTGTGGTTCTGAGAGACCTGCAAGCCCCACACTTCTGTTCAGGGACTGATAGCTTGTCAATAACATTAGCCAGCATTCTGGGCTGCATCTGGGTAAGCAGAATCAATAGGACCAAGTAAACAGTCTAATAGGCTGACATGGTCATCTTCTGCATGGCTCACATTACAAGAAACGAGTTTCCTTAAGGACAGCATTGGGGATGCTCAGGTGCCCCACACCCAGATGTTCTGACCAAGATGTTGAGCCCCATGCTTAGCTGGTGCAACGGGGTCAGCCTGGAAGCAAAATGGCAAATGGGGCTAATTGCAGAATAAATGAGTGACTTGGGCCACTCTGCTGACAGCCATTGAAGTGCAGGGCTGGAGGACCCTTGGGATGACTGTGGCCCCAGAAAGCAGCCACTCTTGGTAATTCTGCACATTCTCCAGAGGAAAGGACCTGCTGAGCTCTGCTGATAACCCCCCCTTTTTTTTGAGGGCCTGAATAATGGCTTTCTACATGTCTTATTCACTTCCCACCCAGGCATTCTTGGGGGAGCAGGGAACCAAACAGAGCAGACTTGTACTAAGTCAGCTGCTCATCTTGTGTCATTGGTGTCCTCTTCTAAGGGAGCCTCCATGATACTGAATAAAGGGGAAGACACAGCCAGATGCCTCATTCAGGCTCAGCCATTTCTAACCACCTGGCACCAGGAGTCTTTCCAGATTTGCTCTCTTAAAGCAATACTCCACCATTCTGGAGCCTTTGGCGGAATCCGTGTAGTCACCAGTGAGCACTCATGTCATTAATCTTCGTTCTTATGAGCTCAGACAGTCCTCTCCACCCTAGACCCACAAGTGCACATCACGCACTGAGTGAATATTGTGGGCAATTAGAGAATGCAATGGTCTCTGTCCCCAAAGAGAAGGAGGGAGCAAATGCAGGAAGACATCAAGCAGCAATCTGTCAGCCGTGGGGAAGTGGGCCCCTTCTCAGTCAGGCATATGTGCATTGAGGACCTACTAGACGCTTAGCACTGTCAGCAACTAAAATGCCACAGCCTCCCTTGAAGACGTACATGCTACTCTAGGAAAGGGAGGGTGTGAGTGGGCATACAGTCCCGGGGATGCTCTGATGGCTAAGGTGGAGGAAGGGAAGGTGACAAAGGAAAGCTGCTGTTTCAAATCTTGGGGGTGGGGGTGGGGAAGAGGTGTCATCAAGCTGTCAAACTTAAGGAAAAATAGGAAAGCAAAGAGAGAAGTTTTTTTTTTTAAGAAGGCATATTTTGAGTATATTCTAGGAAGCAGTGAGTGGTTCAGGAAGAAAGAAAGGCTAACCAAAGAGAACACTGAAAGGGAGCAGAGCTTGGGGTACCTGGAGGTGAGGTGTGTGGGATTTATCCCATGCACGGGAAGGGGTCTCTCGAGGGCTTGGGCTCGACAGACATATGTTCTCATTAGGCTCCTTCAGCTGATTTCTGGAGGAGAACCTGGAAAAGAGGGATGCAGGTGAGTTGGAGACGAACTAGCAGGCTCAGCAGCAGAGACAGTAGGGTTTGTGTGGAGGAAGAGACAGACCAATGAGGGCCGGGAGAGCCCTTATGGCCAGTGCTTTAGGCAGGAGCAACTGGATAAAGATGAGCCAGTATTCCTCAGATGCAGGCTAACTGGACAAGATATCACTCAGAGTCAAGCAGAACCAGGGATACCCTTGAGTGGCTCAGTCAAGATTAAGGGGCTGCTGGCATAGTGAAGACTGAGGCCAGGGAGTGTCGAGGTCTAGGGGATGAAGTCATCTGGCTGTTAATGGTGATGGTGTGTAGCATCAGTCACTTGGATGGATTCATTTAGGGACAGAGTAGGAAACCCAGAGGAGAGGCGGAGGACCATGCAAGGAAGTCCACCAGCAGAGAGAACAGGAGGACAGGGAGGACCCAGCATGGAAGGCATAAGGGCAATGGACAAAGTAAGTATTTGAAGTTGAAAGTTCACTTAGGAAAACAACTAGCTTTATCTGGCGGTAGAAGGAGTTGACTATAAACCTTGAAGAAAGTGACAGTTGCGACAGCCACATGATGTAGAGCAGAAAGAGTGTAAGGATGAAGGCTGGGTCTGGGAATATTAATTGCTTGTTTCCTCACTGTGACGAGAAACCTAAAAGAAGCAACTTAAGGGAGAAGAGGTTGATTTTGGCTCACAGTTTGAGGGGCTTACAGTCAGTCCTTCATCACAGAGAAAGCATAGAGACTAGTGTTTTTAATCTGTGGTGATAAAAGCTGGTGGCACAGCTTGTTACATCTTGATGGATCTAGAAGTAGAAAGCTCAGGCAAGATTGCTAAGTGCAAGCAGACATGCATACCAGAAGAAGAAGGAAACAAAAAACCACTTTCTAATTCACAGTCCAACTTTTCCCTGTTCTCTCACTTCCTCAGACACAACCAGGAACTGGGGAGCAAGTGTTCAAACACTTGAGCCTGTGGGGGACATTTCACATTCGAACTATTTCACTAATCTATAGTAGAATACATCCAGTCGGGGATCAGGGGAAGAGCAGAGGCTGCAATAGTGGTTTGGGGTCAGAGCCTAAATGAATGTGCATCACTGGGTAGGAGGGTGGCCTGAAAGAAAGTCACCAAGCCACACAAGAGCCAGCCCAAGGTAGAGGTAGCATCTCCACAGGCATTTGTGAGATTCCCAGCCAAAGTGCCCTCAATCTTGTCCACACTTTCGCCGTTGTAACTAGGATGATGGTGGGAGACATTCCAGCAATTTCATACAGTCTAAGCTTCTGCATGCATAAGAAAAAGATGGTCAAGTCTGTTGAACAACTTGGGTATTTTACATGTTCCTTTCTCAAAATAGAACCAAGGCCTCTTTCGCAAATCTGGTGAAAATCTTGGTGACTTATCGGATAAAGTAAACCACAGAATTGTTTTCTCTTTCCCACCAATGTCTATGTTGATTTGCTTGTATAGTTGACCTTACATTGTATATTTGGAAGACTCTGTAATTACCAGCTTTGTGACAGCTTTGGACAAAGCAACAGCGTGTTGGCCCTAAGAAGGCCTTGGCTCTCTTTCTGGGGGAAATGAAGATTTACCCAGTACTGTCTCCATGGAACTTAAAATCTGTCAGAGGAGAGAGCACAGGAAGAGACATGGGAAGGACAGCACAGGCAGTGAGTGTCTGCAGAGAAGAGCCTCGGAGCAGGGTGAGTTACCAGCCAGGGTGAATGGAGGGTAGGCACGGAAGCCAGATCACTGTTTGCAGAGAGCAGACCCTGGTTAGGAATCCCCACTGGGGCTTTGCAGAAAAGGTTTGCTGTTGTAGTTGTTTTGTTTCCCCTATCACCAAACAAATCTACACACCCCCTAATTTATTTACGGAAGAGCAAACCAGGCTCGGGGAGATTTTAGTGCTTTGTCCGTGCCCCACCCCCACCCCGTTGGAAGTACAGTTATAAGACCAGAGAATGGAGCTGGGAGTGGTGGCCTGCGTGTCATCTAAGCATACAGTCTGGTCCTGGCACCAGCCTGTGCTGACAGGAAATCTGGAGTGAGAGTGGAGCATGGAAAGGCAGCTTGCGTGCGTGTGTGTGTGTAGGAGGGAGGTGAGTACTGCACATCTAGTGCATTTATTTGACCTTTAATCCCTTGACATTACTCTCCAGCTTAGTGGAAACAGTCCACAGAGTGATGTGGGGAAAGGGGAGAGACATGGTAACTCCTCTGGTTAAGGCCACAAAACACACACCTTATTCTACTATGACACAGAACCTGGGTGCTCTTCCACACAGTGGCACACAGCTTAGAACACACACAACCCCCAGCAGAACTTCAGTACCCAGAAACCTTTCAGAACCTCCAAACAGGACCCTCACTGACCCCCCCGCCCCCCGCCGACCCGTCGCCAACAAAGCCTTTGTAAGTAGAAATGTACAAATTGTCCCTTTCCGTGGGGACTTATTCCTACTGGCCAGAGAACCCTCAGACCTGCTTAGTACGATTTGCCATATGCCAACACATTAGATAAGTCATAAGTCGCACCTCCAAGTTTCCCAGGGTGCAAATGGTGGGTTTTGAGCCTGCATCTGCATGCAGACCGCAGTCTTCATATACTGGCCGGTTTTGTAAGAAAAAAAAAAATTAACTACTGTCAGCTAAGCTGCTCTTTGTGCGCCCCTCCCCCCCGCCCCGCGACTCATCCTCCTCCATCCTTCCCTCACCTGGTGGGTTGTAATGTGGGAATCACAGCACTGAGGGGCTGGGGTTGGGCAAAGGGGAAGTTGACTTCAGAGCTAAGTAGGGAGCGGGTGGACCCCTGTGTAGATGTGTGTCTATGACATGAACTTAGACAAGAACCACAGAGCTTCAGGTCCATAGGAATGCCAGCTCCTACCTCTGGTCCCCCTACGGATGTTGACATTGTATGCACAAAGTGTCTACTACAGGGTCTTCCTCCATAAACTGTAGCCCAAGACCCCCCTACCAAGATCCGCTCACCGCCACCCCAATAAGCTGTGTTATGAGAATGTTCTGAGTTTCTGGGCTGCATCTCCATAAGAGCTCACAGCCCATCTCATCAGAGCTTTTCTTTAGGTTTGCCTGTCATTTCTCAATCGTCCATTGTCCCAGACAGGTCGGTTATAAAGCCAGGCTGGTTAGGTCATTGCAGAGATACATTTAGCCAGGGCTGGTTTACACAGCATATGTGGGTGGTTTTTAGTCGCCTCGCCTATAGTTAGGTTATTTTCTTCCTGTCTTGCCTCAGCTGGTGTCCTGAGGCAAACAGAGTCAGAGGTCATACCTAGATAGTGGCCAGTTCTGGAAATGGGTGGGTAAATGAGAAACCAGGTTTTAAATGTGTGGATTTTTCAAAAACTTCCATTAACACTTAAAATAGATTTCAATAAAGGATGTTTTCAATTTGGGAGTCACCCAAAGTGAATGGCATTAGGTGAACTTTACATCTAAAAGTAATGCTTATTCTAAATTATAAAAATTTCCCTGTATGAGCAAGGTACAAAATATATTTGTTCTACATGATTGTGTTTAAACTTGTAGAAAATTGGACCGGGAAGTCATGAGACAGAAGAAAAAGAGATAATTGATTAGAAAAAAATTGGATACAATACTCATTAAGTTTAGAAGTTGAGATTATAAAAACAAAGTAACATCAAACTATCCATTTTAGAATGCTTAAAATTAACAAAGATATACATACTCATACACATACATACAAAATATATAGAGAGAACAAAGGAAATATTATCATATACTTATCCCATAGATCAGCAAAGAAATGAAAATGAAATGTATTTTTACTAATCAGGTTTGTAAAATTAAAGTTATCAGTGACATCTGTTGTTGAAAATGTTATGAAGGAACAAAATAGCTGGTAAAGAGGCATAATGGCTCATCCTTTATATTAAACAATTTTTAAATATGTATGTAAAGTGTAGGCATGTGTACTCTGGACACATTGATTATTACCTAAGGATCAACTCTGAGACGATCACTGTACAGTGTTAGAACTTACATAAGAGTGTTCATTGATGATTGTCACTATTGAGAAAATCAGAAGTATCTAGTTTTGTAAATAGAGGATGGTTGAAGAAGCTAGACTATTCAGTGGAGTGCCATTCGGCTGCTTTGTGTTACTGGAGTGGAATCTCTAGCTGAGCACTGTAGAAAAGGTTTCTCTATGGTTAAGCAAAAAGAGGACCATGGCTTAGTAAAGTGTCTCATGGCAGCAAGCCATTTTCATTGTTTTAAGCTTGGAAGTGGATCACAAATGAGGTACGTACCAAACTGCTAATGGTGTGCACCCTGGGGCATGCAGAGGTGGCCGCTGGAAACCTCACATGTCTGTTTCATACAGTTAAGCAATTATTTGAATGCAGATACTACTTTTGTGATCTGGACAAAAATGATAATTCCTCCATGAAAAATAAGTAACTTCATAACAGAAAAAAGACTTTTGTGTATAGGGGGGTTTCAAGTTCTTTTATCACTAACTGAAATAAATTTTAGTTGGATTCAAGTTAGGCATAAAAAATATTATATAAACACTAGGAAGGGAATAAATTATTAGTAATCTCTGGAGAGAAAAGAATGTCCAAACATAGTGCAATGAAAGAAACTGCAAGGAAAATATATCTTAATTTAAACTAAAAATCAGAAAGCCACTTTTGTACTCCAAAGTCATCATGAATAAAATTTGGGGACTTTTTTTTTCATGACTATGTCAGACAGAAAACAGTTGCTACTATTGACTCATGAAACGGTCATAGAATGTTAAGAGAAACAATAGGAACTCAATTGAAAATTAACCAAAGAAGGTGTGCCAGTGGCTAATGCATCCCATTCACCATCAACTTCTAAAAGGAGCATACACACACACACACACACACACACACAAAACACCACGAAGACGCTTTCTTCATTGCTTTTCCTATCAATATTAGCAAACAATTTGATGAAATAGTACTCAGTGCGGGAGAATGAAAGACCTTGACTAGGCACACAAGAAGAGTATCAGTGCTTCTATTTGTGTGGAAAGCACTGGAAATACATTGTCTTTTATGGCATACTTAGGAAGATATGTGCGAAAGTCCACCTGCAACTCCACCATTGTGTGCTGTTAACGGCTGAGAGATATGATATCAGGGCTCAAGAGCAGCCACTCTCCACTGCAGAAGCTGAGAGACTGGGGAGGGCCCTCTCACCACCTACGGGACCAGTGGACGGCCACCTATGTTAGGAAGCACTGCCTGGAAGTCAAATCGGGCCACATTCAGTGAACACAGTCACCCTGTTTGGGGATTTTCCAGCTTAAGGCAGTGTGCATGGGGCTTGTTTGGGGTGGGAAACATTGACAGCCAACACTCAGTGATGTGAGCAAGGAAAACGTGGGTTATCTTGGAATATGATGACTACAGCATCAGTAGAGGAGGAGGCCAGAAGCCGGTGATGCCTTCTTGGTTTTCTGCCTGGGGAGGAACTACACGTGTAAGTGAATCTTGGTGGAATCATTGCCTGCTTCTGTTTCTGTGCCCTTCAGTGGCTACATTATCCTAGCCATTCAGCTCTGCCTTGGTTTATCATTGGGAATTTACCCCAGATCAACAGAAGGAACAAGGTAGACCGTAGGGAAGGGCCTGGCTCCACCATCTTCCAAGGGCCTTAGCATCTCTCATACCTGCATGACAAATAAAACAGCTTATGGTTCTTCCAGGAACCCATTGTAGTTTAGAAGGGGAAGAAATAAAGGGAAGCAGGAATGTGCTACTTTTAATTTTTTTTTTTTTTGATTAACTCTTATAGTATTCACAATGACATCATTTTGGTATTAATTGCTGAGACGATGTATTACAATCCAAGTGTTTCTCAGGCACTGTTGGAGACTGTCACGTGTTCTTTCAAGAAGACCAGAGCACAGGACAGGTCAGTCCGTACTGCACTGTAAATGCAAGGTGTGCTGTTCACTCAGGTAGACCAGGGCAGGGGAACATGTGTCCATCAGCATAAGCCCAAAGGCTGGACGAGAAGACACACTGGCTTCCTGCTGCTACTGTGACCTGTTGCCCCAGACTTTGTGCTAAAACAACATAAACTTATCACTTTAACCTTCTTCAAGTCAGATGCCCCACACAATCTAGTAAAGAATATCAAGATGCTAGCAGGATGTCGTCGCCAAAAGCTCTAGGTGGAAATCTGCTTCCAGCCTCATTTGGGTCCTTGGCAGAACCCAGTGCCATCCATTCTAGAACAAGTACCTCAGCCTTTGGGGACATTTACCCAAAGGCCACTTAAGCCAGTGTTTTTCAACCTTCCTAATCCTGAGACCCTTTAATGCTGTATCTCATATCATGGTGACCGCCAACCATAAAATTATTTGCTCTGCTACTTCATAACTGTAATTCTGCTACTGTTATGTGTCATAATGTAAATATATGTGCTTCCCAATGGTCTTCTGGGTGGAGAACTGATGATCTAGAAGATAAAGTGGGGACACTATTAACATGGTGACCACTGGGATCTAAAGGATGGAGGGATGGGAGGGAGGGGGGGAGGGAGGGAGGGAGAGAGAGAGAGAGAGAGAGAGAGAGAGAGAGAGAGAGAGAGAGAGAGAGAGAGGAGAGAGAGAGGAGAGAGAGGGGTGCCAAACATTCAGCTTTATTCTCTTCCTCTTCTTTGCTACAGTCCCTCTCTGACATCATCTTTTGTCTACAGTGTGGTGTCAGAAGGAAATGACATAAGTCCACTCTTTGGGATTCAGCCCTTTTACTAAGAAAGCAAGCATTACCCGGTGCTACCCCAAGCAGATGTCTGTGAGTTCTAATCAACTCTCATCATCACAGCTTATGTGTGTTATCTACATACTAAAACAAGTGCTTTATGTGTACAACTTACTCAATATCTGCAAATAAATTAGGCATTAGTGTTATCATTCCAATTTCAGAAATGGAAGCTCATAAAGATAGTTTTTCTGAGTTTGTTGGTCAGAGCAAGGTAAGCTGCTTGGTTACCAGAGCTGCAGGACAAGCTGGGAAACTAGCTGGCCCTGCAGGTGGGGCTTCCTAAGGATCCATAGCTCACAGAGGACCCCAGGAGTCTTCAGGATTTTCAGAGGTTCTATGATACCTTGCCTTTTCCAACTACTACCTTGACATCAACTCTCCAACCAAGAGAGCACCTTGCCCCAGTCTGAACACAAACGCACTTAAATCCATCTGTCTCCTGCCAAGCCAGACACTGAAGAGACTTGTAAAAGTGTCAAATGCTATCTCTCTAAATGCTTTGAAAACATGGATGTTTTCCAGAAAATATGTGTTCTGATACCATGTAATAACATTTTGATTGTGAATTTTAAGTAATATAAGTATACTTTAAATTCTCATTTGTAATCTATCTCTGTAAATGCCAATGAATGTAACTCTTATCAACAAAAGTTCTTTGGTGTCTTTAACAATATTTAAAATTATAAAGTACTCCTGAAACACAGTTTTTTTAAAATTTAAAATCAAATCAAATGTCAGCAAACTATGACACTTGGAAAAAAATCCCGCCCACCACATTTTTGATAAAGAAAGCGTGGGTTGTTTTTTTTTTTCTAAAAACATCACTATACTATTTTCAATGTTAGTATCTGTCACTCTTTTTGCACTCTCTACCAAGAGAGGTGAAAACTTGTGACTAAGACTGCAAGGACACAGAACACATTTACTAACTGAACGTTTGGTGGGGAAAAAAAAGCCAACCTTCATTTAGGCACACTTGATTCATCACCTAGGGATTGACACGTTGTGATCTTAGGGAGAAAATCAGGTTTCCATTAAACATGAGGGAGACAGAGCCAACCTCTGACTGAAAAGCTTGTTTTCAAGTAGGGAGTTCAGGGTAAAGTCACAAACACAAACAGTAAGTTGCTGTTGTAATCTCAGCAGCTAGGACAGGGTATCTACTTCCACTGTACATACCGTAGATACAGTGCATACAGTAATGATTGAGTATATAACCAAATGAGCAAAGCCACTGTGTGTTCTCATGCTCGACCCAAACTGATTGCTGTCCCTCCTTTCCCTCATTAATGAAAACACTTGAAATTATCTAAGGATCCATTTTGATTCTTGTCCCTAGGAGTTTGATCTGGTAATTGGTGGGTTCTTTTCCTATTTCTGTACTCAGAGTCTCCAATAAGCATCAGTCTCCATAAACTTTTCACTATTGGCTAGCTTCCACCAGACAACCTGCCAGAAGGACTTCTGCAGCAATTAACCTAAGGAAACAACTTTTGACACAGCAGGGTACAATCATATCCTATTTCTACGATAGAGTCAATGGGCAGATTTTTCTTAAAACACATTGGTCCAAGTAAGTCTTGTCTTTGCCCAGTGTTGGTGGTAGTTGAACTATTTGACAATCAATATGGACTACCACTGATTGTGTAGGAACTAACCCTCAGCAAGCATACACCTTGCTCTCATGCTACCAAGAGAGGTGAAAACTTGTGACTAAGACTGCAAGGACACAGAACACATTTACTAACTGAACGTTTGGTGGGGAAAAAAAAAGCCAACCTTCATTTAGCACACTTGATTCATCACCTAGGGATTGACACGTTGTGATCTTAGGGAGAAAATCAGGTTTCCATTAAACATGAGGGAGACAGAGACAACCTCTGTCAAGTAGGGAGTAGGGAGATAATTTCAAGTGTTTTCATTAATGAGGGAAAGGAGGGACAGCAATCAGTTTGGGTCGAGCATGAGAACACACAGTGGCTTTGCTCATTTGGTTATATACTCAATCATTACTGTATGCACTGTATCTACGGTACGTACAGTGGAAGTAGATACCCTGTCCTAGCTGCTGAGATTACAACAGCAATTTACTGTTTGTGTTTGTGACTTTACCCTGAACTCCCTAGATGCATACTCAGGCATCTAAATAGAAGGTGAGGCTTGCCTTGCCTTCTTGCTGGCCTTAGGGGAGGACCTTATACACTTTTCTTTTGGGAATAAGTAAGTCTTGTCACATTATAGGCCACTGTTTCCCACAGTCTAACGTAGTTCATTAGAAGACAAAGGCCATCCTTCTGTAGATGACGCTGTCTAACAACATCCCATAGCCCCATTCTGGTGAGGCCTTTGGAGAAGGGATGTAGAATGAAGGAGAAGGCAGGAAGCCTGCCCATTCTACAGAACCACCTTCCTTATGGATCCTGCGGTTCTGTGTATTGATTGGCTGAAGGAGATGCACATTTATCTATCCTTGAACTTCCTACAAAGCATTTGCGGTGATACCTGAAAGCCACAATCACAGAGAAGCGGGGACTCAAGAAGGAGCAGCTTATTCATTCATTTGGCCAGTGTTTCCTGAGTGCTGCTCTCAGCAAGGGTCCGTTATGTACATAGATTAAAAGAAGAAGGAAATCAAACCCCAGTCTGTTGACCCTGTAGAGCTCGTTGCCTTTCAAAAGACATAGGCGTGTAAATGGGCACTTCCACTAGAGCCAATGTGGCTGTGGTGCTCAACGGGAGGCTGAGGAAACACTCAAAGGCTCCAAACTTCTGCAAGCTAGGTCAGGGGGAGGCCTTGTCTGGATGCAGCCTCCAACTCAAGTGTCCACGTCAACCACGTGAGGCTTCCTAAGCAAGCAGGGAGGAGGCTGGGAGCATAGGAAAGTGTGCAAACTCCCTGTAAACAGGGTCAATATGACTGAAAGGCAGGACACAAAGTGGAGAGATTAAGATAGATCAATTGCCCTCTTTTGTAAACACTGGTAAGGGGCTTTCTGCTTCATCCTAAGGGAGGTCCACTGACAAGAAAATGACAAGTTAAGATGAACATTCTGAAATAACTGCTGAGAACAACATGGTTCAGAGAGTTCAGACCAGGACTCGGAGGAAAAGGACAAGTGAAGGCTTCAGCCATTTCTGGGTAAGAACATCTCTTACCCCCAGGGAATCTGAGGAGCCCTGGCAGTGTCTTTTAGCCATTCCTCCACGAGGCTCAGATTTCTTAAATCATCCTTTCCAGAGTGTGACTTTCCTTGGAGATCTGACTTCCAGAACCTCTTTGGAGTTGGGTAAGACAACAGAAAGATGCCTGGAAGAAAGGCGAGGGAGAGTTCCCATATTGCAGGGGTTAAGGTAGTGTCTTGTGACTGCCTGCTACTGAGTGTCACACCACCTCAGTGAGTCCTTACCAGCCTCCTCTCTGGCTGACATAGCATAGCCAAGAAATAGGGAATGGTGACTCTCAATAACCTCAACGGATTGGTTACGAGACCCCAAAAAGAATCTCAAATTGAATCTGTATAAAGTGTTGGTTTTGCAAATAACCCACCACCATCCATGCTCTCCACACATGTTCAGCAATCTCTAGATTACTTACGCTGCTACCTAAAGCCACAGGAATACTGGACAGACAGCTGTTCCACCATGTCGTTCAGGGATAGCTAGATATGCTCTGCACAGACATGATTGATTGATTGATTGGTCGATTGATTATCTAATACTTTGTGTGGTTGGTTGAATTCACAACTACAGAAGATCAACTGGCATTATCATCATCACTGTAGAGATGTGGACACGGAAACAGAGAGCACCCTGAACCTAGAAAGTGGCAACGCTTGGCCAGGAACCCAATCCTCCAGGCTCTACATCCCTGCTCTCAGCTGTCTGGCCACATTGCTCCAGGGAGCACAGTGCAGAGCCTGGAGCCTCTTTTGAATGAGGATTTTATTACAGGTAAGAATTTGAACTGAAGTCCCCAGGCTCCTTGGTTTCCTCTTGTAAGGGACCTTGGACTTTAGAACCCCCCCCCCATTGCCTGGTTGTGGTATGTTGATCATCCTTTGAAGCAGCACTGACTTCTTTGGTCTAGTGATTTAAGTTTGAGGGTTCCTATGGGAAGCTCTCTCTCTCTAAATACATAGCATGATGGTTTGTTATTTGTATTAAAATATGGATGTTAAGGCAGTGAGTTAGGAATGAGCAATAACAGGACATCCACATATTTCTCCCATGATTCTTTCTGGTGTTGGACCATTTATGTGGTTACATATGGACATTTGTTGGAGGGAATGTATCAGGGATGCCTCTGCATCCAGTCAGGCCACTGGAGGTAATTGCCATGCCTGTGTCAGAGTCTTCCCAGGGATAGCCAGTGGCCCCAAGTGGGGCCCCCTCCTCTCTTCCTGAATCTCCTAGTTGAACTTCAGGCCAGCTCTGTGAAGGCGGACCTGGTGTTAATTATGATGCAATCCCCCAGCCATGCAGCCTCAGCAGCAATTGCAGGAGTCAGGGTCCATGTGCAAGGCCATTAACACTAAACATGTTTTAATCCATAATTGTGTGAGATTTATTTAATTTAGGGGCTTTATTTATAGTTCGATCGGAATTGTAATGTATTTTCAGCTCTCCGCACTGGGATCTGTCAATTTTTACGGCATCTTTTAATTGTGTTCTTCTAGGCCAGGTGCAAGCAGTTTTCCCAAGCAGGCTGATCAGAGGGAGCCCCCATCATGTGGTGCAGTGGGGGAGGCATGCTGGCCTCGCACAGATGTGACTCTGTGCCATTATGGGGCGGGGGTACTGGAGCTGGCTCCTGATTCACTGAAGCCATAGCTTACAAGTCACAGTGGCAAGCCCAGCCAGCCTGGCCAGCCTTCTGCTTCCTGCTCTGCCAGAGCCTGTATCCCAGGAAGAACTTCCCCAAATCTCTCTCACATGCTTCTGTCCCTTTGTTTGCTCCTTTGTCCATTTAATGAACATTTGCTGAGTGCCTGGCCTGTAGCATCAGGGTCTGTGCTGAGAATACAAACACAAAATCCTGCAGAGAAGCGGCCAGCCTTTCAGAGATCCTTTAGTACCCCAGGCACAGGTAATTTTGAGAGACAGTTGCTACAACTTGCTGAGCATCTAGTTAGCACCAGAAAGATACCACTGGAAGATCCAGTAGAGTCACAGTGATCATGGATCCTGGGAATTTGGTTTAAACTAATTAATTTAAATGACTAAAATTTGGCTACAAGACATATAAAGTTAGCAAGTCAGCCGATTCAGCAATTTGGTGGACACACCTACTGCTCTGTTGCTATCTTTGAGATTGATGGTGAGGAATATTTCACTTAATGATGACTATTTCGTCTCCTTATTACTTTTTGAGTGTCGATGATTTTCAAACTCCACGAGAGTACTTTGCGAAGCCTTCCTGCATCCTTAAGCACTTAGCCTGGTTTCCCCAAGTTATTTCCTTCCAGATCATATAGTGCCACAAGCTACAACCCTTTCAGGAAGACACCAGAAATCAAAGTACAAGCATAGCGGAGGGACTGAATGGTGGTCTGGTCAGCTGGAAACCCACACTGGGTGTTGACCATGGAATTCAGTTACTGCTGGAGACCATAATGGTGTCAATCATATTATCAATAAACAGCAAGTGAAATTTTAAAGACTGATCACATATGAAAAAGAAGACATTAGGGGTAAGGCTTTATGATTAAAAGAACTAATCTTGCTTGGCTAGGAAACACAGAGAAATTCTTGCTATGCACTCCTCAACAAGGGTTTCCTCTGGGAATAGAGAAAGTAATCCCATGAAGGCAAGCCAACATGGCTAGGAAGCACTCCTTACACAGATTTAGCGTGCAGGTGGCCCAGAGCTGTGAAAGGAAAGCATCACCTTCTTGAGGCATGTGGAAAAATGCAGCACCATGTGGAGGGTACTGGAGCTGGTAGCAAGAGTAGGTACTTTCTCCAAGAACTATTGAGAACCTCCTGTGTGCTAATTACTATGGAGGGTTAGAAAAAGCTAGGAAGCAAAACAGGCTGTCCCTTAAGACTCTAGCAAAAGAGTGTGGCTAACATAGCTAATACTCTTATCACCTAGAATAGAAATAGCTGGGCAGCCAGCTTGGCTGACTGGAGAAAGAATACAGTAAAATACTATATAGACTGATATGTTTCCTTTAATGCCTAACTGTTCTTGAATGGGGTGCATTATGGTATTTCGTCACTTCTCTGAGCCTCAGGCTAACAGAGATAGTACCAACAGTGTGTGGATGACAGGAGGATTAAAGAGGAAAACCCCTGTACTAGTGTCCTACCCAAGATTGGGGTTCACAAGTGGGCATTGGTCATATTATGAAATTAAATCCCCAGAGATTTAATGATTTGGAAGTTGAAGGACTCTAAGATATCAGACTCAGAGAAGGTTAAGGATAGAGTGTGTATCTTTGAACTATGACTTGGATGAGGGGGAGTGATATGGGAGCAGGCAAAGCTCAGGATCCTGGGATGCTCAGATCTCTACATTCAAGAGATTCTTGAGGATCCTGAGTCTCTCTAAACAGATTTTGTTGTTTTTTTCAAGACAGGGTTTCTCTGTGTAGCTTTGGTTGTCCTGGACTCCCTTTGTAGACCAGGCTGACCTCAAACTCAGAGATCTGCCTGCCTCTGCCTCCCTGAGTACTGGGATTAAGGGCATGTACTAGCTCTCACTTTCTAAATAGACTCTGGGAAAGATTTTCTTTTTTCTTAGACTCATAAGTTAGGGAAAGAAGATCTGGGAACACATAAAAGGTTGGTAGATAATCCTCTGTAGGTAAACACAGAAAATTGTTCCTTGGACACCATCTGAGAAGGCAGTTTATCCCTTAGGAGCCTGCAACCATCTATTGGGACGGTCACACTAGTAGGGGAAGCTGGGAGAGCAGTGTGTGTGTATATAAGAGCCATGAAACAAGAGGGAAAGAGAGACTAACAGAGGAACAGAAAAGAATGATGTTTCTAATGCAAGCAAAGAGGACAGAGAAACCAAACCAAGAGGAAAGGGATTCATCTGGGTTTACACTGACTACGTCTAAAATTCTGGAAGGTTCATATGTGGGAGAAATCCTGCTACTGTGCCCCCAGAGCCCACAGAGAGTGGCTGATGGTATGGGGTCAATGTAGGGACAGCTTTGTAAAAGCAAGAACCGAACATGTGGGTTGGATAGAACGTTTCTAAGGGTGAAAGAAAGGTCATGGATAATCAAGCCAAGAAGATCCCTAAAAAGCCAATGAGAAACAGTGGTTCCAGGAAAGAGAAATCTCAAAGGCATGCCCAGGGGAGTTTCAAGCATGGTGGCACTCTTAGTCAGGGACTCCAGCTATCGGTCTTGATGGATGGAGAAGGGATCCTTTGTTTAAGAGAGGACAGTGATGGCCTTGGTAAGAAAGACAAAATGACAGGTGAAGAACTGAAGTTGTGGCCTTGGAAGCCAGTGGAGAAAACAAGAGGGAGGAGGGAAGAAGGACCAAGCATCGAGGAAGACCTGATTGAAGACAGGAAGTTGCTCAGATGGGAGCATAAAGGGAGTGTTTTGTTTAAAATCTATCAATTTTAACAAAAGGCATCAGCAGAGAGAAAGACTAATGACAAGAGGGAGAAAGACTTCACAGAAGACTGAAGAGACTGAGGCCAGGGGCTGCAGGCATGGGAAGGAATCAGAAGACATCCACCCATGACATGGAGCATTGAGAACAGTCATTAGCAAGATGCATGCCTTGTGTCCTGCCTGCGTTGCCTTTACACATTCCTGGAGGACCAACATTGGCTTCAGCATCAATGATTTTTTTTTTCTAAAAGGCATCTGCTATGACACCCACACAGGCTGCTTCCAACCTCCTTGCTTTCTCACAGATGACAGTGAAAAGGGGAGACTACTGCCAAGCAACTCTGCTAAAAGTGGGAGTAAATGTGACGGGTGTACTTGTGGCAACATCCTAAGTTTTAAAGTCTCAAAAGGGTAAAGGTCACATGTCCTGTGTGCATACAATATCCTTGGTTTTCCAAGGACTAGTGTTTTCTGATGTGAACAATCAGAACATAATTTAAATAAGGTTCCTTATCTCATTTTATATAGTCAGCATTATGTGTGTGTAATTCTAACGACCTGTACTCCTAATGCACTGCCCTGTTTAATTTTTATATTACTTGAAACTTTTTGTGCATTTTAATTATGCAAGTACTACATGAATATATTCTCCTGGTTAAAATTTTTCTAACAAAATAGGTTCTTATCTCCAGGTCTTTGCTCAGCCCTTTCCCTACCCAAGGGAAATATACATACATATTCAGATTTGTAATTATATTTTGGGGTTTTTTCCATCAAAATTTCAGATATTATTTTTCACCTTGTTTTTTAAACTTGGTTGTAGTTGTTACAAATCTTTCTATGTTGTTACATTCGAATACATCAGAATTTAAAATTATTTATTTATTGTGTGTGTGTGTGTGTGGTGTATGGTGTGTGTGTATGGTGTATGTGGTGTGTGTGTGTGTGGTGTGTCGGTGTGTGTGCATGTATGGTGTGTGTGGTGTGTGTGTGGTGTGTGTGTGTGGTATGTGCATGTGTGTGCATGTGGTATGTATGTGTGGTGTGTGTGTATGTGTGTGTGTGTGTGTGTGTGTGTGTGTGTGTTTCATGCACCATGGCACAGATTTGGAATCTAGAGGACAAGTCTGTGGAGTTGGTTTTTCCTTTAACCTTCTCATGGGTTCTGGGGTGTGTACGTGGGTTAGCAGGAATATGTGGCAAGTGAGTTAATCTGTTGAGCCATCTCTGTGGCTCCCAAGGTTGTTTTAAAATGACACATAGAGCCTTGAAGAGTCTGAGGAAAACATACCTTATTAACTACCTTCCTTATGATGAAGGCTGGTCCCCATTTTATATTATTATCAGTCTCTCCTCCTGGCACTGATTTAATGATCCATCTTGTTGAGAAGACCCATTCCTTCGGAGAGTCATCTGTTGACACACATTGAATGTCTGTGTCCTCACACCTTTGCTTTGTTTGGTACCTGAATTGATGTCAGAATAGTGAAAAGTGATGGGGAAAACAGTGTATTCCAGTGCATTTAAAGATGCTGACAAGGGGCTGTATCTTTAAATTGCAAACAAGATAGTAGCTGGGTCAACATGCCCTTGAGGTTTTTAAGAGAGTGATGTGCCAGCTTTCATCAATTGCCAGGATTTGCTTTAGTCTCCAACCTTGTCTCTCTTGGGAGTCTTTGGGGAGCACTGCTTTATCCTGGGACTACTGATCCTGCCTCCGCTGTGTTGGTTCTTAGAGATCATGTCTGTATTTAAGGAGTGCTCTCACTGTTGCCCACAGTACTGTTCCCGTAGGCCCTCTCCATGGACAGATACAAAAGGAACCCCCTCCTAACAACACCTTGAGTTTTAATACTGGTTGATAGTAGAAGTCCTTGCCTGCTTGTGTATTTCTTACTAGCTCACTGTCTCTCAACCAGTTGTGCAAATACCCTTCCTCTCCACCTCACCAGTTTACCGATTCAAGCAGAACAATTCTCCCTTCTTTATCTCTGCATCCATTATAGGAACCCTGCCTTTGCTTCCACTTTCCAGACTTAGTTTTCAAAGTGACTTACCAATCAGACACTCTCAGTCCTTCAGAGGCATGTTGACATTAGTGAGTCAGTAGTCTTTTGTGCCCCTTACATAGATAACTATATCTTCCTGGGGCCCATCGGAGACCGTCCACACAGTAGCCCAGTGGCTACACAGTTGATGAGGGAGACTCCACACAGTAGCTCAGCGGCTGCACTGTTGAAGAGACTGGATTGACGGGCCTTGAAAGAGGACTGAAGGAAATGTGTTTCACAAGAATATCCTTCCTAAAAAGAAGGAAGATAGTTTTCAAAGACAAAGACATTTGAGATGAGTGTGAACTGCTTCTCTTGGCCTTAGGTAATGAGAGACTGGATCTCCAAATTATCTCTTTGCTCTGGGTCAGCCCACACCTGGCACCACCACCAGGTTCTGCCTGACCTCTTCTGCAAAGCCCTTGAGGTAAATTCTCCTTGGAATTTGTTGGTTGACCTGTTTTCTAATGTAAGGATTCTTTTCAGCCTGTGAACCAAGTATGAAGGACTGAACACTGCAAGCAGATGTGAGCACAACTAGGGAGCCTTCACACTTCAGAGGAAGCCAGGAAACTGTACTGAGCTTCATTTCCTTAGGAGAGAAATTAATCCTATACTGAATAGCTATGGCTATTTTATTTTGATCATATAACTCAAAAATAATAGAATCCTTGTTTTTAATACATTAAAATAAAGTATGTAATGTTTTAAAAGAAAGAAATCCACTTAAAACCAGATTTGATGTATTCTCACACACACACACACACACACATGATGACAATTTTTTATTGTCTAAGCCTGCCTTGAGTGTTTTCAAAAAACGACTCTCCCAGTGGAAGACTACTCTGATCAATTTTTAACATTCAGTGATTTAAAAAAACAAAACAAACTATGATCAATATAAATAATCTCTCTAACAAACACAGAATAGAAATTGTAAAAAAAAAAAAAATGAATAGAAACGAAAAAGAATTGGCTGACTGGGACCCAAGGTTCTTCTTCTCAAGCCGACTTAGGACCCTCAACATCCAGCGAGGATGCAGAACAGCCCCTGAGAAAACTGCAAGGAAATTGAGGCCGTACAGAAGAAAGATTGTAGGCTCTTTACACATTATATGTTTGGGTGGATTTCATATATGAAAATGAGTTTTTAATCCAATGTCATTCTTTCTTTATAAGCCCCTGATCTCTTCCTCACATTTGAGAATCCTGTCATATAAATGTTGGTGAAAATGGGAGTAAGCAACAGTAAACACCCCCCAGTCTTTGTAACTACCAAGTGGGTACTGCTGCATCCCAGGACAGTGGCTGTGCATCTTCCATACATGCAGGGTCCAGGCCCAGCAGCAGCCCAATCCAGAACACAGCTGCTCTCGAGGCAGCAGGAAAGCTGCTGCACAGCACACGGTGGCTCTTGCCGCTTCTGCCAGGCGGTTATCAGCACCATTTCTGTGGCAGTTTCATTAGTCAAAGTGAAAAACACGGCTAATTGTGCTATCAGTGAAGCATTCTCCTTCCCCTAAAAAGGAGAGTGGGCATTGGAAACAAGAGCACATTCCTGTGGGCAGAACCGCCATTGACACCCTGCACCCCCAAATTATGAGCTTGCAAAGACAAGGAATAGGCCATCCAAGGCTCAGCCAGCCACTTGGATGCTTGGGATTAAAAGGCATCTCTCTAGACAAGCAGAAGTCACTTAGGCCTATGGGTGACACTCAGTTGTGGATTCCAATGCCTGGAGCCAAGAACACAAAGCCAAGTCTTCTCTAGACCAGCTCTGTAATGTGAGTGTTGGTCGTTTTTAATCTCTTGTTCCTGCCTGATGCTTGAGTTTAGTAATCAGCTGTTTCTACTCTCTTCTTCACAATTGCCAGCTGTAGTCTACTGCTTCCAGCTGAGAGGCTGCTGGTACAGGAGGGTTTGCAGCTTAGCTCAGGCTTTTCTTAGACCCAGTTTCCGCTCACCAGGGATTGCTGTCTAGGCCTTGCTACCCAGACACAGTTTTCACTAGCAGACATTGGGTGAGTAACCTTAGGCGGAGAGGCTGCTTGAGTCTCGGTTATGTCAAATCATTAGATTGTAAAGCAGTGGAGTACTTGCACGGTGCGTACACACAACCACGCACTCACACGTACAAACATACACATATAAAGAGCAGATTTGCCCATGCACACACACTAAAGCACACACCCATGCACATATGCACACACACATGTGCACACACACACAACACACACACACACACACACACACACACACATGACTTTGTTAACAGGTCAAGGTCTAGGTAACATGATCTCTGAATGGTAAAAACGGCAGGCAGTGAGGTTTCATTAGGCATACCACATGTTCTGGCTTGCTTGGCAGAGTCCCAGGTAAGCACTGGTGGGGACATATTAACACAATTATCTTTATGCCTTTGTTCACTCTACAACGTGTCCTGACTTAGACAGAAAATTAAGTGGTTGCTCACCTCTAGTGGGAATGGTCCTGGATCAGAAGTCAGGCGATTTGCATTTTAATCACAACTCTGGCATCGATTGGTGGAGTGACCTCAGGCAGATCCAGTGACCTTGCTGCACCTCAGCTTCCTCATCTGAAAACCAGGAGCAGGGCTTTCATTGAGATCATTAGTTAACACACTCAGGTGTGTTCTGGTTTTCAGGGCAGAGTACCAGCACCTCCCATCTGCCAAGGATGAGATGGCCAACAGTGGACACTCTGACTGCCCGGGGGATGCTGTTCCTATTTACTTCATGCCTTGGGCTGTACCCATAGATTTTGTTTGGGGAAAAATGTTTTAAAAGAAGAAATAAACATTTATAGTCTTGAAAGTTATCAGCCTGGGTCATTTCTGAGAATACAGAGGGCCAGGGATTCTCTCCTCCTCTGTCACTCCTGATCACTGACAAGGAGCAGGCTGTGGGTGTCATCAAGAAGATGACCATTTTATTTATTTTATTTATTTATCAGCCATTTTATTTACTTTAGAAAAGATAATCTTACCAGTCAAGGCAACCTGATATTGACATTTATTTAATTATTTTAACTGTTTGTAACTCTTTTTTTTATCTCCTTACCCCTTTTACACTTGCCCCCGACTCTAAAATGGCCACAACGAGAGCCAAGTTTTCCTGTATTTCTGCCTCTAGATTTGGGGTCCCTTGGGTTATCTAGGGCCAATCCTGATTTCAGTGTGACCTCACCTCTTGTCTGAGATCTCCCTAATCTGCCTCAGCTCTGAAGCTGTGACTCCTCCAACCCAAGCTCTCAAACTGTGATTGACAGCATTAGTGGCTCTGTGCTACTATCCTCCAGCTTTGAAGCCAGGATTCAAGAGATGGTAGAGCCTCATGTTACCGCCCAGCCCATTCCTCCTTTGCCAATTGGGTCACTGTTCATGGCACTAATGATGCTAATTCCAGAGAGATTAGCAACATGGAAAGAATGGGCTTGCCCCTTCCTGCATGTCAGCTATTCCTATCCCTGTTGGCCTGGCAGACTTTAAACTTCCCACTGCTTCCCCCACTTCCAGAGTTGGTTTTGTGGGTTACTTACTTCCTCAAAGATCAGAGTTCCAGGTCTCTACCTCTTGATAGCTACTGATGAATGCTGTCACCAGGCAATGCCACCCACTCTGGTCTGAACCTCAGCTCCATAAACTATTTTTCCACACACAGGCAGCAGGGCCAGGCCAGGCACCTGCTGCTCACTTGTGCTGTGCCCTGTTCCATGGATTCTCCTCTGGGCTCTCCTGAAGTTCTCAAGGCCTGGTATCCTTTCACTCCCGAGGCCTAGGCAGTACAGCTCCAGCTTATATGTACCAGTTTCCTTCCTTTCTAGTCTTCTAACACCTCTGGCACTAATCCCGTATTTTCCTTTCTCTACATGGAAACACCTGGTGGCATTTCTTTTTGTCCAGCTTGGGCTCTGATGGGAGTCATTTGCTATGATACATTTGGGTGGGAGGGGTCAACTGTGTTGGAGATATCATTATCTCACTCTCAGACACACCTAAGAAATCAATAGAAATTTTGATGTTGTTGTTGTTGTTTTGGTTTTTCAAGACAGGGTTTCTCTGTGTGGTCTTGGCTGTCCAGGATTAACTTTGTAGACCAGGCTGGCCTTGAACTCACAAAGATCCACCTGCTTCTGCCTCCTGAGTGCTGGGATTATAGGCGTGTGCCACCATACCCAGCTAATCAACAGAAATTCATTTGGTAGGAACTTTCATGACTAGAAGGAAGACTAGAAGGTGACCAGAGCAGGACTTCAGGTGAACAGCCATGGGTTTCCATCTAAGCTCCATTGCTTTGGGAGCCCCGTTTTTTCAGCTCTTTGGAAGAGCATGCATTTCCAGCTCACAGGAATGTGGGGTTGGAGGAAGAAAATAGGGATCACACCTACTGTAGCGCTGTGTGCATGGATGAGGCTCACAACTAGCACCCTCCCTTTCCTCTGCCTGGTCGTTCTGAATATTTGGTAGTTCTTATGTCCACTGGGCAGGTAGTTGTCCCTATGTAATTCTCTGCCCCTTTAGGTGTTTATAGGGGGAAGTGAGTACCCTTAACCAGAAAGCTGGATTAAAAGTCAAGATTAAGGTAAGATGAGTCACCATGGTAACCATCCTCACATTCTCCTTTATGACTGTTTGCTCTTATGAACCGCACTCTCTTACACACATTTGTGTCTTGGCTCTTCCTAATTTAATGTTTTCTTCTCTTTGACGTATAACGAGCCTCACACCTCAAGGCTGGGGAGATGGCTCTGTTGGTAACATGCTTACCGTGCAAGCATCAGAACTTGAGTTTGGATTCCTGACATCCACACAAAAAGTTGAACCCAGCATGAGGAGATGAAGACAAGCATATCCCTGGAGTTTGCTGATCAGCCAATCTGCTAGGATCAATGAACTTCAGACTCAGAGAGAGACCCTTGGGGAGTGATTGAGGAAAACCCTCCACTTCAGCATGCACAGCACATATACACATAATCATATCCACACACAGAAATCACATGTGCATGTGCATGCACACAGATGTACACACATGTGCACGCACATGTAAAATAAAGTAAAAAGTGAGGCTGATAACATTCCATCCATGTGCTGTTGTATTCCAGAACAACTGTAGGGGACAGTGTCGTTCTCCATCTCACTTGCCGTACATTCTCTCTCCTCTTGCACAATGCTAGTCTTCAGTATGTAATTACTGTCTTTTCTTTGAAACAGATCTCATTGAGTGCACTACCTGTAGTCAGGAGTTCATGCCCCATCAGTCTCTGGCTACTGTTATGAAAAATATAATGAAGCATGACCCACTTGTGTAGATAGAGGTTGAAGTCCATGCAGCTTTACCTAGCAACAAAAGCCATGTGTGGTGGCCACTACGATCTTTGTCTCTAGGATATGTCTCATTGCAGCCCAGTATTGACAGTGCCCCTAATCACAAAGTCCAAAACAGTTTCCCCAGTTTCCATTTTTGTCCAAGCTTTCTGGAGTGTTCTACACTGTGACTGTGCACTCTGACCTGTCTCTCTCCTTTACGTGCCTAAAGGCTGGCTTTGTGCCTATTTTCTCTTCTGTGTCTTCCCAACTCAGCTCTTTCAACAGCTCCCCTGCCCCCGGGGTTGACAGTATAAGGGGATCTTCATGCTCATACCGCATGTTTCAGGGGTGCTATCACTTATGTGTGCGTGGAACAGTATGGAAGGGGGAGGTAAAGATCTGGGGGTTCCATGCAAGAGTTGCAGGGTCCTGGAAGATGCCAGTTCTCTGGGCAGGAATCAGCAGAGACTCTTGGTGGCTTATACCTGCCCCTCACTGTCAGACATTTGAAAGTATTCTCCAACATAAAGGATCTTTGGTAACACTAGATGGATCCTGACTGTAGTCACTGGTGGCACCTCCTACCATATTGTCCAGTGTCCTCTCTCTGTTTGAGATTCTCTTCTATCCTGGTGCAGGGACTGTCTAAACTCTGAGCTGGCATAAGTCGATGGGTTTCCTGACCATTTGTTTTAAGCTGTATGGTTTTGATATTAAGGACTTTGCCTTCTTTTAATCATGTTCTTGTAAAAGAAAAATAGCAAACCAGAGTCAACTAGGTAGGTCCCTAGAGTCAGGAGATAAAGGAAAGAGATTTCATCCTGACAATCAAGGTTCCTGTCTGCATCCCCATTTGTTTTTAACTTGGTAGACAGTAAAATTGACCTCACCCCTGCGACCAGTTCCATGACATTTCACACATATAGATTGTTACTAACACCCCAGGATCCAGCACAGTTTCACCACAGGAAAGCCCTTGTGTCATCAACTTCCCTGTCCTTCCCATGTCCACCCTGGGCTTTGGTACCTACCCACCTGCTCTATGACTCTCTGCTTGCATCTTCTAGAGCAGTGGTCCTCTGCCTTCCTAATGCTGCAACCCTTTATGCTGCAAAACCTGAGCAGTTCCTCAGGTTGTGGTGACCCCCAACCATAAATTATTGTCATTGCTACTTCATAACTAATTTTGCTACTGTTATGAGTGGTAATATAGATATCTGAGATTCAGGATATCTGATATGCTACCCCTGTGGAGGTCCAGTCTCCCTGATTGAGAACCACTATTCTAGAGAATTTTTTAAATGGCGGTAAATTTGTTACCGATGTTTTATATATTTTATTCACATACCAATGCCCTGTCCAACCTAAGACCCACCCCATAAGCAAGAACCAACCCTGACATTATTCAAGCAGAATTGTCTTCTGAGAGGCTCCACCCAGCAGCACCTCAAAACTGATGGTGAGACTCATAGGCAAACATTGGGTGATTTGTAGGGAACCTTGTGGAAAAGTGCGGGGAAGGAGAAAAAGGACGTGGAGGTGACAGGAGCCTCACAAGAAAGACCAACAGAGCCAACTAACCAGAGTCCAGAAGTGCTTGCCCAGACTGAAGCATCAACCAAGGACCTTGCATGGCCTGGACCTAGGCCCCCTACACAGATGTAGCCGATGGGCAGCTCAGGATTCATGTGGGTCCCCTAGTAAGGGGAATGAGGCCTGACTCTGACATGGACTCTGTTGCCAGTTTTCAATCACTTCCCCCTGGCAGAACTGTCTTGCCAAGCAACAGGGCAAAAGGACATACTTTGTCCTGACAGAACCTTGATGGGGGGTGGGGGGTGGAGCAGGCTCTTTTGAGGAAAAGGGGAGGGGGATGTGGGAGTGGGAGGGAGAGAGGGTGGGGCTGGGAGGTGAGGAGGGATTGGGTTATGACCAGCATGTAAAGAGAAATAATACATTAAAAAAAAAAAACAACTTAACAGAAGAAAAGGTGCTTCTAACCCACATGACCCAGATTCTCCTGTTCCTAGTGTGCTCCCTTTACTTGGGCTTCCAGTTTCCCTTAACATGCTCTTTCTCTTCATTCTGAGGAGCTTGCTCTGTTTTGTTCTAAGCAGCACTTTGGAGCCATTGTATGCTGGAAGGAGATGAGAACATCTTTAATTCACGTTCATTTTGAAGACTATTTTCCTGGATTTAGGGTTCTAGGTTGACCAATCATCTTCCACCGCCTTTGAAATGTCCCACTTCCCCCTTCTGCCTTTCTAGGCGGAAAGCCCAAGTGTTCACTGTGTTGATTTATGCAGTGGAACTATACTGTGGGTCAACAAATCACACCTCCACGCTGCAGATCCAAGTGAGAGGCCTTAGTAGGATGTACAGAGACTGTCTCTGGGGGATTAAAAAAAGGGACTGGGGGGTAGGGAGTTTGGGGGGGTGGGGGGAAGGATGAGAACAAGTCTTCTTATAAGGTGACACAGTGCATGCACAGAAAGAACACAGGTGGCTTAGGGGACCATTTCATTCTAGAGGCTGATTGTCGCTGGGCTTCTGAGGTGGCCTCGGAGATGCCCTTTGTTCTGCTTGTCATCAAGCCCCTGGGGTGGTCACATCATTGCCTGATTACTAACACAATGTTCCCCAACAAGCAAACATTGTTTTCTCTCAGACTTTTTTCTTTACCTGTAAAAGTCAGAGGTGCTTAATGATACCGAGTTTTGGGTATGCATTCTTTGACTTCTTTCTGTTTGGATTTACTGGGACATTTTATATCATTTTAAAAATACTTTTAATCCATGTATTTCTCCCCTATTTGTGTCTCTGTTACTGTTTCATGGATCCCTGGCATGCTGTTTAACTTTTTCTCTACATGCTATTCAGGTGGGACCATCACTATGATCCATCTCCAAGAGGACTGACTCCTCTGTCATCACAGTTTTACTACTGACTTGATCCAGTGACATTTTTAGTTTTAATTATTTGGCTCTTTTTAATCTTCTGTTTCTCTACTGAGACTTTCTAGTTTCCATTCGCAGTATTTAAATAACACTGTCTCTTTTTCAGATTATATTTGTCATTTCAGTATTGGTGTGAGTTGATTGTCTTTTCCCATATGAAAGGATGGAAACTTCTGGAATGTATCCTGGAGTATTGAAATGGTGAGCATAGACGTAGTGTAGAGCTGCACTAGAGGGAGAGTTACCCCATTAGTATGGCAGAAGTCACAATGTTGTATAACATGATCAGGAAAGTGATATCAGCACTATCTCGATCTACTTGTAAAAAATAAGTCAGATGCACCTTCCAGTCAAAGGGAGTGGATCTCACACAGATTTGAAAGCTGGCGTGTGACGATTATAGCTGTCTTAGACATGTGCCTACTGATAGAAGCAACTTGAGTATCAATCACTGGATGGTCAAATAAACAAAATGGGCCTCAGACATTGCACAGAATATTATCCACCTTTAAAAGAAAGGTGTTTGCTGTAATATGTATGAGTCTTGAAGACATCAGAAAAATGGAATAAGTCAGGCACAGAAAAACACATACGGTGTGGTTTCAGTTTGTGAGACACCCAGAGTGTTTCAAGTCACAAAGGGAAAGAAGAATGGTAGGGAGAGGGAAGTTAATGTTTAGTGAACGGTGGTTGTGTTGGGGAAGATGCAAAAGTTCTAGAAATGACTGGTGGTGATTGCTGTACAACAATGCAACCAGACACTGGCACAACAAATTTGATGTTACTCACGCTTTGCCGCAACAATGCAACCAGACACTTAGAATAACAAATTTGATGTTATGCACATTTAGCCACAATTTTAGGGAAAGAAAAAGAGGACAGGAGAGATGGGATGGGGGAGGGGAGGAAGAGGAGGAGACTGACAAACCAGCCTGTTTAGTGATCTGTAAGCCTCAAGTCTTGCTCTGTATCTTCTAGTCTCTGGCACTTTAGGAGCAAAGGGTTACCTTGAAGACAAGTTCACACCACAAACAGGCCCCCAAATGGCAGAGAAATGGCATAAAGAAACAATCGTCACAATGACCAGCGTCTTCCAAGGGATCAACCTGAAGTTCCTGAGGACCAGAGGCAGAATAAGAAGGGTCTGAGGAAGACGCACATCAAAGATGCAAAGGTGATGAGTGCTTGTGCCGAGGACATGAGGCGCTCGTGGAGCCTAAGGAGGCTAAGCCCAAGATGCCAACGGTCCCCACAGCAAGCTCCACCAGCTTGCTTTTGTTGATTACCTCAGTCTTGGCACATGGATGCATGGCTAAATGGCCAAGGGTTGCAGGTTCTGCCAACCAAAGACAGAGGCCCAAACCAAGGTAGAGGCTGCAGCTCCAGCTCAGGGCAAGGTTTCAGCCACTGCTCCAGAGAGGCCCCCAAAGGCACCCAAGGCCCTGTGCAAGCCCATAGGAAAGGCCTCAATCTCTCAGCATGAAGACAGATGGGCTGGCTTGCTCGTCCCTTTTACACCCACATCTACACTATTTGCTTACTTCTTGCATCCAGTGGTGTTTTCTTATGAATAAACTTGAGGAAGTATCTGAAAAGAAAAGAAAACGGCTTCAGCTCTTGTTTAAAGCTTATAGACAAAACTGATGATTTTCAGCAGATACTTGACATATGTTTAGGTGAAAAGTTCCGAAGAGTTTTCCGTGGATCATATTTCCAGTGTTGGTTCATCGGTTTTACGGCCTTAACTTTGTTTCTCTTGTGTACCAAGCAGCAGTCAGCATGAGACGTTTTTACTGATGCATTCCACAGCATAGTTTTCAAGTTCAGCCCTGTGCATGATCACCTTGGACATAAGACCCAATATGCAGAGTTTGAAGGAGTCACTTTCCCAAGGACATCCCTTTCTGTGGTTCTCTGGAATATATTGTTAGCCTTGCTTTTTTTAGCACTATAGGAAAAGCTGGTGCCTTGCCCTTAGCTCCTGTGGCTTTGATCTCCAGGCCCAAGTGGTAAGACACCAAGCAATAAGAAGCAAATAGAACCCTACTCCCCCACCTTTAAAAAATATTTTATAAAATCTTTGAGACTTTTATACAAAGTATTTTCCATCTCTTCCCAGATCTACACCCTCTGTCTCTACTCATACAACTTCATGTCTTCTTTTCATTTTATTTATTTATTTTAATCCACTGAGACCAGTTTGTGTTGTCCATATACTCTTGGGCTTGCGATCATCCACTGAAGTGCCCCCAGCTCTATGGTGGAAGCCTGTGTGACTGGAGCTGCTGTAGTGTTTGTGCATGTGGTCACAATCACTGTCCATTTATCTGTGCAACTTCCCTGTTGTGTCTGGCAAGTCTTGTTTCACTGTAATCCTCCACCTCCTCTGGCTCCTACTATCTGCCCTCCCTTCTGGGATGATCCCTGAGCCATGGGAAGGTGGGGTTTAAATATAATGTCTCATTTAGGACTGAGCACTTCACAGTCTTTTATTGTCCGCATGATGACCAGTGTGGCTCTCTATGTTATTCATCACTACTACAAATAGAAGCATCTTTTGTGAGAGAATTGCACCAGCCTGAGGGTTTAACAATAAGTCAGCAGGAATCAGTTTACTACTATGTCTATAGTATTAAAGCAGAATAAAAGCAGTAAGTTCACTCCTAGGGCCTATTGCCTGTCTAGCCATAGATTCCTGGTCCTGATAATGGTACCAAAATAAGGGTTGCATCTTGTAAAGGGGGCCTTAGACATAATCATAAAATGGTTGGTTACTCTCGCACTATTTATGCCATTATCACAGCAGTGGACTTATCTTGCCATGCCAGCCAATATTTTAGCTTGCAGGACACATAGGTGGGTATGACTGATGGTTACTTTTCTCCTCTGGTAGTGTATCTAGCATCTTCCAGAACTATGAAATCCATGTAGTAAGGATGGAGCTTGAGGGCCACAGCAGCTGGATTTTGTAGGGTTCTGCGTCTCATGAATGCGGTGTCTTCAGCCACAGAATTTCACTGCCAAGTTCTGGAGACTAACCAAGAAGAATGGCAACAGTCTGTAATGTTACCACACTCTTGACATAACTCCTAGGTTCCCTTCTCATAAGATGTTGGTCCCTGCAGGCGCCCATTGTTGTTGCTCTTAAGGAAAAATGAAGAATGATAAATGAAGAATCCCCACTCCCCCCAATCCCCCAAACCCCCCACGCCCCCAACCCCCTGAGCAGTCACTGTGTTTGTGCTCAGTTTCTGACGGCTGGTCTTCTGAGCACCTCCCTGGGCCAGTTCTGATGTTTCTGTATTATATTTGTACTTCTGTTCAGAAACACAAGGCAAACCACAGGGCAAGAATCTTCTATTGCTGCCATCTTATGGTACTTTGGCTTCTGGTCTCCTTTCTCAATGATAATTTTCCCCCCAGCTCTTTAATGGATGCTTCATGCAGCTTCTGTCTAGAATGTGTTCAGTTAGAAAGATGGGTCAGCTCCTCTGCTAGAAGACAATTGTATTGCATTCATTCATTCATTCATTCATTCATTCATTTGTTTTACCTTGTAGTTTAGGCTTGCTCCAACCTTGTGGGTAATGCTCCTACCATAGCCTCCTGATGCTGGCTTCCCAGGTGTGGACTTACATTTATCTCACTTAGAATCTTAAAGCTTTTCTGACTGTCCCTTGCCAGAGGGTTCCACCTAGTCTCCATGTCTACTCACCCTTGAAACATTCACTGCCCCTCAAAGACCATGTAGAAGGCATATCACGCCTTCAAGGAGTTCAGAGCATAATTCCCATGTGAGACATGGCTCCTGAACTTCCCCTGCACACTGTGGCGTATTCAGCTAAGAGAGTAGATGAGGTGACAAGGGAGCTTGTGAACCTGAAAGAAGTTCTCTTCCCATTCTGGGAATGAAGCTGAGGGTGCTGGGAAGAACCCTGTTTCCAAGCACAGGGCTGTGGTTTTTGAAAGATCAGAAAACAGAAAACCATAACAGCTTGCAGGATCACTCTCTGCTGAAGACCAATTGACGGGACATCTGCAAATGATAAAGTGTCTTGTTTTCAACCTGCAAATGACTTCGTGAAAGTTTGGAAGAAAATTCTCCACTTACGGAAAAAAAAAAAAAAAAAAAAAAAAAGAAAAGAAAAGAAAAATTGAAATGAAGAGCACTGGAAAGAACAAAGATAGGAAATCCTAAGAATGCTTTGGGTTGTTAATGGCACTTACATTTGTAAAATGAATCTCTCTAAAAACCTGGAAGTGGCCTAATAATTTAAAATCACCTCAGACAGCACATGTCCCCAGACCTGATAACTTCTAAATTCAATTGCTTATAACTGTTTTTTTTTCTTTTGGAGCCTTCTAAAAACATTAAGTTGTGACATAACAGACAGAACTCTGTGTTTTAAGTTATCAAAATCCTTTATATATAAATACATGTATGCCTGTAAAGCCTTGCATGTGGATAGAAATCAGGGTACACGCTAATCTTGGAGCATCAATTTGAGTATTTTATATGAAAGAAAAAAACGAGGGTGTCAATGAAGCAAACAAGAATTGAAGAGCATGTAAGGAAGAGCTGAACCAAGGCTGCAAGTGGCACCAAACGACAGTCCCAGAGTTGGAAGGCTGCTGGCCAAGGTAAGACAGACCAGGGCAGGTTGGTGTGAACACTGATAAATAAACACCACCTGGCCCAAGCAAGGGGAGACTGGGGAAAGAAAATCGTGCTTCTTGCCTGGGTGGCTGAGGGTGGTGTTGTTATAGCACTCATCTGCCCATGGGGATGACAGACAGATGACTGAGAATCTCTGGTTTTCAGACCATGCATTTGAGATTCATTATTATTATTGTTATTGTTATTGTTGTTATTATTGTTATTGTTGTTGTTGTTATTATTATTATTATTATTATTATTATTATTATTTACAGCTGTTCTTGTCCTAATCACATCCTCTTTCTCTCCCTCGGGTTGAATGGTTTCTAGTTGCATCTTAAGCAGCATGTTGCATGCCCCTCCGGCAGCACATGGCATCTTAGGTTGTGGCACTTAAGTCACCACTAGTTCCTTGGAAGGACCGGCACTGCTTACTCCCTTGTAGGTTGAAACACAGCAGTGCAAGTTCAGGGCACATGCCAGACCTCCAACCAAATGGCATTTGCAAACAGCAGCTCAGCAAAATGCTTGGGAAGTTGTGATGTACTGGCATTGCCAGGTTTGGGGTCAGCATGCTAAGGTCGGGCCTCATTATGTTCCTATCAAGCCAACTTGGTGCAATTAGCCTAACTGGATCATTTTCGGAGGCCATATGTCGATCTTTAGGGGAGGGAAGGCTTCATATGTCTGTCTGATGGCTCTCAGCTCTGCCTGACATGGCCCAGCGTTGAGCACATTTCTGCCAATGAGAAAAAGTGAGGTGGAACAGTAAGCCTGGAAAGCACCGGGAAACTTAGAGCAGGCTTGAGTACTTATGGGGTTGTGCTTTTTACTTTTCTTCCCAAGAAAGCCTTTAGACGAAGGTCAAGGCAGCACTAGTGTGAGCAAGGCTGACTCCCCCGCCTCTGCCTTCCCATACAAATAAAATCAATGGAAGGACCTAGAACACCATAAGTTATGTTTCTGGGCTGTGTAGCCTGTATTCCCATCAGAGACCTATCAATGTGAACTAGCACTGTTGGGAAATCTCTCCAGCACCCCTCCTAATCAATACCTCTGTTCATTATACAGCTCTGATGAATATGGGTAATGATTGGGTGTCCACGAATCAGGTGACTAAAAATAACGGTGCCTTAGTGAGGATCGATAGCCGTTCCCCCAGTATCACTTCAGGCAGTTCGATATTCTCAGCAGCCCCTCCAAGGCTGGTCACTGTGGTCCTTTCTCGTCCCCACTGATAGATCAGCTTCGTCCTCAGCAGTTTTATTAAATTAGTAGCACTTGATCTACTGTCGTATTGTAAATGGACACAGAACAAACCAGCAGGAAGCAAGTCCTGCCATGCATGGCTCAGGACAGCGCCTGGACACACCCCTGAGCTGTTTTGATAAGCTTTGTGCAAGGGCCCATCTCCATGGGTGCCTTTTCATTAAACAGGAGGTGTCTCGTTGTTTAATAACATTTACAATGACCTTTTTTTTTCTTAAGGTGAAAGAGCTGTGTGAGGGAGAATTCTTGCCAACTACAGATGTGTTATGACAGATGAAGAGATCATAATTATGCCTGTGTTCCATCCGTTAACACATCAGTGACATTCCTAACCACATGTTTCAGAGGTGGTTGCTTTCCCCCCAATCATTTACCTTTTCATTTCTTTGCCTTTACCCCAAATTTGTCTCTGGCTGCTTAGAAAACAGGGGAAGAAACCCCAGCAGAGCTTGGTGGACAGGACTCTAAATGCCATGGGAGGGACCATTGGTCAGGCATATCTGCAGCTGGGCAGCTCCTGGGCCTGGCCATAAGCAGCCTGCCCAGAAGTTTGGGCCAGTGGGTTACTGTAGAGTGTGTGGACTATGGTCTTGTGTATAGGCAAGACGAAATGGGGTAAGTAAACAATTTGGCTCTGGGTATATATATAACAGAAAACACCAAGCTGGAGGGTCTCCATTAGGCAGCTTTAAGTATGATTGGCTTAATAGGAGGGGAAAGATTAAACTCTGAGGAGTCAAAGACACCTTTGACATGCTTCTTTGGATTGTCCCACAGCAGTGTGACAGGAAGAAAATGCCACTGAACATGACATCTTTCCTTCTGATTTTTTCCTAGAGTCTAACAAGCACAATCTGTAGGGCGTGGGGTGGGGTGAGGTGGGGGCTGGGGAGCTAGGGGTGGGGGCTGGGGGTGAGGGTGAGGGCAAAACCCTGGCAGGAGAATATAAACTGAAAGACATTTAGCATGAGCAAATATATAGTCCTCATTCCTGTGGTCTGCACGTTAGAAGGCCAGGAAGGGAAGGGCATGTGCAGGAAGCTGTGATACAAAGACCAAACTTCTTCCTTGTGTCTTCTTTGCCTTAAAAGAGGAGGGCAAAGGCTCTTTTGGGGGACCACCTCTCTGGAAAGACATAGCAGAGGCACCCCGAAGAGCGAGCTTTACTAAGGAAAGACTGGGGTAGTGTCTGCCTGGCTTTGTTGGAATTGGCTTAGGTCTTTGTGAGCAGGAGATGAGGTGCTCTCCTGAGAAATCAGTCTGCTTATCCCACCACGCTCCAGCCCCCACGGGAATGCCACTCTAAGTTAGTCAAGAGCAACAAGAAGACGGGGTGAATGGCACTGCCCAGCACAGGTAGAGCTTTGGAAGGGTACTCAGGAGTTTATGGGGGTCTCTTCAAGTCAGAAGACCGGACGCTTTCAGTGACTGATAAATCTTTAATATAAAAATTGTACAAGAATTTTGATACAAATTACAAGAGGTATTTGGACAAAATATGAATAAAATTCCATTTACATCCCCAAACCCTTATGCATTTTATGCAAAAGACGTAGACAGTTATAGTACAGAAAATACAACAAAGGAACTAGTAAATAAACAATTTCAATTACCTTTGACTATTAATAAAAACAAACCACAAAGTGAAACAAAAACGAAACCCTTGATTAGAATACATACAGTATTCATGAAGCTACCGACGTCACAATTACTAGGTCGGGGATGCAGGCTGTCCCATCTCTTGGTGCAGTTGTCTTTCCTGATGCAGATTTTGGTTCAGCCACAGGCTTGCTGAAAGAAACCTTGATGCAAATGAGAATATAAGCAACAACAATGACAACAAACAAAAAGACCAAACCCCTAAACTCTAGGTAAGAGAGGGAAATGTCTGGTTAAAAAGTCCTTTTCCTCAAGATATTTCTATTTCCTTTATCCATTTTCGGAATGGAATATAAAAGCTAAATCTAATGCTTTTTGTCATAAGGAGATACACCAGAGGGTTTGCTGGGGGTGGGAGTGTGTGATTCTGTGTTCTCTTAGCCAAGTGAGGATCTTCTCCACATCCCATAGAAACAAGTCTTGCCTAGTTTCTCAGTCTTCCCTGCCCCTCTGACCCACACTGAGCTCCCCGACAATTGTTAAGAACTGCACTGGTGGGATGAGAGTAGTTTCCTCTGCAGATCAGGAGAACCAAAGTTTGCCCAGGAAAGGGAGTGCACTGCACACAAGTCCTAGTCATATCGTGCTAATACATAATACTAGAATGTCTCATTTGCTTAATTCATGTCATGTAAACCTGGGCAGGGTAGAACACACACATATCCAAAGTGATCACACCCAGGTCAAGGGAGGGAGTGTTCTAACCACTTGCCCCAGAAAAAGAGTTATTGGGGAGGGGGAGGGGAGGAGGGAGTAGGTACCATTAGGAGAGCAAATGGCAAGAGCGAGGATAGTAGGACAGGCAGAGGAGATCAAAACAGCCAGTGAGAGGAATGAATGACTCTGTACAAAAACATGCAAAAATGTTTGAAGTCGAGTATGAGATCTAAAAGAATAAACAGTCAGTCTTGGTTTATACATCTCAAGTGAACCTATTAATTCAACACGCTGGCTGGGAGCTCAGGAGCCTTGTGAATTAGTGCTTACACAAGCTACCACACTGATTCAGGAGTGGGTAGGAGGATGCTTTGTCTCCTAGCAAGAGGCAGGGAAGTTAGTGCTCACAAAGACAGTGCCAGGTCAGTTCACCTTGCAGGGTGGGTGGGGGAACACCACGAGGGCTGGAGTTTTCATCTTCCTGAAAACCTTTCCAGGGCCAGCAGAGAAGAGCTCTCTCCCACACCCAGGGGTCTCCCCAGAGTATCCTCTCAACCTTCGCATTCCATAACAGAAGTGGGCAGAACCAGTTAATAATTGATGCCTTTGCCATCTTAGCGGTGTATTTAGTCAGCATCACATTTGGCAACAGGAAGCCTTATAAAATCTTGGTATAGCACTTAGATTCTCTCTATCTTGAAGAAATATACTTTTATACTATCTACGTCTCTCTGTTTTTGTTAAAATACCATTTTTCTGCTCTTCCTTCCTTTCAACAATTCTTAGCTAAAGAAAGCATCACGACTACAAAATGCTTTCATGCATCCCTGTTACTTAGAGCTCTGGGGACAAAGCTAGTATTGGCTAGCAGAATTTGTGCAATTTTGGCAACTGAGTTTTTTATTACAGTTTCTTAAGATGTTTGGTAACTGCTTATTATAAACACACATGAGGGAACTAAAAATAACCAAGTCGACAAACTGTCTTTAAATGTCTTTACTCAGACCCCAATTTCTTTTTCAAAGTGCTTTTCTCTTCAGTCCTCAGACTGGTTTAAGAAGTGACTTAGCAGGGCTTTATCAACATAGAGCTGATGCTACCTGTTCTGAAATCTGCTGTCTTCTTTTCTATGCAGAAGTCTACAACAAAGACACCACCTCCACATGACACTCAGTTGGCTAACACCCTATGTGACATGTGACTACACATAGCAGGGTATGCCGTGGGTGGTGGAAGGGGGCACAGTTTCCCCCAGCAGAAGGTGTGCAAACACAGCCCGTGCTTCATCAAGTCACTAACTAGTCACTGTTAAACAACCTTCTAGGTAGTTCCATATCCAGAAAAAAACCAACATGGCACATTATTGGGATTCAAGGTATCCTGGAACATAACTTTTTGACTGTGCTCCCTCTTCAAGACTTTGCTTTTTGCTTTTGTAAAGCTCACTATACTTGGACCTCTCCAAATTTTCCAAAATGGAGAATTTACCTTTCACATGTAAGATCGTCATTTTTTTAATGGTTAATGTTGAAAGAATGGAGCCTTATTTTATTCTGATTGTCAGCTCAGTTTGGCAAACAAAGGTTAATCCATCTTGTTAAATATGGACTTAAGAGTCCATTATTGAAAGATGTATGTTTAGAAAATGGTTTGAGTCCAGAGATTTAAACATCCCTAAACACTGTTTTTCAGACACCATTCATAAGCAGTCTGTTTACAGCGCGCGCGCGCACACACACACACACACACACACACACACACACACACACACACACACACTTTTGAGCAGAAAGAGTACTTTAATCCTTTTCTCACAGAATACCGGCACTCTCATCCTACTTATGCCACTGATTTGCAGGGAAATTTTCTTCAATTACAGGACCACACCCAACACTCCCCAAATGAATGGGCATGGGATTGAGGTCCTGTTTGAAGCAAACAGAAGAGCTGGAGAGTAACTCTCTATTGACTTTTCTGTAAGAACTCACCTGTCCACTTGAAACTGGGGGAGCACATAGGAGGGCCTCCAGTCTCCCAGAGACACAGTAGGTGTGCATATGTGCTTCTGTGTTGGAGGAGAGAGGTGGGGAGGCAGGGGAGAGAGAGGATGACAGAGGAGACTGGAGAGATGGAGGAGGCAGGCTGACTGGGAATGCGGCGTGAAGGGCCAGGAACTGGTGGGAAAGCCTGGCACTCCACTCAATTTCCCCTTCACCAGGGATAAACAGGCAATTACGCATCCTTTTATATTTGATGGCCAAGTGCTGAAGTGGAAAGCACACTATTAGTTTGTGTCCCTTCAGGGCCAGAGCAATAAGTAGCCAGCAGTGAGGGGGCTGGAGCAGAGAGGGTGTTGTCTGCTGTTAGTGTCACAGTCTTGTCAGCAGCGTTCACATTACTGGAAGGTAATAAAGTGACAAGTAAGTTATTAGAAAGATATGAGGTGAAATTGAACTGAAGCTTCTTGCTGCTAAGCCCTGGCTTTCGCTTTCCCTCTCTGTAATGGCCCGATATCCGTTACAAACTGAGGCTTGTCCTGAACCCTATATAATTACTTTCCTTCAGTGTAGGTCAAACGAATTTACAAAAACCCTTTGGAAAAGAATAAAAATAGTCGTATGACAACTATAGTGTGTTGCGTCAAATACTGGTTTTTAAAAAATATATGTATATATATGTATATGTGTAATTATAATGAATAGTAGCAATGAGTCAATTTGGTATTCTTGCAAAAAAGGTTGTCTTTTTAAGCCCTGTCATTAAGCGTTTGTAATTTTAAAAAATAAGTGTCCAAAAGACAGTGTCCATCATCCAATTATTGCAGAAGGACTGTAAAGAGACAGGTTAAAAGAACACAGTGAAGGCTTCATGTGTGAACAAGAGTGTGGAAGATGACTTACTGGTTAGCTGTATTAGTGGGAGCAACACAGTATCATTATAGTGAGGTCTCTGCAATGACAGGAAGAACATGGCCTAAGACACACACACACACACACACACACACACACACACACACACACACACA
>OU015743.1:145008562-145018926 GCA_907169655.1 Acomys percivali
CACACACACACACACACACACACACACACACACACACACACACACACGAGCAGGAATGTTAAAATTCTGAGGGAAAAATGAAACTAGTGACCCCTGTGCCTCAGCTTCCATTTTGATCACAGGATCATGAGCCAAATAGTTTTACGATCACAACTTTCAATGATGCTGCGGTATCCATCTGCAGATCATTTGCATCTTCTCCACTCATCACCATTACAAGTAGGTATCATCACTGGCCTTTTAACCTAGGTGGCTCCCTGCCTCTTCATGGTTCCAAAGGAACTCTGGCCATTATTTCTCACTCAAAAAGAACAGAAGAGCAATCCCCCAAATTCACATTCGTCTTTTTTGGCTATCCTGGCCCATAAGGAACTTCCTAAGACATTTTTAAGTCCTCCTCCAGATGTATGCAGTGACTCACCTGGCCACAGGTGACTCTGCAGTGTCCTGGAGGATGTGTTTGTTGGCATCCACCACAAGGCAGAGCTGACTTAGATTTTTCTCCTGGACAAATACTTCCAATGCATTGTTTTCACTTGCAGCTATACTCAAATGTGGGATGGAGCCTGTTCTCTCGCTATCTCTTTGACAAGAACTGCAGCCCCTCAGTTGTTTTGTTTTTTTATTTTGGCACCTGCCTCTTACTGCCCTCCTTGCTCAGTTACATCCCTCCTGCTAAGAGCAAAGACTGAGAGGGAAAGAGCAAACTCTGCTAATTTACACATTTCTAGTTTTGGGAAAGGCAAAGTAACTAAATGTGTCATAGTTTTGAAGGACTCTAAAGGACAGTGTGTGGTCACAGGACGGAAGCCTGCCTCTCTCCTGGGTGTCTTGTTCCTTTACAACAGCAGATGCTAAACATCTTAGGACAGATACATTCTACTTACTGTCATTCAACCTAACCCAACGCCAGCAGACTAGGTGCAATCAAGGGCTGCTCAGGTATGCTGTGTCCATTTCAGTCTAATTATTGGCTTGTCTGTGTCTGACTGCCAAGGGCCTCATTCTCATCTGTTTGCCTGGCATGGCTCTACGGAGTACTCAGATGAAGAGGAGTGACACGCTACTTTATTAAGTAGCACGAATGATTTCTCCTGAGTCCAACGGGTGTGGCTTCTCAGTCAGCCCATTCTTCACAGATTCAGATCTTTTCTGTCCAAACAATGTGTACACTAATGGGCTGTAACTGGCTAAAGGCCTTCCTCCTCTTACTGGAAAGCCATGACCGAAGAAGTCACAGGACCAGAACAGTGACACTACTATGCCTACATTGGTTTCTAAAAAGACGTTAATCATGTGGAGAAGGAAAACGTTTATACATCTAAACCATAAGAAAGGATCAGGCTGACCAGGGCAGCTGCACTTAGACTGCGGATGGGCATCACATGGAGCTGGTTTATTTAAAATACAATTACTAGCAGAACTAGAATGTCAGGCTCTTCCCACAGTTTCACAGGCAGATTACTTCTTACTAATCTTTTTCCTTGTTCTTTCTCCTCCCTCCACAGCATGCGAGATATTCCCCAAAGTGGACCCAGCCTTTCTAATATTTACAAAAACATAGCTTAAGGTGATCCAAACAGTATATCTCACATCAGCCAAAGAACATGCACAAATAATATTGCCTAATTCTGTGTCCAGGATGAAACTTGGGTGAAAAAAAAAATCAATCAGATGGGAAAAGCTACTTGGATAACAACGTATGTTCCTATTAATTTTCATCTAGAAAAAGATGGATGTAGCTAGAAACTGTTTAGGGAGAGGAAACTCCTACGAACAAATAAACAAGGAGGAATGGGCTGGGATGACAAGCTTGGCTGGTCAAAGCTCTCATCTCTTCATGCCATCATCTGCACGTAAGCCTCGGAGCTACCGTCCTTGGGAGAAATACTAGTTTAGTCAAAGCGCTGCACCCAGGCGCAACCAAGAACAAGCCATCTCTGGGAGTATGCCTGTGTGTCTCATGACTTGACGTTGCGTGTGCTACATCCACCTAAGCCTCCACCTGTCCCCTCTAAGCAGCTAGGCTTTCTATTGGGCCACCATCACAGCTGGGCATGTGACGCACAAAAGCAGTAGCTAATAAGGGCGCACTTCAAAAGTGACAGGTGCCCAGGTTCTAGTGCCATTCCTGACAAACAGGGGCACACATCCACAGTTCCTAGCAAGGGGAACTGCTTCTTCGACTCTGTTATTTCTGCACCGTTTCTAGCTGGCCAGAGACATTAGCCAGGTGTGTGGCAAGGGACAAATGCTCATTCTGCCCCTGGTTTGCTGAATGACGTGACCTCCTGACAGCTAGGTGATTCACTCAAGAGGACCATTCGGCATTCTACTAGGCATTCAATTAAACAGACTAAACACTGATTTTTGTAGAGATAAATTCGCACATCTCTAAGAATGTAACACTTGAAAGTTGTTTCAAACACTGATGCACATCAATGTTCACAAAACAAGGTGTAGTTTAGTCTACACACACTCCAAAAGACAGTTTCCATAATTTTTGTTGAGACCCTAACAATGTGTACCAATCCTCTTTGAATCCAGCACTTGGCAACAGGCAAGAACGCAATATTGAGAACGCTAAAAGGACCAAATGTTTGCAAACAAATGTTCATTATTCTAGTTCAATCTTTCACAAACATACTGTACAGAGTCTTGTATGTTATAAAACAAACAATCAAACAAAAAAACCACATCTGCTCGTTCAGTTTAACACGACACCAAAACAAAGCAAATCAGCTTTGGGGAAATCAAAGGTACAAGGAAACAGAGACAGTTATTAGTAATTCCTCAGCTTTTTACCGTAAACATTTGTCATTTAACAGACACTGTGTGTGATAAGTTGCTTTTGTACTGCAAATGCTTTTGGACTTTTCTCAAGGTGGAGTAAATGAAGGAGCAAGCAGACCCCACGGCATCTTCAGAAGGAGACAAAGATAAAGTTTTAGGAACACCTAGCTCATCTCTAATAGTATACTGTTCAGAAATTCTAAAACATTAAAAAAAAAATCGGAAACCCCCAATGAATGATGCTTAATTTTGGAAAAAAAAATAAATACTGTGAGGTACAATAAATCACACAGGAATAATAACAGAAACATATCTACAGTTTCCTTTGGCAAATTTAACGGAAGTGAATGCTGATGCGAACACAGAAAAAAAAATTTACAAAACATGAAAAATGGAAATGATATGAAAAGTTGAAACAAAGGGTATTTCTAAGTTTTAGACTGATGGGAGAAATGTTTGAGGCCATTAAATGCAGAAAAGGAATACATTCTCTATCATGTAGTTTGACAAAACGCTAGTGTTTACCCCCTCCCTCCCCACAAAGAAAATAATACAATAAAACCCACTCTGCAAGCACACCCCAGCAGCTCTGGCTGCAGACAAAGTTGAGTAAATATCATCATTTCGTCAGTCTGCTGTGGTAGCCGAGGCTGCTGATGTGGTTAACCAGCTCAGGCAACATGTGTAAACATCAGAAACAAAACAAAACAAAAAGGTTTGGAGCAGTCTGTTCCCCCACACCCCTACCCCCCACCCCCCACGCCCCACGCCTTTTCCTCACTCTTGATTGCTTGGTTTCAGGCTTGCTTTCATTTCTCTCTGACAAATTTTGTGGGGAAACACAAAACACTACACAGTGAGATCCTGTCTTCCCCTCTCCTTCTGCCTCTTGGAGAGGAGTACCGCTCAATTCAAGTTCAGCACGTGTTTGTTTTCAGAGCTTCCAAGAACAGCTGCTGTGAGACGGCTTTTTGATTTTTGTCAATTAAGCAGGCCTGACTTCAGTGCTACTGCAGAATTTGCGACAAATGAGACAGCCACACAACAGACTAACACAGCTCTTTCTTTTCAAAGGCTAAGGGTTAGGGCCTTAGAAATGAGTGTTCAGCTCTCTTACTGTATCCAGCTTTGTGCCTGTAGTGAGTAAGTTAGGCTATTGTATCCTGAAATATTCTCCTGCCTCTACAGAAGAAATGCCTTGGCTGTTTCACACCTCGCTACTTTGTTTTCCTTTCATGTAATTTAACATGTACAGAGGAAGGGACACATTGTAGACTCTAATAACACTCTGCGCTGGATAGAAGCAGGAGTGTTTTTGTTTGTTTGTTTGTTTTTTAAAGTGGTTTTCTGGTGGCCAAAAAGTTGGCCTGTGGTTATGTTGAATGACTAATTGTATTTTCTTTTCTGAAAACTTGTGCAAAGTTGGCACTTTTGTGTTAACACTAATACTTTTTGTTTGGCGTTTGTGCCTTTTCCTGATCAGACCATTTTTATACAAGTGGGTTGGTTTTTAAAGAAAGGTACTTATTGAAGTATGGCAATGGTTTAAGGATAAAAAGAAGCATGGATATTACACATCCCCTTGTAGTGTAGGAAAAAAGTGCATGACTGGATTTATGTACTAGTACAGGACATTTTAACAAATCAGATCTGTGCTGAGGAGCATGCCAGCACGTCTTTATCACTATACCTAACAGGTAGTAAAAACAAGACCATGTTATTTTTTTTTTTAAAGAAAATGTGCATTAATGCTAACAAAAATGAATAGAACTACCCAGCAAACTATTTATTTCCTGCATATCTAACAGCTGGATGTATCTGTCAAAATTAAAGAAGAGTTAAACAACCATCAATACAACTGTTTTACATCATTGGCCTCTCAAGGCTAAATATTTACAGGTGAATCTGCCATGCTTTAATTAAAGATTCTCTCAAAACCTTAAGTTCACAAAAGACAACTATAAGAAGTTCCTTTTTGTTTCTTTTCTCTTTCCCCCCTTTATTTATTCATTTATTTTTTTGCAGGCAACAGTCATAGGTACAACAAAATGTCTCTTTGGAGAAGACTAAGAATTATTTTATCAAAATTGGGGCTAGTTGCACGCTGTGTGTGTGTGTGTGTGTGTGTGTGTGTGAGTGTATGTGTGTGTGTACATATGTGTGCATGTGTATGTGAGTGTATACATTTTGTGTGTGTATTGTGCGTGTGTATGTGTGTGTGTGTGTGCTGAAAGGGGTACTCTATTTTTACCCCAAGTAAAAGATCCACCCTCTCCCCAAAACTATAAAGGTAAATGAAAAAAAAATTCAAAAGCACCTAGTATTTATCATTTTTTATCTAAAGAAAAGAAACTATGTGTGTGCACAAGTGTAGACACAGAGGAGTACATATGTGCACACACATATGTGCCCCGCTATGGAAGCACACACTGGCTATGGCAGTTCAAACATGTAGGCCATCTGGTGAGAGCTGGCATTTGTCGTGTCCATTCTGGGACTAATCTATCGAAGTGAAGGGAATGTTTTTGTGGAGATTAGGGTTCTGACTGTGCCGATTTCGGCTTCGCACAGAGGAAAACATCATGTTACAGCCCGGGACTTTGCACTTGTGCATCTCTCGCAAATGCACAGTTTTGTAGTGGACCCGGAGGGTCCCCTTGTTACTGTACATTTTGTGGCAAATGTTGCACATGATCCCACCATTGCTCCCGGACAAGCTGCTGAACATAAGCGATCCTGAAACTTCAGCCCCTAGAGTGCTGGGGAGGGTGGGGGCCTCCGCCTTGTGTGCAGATTCCCCACTGTCGCTCCCCCCGTCGGTGTCGTCAAGAAGGATCCCCTCGTCGCTGCCCGCATCTGATTCTCTGGAGGAATGGATACTGCTGCTGGACTGGAGGCTGGAGGTGGTGCTCAGGTCAAGGACCATGTAGTCCTCCGCCATGCCTCTCCCGTACCCATTCAGGTGGGAATCTTCGGTCCCTGCGGGAGAGGAGGCATCTTCTCTGACATCGAGCCCCAGAGGGTGCTGGGCACCGTAGATCTTCATTAAAAATTCATCCCGGAGGTCCTTGCTAAGGGTGGGCTGCGAGGAGTCCAGGCCCATGTCATCGAGTTCTTTGGTCAACAGTTTACGATGCAGGTTTATGTTGGCACTGTGTCTAGGAAAACAAGAGGGAAGGGGGGGAGGTGCACAGGGAGTGGGAAGGGGAGGGAGAAAAAAGTAGAGCATTTTAAAATTGATTCAACTTTCATTAAGCACCAAATAAGCACATTCATTCCTAATTACACCATTATAGAAGCAAGCATTCCCCTACGTCCTCGGGACCTCAGAGTGAGTGCATGTGGGAGGTGCAAAAAGAGGGAACTTTCCATTAACGTAATTTTTATGAATAAGCTCTTCAAGGGCAGGATGAATGCAAACCCAGGCACTCTCTTCTCAATGGCTGTTCCATTAGTGCATCAGCCACAGAGGACCCTGCAGCAGATATCTTATACATTAAATAAGTATAGGATAATAAACATGAAACAGGGTAAAAGAATGGAAAATCTGCTTGTTTAAGTGGAATACTCCAAATTTACTAAAAATCAGAAAATAACAGCAAACCTTTTCTAATACAGCAAATACTGTATAAAAAGATTTGTACTTTTAAAAAGTAAATGGGCTACATAATTTAGGTTTCACTTATAAAAAGCTTTGTCCTCACTCTTCTATATTTTATGTTTTAACTTTAAGAAAAAAAGTCTCAAAAAATTAGTGACTTCAAATATTTAAAAGATTGTTTTTCATAACACAACTCTTTTCTCGAACCTGTCTGGAATCCCAGTCAAATTTAATAGCAAAATACACTTATTTTTTAAAAAGTTACTACATTTTAGTATTGAACTGTCTTGGTTAAATAACGCTACTTCAAGGTGTAATTGTTTAAAACAGAAGCTGACAAATTATTTTCTAAAAAGCACAATCCCTACCACCCCCTATAAAAAATTCAAAAGGATAAAATTAAAGCACAGTAAGTTAAAGAAAAATAAAACAAGCACAAATGACACAGAGTTCCTTTATTTCACAAATAAAACCCCTACTTTGACAAGCAAAACTTCACTCAGAGCTTTGCTTGTGTTAAAAAGGGGTGAGACCCTTTCCCACAGCATCTACAAGGACCTCACATACAAAGCCCATGTCACTGTTCATCTGAAAACATTGCCTTTGTATTTACAACCCCCCCCCATTGACTTTTAAAGCGCCCTTGGGCATATACCTCTCTCCACCTGCAAAGGCTCAGAAGTTTGCCAGGTACCTAAATTGAGATCTACCCTCCAAAACTTAAAGGGATAAAGAAACAGGGAAATAAAACTTCCCAGCAGTAGAAGTTGGGCATCTTAGAGAAGTTAATTGTGATAATAGAAATGAACTAAATGGCCAGTGTCAAGTTCATGAGAACTGCTTATAATCAGAAGTCACTTCAATTGGGAACAAGCATGGCTAACATTTCCTAGAGATGTGTGAGAGGTATGTGCCTCCAGGACAAGGAAGGAAGGAGAGGCTTCCCCCCTTTCCACACAAGACAGTGAGCACTCTGGGTTGAGGGGGCAGAGGGTGGCAGCCCTCTCCACACTGCACTTGGGAAGGCTGAGCTTACCTTGTGACAATAAGATCAGCTTTCTAATCTTTTGCTAAATCGATCACAAAAGAAAGCCAGAATGAGAGACAGAGAGAGAGAGAGAGAGAAAGAGAAAGAGGGAAAAGAGAGAGAGAGAGAAAACAAATTCACATTCTAGACATCCGGTTTTTAACAACTTAAACAATAAAATAGGGATTTAAATTGTTCTGATGACAATTATTTTCTGTCATAAGTGATCATCTCATATGTTGTCTGGATTTTTAGATCACCTGTATAATCCAAAAACCATACATCAAAAGTCACAGCATCAGCACCATCCATAAATGAGTTCCAAGCAGATGCATGCAGTGTGTGGATATATATGAATGTGGATAAACAGACACTGTCCCCACAGTCCTGTTCTGACACTCACCCCGCCCTCTTTCCCTCTTCCCCATTTCCCCCTTGTCCCTGGTGTCATGTGTCAGATGACTCAAGTGTACGTTGCTAAGCAGAGTGCAGAAAATGCCTACTGTGAAGTTTTTATGATGACATGTGGGGAGACACCACCAGCGTTATAACAAGAACTAATGTGGAAATAGTTAAACTGCGTACCCCTGCTCTACTGATGAGAGAATCTGCCAACCGTAAACAGCTCACGAAACCCTATCCTCACTTATTATTTTTAACACCCCACCTACCCCTTTCTTAGTTTCATAAGCACACATTTGACTGCAATCTAGAACTCTGTTGTTTCTCACACATCTGCTGTTACCACTTCCTAGGTCTGCTGCTGGGAAAACAGCAGCCAGACACACAAAGTTGCACCAAGACAGACTGAATAAGAAAGAATAAATGAACATTGACATGAGGGTCCACTGATCACCCAGAGGGACACCTCTCCCATAAGATGACTTGTGAATTTGCACATCTCCACGGATATGTTACCAGGAAGATATTTTCTCTTCATTTCTCACGTACAGCAGAAGAGGTCTGTAATCAAATTGGATCGTGTACCAGCCCTCAATATCTGTCAACCAAACGATGTGCAGAAATGTGGAGACCAGCTCTGGCACTCCGCTCAACAGTGTCCCTTTTCCGCTGTCAGCAGTACTGTTGGCCTCTGCTAATATAATTACATTGGCTTTTATTCAATTAAGTGCCATCCCTCGCTTAGGAAAAAAAAGCTACTTTATCAATTGATTCAGGTGTAATGTAATAATAAAGATGAACTCATGGCAGTGCATTAACTCTGCTGTTCATAACTTCAGTTGCACGGGTTCATTCACGGCAGTCGATTTCCATTATGCAACCACAGTTCAAGAGAATTGATTCTTTTATGTTCATTTCTTAATCTATTTCATTTTTTGTTTAATAATCTTCCCAAAATGCCATATGCAAAACACACGGAGAGGGGACGAGGAGAAGGGGTTGGGGAAAGCCTGCTGCTTCAGCCTCATGCCTGGCAACTGGGAGTCTCTAACTGTCACAGTGCTGCTGGCGTTGGAAGAGGACAAGCCAGACAAGCCAGGGGGAGCGGGCTGACTGAGGTTCTTGTTCCTCAAGAGCTTAGAGTTCTGCCTTTGCAGGATGGACGGAAGGCAGCACTTGGCCTTAACAAAGACCTATTGTAAGACCCTCCAGTCAGTCAATCCAAACCACCAACTGTCATAAAAATACTGTCCCCACGACATACAAAGACCGAGGGTTAATAGCAATTTGAGGACTATTACAGGTTTAATTGGATCAGCAAAACTGAAGAGGTGAAAGGAAGAAGGACGGAAAAGAACTCACTACTAACCAGCAAATGCTGAAAGAAAAGAAGCCCACGATGGGAGGGAGGCCACAGCATGCTGTAAATAGGAAGACCCCAGCACAAGGGCCTGTTGTCAGGGATATACATGCTTTGTTTGGGGGGAAAGAAAAATACCTAGTGTCTGAACATTGAACTTGAGAAAAGAAGGAAGATTAATGATTAGCCAAAATTTAGACTAAATAAGAACATGAAGAATATAAAGAGCTGCTTCTGCTTGCTCTGATTAGGCAGACAATGCAGCTATAAAGAAGAGTATTATTCACGTGGGAAAAAAAGAATGAGAAAGGACTGAGATAAAGGGTTCCTGAGTATGAAGGTAAGGACTCATACACTGGCCTAAAATGCAGCCCATGCTTTCGAGAATATAGATGAGATGCAAGTCAGCCTGCGGTAGATCAAGTAGAGCCCCTGGCATACATGTATCCACTCAGTAAAACACGCAAGTCTGCAGAAGGTTTCCTCAAGTGCAGAGGACAGTCCCAGAAGCGCTTTTCCTGTCTTTGTAAAAATGACAACAGTGACAGAGTAGAAAGTAAAGACTCCAACAGAGTGCAAGGCACAACACAGAGTGTAGGCTCAAAACACTCATCTGACTTGGGCTATGCATAGGGCTACCAATGCGCTGTGACTTTCTGCCATCACCAACCAATCTGCCACAAACAAAAATCAAAATGTGAAAAGGTTGATCCAGGGCAGCGTGTTAATACCTAAGCTTCTCTCTTATTTGAATGGTGAGTGAAAATCTTGTCACTGGACTCAAGTGTCATCTCCTGCCCTTTTCTGTTTCTAGGAGGAAACCTTACCCATAAAATGACTGAACACAGAAGATGCATCAAATGCCATCAAGTAAACACAAGAGGCCTGCGGGACAGGAAAAGCAAGCGCTTCTCCCGGCTTTGTTCCGATGCTGGTATGGCCTAGTGCAATGTTTCACCAGCAAACTTTTGGATTTGGATGTGAAACACAAGGTGAGAACAGGTGGTTTTGTTGTTTGTTTTTAAGAAAAGTCTTATCCCTGTGCTCGGGAGGCAGAGGCAGGAAGTTTGCTGTGAGTTCGAGGCCAGCCAGGTGTACAAAGCAAGTCCAGGACAGCCAAGGCTACACAGAGAGACCCTGTCTCAAAAAAGAGAGAGAGAGAGAGAGAGAGAGAGAGAGAG
>OU015743.1:145019026-145057742 GCA_907169655.1 Acomys percivali
GGGGGGGGGGGGGGGGGGGGGGGGGGGGGAGAGGGGGAGAGGGAGAGGGAGAGGGAGAGGGAGAGAGAGAGAGAGGAGAGAAAAGTCTTGACATCAAGTTAGGCAGTCAGACTGAGTCGATATGATGGTTAGTCTCAGCTGTAAGCCTGAGATCGGAGACTCACCTGAGGGATGGGCCTCTGAGCTTGTCTGTGGGGATTATTTTAATTAGGTTATTTGAAGTGGAAGACCCACCTGTTGTGGGTGGTACCCTGGGCTGGGAATCCTGGACTGTGTAAACTCAATATCCACATCCATCGTCTCTGCTTCCTGACTGGATGCAATGCGACTAGCTGCCTCAGGCTTTGGCTGCCCTGGCTTTCCTTCCACATGGACTGACTATTCCTTGAACTCTGAGGTAAATAAAACCGTGCTGCATTTAAGGGTTTTTGCCAATTATTTTATCACAGCAGCAGAAAAGTAACTAAAGCAACCAGTTGGAAACTGATTTCCCAAATTCACAAGTCAAGCTAATATGCTTTATAAAATGTCCAATACTTAATTCTTAATTAGTTTGTGCCATTCCAAGCTTACTGAATTAATGTTACAGTTCTTTGAGTAAGGTGGAATGAAGGCTTCACTTTTGATTATTATTATTATTATTATTTTTTGCATTTACTTTCCTGCTCGACTTTGTCACTTACCACAAATATATGTCAAATAGTCTCAAATAACACTGTCTAAAATGACCATAGTAATATGGCCACAGCAGATGGTGTCTGTGTGTGTCTGTGTATGTGACTGTGACAGTCATCCGTGGGCATCATTCAAAGGCTGATTCAACACAACCCCCCCCACACAACCAAAACCCACAGATTCTCAAAAGTCCCTTATATAAAGAGCCACTGTATTTGCATGACCCTACACACACCCTATCCTATATATTAAGTCATGTCTTTATTACTTGTGATTCCTATATAACACAAATGTTATACAAAGAGTGGTACTATATCATACAGGAAACAGTGACAAGGGACGCTTCTATGTGTTGGGTGCAGCCGTAGTTTTTCCTTTAACATTTCCCGTCTGTGGTTGGTTGAGTCCTGGGATGTAGGACAGCTGGACATGGAGCCCCAGCTGTCAGGGTGCATGAGGAGACGGGAGAAGAGAGGAAGAGGAATTCTTGTCCAGTCCAGGGATGTTGAGATGCTGGATGTGATCATAGGGACCCTTAGCAAAGTGCTTCCAAACAAAATGGAGAGCCACTCTCCAAGCCCTAGGAAATAACTGCTTCTCGTGCTCTTAGCTGAGCTGCTATGAGACTCACGCACAAGCTCATCTCCATCTGTCTTATCGCTATTTGATAAGCACACACTTGCACCTAAAGGAGTCAAGTGCCATTTTGGCACTACCCCTTTTCTGGAAAACTGTAGTCGTTCTAGGATTTTCACTAAAGAGCCTCTCTAGATGGCCTGAATAACTTCCCTTTAGCTGAGTTAGAACTCCAATGTAAAATTCTAGTGAATGATTCTTAACAAGCCAAAACGTAAAGAAATGCATAATTAATGCAAGAAATAAAAACTAGGCAAATTCTTGCAGATTAACAACATATGAAATTCAGTTATTTTAATCCCTTTCAATGTAAAACAAATCATCCATACTGGTCACGCAAGCAGTTCCCTCTACATTCAAATCACTCACTTGAAGATAAGCTCCCACCAAACTCTTTAGGGGATTAACTAATTTACTGCACAGATACGGCACGTCTGTTGTAATAACAGGTAGGATGTACTGGGGTCGACCATTTATCAGAATTAGACTTCTTTTCTCAATTCACAGTGAATTATGCTGCCTACAAGGCTCCCCTCTCTCAGAGCCTGCCATCCCCTTATGGCCCCTAACGTGGCAGGCAAACAAAATTGACAGTCTCATCTTGTCAACAAGGGGCGATTCTCCTGAGAAGCCATTTAACTTTGCAGAGGAAGCAATGTATTAATGTGCTTGTCCCAGGAATGTTAATCATCTTCAGCTTCCGATCTAACTCTGACGTGAACGAAATCACCAAATTTGTTTACTAAATGAATCGTAATATGCTAATAAGAAAGCATGACATATATGGAAAAGCCAAACAGATGGTTTGTTTACCCCACTTTGCAACTTTATAAATGCTGTAACTCTGAAGATGTTAGTGAGAATTATTGGTTTGTTGGCAGAGGCAAACATGTCTTTCGCATACTAAATTTGGCACTACAGTTAGAAAACAATTTGTCATTGCTATGGAATGCATAAAAACATTAACATAGGGATGGCATTTGGGAGGGCAGATGGGTAGATGGAAAATGTGTATACTGCATGCTCAGGTTAAGTATGGAATTGATATCCAATGACAGCCCTGCTCCTTGGCCATTGTATCTCACACAAGAAGGCTTTTCGAGGGTGCCAATGTTTCCAGGTGTATACCTGTTGCACTATAATGCAAGGCGAGTGTTACACTGTGAGCAGATATGCTTTCGCAGCATTTGGGAAATTTCTGAATCAGGCAGCTCACCTGGTGCTCAATTATTTCTATTGTAGGGGAAGAGATAGAAAAGCATCTTTTAAAAGGAATCTGAGCTGTAATTTAAAGCTTTATATCTACACAGGTTTTTTTGGGAAAAAAACCTTAAGATCTTCGGTTCCACACTCCACTGTTTAATTTAAAGAATTTAGAAGACATTTTTCCAAATAGCAGGAATGAACTGCTTTTTTTAACATTCAAATCTGTCTGTCTTCCATTTTTTTTTTTAATGGGTAAAATATGGGACACTAATTTCTTTTTGACACCATTTTAAAAGGAAGTAATTCCTGAGAGGAAATATTTTAAAATGTTTTATATCATTTAAACAGTTAATTTGTGATCTTAAGAGATGGCATTGGGGATTTGTAAGTTCCCCATGGAAAGAGACAGCATCTTGTAGAACTATCAGTACTACTTAGCCTTGGCCTTATCTAGAGCTGTGTGTAGAAAATGAAAGTAGTGAACTTGAAAACTCAGGCGGGCTTAATCTCATCTGCCTATTTGTTCCTGTGCTGTCAAAACTGCCAGCTGAGACACGAACACTTCAGTTCGCCCACCATGCTGCTAAGCACTTCAGACTGAAGGAACATCCGAACGATGTTGGCTAATTTTCCCATGAATTCGCACATGCGAAATGTTTTACTAAAGAGTTGTTTCTTTCTCCCACGGTCACGACTCACTCCCAGCACTCTACTCCGACGCACCTGGTTGAGACTACCACTACTCTCGTAGTGCTTCCTGGATGAACTTTTTACCTACTGGCAGACTAGAGATAAGACAAGAAAGCAAAGCAGCCTAAAGAACCACAGAGTTCTTGCTGTCCAAGGATCACTTTGGAGCAAGAAACATTAGTGCCGTCCCAGCCTGGCGCTTATATCTCATTTGAAACATCTCATTCCTCACCAACAAAGAAAATTTCAATAAAGTACTTTTACTGGTTTAACAACCTCGAGCTCCTGGGATTGTCAAAGTGCTAAGCCTTTTCCAAGGAGAGAAGAAATCAGCAGCTCAAATATAATTAACCTTCCATTCTCAATGCAAACTGCCACGCAAAGGAGCTCTGCGGTCTATTAGTGAAGTTATAATGGCCAACAGGCAGAAGCAAAATTGGTCAAAAAGTTGGCTGCTGCTGTCATATTTTTGGAATTATGATTAATGGTACTAATAATGTGGATGATTACTGATATGTGTATCTCCAGCAGTTTATCATATTGCTCTGGCTGCCTACATCCACAATAAACAGGATGCTATCATTTACCTCTTTATTGAAGGCAACCCTTCTCTTGAAGGAGCATATTCTAATTACTTCGTAATGTTTTATGTCTTAAACATTTTGCAGCTCTGGACCTTGCCAACTGCTTCATGTCTACCATTGATTAATTACTGAAGGTTTAATCAAAATTTAGAACCTAATGTAGTCATTTATGAGCGCACCACAGTGCCAAAGTAGTTAGGCTCTGCTCCCAAGTTTGGAGAGGGTTCAGTTCAAAATCAAATCCCAGCCAGGCGCGAAGATCCAAGAATTTCACCTTGGGTGCTCTGAAGTTGCCAATTCCATCTCCGCTGATGAATGGAAGGCAATCTACGTACAGGTAAACAACAGTTTCACCTTCCCTCCACCACTGGGCTCCCTTCTTTCTCCTCCCAAACCCCCAACCCCCAATCCCCAAAGCTGCACTGTCTGTCAGTTGCTCTGAGAAAAAGGTGGTGTTTTTGAACACTTGTCATGAGAACATAGTTTTGAAGTGGTTAAACAAGTGAAAAATAATTTGCTGGGACAAATACATAAGTTTTTTTTTAATGTGGATTTTTTATGGTTCTGTCATACAACCATTCACCGTTGAAGTTAAGTGTTTTTTTAATACCATTACTGAACTGCTGAAATGGATGCTAATATCGCTTGGAGTGCTAATGTCAAGTCCTGGTAATAAAAAAGACAGACTGCTGAATGAAATAATTTCAAGTAAAAAATAGAACAAAAGTGCTCTCTCTCTCTCTCTCTCTCTCCCTCTCTCATCTCTCTCTCCACTTTTATTGAATTGGGACTGACTGAACCAATTGCTTTAGAAGTCTGTAAAACACAATTACTAGTGAGCAAAGTGACCCCCCAGTGCCCCCTCGGTGACAGAGTGGACTAAAGAGGCAGCAGCATTACAACAGCTCCCTTCTACCAGGCATCAGACTGCAGAGGCTCCCTTCTAAGGTCCTGCTGTTTGCTCTGTATCTACAGTTTTACTTAGAAAAGGCTTTATCTATCCCATCAATATGATGCAGAAAGTCCATCTGTCATTTTCTAAGATGGAGCTGTCTTATCTGGAAAGGATGACCTGACGATGCATAGTTTGGTGTTTCTGTGTTAAGTGTGCTTCCGTACATAAACACACGTGCAGGACTGGTGCTCTCACATGACTTTGGGGGGGGGGGCAGGCGTGGGTAGTTCAGATTGGTCTACGCAAGAGTGAAACACCTACATGTGTTCAGGTAGAAATGCTCAGCTTTTCTTCTCTCTCTTTTTTTCCCTTTCCCAGAGTAAAGTAAAAATCAGAGCAAGCAAGGAAAAGAATTAAATTGGAAGTGGGTAACATTCTTCCCCTTAGTTAATAAAAGAAGTAATAAACTCCATAAAGTAGTAGAGTTAAGATCACTAACACGTCAGCCTGACAGCATTTTACCAGGAATTTACAACTCTCGTTTTAATTCGAGCAGCCTGCATTAGGACATAAAATGTAGGTATTTTTTAAGCATAGTTTTATGCGAAATGACTGAAGAAAAAATGGTCTTTTCCTAAAATGTAGTCTTTGTTCCACTGACTTGGCGTGCCTACCTCTCAAGTACACATGTCTCAGCACTTGAGAACCAAGGTCACCAGATCGCCTTTAAAATTTTTTCAATTTTTTTTATTATAATGTATTCAGATCACATCCTGATTGTTATCCTCTCATTTGCATCTTCCCGTTCCCACCCTCCTGCCCTCCTTTAAAAATGTTAACACTGTAATTTCTTTGGCAAGTGCAACCTTCTTTCATAGACTGGCGTATTCATCTCTCTGAAGGTCCTGAGAGTCTTATGGGGGAAAACACTGCACTATTCCTGAGGAGCCAGGAGACCAAAGGTCTTCCTAAAGGAGACCAAAAGGATGACATGCGTTGCAGCTCAACCTAGTGTGAAGCTCAGCAGCAAAGTCTCTCCTTGTCTCTGGCAACAAGGAACAACCAACACTAAAGCTAGACAGCTAGTAGAAGCTTTTCACCTGAGCAGGAAGGGACCCCGCCAGGGTTCCATAGGTGAATAGAGGGGGCCTGTGACAGTTACATGGGTGAAAGTGAATGTGTTAGGTAGGCTCACACCCTCTTCTACTGTAAGGACTGTCTGTAAAAACAAGGATCTCAAATGAGATTTCACGGAAGAAAGAATCACATCAAAAAAGCCTATCAGAGGGCACAATCAGTTTTGGTGGCCTAGAAACAGAAAGCAGGAAAAAAAACAACCCTTCCTAAAGGTTGCCATCATGAAACGTACTGCCTAGGTACTAACGGCGTGCCACTTTTGGTATTCCGCCAGGATTGTCCAGGCAACGCTAGGAAGAAGCCAGGCATGGTCCTTTCTAGGGAAGGCAGGAATAGAGGCTGTTTGGAAGCATTTTCAATTTGTAGTGGGAGCCACAGAGTCACAGGAGACTTAATAGGAACATCCCTGCCACAGAAAGTCTAAAATATCTCATTGCACGTGGCAAGGGCAATTGTTTGCTGGCCACTGTGCTGTCTCTGTGGCACATGGGTCTTGAAGATGGCGGCAGGGAAGGCTGCAGCTCTTGTGGAGGAGTGAAAGGTCAGCAGAGGTTTAAATGAGCTTGTCTTGCATCCAGCTGGGCCAGCAGGAGGTCATTAAGAAGATCCAAGGCTCACTTTAGGCTTGACAGAGTCTCTCCCCATGATACAAGGAGACCGTTTTTTTGCTCATTGCTCCTCTCCCAGTGTATAAAAAGAACCCCGGGGACAGGAATGACACCGAAGTTTATCTTACTACCAAAGTTTTGCTTGAGGAGGGCACAACCAGCAATTACTCAGGAGGGAGATTTACTTTGTTTGTTTGCTTTGATGGAAAGTAATGGAGAGAAATACAAAAGGCCTATTGATCTGCTGGCTCTATTGTGAAGCCGAACTGAGGAACACTAGGGGAAACGTCTCTGAAGGTTTAAAAGGCTGAAGGCCTACACAACTCCACTTTATGAAGAATTTGGGGAACAGAGAAGGGAGATTTGATTGGGCACCAGGTAGGAAATGAAGCAGTTATCTATTAAGAGGCTCTCCTCTGAGGATTAACACACTATTTGACAGCTAATTACATTAGGGCACATACACTAATAGTTCCCTTGAATTGGTGCTAAGTGGCTCATTTCTTGCAGGTATCGCCTGGCATTTATTGGAAAGCTCTCTCTATAAAAGTTCCCTATAAGTTTCCAAACATAGAGAATGATTGGGGAAAAAATGGCTGCTGCTATGCCGATAAGGTGACAACAGGAGGCAGGTAACGTGCGTTCACATCTTCACCTCTGTTGTTAATGTATGCAGTGGCTCATCGGAGTAGCTCATGTTAATTTATTCCTGCACACCTGTACAGGGCTAGAAGTCAGGTAATAAGAGAAGCTAAAACTATACATCTCTGCTGTTTAGCTATGGCTACCCAGAGGCCTATACAATAACAAATTTAGTTCTGGAGACATCAGCAGGTTTTAACAAACCAAATACAGATGTCTTACTCCATACAAATCAAGAAGTTTACATGTTTAAAGCTGAACTGATTTAACTAACAATCAAAGAGAAAGTTCACACTTGGAATCAATGGTTGCCTCATATTTATTTATAAATCACCCTAGGCAGGTATTATTTTGTTTTAAAATTTATTCATCTGGCTGAACCAACCTCCACACACTTTAAAGATCAAGAAGAGGTGCTTACCTTCCTGATAAAATCCATGACAGACTTTAGCAATTACTGCGGGATGGTAACAAGTAAGGAGGGAGGGCAAAGGTCACAAAGATGACAAGTGCTTTCTACACAGACCATCTAGTTTCTGAAAGTCTTTATTTTAACTGACAGTTTTTAAATTTCCAATCACCAAAGCAAATGCAAATAAAACAACACACTAGGAAATGATGAGGAAAGTCAGGGAAATGGACAGATGTGGATTTGCCTGTTGGTGTGCCTGCCCCCTAATCTGAATAAAAAGTCAATGTATAGGTTTCTCTTATACATAGGTAAGTGGCCAGTGAACCACCCTAGGGATCAAATACTAAGTCAGAGAGTAAGAAAGGAGCACAGGTAAACTAAGTTCCGCTGAGCGCAACTACCACCCATTTATGAACACTGCTGCTCCAGGCCGAAGTATCTCATGCGCATAGTTCTACAACCCAGGCTCCTGTTCCCTGACAGAAACACAACTCAGCAGTAGAAAATCAAGGGATAAATAAGGAAGAAATCTGACAACCATCTTTAAGCATCAGAGTTCTTCACAGAGGAGATGATTTGCATTTCACTCAGTCACTCAGAATAAAGGTCATTCCCACAGCTAGTTAGTGATTAGGTGAGTGGGCTCGTTTTAGCTTGCCCCTTGTCATTAATGTGGAATGGTCCTCCTGACTTCTGAATTGATCAAATACACCATTATTGACAAGTGTACACAGAAGGACACCTTTGATAATGCTGCTGTCTATTGTCATGTCTGACAAACCTTGCCTGTGTGTCCTCTCACTGTGAAACCTAAAGCATAGCACTTACCATCTTTCTATCTCCATCTGACTCACAAGCTTATTAGAAGACCCCCCCCCCCGACCCCCCTTGTGTTTGTACACTCGCCGTTAGAAGCTGCTTCCAACTCCTATAAGGTATTGCAGTCTGGAGGACAAGTCATTGGTGAACAGAAGAAAAGAGGAAGCCATTTTAAGTTTTATTACGGGTGTCCTAGGAGCTCTGCGCAATCCAGCTAACACAGGCAGAGTTTCCCCAACGGTGCGTCCCCTCTGGTGCTTTATTTGTACAAGGCGGACACTGTGGAGTCAAGGATGGATGAAGCTAGGCTTCTTCAGAATAGAAAGAAATGGTTTGAAGAGAAGAGGCTTGAAGACGAAGAAGGGCTTCTTGGAAAAGTCTCTTGGCTAAAGAGAAAGGTAAGAAACTCCTCATTGTTTTAAGGCATTCCAGCTGATTAAAGGAAGACATTAGGATCATGGGCTTTCTGGAGTTTGTGTAGGAGTAAAAGAGAAGACCCCAAAAGATAAGTCTAAGAACAGACAGAGATGAGACCCGAGGGTCTCTGCACAAGGGGCCACACCACCAGCTGACTCACCGATGGATGATGCAAGGTCTGAAAGAGGAATTTAATTATGTTCCAAAGTCAACAGTGCCAAGATTCAGGAAGAGGCTGGAAACTCGATGGCATTACCATTACCATATCTTGTTATTTTGATGGCAGTCGCATATCACTATGTTAACTTAAGTCATCATGTCAACAGGATGAATATTTTCCTGTGACAAAAAATAAATGCCAAACTTAAAAGTATTAGTTTTATTTAGCTTGGCATCAAAAGATCTGTGTATTTATTTAGAAAGCCAAATTTCAAGTAAGAATAAAAAATTCGCACTTTATAATATCTTTTTCAATTTGTACTTTGTCATTTATTATGTGATAAAACTCTCGAAATGAAGACGATGAGGTATAATGTGTCAATGTCTTTTGAAACAGCTCATCTGTACTCCTGTTGTACTTAGAAGACTACTGGTCTACCTTCCTGTGAGGCTGATACTGGCTAATCTCCCAAACCCTTACAATAAAATTGGCAAGTAAAATATCCTTTTTCTGTCTGTAAATATTTTCCCTCCGACAAACAAATTCTATCTCAATTGCACCTCCTTTTGTCTTGGGACACAGACACAGTAGCACTTGTGTTTTCTAGTGACTGTCCATAGCTAAAAGCACCAGGCTTGGATCCTTTTCCTTAGCTATTTATTCCAGTGTTATGAACTGCGCTGTTTCCAGCAAACTAAAATGTGAAAGGAATTCATGCAAATAAGCTTAAATGTTGGCTTGTCTTCAAACACTCCATTTTCATAAATATTTTATGTAAGTTTTCACAAGTCTTTTATATTTGTTAAAAAATTTCAACAAAAAAATTTTCAATGCATTAACCTTATCATCACGAATATACTATCTGAAATCTGAAACAATGTTATTATAAATTTAGAATGGGTACTAATAGTCCTAAAGTATAGGTATCTTATCTGACATTCTGTGACACTGGCAATCAGAGCTTGTGACTGGAAATAACTGTAACATCCCGCCCCCTTTAAAAAACAGAACCAGAATAGTGGAAGTAGGAAATCATATTTTAAAAACCCAAAATTTAGCCCCTTCTGTACCAGTAAAAAGAAAAAAAGCATATGTATATTCATTAAAAAATAGGACTAGTCTTTCATATATGAAAATGTTTCAAAGACAGGTCATTAATTTGTACTGACACTTTTTTTTTTTTTTAAGATTAAGACAGGGTTTTAGCACCCAGCCCACACTGGGGTCTAACTGACTCTCCCCAGCTCCTCCCAGGTGTCGTGATTACAGATTGTGCAGTTATATCAGTCCCAGTGGCACTTTCATTAAGTCTTGAATACAACTAATAAACTCTAGAATAGGCTGGTGGATCTTTGGAAACTTCATTAATTGTTTTTTCTCTATATATATATTTAAAACGATTAGATACAATTTTATCTGGAAATATTATTTAAAAAGTTATGGTAGAGCCAAAATGCACATATCCCCTGAAGTAGGAAACACTAGGTGATGTATGACCTGAGTCGGGCCAGGGTATATGTAAAAGACTTGCTCAAAGGCCCATCTTCCACAAGCTAAGTGTCACCTTGCTGCCCACCACTGAACAACCACCTTGACAGCCCATTCACATTGTAATAGAATTAATACAGGCCACGATAGGTTTAGGAACAGCTGCTTCTGCTTAAATCTCATGGTCTCAGAGCTCCGGCTACATAACTGGAGAGTGATGTCATATGAGGGCTGTACATAATATATTCTAACTGATCCTAGCATATGAACTTAGGCATGTCCCCACTTCTGTGGCAAAGTCTCACAGCAGATTACATTTTAAACATGTGCAATTGGACACTATGGAGTTGAAATAGAGAAACCTACCCCACCATATTGTTTTCTCTTGTCAACAACTGGGCCTCATTGTCTTCTGGTAGTTTCATGATTCTTAGAGAATGTTTTGGACACACCAAATGCTCATGAAAGGAATGGTGACATTTCTGGTTATGCCTGTGGCGATGCAGGCTGTCTCCATGCCTTGGACCCATGCTTCTTTCCATCTGTAAATATCTGTTTCTAGATTGGATAAATGTGCATCTGAAGATAATATATAGGTTTAATTTAAAGGCCACAAGGCAAAGCAGAAGAGTGTGTGTGTGTGTGTATGTGTGTATATGTACGTGTGTGTGTGTGTGTGTGTGTGTGTGTGTGTGTGTGTGTTGTGACAGAACGGTGGCTTTTAAGGAAAGGTTCATGGGGAGGCAAGGAACTGTGTACCGCTAACTTATTCACATACAGATGCATGGAAACATACGTGTACACGTACATATACACATACACAGAGAAACAATGGCGTGCACTGCCAGGTAAGATGACATGACCCTGCATGCTTAATTATGACAAGCACTGACTACACAAATCCTTCACAGGCACGGCAGTTTGGTGATCACGTGGTCAATATGGACGATCCTTACAGTGCATCAAAACCATCTAACTGTCAAGCCCACCATGACTGAACCGTCCCCCCACCCTCAGCAGGAGCAGCCAATGAAGATTTACTGACCTGTCTCTGCTTCGGCGGGAGGGGAAGGCAGCGTTGCAGCCAGCCACTGTGCACACGTGCATCTCCTTTAAGTGAACGTTCCTGTAATGAAGCTTCACGCTGTAGGAGCTTTTGAAGCTCTTCTTGCACACGTAACAGATTTTGGGATCTGGACTGGAACACAGGTCCCCTTCAGGGGAGAACTTTTGCGGGCTTCCATAATTCAGAGAGGACGCGAAACTCTCATGCAGGGCAGCCATGCTGGCACCTCCACCGTTGTATAGTCCGTACTGGCTCATGTAAAACATGTCGTAGGTGGGGTCTGCGAATTCTTCCTTTACCTTGATGATGTCCTGGTGAGATGGCTCGCTGTGGTTCTCATCGGGCCTCTCGCTGTTCATCAGGACTTTTTCGCTCACCTCGCTGTGAAGGTGCTCATCCCCTTCCATGGACTCCTCACCGAGTTTAGGCTCTGAAGACTCAGACTCATTCTCATAGTCCCGCTCGGGCTCCGGGTCCTCAGATGTCATACTGTCTGCCCTTCCTATTTCAGTTCTTGAAATGCACCGGGCTCTATTATGCTTAGAAAAGTCCTTCACAGACATGCCTGGGCTCATCTCCTCTTGGGAATGGCAATGATTGTCATGGCTCATGTCGTTGACCACAGTCCCACCGTCGTTAGGGTCATCATCTTCATCATCAAACTCGTCAGCTGTATCAATGATTTCCTTCTCAATTTTGACAGGCATGCTTGACTTCCTAGGCTTTTTCTTAGGTGCCAGGTCAGCACTGGGCTCATGAGTACCCATCATGACTGCTGGCACTATTGGCTCAGAGGGTGGAGGAGGGTGCTGCTCTATGGTACCACTGGTTGGAATGATGGGACTAGTTGGGAGGGAGGTTGGAGGACTCACCATTTCCCCTGGCGTGAGTAAACTTCTATAAAAAGGAGGAACTGGCTGTACAGTCTTTAGCCCAGAAAATACCAGCTGGCTAGGGAGAGGGTTCTGTAAGACAGGGTCTAGTGGAGGAGTGGTAAAACCCATTGGGGGCCGCCCAGGACTTGTGAGTGTAAGATTGGATTTTGTACTTGCAATGACTGGAGTGGCAGCTCCTGACGTTGCTCGAATTAAATCCTTGTCTCGGTTGTTCCTTAGCATGGGCATGTGAAGGCGGGGATTGGGGTTCGCACTGTGGCGATTCCGGCTTCGAAGGGAACTAAAGACCATGTTGCAACCTTCTATGGTGCATCGATGTTTAATCTTCAGGTGAACAGCATTGTAGTGTATCTTGAGAGTACCTTTGTCATAGAATGTCTTCCCACAAGCATTACAGAACACCCTTCCTTTCCTCGAGGCTGACCCCATCCTTCTCATACGGTGGATCCGGAAGGAGCTCTTTGGGTGTTCACTCTTGCTCAGGTCACTGACGGGGGCAGAATTCTGGATGGGGGAGACACATGCTGGTTCGGTTTTGGGTTCTACATTAGTGATGCTAGTCAGGGCATTTCTATTGGGTGTCTGGTCACTCTTGTACGGTGTTGGGGATACTTCAGACTCACTGCTCTCATTGTACTCATTCTGGGTTGAAATGCTCGGCTCCCGTAGCCTCAGTCCGGGCTGCTCTAAAAGCAGCCCATTGGGAGGCAAGCCTAACAGTGGGGCCGAGACAGGGTTTATATACTGGAATGGAAGCAGAAATGCAAGGCTGTTTGGTATGTTTTCAAAATGATGAATGCTGGAAGGATTGCTGTTCTCTAAGTGGGCAAGGAGGCTAGGACTCCTGGTGCGATTATTGCTCTCGATGAAAGTCCTGATATCCGAGTCCGTCTTTGAAGATGGTACAGCCACGGCCTGTCCTTCTTTCTCCTGAATTGCCATCAGCTCCACAATGGATTTGGTTTCCCCAAACCGCAGAAACTGCTGAAGGGTGATGATTTCCTCTTCTCGAGACATGATAGCCCAGCGGTCCAGTACTTTGCCAGCAGCGTCCTACAGGCCACATCAAAGAAACAACAAAGACAAACACAAAGACTTATTGATTGTGCATAATTATTCAGTGCAACTGAAGGTGCTCTGCCAGCTTCTGAAACACAGAGCGCAGGAGCAGAAAATGGCATGCGAGCGGTGTTAATAAAAGTTAACACACGAAGCAAACTTTTCTGCCATGCAAATGTAGCAATTACAGTCACAGTTATAGAAACAGATTGAGTTTAATAATGTCAAAGCAAAGAAAATGTAGACCACTGGGGCTCTGTGATCTAAAATGCCTTTAGTACTGCCATTTGAACAACAATGATCTATGCTACTATTTAGCATATATTAGTATAAGATGTGAACTCTTGCTGTGCAACCTAGTATAAACACAAAAAATTGTACCCTAATCTTTGTTAAATCATGACACCATAGGAAAGAATTAAGTATAGTTCATGAAAATGTACTTCTTCAACTCAAGCAGACATGACACTGGATTCAAGGATGGGAGATTCCTTTAAATGAGAGTCATGTGTCTTTCGGAAAAAAATAAGTAGAATAGCATTTCCCTCCTCATAACTCCATCACTTCCCTGCCCATTGTCTTTTTAAAATGGCTGTATTTTAATGCTGGCTCAGGGTAGGCAATTTCATGAGGTGGAATAAAGGAAGCATCACTTGTGAAAGGCAACTTTCCTCTTCTTGAAAACTGGTTGTAATCCAGCCATTGAAAGTGTGAGGTGCACTTAAAGTATATGGCATTTTAGGATTTTGTTGTAAAGGACGGGAATAGCTATTTGAAAAGCAAGCATGTGATGGCTTTAAATAGAATAAACATGTAAAAAGTTGTCTGTCAGCATCCTCCTGTGATGGCAAAGGGTGTCCACAGAGACTACACATCAGCAATCATCAGACTATGTGTTGTTAAATATACATTAAAAAGCATTTCACATTTTCATTTTTGCTAGTAACTCTGAGATTTGCCTGGAGGTAGGACTTAAGAATCCTGCAACGTAATGTTAGGCAATCCATTTCACCACGAGCTGAGAAAAATCTATTCAAACAGTTAAATAATGACTACGAGAATTTTTTTTAAGGCATCATCTCTTACACCCACCAGAATCAGAAAATTGGTTAGCATGTGTGGGGCCTTGGATTCAGTACCAAGACAAACTTAAAAATGACAATACTCTTACTAATGACAACGACAAAAATCAGAACTTTACACTGGAGAAATCCAGTAGACGTGGCCTTGAGAAGCTAATCAACATTGACACCAATGCAGGAAGGCATATCGGCATCTTGTACTCTTGACAGCACGCGGTAACTAGGAAGGGTGGCCATATGAACATTTTTCTTCAACCCAATCCTGAGAAAGGATGAGGAAAACCAAACCTGGGGGGCAGTCTATAAGATACTATGTAAAACTCTTCACAGTGTGAAGGTCAGTAATTTCTTCTTTGGAAAACATCAGTGACCGGGCAGGAGGGGTTACGATGTAAATGTGTGGTCCCAGGGTCCACATTAGCAGGAAAATTAGCTAAATGTGCAGAAAGACTCTAGATTTGATAACAGTACTCCATCGCTCTTGGTTCCCTCATTTCAACACCTGTGTCATGATCACACAAGATGCTACTCTAGGGAAGCCGGATGAGGATAAACGAACCTTCACCAGTGTTTTTTTTCCCAGTGGGAAATGTCCTTCCTCAGCCTTTGGGTACGCACTTCCCTCTGGACATTGTCATGTTCCAAATCATCAGAGCTAGTGTGAGTGAGTGAGTATCCATCACTTATCTGAATTACTTTTTAAAAGCAGTTCTGTTAAGCTATATACCATCCCTCATAGCAGTTTATATAGTCAGCATGTGTAGCTATCCATCTACGTGAAAACTGTCAAAATGCTTGTCCTTTTCTTATTAAATAGAAATAATTCCCTAAGATGAAATGTTCTTACGATCTCTCTGGCTAAAGTCAGCATATAGTGCCGTGAGTGGCTAGGAGCCTCAGAAGAGTCTGGAATGCTCCAACAGCTACTAACTCTAACACTAACAGCTCCTGATGTTACTCAGAGACTTGTATTTGGAATGTGGGGAACAAAAGGAAGCGTTGGTGCTGTAGGAATGAAAAAAACAAAGTAAATTATGATTTTAAATACATTATTTCATCGACAGCACCACTCCATCTCCATGACACTATGATCACATGCAGAATACGAGGAATGTTAAACAGATTAGAAACGGAAGTGAAGTATAAGACCGTGTGTGAGGGTTCTGAGAAGCTCTCTTGGAGTCTAAGATTTGAACGCCAAAATTCTGATGCTTTAGTGACTGACTGTCTCTACAGTACTTATTGAACACCATTCTGTGATACACTAGAGCTAGGATAATAAGTAGATCTTTTTTAGAACAAGGCTTCTCTAAAAGTATGTATTGCTTTCTTTTACAACATTTCTTCTTGCTGTCAGCTGCCTCTTGTGATTGCTCTTTTCTGTTATGCTAAACCCCAGTCTGAGCAATGTATAAACATATCTTCTTCAGGTTCTGCCTAAGCATCCTGAACCTAAAACTACAGGGCTACATACAGACATACACAGATCAAATTATTAAAGGAGCCACAGAAACCATAGCAACCAATAAAAACCATCACTGAAACCACCACCATCCTCTCACTCCCCTCACCTTCCCATCTGTCTCTCCCCATGGTACACAGCCATCCTATATGGCTTATTTTTTTTTCTCCCAGCTGCTACAATGCCTGTTCCTTTTCAGAAGCACTGCCTTTCAGAAGTCTGTTAGTTCTGAGTACCTACCTCTGCCAAAATTGAGGCTATAGCATTAAAGCTACTTAATTTTTAATTTGGGCTTTAAAAAAATTTCCATGTAAGGAAGATTCAGATCTTTGTCACTAGTCCGAATCACAAAAGATAAGATTGATCTGTTAAGTTAAATGGGAGGTATAAAGATAGTACAGCATAATGTCTGCTAATGAATACTCTCAAGAACAGCACACATTTCTTGAGTTCAATGTCAGGATACCCTCCAGGTCTTCACAATACGAAGGCCTACAGCAGATCTTTCTCCCAAAGTTTTCATTCATATTTGATCACATTACCTAGTAACTATCACATCTGTCAGTGTAAAAATAGGGTGGGGTGTAAGGAGTCCACAGGCTCCTTGCTAAGACCAGTTCAGTTTTAGTGTATTTATGGAGAAGCTGGTTTAAGAGAACAATAAATCATCAAAGGTAGTGAGAAAGGCATTTATTGAAATGCTCTGCAACAGAAGTACATATTGTCTTGTTCAGGGACTCTCACTCAGTGGCTGAGATCAAAATGTTTTTTTCCCCCCGAGACAGGGTTTCTCCGTGTAGCCTTGGCTGTCCTGGACTCACATTGTAGATCAGGCTGGCCTTGAACTCATAGGGATCCACCTGCCTCTGCCTCCTGAGTGCTAGGACTAAAGGCATGCACCACCATTGCCCAGTCCAAAAAAAAATTTTTTTAAAAAAAAATAATCATTTAGAACAGTGGTTTTCAACCTTCTTGATGCTGTGACTCTTTAATACAGTTCCTCATGTGGTGACCCTTCAGCCATAAAATTAATTTTGTTGGTACTTCATAACTATAACTCTGCTACTGTTATGTATTATAATGTAAATATTGGATATGGAAGAGATCTAATACTTGACCCCAAAAGGGTCACGAACCACAGGTTGAGAACCACTGATTTAGATGAACCAGTGTCAGCCTGAAGGCTTTGTAAACAAACAAAAAACAAACAAACAAACAAACACCAAAAAATGAACTTCAAGTAATTTAACACAGCTATTAACCATCTGGAAACTTTTAGGGCAACTTGATTCTACCACATTAACTACAGGCATGAATTTTTCTTAGTAATTTATTTTTATTGTGCTTAAATATTGATTCAAGATTGATTAGGGGAAAATCTTAGGCTACCTTCATGTTTGAGAAGTAAATATGATCAAATAAACTTTATCAAGTGATCAGGAATCATTACAAATTATATATTACCATGGAATGAGTGCTAGCAAAGCATAAGTACAGTCTTATAGTCTTGTAGGTGAAGACCACCATTGACAAATTCATAATAGGACATTCATCTTATACACATACACATTAAAGTCTAAGTAAAAACTGGCCCCAGGACTTCCTCTCTAGTTGGTGAATCAATTCCCTTAGGCTTTTCCATTTGTAACCAGAATTCACTGGCCCATTAGATTGGGAAATAATATTTTCAAAATGACGATAATATGATTTGCACTGTTAGTTAAATGCAAGGTATGAATACAAGTAGTGGTTTTCTGTAAATAACTGGCTATACTATTAATTTTTAAAGTTGAGGAACAACAAGTAGTCAAGCATTAAGAACCTGTTTTATCAGGCTCAGAAAAAGTCTAAACCACATAAAACATGAGCATTTAACCATGTTATACAAAACAACATCCTTCAGTTTCACTGGAACTGTCATATTCCTTATAGAAATCTGTCTGCTCTTAAATAGCACTTCATTGCGTTTTGCTGTTGTTGTTTGTTTTTATGATAGGGACTAAACCCAGGGTATTGAGTAAACCAAGCAAATGTTCCCCATTTAATGCATGCCCAGCCGAGAAGAGTGATTTTTAAACACTGTTTGTTTTTAGCTGCCATGGTTTCAATGGTTCACACTGATTCTCTCCACAAGGCCTCTTACAAGACTTGTGGTTTCCAGATAAAGTGGGAGGTTGGCTGGTTAATCTCATTTGGGAAGATGGGCAATACAGAAGGAAAAGCTGTAGTAAGGCAGAGAAGAGACCAGCTAAGCGGTCTTGGGATATACTACCAAGTTATCTCAAGAGGAGAATAAGAATGTTTGTAGCAGGCCACTAACCATGTCACAGTACAGAGGACAGATAACAGTCTTCTTTTTTATTCATGGAAGACTATGAACAACACAGCGAATGCAACACAAATTGAAAGCATATTCACTCAGCATTATTTAAAATGTAAGAAGTAAGCAATACTGAGAAAGAAATAAGAGAAACAACCAAATTCACTGTAGTCTAAAAAATATCATGGACAAAATCTAATGAAGAAAGTGAAAGATTTACAGAATGCAAACTTTAAGAAACCGAAGACATTGAAGAAGACACCAAGCTTGGATGCAGGCAGAGTCGATGGCCAAACTCTGCCAAAACAGGGTAAGCAAGTCTTCAATAGTTCCTGCCTCACATATATGTCTATCAGATATATTCGGCTTTAAGGCTGAAGCTGATTCTCCAATGGTATAGAGAGTTTTGGGTGATTGCTCAGGTAGCAAACTGTCTCAGTCATCTTCTCATTTGGGAAGCTGCTAACCTGCATTCTCTGTTTTCTCGGGTAATTAATTTTATTCCTTCTCAAGTCTCCGATATGGTTGAAGACCAGATAGCTTAGTTTTACGCTTAAGCTTAGTTGTTTAGGGGTTAAGATGTTTTTAGGTATATGGAAATGTTTTAAGTTGGTAATGAGGAGATATGATAGATACTGATTTACATTTAGAATTTTAGACATACCAAGATAGGAAAGATATTTTCTTCAAGGCTGCCAAATACAAATAGCTAAAACACTAAAAATGTAACATTTATATAATTCCTGATTATTTCATGGTTCTTCTTGCTATAGGTAGATTGTTATACATATGTATAACAATATAAATGCATATGTAAAATAAAATACTATTTAATAATAAAAAAGAAGATACCAGAGATGGAAAGACCTTCCATATTCATAGACTAGTAGGATTAATATTGTGAATGACCATCCCACCAAAAGCAATCTACGGAGTCATTGCAAACCCCATCAAAATTTAATGTCATTCTTTAAAGAATTTGAAAAACAATCTTAAAATTCATATGGAAGCACATAGGCTAACCAAAGCAATCCCAAGCAATACAAATACTGCTGGGCTATCACAATTCCTGATTTCAAGTTCTACTAGAGAGCTGCTGTAGTAAAAACTTCTTTCCTTGGCAATCAGAGAAATGAAAGCTAACAATTCTTTGAGATTTCATCTTACCCCAGTCTGAATGACTAGTATGAAGAAAACAAAAGACAACAAATGCTGGCAAGGATGTGGGGAAGGCAGAACCTTCATACACTGTTGATGGGAATGAAAATTGGTGAGGCCATTGTAGAAATCAGTGTGCTGCTTTTTTCCCCCTAGAAAATTAGAAGCTTCCATACAACTCAAGTATAACATTCTTGGATAAACCCCAAGAGTCCATACTTCAGAGATACATGCTCATCCATATTCATAGCTGGTCTATTCAAAATAGTGAGAGCATATTAGGACATTGAAGATGTCCATCAACTGATGAATGTGTAATGAAACTGAGGTGTCTATATGCGATGAAATTTTATTCACCTGTAAAGAAAGATGACATTATGAATGTATAGATAAATGAATGGATCTGTAAAACTTTATAACTAAGTCATGTAACCCAGACCCAGAAAAACAAATGTTTCATTCCTATGTGAATATTAAGCGTCAAATCTTTAGATTTGTGTACTTAATTTGAAGTATCTATAGGATCCAAGGAACTAGAAAGTGAGCACTAGCGGGATGGAGAAAAGACCTTAAGGGAGGGGACACTGTAGACCACCAGTGACATGAATGGTGACGAGTAAGAAAGGGGTGTGTTGGGTAGTTTTATGCCAACTTAACATGAGCTTGATTATCTAAATGGAGGGAACTTCGATTGAGAAAATGCCTCCGCAAGATCCAGCTTTAGGAAATTCTCTTAATTAGTGATAGATGGAGAAGGGCCTAGCCCATCGTGGGTGGTGCCATCTTTGGGATGGTGGTCCTGGATTCTATAAGAAAGCAGGCTGAGAAAGCCAGTAAGCAGCACTACTCCATAGTTTGTGCCTTAGCTCCTGCCTCCAGGTTCCTGTCATTTTTGCATTCCTGTCTTGATTCCCCCTAGTGATAGACTGTAATGTAGAACTGTAAGCTGAAATAAGCCCTTTTCTCCCCAAGTTGCTTTTGGCCATGGGGCTGTATATCAGCAATAGAACCCTAACTAAGGTAACTGGAGGCCCCAAACAACACATGCTTTTCCCACTGTGTTGTCTGCATATCAGAACTTGAATGCATGACACTATTGTTGAAGACACCAAACACATTGACACATTGGTCATAGGACATGGAAAAATAAAGTTAGTACTAACCAGAAAGCTTCTTGCTGGCTAACTCTCATCATACTTGAAGCTGCTCTGTGGGCTTCTGGAGGTAAAAAGTTATTAATAATATGACTCTGCTGTAAATCCTGTGACGTGCCATAATGACTAGCATGGCAAGACATACTCATGAGGTGCAACAGTGGCATAAACATTACAGGGGTAACTAATCACTTTCTGATTGGGTTTTAAATCTGCTTCATAGGAAGAAACACATGCTCACTCTGTAAATTTGGCCAAGAACCCATGGCTGGGGAACTTGTAGATTCCAGGAGTGAACCAACAAGTATTATTCTTCTAAATGGACACAGTATTAAAGCAATCTGTAAATTCATATTTCTGTATTATTAGATTAGTGCATTACTCAGAGCTTATCAGAGAAGTTTCTTTGTCCAGTTGATAGAGGGGGGAGGATTAATGCAGAAATTCACAGCTAGTCAAGTATAGAGAATAATGATTAGAATACACAGCCAACTCTGGAAATCTATCCATCCAAAAGCTTAGAAACCGTCCTGGGAAAGGAGATGGAAAGACTGTATGAGGCAAAAATCAGGAAGGGTTGAAGGAAAGGAGTCTTTGACACAACAGAACCATTGCACTCATGAACTCACATCAGCTGTGGTCTACTTCACAAGACCTGCACAAGATCAAGCCACTCAACACTGGAGAATGGAGTTGGGGGAGGGGCTCAGGAGTCCCCGCAAGTGAAGACCAATAGACAGCTAATGGCTTCCAGTGGAGGGAGAGGCAATTTTCTTTAGTGGTATGGCTTCTTGTAGGCTGGCCATACTTTAGTGGATAGGTCCACACCAAGAAGTGTATGTATAACACAAATTGGAGTTGATGGGCTAGTAAACTTAATAAAATAGACATTAAGTTGGGGAGTGGATTAAGGAGGTGAGGTGAGAGATGATCAGCAAGGCGTTAAGGGGTGAATTGGGGATGTGTATGATCACGATATTGTTACATGAAATTCTCAAATATTAATAAAATATTTTAAAAGTAAGCACATAATTTAAAGAGAAAGATTCACTCTTTCTATTACAGAATAGAAAAAAAGAAAGAAAGAAAGAAAGAAAGAAAGAAAGAAAGAAAAAAGAAAGAAAGAAAGAAAGAAATTCTCAGGCAAAGTTAAGTCTTAAAAGAAAGTCCACTAATGGTTAGTTTAAAATTAAAAAATCTTCTATGCATTTATAGTTTTAAATTAAAACAGCACCAAAGTCTTAGGGCTGCTGCTGACTTACAGAAAAACTGGAGCTTTATGAGATGTGTTTTGGTTTCAAGTCTAGATTTGCATGGCAAGCTTTATTAGAAGAGTTCATCACAACTGCACTGACAATTGGTTTTCATGACCAGGTTCCTATGGAGATTTTATATTCATTTTCTTGCAGGTTAATACAGGTATCAAGGCAAGATGCATGACTTAGACAGAAGGTATAGAAATTATGTGATTTCAAGCCCACTTAAGCTTAAGTACCCTAGCAGGTAAAGTTTAACAGTTATAGCTAAGTTAAAACCAATGAGACAACTTACATAATATCTTTTGTCACGTTTTCTAGATATTTAAATCCTAAAGGCAAACAAGTTGTGGGATAGTTGTCCAATGGAATACTACTAGGCAATACAAAGTAATAAAAATTTAATACATACTACAACATAGATAGCTTTGCAAAGCATTGTTCATCAGATCCCAAATAAACACTTACTCACCCAACCCAGAGACGAAAATGCAGAGAAAGAAAGATTACATGAACAGACTGCTGATTGCAGCAACCAGGGGCTGAAGATGTGGAAAGGAACTGACTGGGAACAGCATTATGGAACTCTTTGAGCTAATGATAATGTTCTGTCGTAAGTGTGTGTTTAAGTGTCTGTACAAATTGTATGCCTAGCTAAACCTTGTTGTTTTTACAGCTGACTTTGGTGAACTCGGTTCTGAAGTTACATTATGTAAATTGTATGACATCCTACATTTACAAACTTCGGCCTCCTAAATTATATTGTGACTATAATACAAGCATGCATAGTCCGACTTTCTGATAGTAAGCTGTGAAAGGGAATCTGTGAGATGAGGACTACCGGTGAAATTTTCTAACTCAGTTTTTTTACCAACAAAGACAATTTTTGTTAATATTCTAGACATGAACTGACAGTGCTACAGCACTAATTTCTAGACTTATTTATGTTGTGTATGTGTGACAATGTCTGGGTATATGTGAGCCATAGCACACATATGTAGGTCAGAGGAAAACCTATAAATGTTGGTTCTCTCCTTCTACCAAGTGAGCACTGGGCAGGGAGCTCAGACAGTCAAGGCTTGTCAGCAAGTGCATTTACCCACTGAGCCATCCCATTGGCTTTCAAACATGAATTTAGAAAGTTCTATTCATGTTAGGGCAAACACTACATATTTTTATTAATGGGAATATACTCAGAGCTAATACCAGAGTGTGGTAGGCATCATGAACCATGTACACACACCTCACACTGAGGCATTGATGTACTCTTTCCACTGGTCCCCTCTTGTCTTCAAGCTAGCCTTATCTTTAGAAGTATTATATGTCAGAATACAAGCCAGGAATTAGGAAATATATCAAGAGGTTCACAAGAGGAGAATGTGGTGAGTTCAGAGCATTATCTGAACTAAAACAAATAGGGGCATGTCATCAACTTTGTAGATGGAGGAAGGCTGGTGTCCTGGTTAGGGCTTTTATTGTTTTGACCAAACAATGTAACAAGAAAAAAAGTTGGGGAGAATAGGGTTTATTTGGCATACACATCCTGATCATAGTCCCCCACTGAAGGAAAAGGACAGGAACCTGGAAGCAGGAGCTGATGCTGAGGCTATGGCGGAGTGCAGCTTATTGGTTTGCTCCCCATGGCTTGCTCAGCCTGCTTTCTTATAGAACCCAGGACCACCCATCCAAGGGATGGCATCACCCACAGTGGGCTGAACCCTCCCCTATCAATCCCTAATTGAGAAGATGCTTTACAGTTGGATCTTGTGGGGGCAATTTCTCAATTGAGATTCCCTTCTCTCAGATAACTCTAGTTTGTGTCCATTGACATAAGACCAGCCAGCACAGTTGGCCACAGGTGGCTTTAGGTAAGACAGTTGCAGCAGATTGAGGAAGACATGTCTTTGGGTACCAGAAACAGCTTTGAAAAAACAGCTTAAACAGTCACAAACTTTGAGTACTCTTCCATTCTACTGAGACATAACCATAAATCACTAAAACTAAAGACCCATGAACATGGAAGAAGAAAATACTTCAATGTCAAATTATCACTCTAAAGCTGAGCCAACTTTTTAAACCCTTATTTTAGCTTCAAATCTTAACTGTTCTGGAAACTCTGATACTTCAGAACCATTCTACCTCCTTTTTTAAAAAGTTATGTTTATCTCACTAATTTATTTGACTTGGCACTCTTAAGTGTCCATGGACCAATGTTTGTGTGTATGCATGCCTGTATGTGTGTGTGTATACAAGTATATATGCACACAAACAAAAAGGAAGATAAAGAAAATGGTAACAAAAATTTTTGTTTGAATAGATTCTGGGAACTACTTGGGGAAAGTTTTTAAGCAATGTTGTGATAATTTCTGAGAAACACTTGAAGTTGTGTGGGAAAGGATCTTGGCATGCTCGTTTGTTTTAGTAAATTTTATATTTAAACATATTTCTTCGGGGTACAGCCTAAGAGAGATGTGCCACTTGTATGCACAACATACAGCAGAGCAGTTTGGTTGTGTAAGTAAACAAAACTTAAGACTACTCTCTGGTCACACAGAGCTCTTTTATGCAACTGTTGTTCTAGCTTTTGAAGCTAATGTTTCCAGGAGGCCAGCTGTAACAACTGTAATATCTGGAGGCAGACTGAAACATACTCATTCATACCGTGACTACACCAAATGGTTCACATTAGACTTGACTTTTAAAGGATCAACATTTGTTTTGGGTACTGAAAACCCTACTCAGTTTCTGTGACGTGGAAACTTGTGTTTTGCAGAATTTCTCAAGAGCATATTTCACCTTCAAACTACAGTGTTGACCAATCACATCCTTATGTTCTCCTTGCTTGTCTCTAAAAGATATATCCCTTGAGAAAAAAACAATCAAGATGTAGTACAGACAGAAAGACAGACATAATAAAATAAAACTCACAAGCGGATTCTACTTGTATTTTCTCACATGGTTATCTTTTGGAACTAGACATGTTTTCCTCATCTGAGCCAGTACAGTCTTTGTCGTGAAAGAAGTGTGTCAACATCAGAACTTGCTGTGCTTGCAGAAACTGATACTAAATTCAATACATCATTACATGAAACATTGGACTCAAAAGCATCTTCCTATTCTTCCTCTCTTACCTCTGAGGAATAGTTACAGAAACACCCACAACTGATTAGAATGTTAAAGCTCTCACAAAACTCTGCATTGTAGAATCTTCTGTCGAGATGAGGGCTCTACTAGTCCTCAGTAGACGACACGCTAACACGGAAACTTGTCCTCTATATTTTCAAGTTACCTATAGTTACTTAAATCAAACCTGAGAAAATTTGAAAGATACCATATGTTTTCATACTTGATAAAAGAAATAAGGAGTTTCAAAAATCCCCTCAAATTTAAATTCTGAAACTGAAGACTGACTCCAGTGCCTCCTTCAAACCACTGAGCTAATGTTTAATCCTGAAAATCCCAAGTTCTAAATTAGTAATTGTAGCATATAAGTCTCCTGCCCCAACTTTAGGCACAAAACAACTAATTCTGAACTAGTCTATGGGTTAAAATATACTTTGCATCAAATAGTTGCACATTTTGATTATTCTTAATATAATAGAATCACTCCTACTTGGAGAATGATATAATTAAGAGCATGTCTGAAGGACGCCTAGAAATTCCAGGCTTGGCTTTGCCAATGACCAGCTATGCAACTACTAAATCACCGAGGTCCTGCTGTGGTTTCCCCATATGTAAGCAAACACCTTACTAGTACCAAGTTCAGACCTCCAGTATTGGATCCTCTGTGTCTAGTCTCAACGTGTAATGATTTTGAATTAAAATATTTTAAACACTGGCATTTTTAGTTTTAACTTATTTTCATAATATGAGTATTCATAACTGAAGGCATTCATTTTTTTCTGAGAGTCTCAGATTTTTTTGAATTTGGGATCCTGCTACCTCCCACCTCCTGCCTTGATGATTGTGTTTGGGCAGTTCACCTAGGACATAATTAATGGTGCTGCCTCTTCTGGATTAGTTTTGAGATCTAGCTAATTACATTACCAGTTTAGTGATAACTTCACCTAAAACTTGGACAACTGTCCTAATAAGTTCATATATAGCCTTGAGATGCCTGTCCACCCCATGGTCCTCCTGCCCACCTGCCTACCCCACTAACCAATAAAGCATTGAAGGGCTTTTGAAAATTCTGCAACTTGAAGGTTAAATTGTATCATTTTTTTTGGTTAGGCATAAATAAATCCATACATAATTGTTTGTAGTCTCCAACAGATTGAGTGGTTCTGACAGTGGCACTAATGTATACAAGACCCTTTCCTCAATTAAACTCTTTAGATAGACATGGGGTATTCACACAGACACCACTGAGAATCCCGCAAGAAAGTCATCTATGTTCAGAATGGAGAGGGGATGGTTTAAAATCCACAGAGAAAACACTAGACATGGGAAGAAACAGTGGGGTTTCCCCACAAATGACCCTGTGTTCTTTTCCTCTTGGACATAAAGATGAAGCTTATGTCCTGGGGCAGCCATAAATCTGCTGGCTGTGCAGTAAATCCAGCTTGCAGGGCTCTTCTGACATTCTTGCTCTGGGGTGTGTATTTCTAGCTTTGCTCCCTTTCTACAAAGTTCTGTCCCTCCATTTCAAGACAGACTCTGGTTGGCAGGGCACTGCCGGGCTTCACATTTCTAAGCAGTCATGTCGGGGATCCTGTGTCTTTCCATAATGCTTGATGAAGATCCAAAATGGACCCCAAAAATGTTTCCCTGTAGGGATCATTTACGTATCAGATAAGGTTCAAAATCTCAACACAATTCAAAGGCACAGCCTTTAATCTTCGTCTACTTGCACATTCTTGATACTGAACCAGGGCTTTCGAAGCTTGAATGGATGCTTCTAATTCATGTAATACATCTGGAACTGTTCTTCACAACAGAGGCAGGCTGAGCCACCCAAAGGACCTTTAACATATTCATTAGCATGCATGAGAGCAGGACCAAGGACCAAGTGTGTGATTGAACAGAAAGATGTATTGAGAGATTAAAACTTTTGTTCTCTGGGCATAAGAGCAGCACTAGAACACAAAGATTAATTTCCTACTTTAGCATTCATCAGGGAACAACACATTATTACTTGTAACATACACAAGGCTGTTGATGGATACACTTTCCTTTGATTGTTCAGAGTAAATGTGTTCCTATAAAAGGCACCCACACATACATGTGTGTATAATTATAAATACAAATATTCATTAATAGTTTGTGATTCTGTATATCTATACACATGATATCAATAGAGATACTAGCTATCGTATTTGGCCACAAGAGAGGTGAGTTGGAGCTGGAGGTTGACTGAAAAAATGTAGGCAAAAAAGGAAACACAAAACCAAAAAAAAAAAAAAAAAAGAAAAAAGAAAGAAAATAAATGATCAATATACATTACCATAATAGAAAATTCAGAAATTCAAAATAAGGGCTAAGAGGAGGAAGTATGCATTACCGAGTACAAGGTAATAACTGCGTCTACGTGCCTTAATACCCTCTTGTCCCAGCAGTCCTGACTTTCTGAGCAGCCCACTTCTCCACATTAACGGTAGTCATTTGGAGAGCAGCAAACGTGCCATTAGAAGCACTTTTACAAGTGTATATTCATCCACCAATTAGCTTAATGTGGCCGCTTTCTGCATATTTTCTATCCAGGCTTGCACAAATCTTATTAATATTTCCCCCTAGCGCTTTGACAGATTACCTTGTCATTACGCATCCTGGAGCCTTTTAAACAATATGGGTAAACTACTGTTTGTGAGGTTAATGACAATTATCCCCTAATTACTGCATAAGTCACTCAGTCCACTTTATCTCATAGGCAGGGTTCTGCTCTGTGTATCTGCCATTGTGTCACTGTAAATGAATCTTGTATTGCTATGTTTATCTACCATTGCCTTGTAAATTATACTGACAGAAGAATGAACAAATTACTGCATGTCATCGCTTAAATACTACTTCTGAAATTAAAATAAAAAAAAGCTTCAGCGCATAGCTTGGGTTTTAGCATATCATAATTAGTAAAAAAAAAAACATATTTAATGTTTAATGTTACATTTCAAGACCGAGAGCTTGAAATTTAGTAGTGGAGTCACAACAACGAGACCGGGGTGAGTGGAAGGTGAAAAGAATGGAAATAAAAGAGAGGGGTGGGAGAAGAAGGAGAATGAAATAATGATGCTAGCCTGACCTCTTGAATGCATTTCCTATTATTTTAATAGTTGATATGTCATTCTGGAAGTATTTTCCAAGGTTTATCAATTTTAAATCAAATTAAATGGGCTAAGGGATAAGCCACACTCTTCAGCTGGGATCATTTTTTTCGGTTACTTATAACTACTTCAGACACAAAACACAGAATCTATGTAATTGAGAACAGATAATGCAATAAAGGCCACAGGCTAAGCCAATTTCATTGATGCATTTTTAAACATTATTAAACAGGTTCAGAAACACTGTTTCCAAACTTGCATTTGAAATTGTTTAACAATGTTTACATCAGTGAAATTAGTTTAGTCAGTTGTTGCACTACAGTGACTACATCTGCTCGGACAAAAATTTACAGAGAAAATAAGGACCACATACGTCTTTTTTTTTTTTTTTTTTTTTTTTTTTTTTTTAAGGTGGAATGGGTTGCTTGCAAATAATGTACAAAGAAATTGGGTTTTATCTGAAGCTGAAGATTTTTCAGACTGTCAGGTAGATAAATGTCTGTACGAGAATGGGCAGACCCTTCCGGCTTCATGCTATGAGCATCATTTAATTTTTTGAAATAGGAGATATTCAAAATGTCTCCATTTAATGACACCAGGGTGGCTGATAACTGGCAAGCACAAGAAATCGGGCCACTGTAATCTGGAGGCTAGCTTTCAACTCTCAATTAGCTGGGCGTGTAGAAAGCTTGCATGAAATTGCCTTGTGACAGGCATGGTTTGGAAGGAGGGGCTCTCCACACTGATGATAAAGCTGTCTGGTGGCGGCATGCACTCACAAACACACAGTTCCTCTTGGTGCCCTTGCTGAACAGGCTGGAAGAAAAAGCTGCAGCCAAAGCAAAGGAAAACATGAAAGCCAGGCTTGACAGGTCTCGCTCAGGGGCTGCTGGATTCTAAGTACAACCCCTTGGGCTCTAATCCCACAGACTGATCCTGTCTGTATGGTGTTTAGGCAATGCAGCTCCAGCCAAGCAGGTGCTGCCGGCCAAAATGGAAACACCATGCAAGACTCCTGCTTTTTAAGTCTTTTTTAAGTTAAAAGGAATGAGCTCCCAGTTAAGACTGACATTACTATCACACTAGTGAGAATTTAAAAACCTTTCCCTGTTAGAAAATACTAATTAGGGCTATGTATGGATAGTATAACTTGGGAAAGTGACTTTAATGGCATATGCAACTGCTTACCTGTGTGATTAGTGTATAGAGGACACAATCAGACAGATAAACACACAGTGTTTTAATGAGTTTGTGAAACCAGTGCTATTTAGACAGAGATAAACATGACTACCAAAAGATACTCGGGTGTCAGCTAACATGTGAAAACAGCCATAAAGGAAACAAATAGCTTTTCCTTCTTCACTCTGACAAGCTCTCTACATGTTTATCATCACACAAATTCCCATTCAATATAGGCCTGACCTACTTTTCACACATCAACTCTTGGTGAGACCCCTGAAACTCTAAGTCAAGAGCTCCGGGTGAACGTAAAAGCCACCTACCTATCACAGTTTCTGAGCCCCTCTGCCCTCCATTACTGTACTCTTCCGGCTAGGCTCAACTGAAATGAGCCTATAAGATGTCTTCCAATGCTGCCTTCTTCCTTGCCACTCCCAGAAACAATGACCCGCCCTCAGTGACTGGCCTGTGCTTCCATGTCATGCATGCCTCTGTACCACAAGCTTATGGCCCGTTATCTTCCCACTGTCTAGATGAACCAATGCTGCATGCATTTATCAGTATTGTGCATGTAGGAATTGGGAGGCAGCTAAAAATCGTGTAGTGCATGTTGTTTTTCAGAAGAGCACTCTTACTAAGGTCACTGAATTGTGTCTAGATGGCGTGGGACCAGCTCTCATGCTTTCCCCACAAGATGACCTCTTTCTCCTAGCTCAGTGGTTCTCTGTTCAGGTAAGACAGAATGTGCTCCATCCATCCCAGTGTCACACCCCAGGGTTAAGTACATTCTAACTGGTGTGATGCTCTCCAACCTCACATCTGGACTACTCAAAAGGCATTTCCCCATGGACAGAACTCTCCTGACTATGCAGAAGGCCCCTAGCAGAAATCTCAGGTCATTTCCACTGGGCCTGCTGGGCCAGGGAGGCAGCCTCCTGCCTGTCACTCTGGGGATACGGGAAAGTGAAGAACAGCAGTTTTAGCAAATCATATACAGTTAACTTAGTCCACCTCACCCTTTCTCCCGGTAAGTCCTAGAACACTGCCCATTTTTAGCAAATGCTTCTGCAAATGATGCTGTTAGACATTTTGTTCAATGAGAAGTAAATCCTCATGTACAAACAGCCAGAAAGCAGAGTGTGGCTGGTATCGGTAAGGAACTATGAAGCAGACCAACGTAAAGCAGCAGTTACTATTATACGCAGAAGTAACAAAACAAATACATGTGTAATTAGATTTTCCCTCCATTTTATCTTCTGCCAATAACATTTTATTGATTTATAAATTCTCTTCTAGTCTTCTCAAAACTTTTGTTATTTTTCATTTATGGCCTATATCCACTCTAACTATTTTATGAAGAACACTACAATTCTGAGAGTTTCTTTTAAGATCTGGCCTGTAGGTCAATATACCTAACACCCTTGGACTAGGGTGTAGATCAGGCCTGGTATGCTTTCAGCAAGATGCCTGGCTTTGGGTTTTGCTTCCAGCACTCTCTCCCCCCCCCCCCCGAATTACAATATAACCAGTTCAGAAGATGCAATGTCTCAACCAGGGGAGGTGTGTGTGTGTGTGTGTGTGTGTGTGTGTGTGTGTGTGTGTGTGTGGGGGGGGGGGAAATGAAACAACAAAGAAACAGTTTCCAATCTAAAACATATACAGTTTTGGAAGCTTTCTTTTTCTAACTCCTTAGTTTCAGGCTACAGGGCTTTTAATAATATAGCCCCTATGCCTTAGGTTTTTCTTTTTTTTCATATATGAAGTGAGATATGAAAAACTAGCTGTTGCTGGATCTATGAGAAAAAAATTAAAACTAATACCACTACTTAGTTTGCTGCACTCTGACAATGAGCCAGGGGAAGCTACCTAGCACATATGCTTTGTGTTTCTATCAGCTTGAGATCCTGTGACTCACCTGAATGGTAAGAGGCTGAGTAACTTACTTAAGCTCACTGACACTTGTAATGGAAATTCTTCTATCTCCACACCCCATTTGATCTGTCATTAGCATCCTTACCTGCTTGGTCTCCTTTCTACTCCTCTCTGAATCCAAGACTAAGACATTAGCTTAATTAATGGGTAACCCAGTGTCTGTTCATACATCTGCCTTCCTTCCTTATTCTTGTAAGTTTATTAATGACCCGTCTTGTTTTGTAACTCGGTGGTTTCAACAGTTTCTAATATACCCCTCTCACCATTTACATGATGTAAAGCTGCTTCTTCTACGCCCCCTTGCTTATGTTACAGTCCTTCCAAAGTAAGCTTCCAGAGCTCTTGTTTGCTATAAGGTTTCAGCATCTAAAGTATCCAACAATGTTGGCATTCAAGAACTGTTTCAAGCTACAAGCTTCTAAATCTTACTTCATATGCACACTGACCTCCAGTACTGGGCATTGAGACTTTCACAGAGTGCTGCGGATGTTTCTACAACCACTTTCTACTTACATTGCTCCTTCCTACCTGCAGTGCTTCCTCACGTGTGGACTCTATCTAGTTCTCAAGTGTTAACTGTCTCAAGTTCTGTAACGTGCTTATAAATCCTGTTCTTTTCTTTTTTTTTTTTTTTCTTGCAGTATTGGCATCATCTGTTTTGTTCCAATGTGCTACCTGTAATCTGGGAGGACTCTGCTCTTTAACCAGCCGCCTGAGAATCCAGAATTCTATAACACGTATCTTTCTACCCCATGCACCTCAAGTGTCATCTCGCACACTTCTGAAATGCACTGTTATTCTTAAATGTAATTCATCTGTTGTAAACTAACAACTAGTTGTTTCTGTAAACCCAGATGTTTCCTTTAGAGATGCTTACAAAACCAAACAGAAAGCAGCCTCTGTGATCCAAGGCAGGTTTTCTAGTGTCTGATCAGTCACATATGCAAATGCAGATGCCCAGACAGTTCACATCACACACTCTAGAAACAACAATAAATGAGCATTTTCTAACACATAGTAAGTAGTTCTTGTGTTAGAGTTAGCAGAAACAGTTTCAGATCTTGGCTAATCTTATGTTCCTGAGTCCATTTTGTTGCAGGATTTATATGCTTAGGGGCAGTCACTACAATTTCCCCCTTCCAGGTTAGTTTGGTGTCTGTTAATTTATCTATTCCTGCCTCCCAAGCGCTGGCATTTCAGATATGAGCCATAATGCCCATCTCTAAAATTTAATTTGAAACAGTGGTCAAAATTTCAGTTAGGAAAAAAAAAATAGAGACCTTTTCTTTTTAACCTATTAAAGAATTGCCTATTAAGGCAGGAGACACATCCAGTCTGTCTTCTCTTTTCATCTGCTTTAATGGAATGTAGACTAGGCATCACCTAAAATTCGGATGCTATTGACTCTCCTCATTCAAAGCACGGAGGTCACACTTTCAGGACACAAAAGCCAAGAGTGTGTGAGGTGAACTTCTGTGGACAAATGCAGCAGTGCTGTGTCAGAAGAGGCAGATGCAGCTGAGCACAGTCAACGGTGGCCACTACTCAATCTAATGTCACCTTCTCCTTTCTGCCCAAATGCCCTCTTGGATGGTATTTTTCAGTCATACTTCCGTCTCTATATTTCTTTTCATTTCAAATAGAGAGGCGCAGTAAATGCTCTAGCAAGTTCTTTAGGTATAATAAGAATGGGCCCATTCTAAGTAAACATACCATGATGGAACAAGGTATAAACAATAAAATGTTCTAATGTTAACTTCAGGTAATCCTTATTATTTTAATTTGACGACTCAGGATTTCAAAGTGAGTTGACTGACACTCTGTTCCGTAAGTGAAGAGAAGAGATTTCTAGTTAGCACGGGCTTCTGATTATTAGTAAAAAAAAAAAAAGGGGGGAGGCACAGGAAGAAACGGATTTATGTGTGGGGCAGGGAGAGAGGTAAGAGGCAGAAGGAGGGAGGAAAGAAGGGAGACACATCACATCTCCTAAGTTTCTCTCAGTTCTGATGGGCACAGGGAATAATAAACTGATTCACAGTGATATCTGAATATGTAAGTACCCACCTAATTTTAGTATGTTTTAAACATAATTACCAATGAAACCCAACACTGAAAAATTTCTTAGGATAGAGATGAGAGATTGGGGGGGGGCGGGGCTCATACCTGCAAAGAGAATCCTCAAGTATACCTCCAGAGTTCTTGACAATTTTTCTGGAATTGAATCTTTGAAGTTGGATTTCAGCTAACGTCAGCGCAAGAGTCCCCAAGACCCATCCTAATATTTACAAGACTTAGCATACAGTCATGATTTAGTACAGTGTAGGGATATAAAGTCAAATCAGCAAAGGGAATATTTCTATGTGGCAAGGTTAAGGGGAGAGCAGACACGCGGTGGGAGTCATGTCAGAGCGGCTGCACTTGATGCAGAGTCCTCTGGCATTCAACAGTGATCTCATGTTTGAGATGCCATCTATGAAAGGTGTTCAACAGTAACTCAGAGACCATTATTGGTGGTGGTAAAGTAAGTCCCTTGAGTCAAGTAAGCCAAGCGCAGGCTAACATCCTAGATCCAGGACTACCTGTGTTCAGGAAGGGCTACTTTGTTTCCCACCGAGGAGCATTAGTTAGGAATTGTAAACACCGCCCCCCCAAACCCAAGCTCCTCACAGGGTTAGTCAAGCAGTGGTGTGGCAAGCGTGTCTTTCTAAGGATGCCAGTCTTCAGCTGCTGTGGAAATGCTTTTCAATACACCCACTCTTTGCTGTTTTCCCATCCTCAGCACTGTTTCAGCTCTATACCTCCAAAGTCCCGCAGCACAAAGCCACAGAGTCTGTAATGGTCATTCTAAAAGGCCCCAAGTTAAATCTTACTGCTAGATTCAGGAAAGAAAGAGCAGGAGACAGATCAGTTTTCAGCATTGGGAGCCAGGACTTGGTTAAGATTAAAAAGAAAAATTACAGAATCCTTAGTCTGTACCTAAGTGGAAACAAATATCATCAGTATAAACTGCAATAGTAGAGCCGCCAGATTGAAGCTCCTGGCAGCTCAGGGGCCACGGCTGGCTTCATGTCCTTCAGAGAGCTTCCATTCAAATGAGTATTTAGTATATCAGATTTATGTATTAGAAGATGAAACTAGTCATTCTTCAAATGCAGCTCTTGTGGCTCCTTCTAATATTTACTTGTAATAACAAAACCCAGTAACGTTATGTTCGCAAGTCTCTTGGTCTGATTTGTATTTACACAGGGTAGAGAATCTTTATAGCTGTTTGAGAGACGTCTGCCAAGTCTTGCCCTACGAGCATCTCGATGCTATTTATTACCGTAATCTGCTGGAATCACACGATGGTTTCAGATAAAGTAATCAACAATGCATTGTGTTTTAAGAGCCAGTCTACCAACTACATGTAAACTACATAAAACAAAAGTCTTAGCTCAAGTCAACATCTTCTAAAATCATAGGGCGGGCAAAGTAAACCTTCAGACCTAGCTGCGGGGTTTTCATAAATTAGTACGAAGGAGAAAAGGAGAAGAACTTGGCTAGAGTAAAAAGCAGCAGCTGCTTTTTACGAGCACCCACTATCAGCCAGTCACCATGGGAAAGGACACCTCACACGCATTCGCTTGTTTAATTATGCCATCACTCGGTGCAACGCGAAGGTTACAAACTGCATTTCGGCATCAGCCTGCAGGGAGGTGAGAGCAGTGGACAGATTCACGCACTGTCCTTCAGTTTAGGGTCCGGGTTTTAGTAAGAACAATCCCTGCTATGGCAGGAAACAGAAAACAAGCTCCCTTTCCCTGTCGCCCGGGTGAGGTAGGCACAGAAACTTTTTAGTCTCCCAGTGAGTAATGCCAGCAGTCAACAGAGCAATCCTTATTACGTTAAAAGTAACTTAGTGTTCAACAGAACGTCCCTGTTCCTGTCCCCACATGCCTCGTGTCCCCATGTGGTTGGAAGAGGAAACAAGAGAGAGTAATGCTCACAACTCTTAAGACACTTTATAAACGATGCTCTAGGACATAGGTGCTGCCTTTGTTTTTGGTGTCTTTTGGGTAAAGCACTCTGCAAAGGATTTTACTGACAGTAGGAGGCTGGATTCGAGAGCTCTGGGCAATATAAAAACAAGGCCATCTTTCACTCTCCCCACCCCAAGCTGAGTAGACAGAGCACCTCTCTGTAAAAGTCCCCTTTCCGAGAACATTACAATTCTCTGCAGAAACCCAGGCAAAGCACAGCAGGAGACCAGGGACCTGGAACTTGGGCCTGAGGCGTCCACGTAGTAGCAACAAGAAAACAGCATGCCAAACGGCAGCTGTGCCGACACACACAGCGAGGACGGGTTAGTATTCACAACTTGTACTGTGGACAACAAAGACATCCCGGTTAATCAGAAGCCAGTCAAGTGCAAAACTATGGCTTATGCACCATATCGGTTAGTGAGCAAACAACCAAGGCAGATGCTTGTATGTTGTTTTTGTTATACAATTTCCTATATATAAACCACAGATTGCACCAATTTCCTATGGTTATAGCTTCTTATGCCGTTTCCCTGTTATGCCTTTCTGATAGGTCTTTGAGAAAAAAAAAATTATAAAAAGAAATGGTAAAAAGTACATGTATGAACAGATACATACAAATGCACATACACTTATACTTGAGAGATATATGGATTTATTATCTCATCTGTTGCCAGGTAAATATTACTGTTTGTCTTCTGGAACTTTTTTAAACAGATTTTTTATCAAGCTTTAAATCACACGATAAATATTTTATTGATGTTGATAATGTATCAAAAAGCCAACTCCGAGGCATGTCACAGAAAAGTCACCGCTAACCGGCAGCTGCAGAGGAACAATCAAGCCAGGAGTGGTGTAAAAGCAGGGATGGGAGAAGGAACACGCTCTGCTCCTAACTCCTAATGCCCCTCAGGCCTCCCTTTGTAGGGGAATAGAGAGGCGGCCTGTGTGGAAAACCCCATCAAAACAAAACACAAACAGTACGGGGTATGGAGGCTCCTGCTGGCTTCAACACCAACTCTTTCATCCACTAGCTGTCCAGCCACGACGAGCTTCAGTCTCCCGGCTGTGAAGAACAGATAGAAAACCCTCCTGTTGCAGAGTATTGCTAGGACTGAGTTAAATGATAGGATGCTGACCAAAGGCCTCACGGGATGTGAGGCGCACGGTGGACTTCGGTACCTGTTCGCTCATGCAAACAGCTATGGCCCTAGCTCACCCTAAGGGTTAAGCAAAATCTTAACCCTGCATCTAGAAATCCTATTACACATTATGATCATCTCGAGATTGCCTTGAATATATGTAAAACATACATAGCAGAGATTCCTCACCGTAAGTAATAGGACACATTTCTGAATATTTTATGTGTAAGTTCCACTTACTTGATTCAATGATAAATCTTTTAAAAACTAAACACATCACCTTCTACTGATCTACCTGTCGATGCACGTGTGCTGCCTAGAAGGACAAGAACATGCGTGTGCAGAGAAGCAGGCACCCCTGTGTTATTGACACAAGTATGCTGGGAATCTGCTTCTGGTTCTCTGGGAGACACGTGGGAACTTCCTTCAGAGAACAGAAAAGCCACTCGAATGAGGATTTATGTTGTGATTAGGGGGAAATATCTCAAAAATGAAGCCACCATACAGGTAATTTTGTAAATATTTTATTAAATCTTGTAAGGGCGTCCTCAGTGAGGCCTCACAGACCCTTAGACTTGCAATCTGCTATGAATAAATGGCACAAGCCATGGTCTGTAGTACAAACGACCCAGGACAACTTGGCTAAGAGAGGAGGTTTTAAACGTCATAGGTACTCTTGTGTCCAGACACAGGAAGGCTCACTCCAGTAACTCGACAGAAATGCAGGAGGCCATGATGTCAGCTACATGGTTTTACACACCCACTTTATCAGTGGCTCTTGCCTTCTCGGGAATTTACTCAGAGATGAGATTTCCCTCCACCTGTCGCTGAGCTCCACTCACTTACCTCTTCTTGCAGGCAGTTCGAAAATTCTGGTGACGTTCTCCTCTCAGGCACAAGAGGAGTGAGGAGAAGCTTGCTTCTGCTTCTCAGCAAATGCTTTCTGTAGCGCCTGTGCTGGTTCCATTCTCTCGTACCTCCAGTCGTAGGCGCACAGTTAACAAGACAAACTCAGAGCCTCCTGCCTTTCATCACACGGCCGCTCCTATTAACATTTAACGAGTGTCCATCGGCAAGTCTACGGATGGCTTTTCACTCCCACTCTCACAGAAATCCTCCTGCTGTCTCTGAGCTAACCCGAGATTTCTTCACTCACATTCTTTCTTGCCTTTTTTTTTTTTTTTTTTTTTTTTTTAAGTAACTCGAAACTACTTCTATTCACTAGCCAAAGACAAAAGTTACTCATGCCTGCTGGAACACAACATGCCAACAATAATTCAGTTTGGCTTAACAATGAGAAGTAATATAGTGGCCCACATTAACAACAGCTGAGGTGCAACCTCCTGAGGTTTTTACCTCAATTTTATATTGAGATCGAGGTAGCTACACGTACTTATACTTATACCCCAGTCCTTATCTAAAGTTTGAATTAAAGCCTTTTTTTTTTTTTTTTTTTTTTTTTTTTTTGCCTTTGGGTATAAACTAATGTAAACAGGGACCTATGAGTCAAAACACTAGTTTTGGGGGGAGGGGAACAAAACCCATATTACAACAGGGGGAAAAGCCTCCATAGAGCAGAAAGTGGAAAACAACATGAGGGACTTTGATGGAAAAACAGTTAAGCATCAAGCTGTCGTCCAGCCATGGATTTACTTATCTGCTTGCTTCACAATGGAAATGCGGGAGAAAGGCACAACCTGCGAGGTGGACTGCTGGGTTTGGGTTTCCCTGCTCCCTCTCTCCTGAGAAGACATACATACAGAGAGACACACGTGCACGCGCGCGTGCACACACACACACACACACACACACACACACACACACACACACGCAGACATGCACACACATACACACCTTACTCTCCTTGCTATTTGTTTTTGTCCAAGATGCTCAGTTAGCTCAAGGTCTCCCTTTCTTTCTTCAGATCCTGCCCACTTGAAGTTGCTATTCTTCCACTATTCTTTTTCACTTTTTTTTTAAACCAACAAATTTATTGATCTACTTCTCCTATCCAGAGCCCATGTTTTTTTTTTTTTTGTTTGTTTGTTTTTTCTTTGCTTACATTATTCCACTGGCCTCCATATTTTCATTTTGGCTCTATGAAAATATTTGTGTGTTCTTTGGTCACTTATTCATTTTAGTTTAGAGAACAGCAGACACTGTACAGTCAGGCTCACAGAAGAGTGTGCTACCTATGTGTAACAGGAGGCACCGATCTCAGGGAGATGAGACCCAATGAGGGTGATGGAGGGAGAGTGATGGAGGGAGGGTGATGGAGGGTGATGGAGGGAGGGTGATGGAGGGTGGTGGAGGGAGGGTAATGGAGGGAGGGTGATGGAGGGAGGGTGATGGAGGGTGATGG